>CM037885.1:38668848-39268848 GCA_021292165.1 Shinisaurus crocodilurus
TGTAGTTTCCAGCTTCCATTTTGCACAGATTGCACTATTTGCACAAATGGCATTCCTTAGCTTTTTTTGTTTTTTGTTTTAATGCACAAACCACGGCCCATCTTAGAGATGGAAGTCCGTGGGAAAACCCCCCGACTTGGCCCACTTCCGATCATTGGATCAGAAGCGGGCAGGAAGTTCGTGGAACTCAAATGAGCCAGACATCCCAGTTAGGAAGTCCTTCAAGCAAGTCCCCCCCCCCCCCCCAGTTGCAATATGGGCATAACACTCAGATTACCAATACAGTGTTGTTGTAAAGATCATTTTATTTATTTATTAATTTCTTTCTTTCTTTATTATATTTATACCCCGGTCTGTGAAGCACTTTGGACACTCAAAAGAACCTCATGGACATGAAGCAGGAGTATGATGACCACTTTGGTGGCCATATTGTTGAGCAACAATTCACAAAACGGTACTGCTGCAAATCTTTATCCTTAAATATTATGGCCCTTGAGGCTGCTCTTGAAAAACCCCTGGCTGAACATCATGTGTTCAGTATTTCTCTTACACTCCAGAAACTTTGGATGGTTTTACAGGAGCGGCTGCCAGAGTTTGCTGCTTGTGTTTTCACGCAGACTCCACACAACATCATCAACAATTTGTAAACAGCCCACATTTTTCTGGTGCTTGTCTGTCTTTTTCCTTAATGGGGAAGATCCAGTTTTTTGGAAGACATTCCACAACAGTACTTCCATACTCGTTCAATGTTCCTTCCCATAGGGGTAGAAGTTCCACAACAGTATTGCTCTTTTTGAGGAGGCGGTGCTACTTTCATGTGGTCTCCTACATTTTTGGGAGGTGTATCCTACTAACATCATGTCCTACACACAGACATAACCTCCAGGTTATTAGCTGGCTGCCCTCTATGGCATTCTTGCAAGTGGAAAGGCAGGGCAAAAGTTTCCTAATAAACAAATACATGAAAAATCCCCACATAACATATCACTCTCAAGAAATAACCAGAGAATGTTGGCCTGAGTTGGATAGACGAATCTCTTAGGTTGGAGGAAGGTTGCATACTGGGTGGTCCTGCCTCTGTGCCCCCCCCCTCAATGGTCAGGGGGCTGGTCTGAGATGGGGGACTTTTCTTCCCCCTTCCAACTCACTGAACCTCAGGAGGAAAAGCAACACTGAAGGCAGAATGAGGCAGAATCCGAGATGCTGGATGCTCTCCCGGTGCTGTTGCTAAAGCAGCTTTACAGCAAAGTTAATAACGTGGAAAATATAGGACAGCACATTTGACAATGAATAGCTTTCATTTGCTTAAAAGGGATTTAGCCCTTTATGGCCTCCATTCCCTCTTTACTAGCCTCTTTAAAAAGTTGCAGTAATCTGTTCCGCACATTTCCCCTAAATCACAATTGGATGCCATGGGCCAGCAGCAATTAAGCCATGCCCCTGTGGGGCGGGCGGGGAGGGGCAGCACCTGCCCAAACCTGTAAAGCCGGGATGTCTCCCTGCTTGGGAGAGGCTTAATTCCTATCTGGCAAGAGGCAAGCCACCACAAATGTCACCAGCACATCACCAGCACTGGCTAATCTCCAGACATTTTATAGGACCAATGCCTGCAAAGCATTGCTCCTTAGCATAGGCTGTTGATGTTGGATGCTAAGCAGTTGCTTTATTGGAGTAAACCTTATACATATATAGGGGAGAAGGAAGGGCAGATTGAATGGAAGATATTTCCTGTTCCAAGATGAAGAATGACTTTTCCTTTGATGTCTGCTGTGATCTGGAAGTTTGTTGTGCGGATCAGAGCATCACAGCTACAGGGACTATTTTTTAAGGTTTATAGATCCCTAAGTATCCCTAAGTATTCAAAGTACAGGAACAGGGAAACACATTCAGAGCCAGTGTGGTGTAGTGGTGAGAGTGTTGGACTGGGACTCAGGAGATCCGGGTTCTAGTCCCCACTCGGCCATGAAACTCACTGGGTGACTTTGGGCCAGTCACTGACTCTCAGCCTAACCTACCTCACAGGGTTGTTGTGAGGATAAAATGGAGAGGAGGATGAGGATTATGTAAGCCGCCTTGGGTTCCTTGCAGGAAAAAAGGCGAGGTATAAATATAATGAATAAATAAAATAAATAAATTGTGAAGGATCAGCAACCGGATCCTTTGCGTGAGTTCGGCAACTCTAGGGTTAACCGGCCGAGCAATACAGCTCGTATCGGCTTTCAGTACAATAGGAAAAACCACAACCCTTTGTATGCCCAAATAAGGCTTTTTATTTGTTTATACAATAATCAGATCGGAACTATCAGCCTTCTAAGAACACGTTTACAGTCAACACAACCTTAGCTGACCCGCGTCTTACCCAATGAGCGGGCTCCGTGGCTAGTAGATGGAATCTGGTCAATATCCTCACATCAAAGATACTACTTCTAGTCAGTTTCAGCCCAGCTCCCGATCGGCGCTTCCTAGCGGAGAACGGTGCACCTGGACGGCTTCTGCTTAGGAGGATACGGCCCCGTGGTTCCCAACAACCCAAACCGGAACGGGAGAGGGGTTTTCTACCCTGGATTTCCCGCTCTCCCCCGCCCCCTAGGTCAGGTGGGGGCTTATGCCTGCCCCTTCGCTTAGGTGGGCTTATTCCTGCCCGGGAAGAAGATGACGTAGGGAAACTTTTGCAGCTCCTCGAGGCTGCCCTGTTTGCTGATGGTCCTTGATGGCCCTTCCTGGACGTTTGTGGATCTCTGCCGAGGTCCTCCTTTGTTGGGGCTGATGACTTGTCTGGCTACTCCCCGGTGACCTTATCCCTCCTCCCCTTACCCCCTCCTTTGGGGAAAGATGTGTGTGCGTGTGTGTAACTGAGTTTGGGCTTTCTCCACACCCTCCCATTTGGGAAAGATGGCATTGGGGTCCACCACCCCAATCCCTATCTAACTGTCTCCTACTGAGAAAGCCCGGGACAACCCATCTGCCACGATGTTGTCCTTACCCTTGATGTGTTCTACTGAAAAAATCAAAATCCTGCAGGGCTAAACTCCACCGCAATAACTTTTGGTTGGACCCCTTCACCCTATCCAGCCAGCACAAGGGGGAATGGTCGGTCTGCAGTCGGAACCGGCGGCCCCACAGATAGGGGCGAAGCTTGGTCACTGCCCACACTATTGCTAGGCACTCTTTCTCGACAGTGGCCAAGTTCCGCTCCCGAGGCAAAAGTTTTTTACTTAAAAAGGCGACCGGGCACAGCCCCTGCTCTGGCCGTTCCTGCAGCAAGACGGCTCCCATCCCTGCTTCCGAGGCATCCGTCTGCAGAACAAAAGGGGCTTCAAAGTCTGGGGCTTGCAGCACAGGGGCTGCCATCAGGCAGGCTTTCAGTCCTTCAAAACGCTGCCTGACAAGCGGCTGACCATTGGACCTTAACGGGTTGCCGCTTCTTGCACAAGTCAGTCAGGGGGGGCGGCTAGCTGGCTAAAATGGGGCACGAACTTACGATAGTAGCCAGCCAGCCCTAAAAAAGCTTGGACCTGCTTTTTCGTCTGGGGTTGGGGCCAGGTGCGCACTGATTCTATTTTGGCTTCTAGGGGCTTGACACTACCTCCCCCTACCTTGTGTCCCAGATACTCCACCTCCCCCCTCCCAACCTGGCATTTCTTCGCCTTTACTGTCAACCCGGCATCCTGAATCCTCTGAAACACCTGGCGGACATGTTGCAAATGTTGCTCCCAGGTGGAACTAAAAATGGCGATGTCGTCCAGATACGCGCAGGCGAACTCCCCCAGCCCATTTAGCATTCCGTTTACCAACCTCTGGAAGGTAGCCGGACCATTGCGGACCCCAAAAGGGAGGGTGGTGAATTGGAACAACCCCAGGTGGGTCACAAAAGCAGACTTCAAGACAGCATCCGAATCGAGCGGAACCTGCCAATACCCCTTTGTCAGATCCAGGGTGGTGATGTACTTGGCCCCCCCAAGCCTCTCCAACAGCACATCCATGTTGGGAATGGGGTAGGGGTCCGGAACGGTCACCTTGTTTATTTTCCGGTAGTCTACGCAGAATCGGACACCCCCATCTTTCTTGGCTACTAACACGATCGGGGAGGACCAGGGGCTCGAGCTGGGCACAATGACTCCCAAGTCCAGCATGGCTTGGACCTCCTCGGCCACGACTTGGGCATGGGGCCCCACCGCCCTGTAGGGTAGGGATTGGATGGGGGGGCTATCCCCTGTGTCGATGGTGTGTTGTGTGAGTGTGGTGCACCCCGGACGGTCCGAGAACATGGGCTGAAAATCTTCCAAGACCTGGGTGATCTGCTGCCGCTGCTGTTCGGACAGAGAGGGGGACAGTTTGATCTCCTCCATTCCTCCCCCTTCCCCCCACTCGGCCAACAACCCCCCGTCAGGGTCTCCCGGTTCCACACACTCTTGCACTCCCCCCACCTTCGTTACACGTTCTACATACAATTTCAACATATTTACATGGAAAACCTTCTGCCTCCCCGGCTGCCCCGGGAAAGCCACTTGATAATTCACCTCCCCCGACCTTCCAATGACTGTCCCTGGGCCCTCCCACTTCAAGCACAATTTGTCCATCTTTTGGGGGTGCAGTACCAACACCTGGTCCCCCACTTCAAAAGTCCATGGTACAGCCGTCCTGTTGTACCACGCGCTCTGCCGCTGCTGGGCCGTTTCGAGATGCTGCTGCGCTGTCTCCCTCACCTCTCGAAGGACAGTCTGGAGGTGCTGCATGAAAGTATGCACAGGCATGGAGGCTTCTGCGGCAACCCCCTCCCATTCCGCCCGCAACAGAGCCAAAGGTCCCCGGAGCTCCCTCCCAAACATCAGTTCGTTGGGGGAGAATCCCAGGCTTTCTTGGGGGGAGTCCCGGTAGGCAAACAACAAGTAGGGGAGGGCTTGATCCCAAGTCCCAGGGTGCTTCGCCGCATATGCCCTGATCATCTTTTCAAGAGTCTGGTTGAAACGCTCCACCAACCCATTGGTCTCGTGGTGATATGGCACCAAAGTCAGGTGCTCCACACACCCCAGTTCCCACATTTTTTAAAACAGTTTGGACACGAAGCCCGTGCCGCAGTCCGAAACCACCGTGTGGGGCATTCCTAGGCGGGCGAAAAGAGAGAGGAGAGTCTTAGCCAGGCTGGTGGCGGAGATGGAGGCTAAAGCAAAAGCCTCTGCATAACGGGTGGCAAAGTCAACCACAGTCAATATGAACTTCTTCCCGGTCTTGGTGGGGGGATTCAAGGGTCCCACGATATCCATCCCTATCCTTTCAAAGGGGATGCCCACAGTGGGTAGGGGTTGTAGGGGGGCTTTCGGATGGTCCCGGTTATGCCCCACCCGCTGGCAGACATCGCAGGACCGGCAATATTCCCGCACTTCATTTGCCACCATGGGCCAGTAAAACCCTTCTGTAACCCTGGCCAATGTCCGTTTCTGTCCCAAGTGACCTCCCCACGCTACATCGTGGGCCAGCTGCAGCACAGCCTGGCGGTACTTTGCAGGCACAACTAATTGTCTTTTTCTTGGTTGGGGACCCGGTTCAGTCCTTGGGCAGAATTCTCGGTAGAGGGCCCCTGCCTCCCACAAAAACTGCTCTGACTGGTCCCCTACTCCGGGCCCTTGACTGGCCCGATCCCGACATCCCTGGAGGGGTGGGTCACTTTGTTGCTCCTCTTGAAACGCCCTCTGAGTCCCAAAATCTCGGGCCATTGGCGCGAACCCCCCGGGGTCTTCCTTTCTCCCCACAACCGCGGGAAGCGGCGGGGGACGGCTGGCTGCCTCTGCCGGGGCCACTTTACTGTGACCGGGGGAGGGGACCGGGGACCTGGGAGGCTGCGGGGCAGGGGCAGGGGCTTGCTTGGCCCGATGCCAGGTCACCACCCCCACCTTGACCTGGGCAGCCCGGAACGCAATGTCGTTCCCAATGATGATCCCCCAGTCTTGTTGTCCATGCACTATAACATCCATCTCCCCTTCCCACCCCTTATACTTGACCCAGACCCGGGCGAGGGGAACGGCTATGTTGGGAGAGTTATAGGGCTTTATGGCGCAGGTGCGCCCTTTTAGCAACTGTCTCTTCTTCACCTTATTCCGAGGTAAAGCAGTGATGTCCGCCCCAGTGTCCCTATACCCCACATGGGAAACATTGTTTACAGAGATGGACTCACAGAATTTGTCCTGGCTCCACCGCAGCTGCTCCGGCGAGGCAATGCGCATCAATGATGCCTGGGAGATGGCCCCTAGCGAATGCTGTCCTCCGCTCCTCAGGGACCGCGCTGTATCTTCCCCGTCTTCCTCGAGGGACGAGCTGGACTGCTGATCCTCCTCGTGTTCCTCCGGTTCGCGGGACTCTGGAGCCAGCATCCTCCCCACCTTGCCTGGCGACGTCTTGGCGTTACGGCTCTTCGCGAGGAGTTTGGGGCAGCTCCTCTTGAGGTGCCCTGGCTCTTTACAATAAAAACATCCGCTGGCGCTGGGGCTTTCTTTGGACTTGCCCAGGGCTCCCTCCCGAGGTTTGGAGTTGCCCTTTTCCGCGCTCCCCTTTGGCCCGCCACGATTGAGGTTGCCCCCCTTTGTTCCTTTGGGCTGCCGATACAGTCCCATTTGGTCGGCCAACTTGCCCATTTCCCTACAGTTTGGGGTGTCCCGATCCCTCACCGCCGTAGCTAGGTCCTCAGGGATAGTGGCACAAAATTGTTCCTGGATCATGAGCTCCCGCACCTCCGCCAAAGTGGTCTTCCCGGTGGCCCCGATCCATGCGTCCCACACCTGCCCCAGGTGCGCCATCCAGGAGGCATACGTGTCCCCTGGGGTAGGCTGCCCATAACGAAATTTACGGCGACAATGCTCAGCGGTGAGGGCAAACCTCTCTCTCACCGCTTCTTTGAACGCCCCATAGTCCAAGGGAGCAGTTTGGGTGTGGATACCCAGGAGATCAGCCAGTTCCCCGCTGACCTGAGTCCTCAGGGCAGACATCCTTAAGTTGTCCGGCACCTTCTGCTCTAGGCAGGCAGCCTCGAACAGGGTGAAAAAGATCAGTACATCCTGTCCCGACTGGTAGGTGGGGAATTGCTTCCTGTCCCATTTGGGGGTTGTGGTGCCCCCACCCTGGGGTGCAGGGGTTCCCCCTTGTCCGGTGCCCATGGTCAGCCTGGCCAACTCCAGCTGCATCTGTAACATTTCTTGTTGATGCTGCATCAACTCCCTGGCTTGTTGCCAATTGAGTTGGGGAAAGAGGGCATCCAACCCTCCACCCCCCATGGCTCCGCCAGTAACCCTTCTGCCGAGGTCTTCTTCCGCCTCTGGGTCCCTTATCTCGCTTCTCCGGCCGCTACTGGTAAGGCTGGGGCTACCCCACTGCTTGGGTCCCTGCCCTCCTAACAACGGTGAGGGGGCTTCCCCCCCTTCCTGCCTTGCCGTCTTTGGCCGCACCACCCACTCCATTGTGGAGGTCTGGGTTGGGGTTTCTGGGCTGCTCACTAGCTCCACCTGCTCTTGGCTCAGACTATTCATTTTTCCTTGCTCTGAGCGCTCCCCAGCAATCTACTAGCCTGCCCGAAGTCCTGTTAGTTCCGACTGTCAAATGTGGTTTCCAATTGTCCCGTCGCCTGCCACCATGTGAAGGATCAGCAACCGGATCCTTTGCGTGAGTTCGGCAACTCTAGGGTTAACCGGCCGAGCAATACAGCTCGTATCGGCTTTCAGTACAATAGGAAAAACCACAACCCTTTGTATGCCCAAATAAGGCTTTTTATTTGTTTATACAATAATCAGATCGGAACTAACAGCCTTCTAAGAACACGTTTACAGTCAACACAACCTTAGCTGACCCGCGTCTTACCCAATGAGCGGGCTCCGTGGCTAGTAGATGGAATCTGGTCAATATCCTCACATCAAAGATACTACTTCTAGTCAGTTTCAGCCCAGCTCCCGATCGGCGCTTCCTAGCGGAGAACGGTGCACCTGGACGGCTTCTGCTTAGGAGGATACGGCCCCGTGGTTCCCAACAACCCAAACCGGAACGGGAGAGGGGTTTTCTACCCTGGATTTCCCGCTCTCCCCCGCCCCCTAGGTCAGGTGGGGGCTTATGCCTGCCCCTTCGTTTAGGTGAGCTTATTCCTGCCCGGGAAGAAGATGACGTAGGGAAACTTTTGCAGCTCCTCGAGGCTGCCCTGTTTGCTGATGGTCCTTGATGGCCCTTCCTGGACGTTTGTGGATCTCTGCCGAGGTCCTCCTTTGTTGGGGCTGATGACTTGTCTGGCTACTCCCCGGTGACCTCATCCCTCCTCCCCTTACCCCCTCCTTTGGGGAAAGATGTGTGTGCGTGTGTGTAACTGAGTTTGGGCTTTCTCCACATAAATAAATTCATCTTCCTCTCCCCACATGTTGTGACCCTCCCAAGAAAATTGCCCCCATGCTTGAATCATAGAATCATAGAAAAGTAGAGTTGGAAGGGGCCCACGAGGCCATCGAGTCCAACCCCCCGCTCAATGCAGGAATCCAGGTCAAATCATCCCTGACAGATGGCTGTCCAGCTGCACCTTGAATGCCTCCAGAGTGGGAGAGCCCACCACCTCCCTAGGTACTTGGTTCCATTGTCTTATTGCTCTGACAGTCAGGAAATTTTTCCTGATGTTTAGGTGGAATCTAGGTTCCTGTAACTTGGGCCCATTATTCCGTGTCCTGCAAACTGGGATGATCGAGAAGAGATCCTGGCCCTCCTCTGTGTGACAACCCTTCAAGTACTGGAAGAGTGCGGTCATATCTCCCCCCCTCAGCCTCCTCTTCTGAAGGCCAAACATGCCCACTTCTCTCAGTCCCTCTTCACAGGGCTTGGCCATGCAGCTTGAAAACATCCCCTCCTTGGAGCCCCTGGGAAGCTTTTCCCGTGCTTGACTGCTGCGTGGTGGGGGTCTTCATGTGTGTGTGAATGCGCATCTGTGTGGCACGTGAAGATGGGTGTGTGCACTTTTAGGGATGTGCAAACCAGCTAAACTTGAGCACATCAGAGTTCTCCAAATTCCACCTCAATGTTCATTCCGACTCATGCCTGCTGCATCAGATTGTGAACTCCCCAATCCTTTCACACTGAAATTCATTTTGTTCACATTTCCCCAAAACAGTTGTGCGCATTTTGGAAATGTGTGCTTTTCCTCCCCTTGAGTAAGGTGTGTTTGTCCGCATTTTTCAGAAGTACGCATACTTTCATGTGGATTTTTCAAACCGATGTATTTGTTTTGTTCCACAAACCACTCTGCAAGCTCTGAGGTGTCCGGGGGCCGCCGACTGCAGATTGCTGGTCCGGGAGGTGCAAACGGGATCAATTCTGGTCCAAGCCAAACTGAAACAAATTTCTCAAATGTCCCTCGTGTGTGAGAATGCACATCCATGTGTATGTGTTTGAATGGGCATGTGTGTATGTGTGTTATGTGTGTGGGTGTGTTTGAGTGGATGTGGGGGGAGTGTGCGCGCGAGAAAGGGGGTGGCCCTGCCCAGGTTTGGCTGGAGGCTCCTGCTGGGATGAAGCCCTCAGGCTGAACAGGTTTCCCACCTGTGGCGTGCAAGCAGCAGTATTCCTCAAGCTGGTGGTGCTCTCCAGATGTTTTGGACCAGAACTCCCAGCATTCCTGACCACTGGCCATGCTGGCTGGGGCTGATGGGAGTTGAAGTCCAAAATATCTAGAGGGCGCCGGGTTGGGGGAGGTTGGTAAGGAGTCAAGCATCTCACTCCTCTTTGTATGGTGAGGGTAAGCCACTTCTAGAGTCCGCTGACCATCAGGACAGGAGCTTCATATACGGGGCTCTTTCTGGTTCCTCAAGCCTCTGCTCGATTCACCTTCCTGGCTAGAGATGGCAGTGAGGCTGAGCTCCTTGCTACCTGACCGAGCTCCCAGAGTCCCCGGGGGCAACAGGGCTGCTCCCATCCTCTTCTGTTCATCGCCAGACACACCTGTAGGAGGCAATCGGTCCTCCGAATGCTGTGGCAGCTTAGAATGCTCAGTGGGGAATGTGGAAATGGGAGCTGTAATCCTGCCTGCCTGCCTGCCTGCCTTAGGGCTTTTGTTTTGGCTTTTGGCTTTTCAGTCCAACCCCTTTCTCAAATAAAATGTAATGTATGCACTTTAGAGCGATCTTCAGTTTTGCATTTCAAAGAGGATCCTGGTGAGCAGCAATTCAAAGTCTCTCTGAATGTAACAACCCTTGAAGAACATAAAGGCTCCCTCTGCAGCATCCCTGTTGGGGTGCCACCTAATGCAAAGCCTCTCAGGGCAGTTTCACACATGCAGTGTACTTCACACTTGATGGCAGGCAGCTGGAACGTGTGAATGGGCTCTGCTGAAGAGCATTGCCTTTTGGAGTGAGATGAAGGTCAAGTTTCTGTGATGGTTCATTCACACTGGCAAGAAAGCCATCATGGTGTGGCACATGTGCCAGCCCCGTGGGAACACCAAAGCCTGGTTCACAGCATTCGCTGGCCAAGAGAAAGAGGGAAACAGATCCTCTTCTGAGGATCCTTTTCAACCCACTGCTGTGGTGTCTGCTGCGTGGAAGTCTGCAAGCTGTGGGACCTCCATGTTCCCCTCTGTAAAATGGGAATAGCCAGTGACGCTTCCTATAGCACCGCTGGCTGCCACTTTTGGGAGAGTCCTCAGGCCAAATGGACTGGGTGGGCCCTTTCGCAGTCACGAGGCACTGCTAATAATATGAGCTCTGAGGTGCTGTTGCTGGCAATACCCACATCTACAAATAGGGTGTGTGTGTGTTGCAATACCTGAATGGATTTTAATCAGCATGGAATCAGAATGGTGGGTAGAGAGACTGCCCCCCTTCCCTGCTCTGGCTTGCCTGTCACCACTGTTGCAAAAATATGCCCTTCCGGAGAACCCAATTTCTCAGGAAAAGAGAAGCAGCTGCATCAGAGTGAGTTTTTCAAAGTTTTATTCTGCGCAGAAGATCCAACTCGAGAGGCTCACGCCACAAACAAGACTTGAACAAAGGAACAAATATGGGGTTCACCTTTTATAGCAGGAAATTATGGGAACACATCATGCAAAGCACATTTGTCTGATCATTTTAGCCAAGCGCTTCATCACCCCTCCCTCTTGCTGGATTTGATATGGGGCATTTCAAGAGTTTGTTACTTTCGAAACTCCTTATCAATTCCTGCTAGGCTTCAAAGAAGTTCTAATTGTGGTGGCTGAAAGAACACATCTGCGAGGGGGAGACGGCATGCAATATTACAAAGAACAAAACAATCTTTCAGAGGCCTCTGGTTAGGATAGGCAAAAAGCAGATGGGTAAGTTTAGGCCAGTGGGGGGGGGGCAGATTTTTCTAACACCACTGTTGTCACCATCACCCAAAAGGGAATGGGGGGGTTAGAGATCTCCCTCCCTGCGTCCCTGCAGCTCTGCGATGCCTGTCTGGTCAGTGGGCTGGGAGATAAGGAGGGTGCGTGTGGAGGGGTGGGGTGGGGAGATGCTGGGCCGGCCGGTGAGTGGGTAGGAGCAGGGGGGTCGCACAAAGTCCCCCCCCCCCCCCATCATCAGTCCTTTCTTTCCAATGAAGATTGGCAGGGCAGTCAGTGACATTGGTGCAGGTGGGTGGGAAAAAGTTGTTTGATTTTCAGGAGGGAATATGCTTATAGTTATGAGCTGGTCCAAGGGCTTTTTCTCCCATCAACACACATTTTTAAAAGCATTTATTTAAAGATAAGGGTTGCTCCAAGTATCTAGGAATCATGGGTTTCACCATCTGCTTGGAAATGCGCACAGAGGCAACCATCTCTCCTCCACCACCCTGGCGGTGCGTGGGTGGGTTCTGGACCTCAGCAACTGCCTGGCCTTGTTGATCTCTGGCATTGGGTGGAAAAGGTCAACATTTTGCAAACAAAAAATGTGATGCATCAGGCAAGTTTGAAATGCAACATTTCCTCCCCTCATGACCCACTGAGCAAAGCAGGATGATGGGGGGCGGGGGAGTTGGGATTTGCTGGGAGCCAATGCAAATTCATGACATAAAACCACATGGCAATATATGGAAATGTTGTCAATTACTGTAAAGCAAAGAAATCCAGGATTGAATTTTCCATAAAGTGTTTAATACAGTCTTTCTGGTGATGCTCAGAAAGAAGTCTCTGAAATGTCAGTGAACCAGAATTGATTTTGGATGTACCATATCCATTAAAGCAGGAACATTTTCTTTAAACTGCTTATTAATCTAACCTTGCCTTATAGGTTTTCCATGTGAATCCTTTCCTTCAGCCTTTACAAATCAGGGAAGTGTCACCCCTTGATTTACTGACAAAGCCGATGAGTGACATAATTTACCTCGCCTGAGATCAGTTCATCAAACTGAGGAGCGCTTTAGTGGCCATAAAAACCCCGGCATTAGATACAATTGTGCCTGTTTAAAATGCAAAGGGGGTAACCTACATTTTGAACATGCGGTAAAAGAGAACAAGAAACGATGCCAAGATGAAAATTTATGAGGCACGGAAAGCCTGCATATGAATTCAGCAATTGCCGTGTGGGGTGGAATTGGCTTGAAAAGTCGCCTCATGCTATCTGGTTTCCACAGGCCTTTTGTTGAAAAGCAACATTGTTAATGGAAACTTGAGAGCAAGGGGGCTGCCGTGTTCGCATTCAGGCTGGTGGTATTATCTGGCCCGGTGCTGTTGCTGCTACCGCTGCAGGGCCATTCTAAGAACACGCATTTCCCCGTTGGCAGCACACTGGGGCATTGCAGCAGTGGCAGCTCTGCCTTGTTAGCGATACTGTGTAGTTGGCGTTTGGCGTTTGCCAACTTCAGTGGGCCAGTCATGTTGTTCGAATGCCTGACTGCCGTCTCCCAAAGCAGTTACTTTATTCCCAACTCAAGGATGGAAAGCGGAATATCGGTGTTCAATATAAGAGGTTTAAAGATGTTCTTAAGGTTAATCTAAAAAAAAATGCAATATAAACATCAAAAACTGGGAAGCTCTGGCCCATGAACGATCTAACTGGAGGTTGGCCTTTCACAAAGGTTCTGTGGACTTTGAAGAAGCCCGAGTGCAAGGTGAAAGGGAGAAACGTGCTAAGCGAAAAGCATGTCAAACGAATCCTTTACAGGACCATCTTCCATCTGGTAACCTGTGTCCTCACTGTGGGAAGCTGTGTGGATCTAGAATTGGCCTCCACTCCACAGTCACTTACGGACCCATCGCTAGAGTCTACACAATTTTCTTTAGAATCATAGAATCATAGAAAAGTAGAGTTGGAAGGGGCCTACAAGGCCATCGAGTCCAACCCCCTGCTCAATGCAGGAATCTAGGTCAAAGCATCTCTGACAGATGGCTGTCCAGCTGCACCTTGAATGCCTCCAGAGTGAGAGAGCCCACAACCTCCCTGGGTAGTTGATTCCATTGTCTTATTGCTCTGACAGTCAGGAAATTTTTCCTGATGTTTAGGTGGAATCTAGGTTCCTGTAACTTGAGTCCATTATTCCGTGTCCTGCAAACTGGGATGATCGAGAAGAGATCTTTGCCCTCCTCTGTGTGACATCCCTTCAAATACTGGAAGAGTGCGATCATATCTCCCCTCAGTCTCCTCTTCTGAAGGCTAAACATGCCCAGTTCTTTCAGTCTCTCCTCATAGGGCCTTGTTTCCAGTCCCTTTATCATCCTTGTTGCCCTCCTCTGAACCCTCTCCAGTTTGTCTATGTCCTTCTTAAAGTGAGGTGCCCAGAACTGGACGCAGTACTCAAGATGAGGCCTAACCAGTGCAGAGTAAAGGGGAATTAGCACTTCCTGCGATTTGGAAGCTATACTTCTATTAATGCAGCCCAAAATAGCATTTGCCTTCTTTGCAGCCACATCGCATTGCTGGCTCATATTCAGTTTGTGATCTACCACAATTCCAAGATCCTTCTCACTTGTACTATTGTTGAGCCAAGTGTCCCCCATTCTGTAACTCTGCATTTGGTTTCCTTTCCCTAGGTGCAGCACTTGGCATTTATCCCTATTAAATTTCATTCTGTTGTTTTCAGCCCAGCGCTCCAGCCTATCGAGGTCACTTTGAATTTTGTTTCTGTCTTCCAGAGTATTAGCTGTTCCACCCAACTTTGTGTCATCTGCAAATTTGATAAGCATTCCCTGTACCTCCTCATCCAAGTCATTAATAAAAATGTTGAAGAGCACCGGGCCCAGGACCGAGCCCTGTGGTACCCCGCTCGTTACCTCTCCCCAGTTTGAGAATTTTCCTCCTTTTAAAATCTCCTTTTTGGTAAAAAAAAAAAAAAAAAAAAAAATATTATCCTGGAAGACAATCTTACTCGGTCACGAGTGATCGCCTGACTGACTGACTGACTGACCGTGTAGTACTTAGGAACAAGCTTCCCCACCTATCAAGCGGCAAAGGCAGGCAGAACGCGGGGAAATGGAGCACTCGCTTTGAACGGGGCCAACATTCACCCTCCCATCCAGTTGCCACCAGCAGAAAGAGAAAAACTTCCCCCATCCCCCCAGGGATGCTCCTTGCATTTTGAGGATATTCAGTAGATGTCTTAGAAAGGTCCCACCAGGAGGATGCACAACCTGCCTGGCCCCCGGGAAGCCGGTGCTCCTCAAATGAGTCATGGAATTCTTTCTGTGGAGAAAGCCCAAAACTCAGTACACACACGCACACACATCTTTCCCCAAAGGAGGGGGCCAGGGGAGGAGGGATGAGGTCACCAGGGAGTAGCCAGACAAGCCATCAGCCCCAACAAAGGAAGACCTCGGCAGAGATCCACAACCGTCCAGGAAGGGCCATCAAGGACCATCAGCACAAAGGGCAGCCTCGAAGAGCTGCAAAGGTTTCCCTACGTCACCTTCTTCCCGGGCAGGAATAAGCCTATCTGCACGAAGGGGCAGGCATAAGCCCCCACCTGACCTAGGGGGCGGGGGGAGAGCGGGGAATCCAGGGTAGAAAACCCCTCTCCCGTCCCGGTTCGGGTTGTTGGGAACCACGGGGCCAGATCCTCCTAAGCAACAGCCGCCCAGGCACTCCGTTCTCCGCTAGGAAGCGCCGATCGAGAGCTGGGCTGAAACTGACTAGAGTATTGTCTTTGATGTAAGTAGAGTGACCTGAATGTAACCTGCTAGCCGCGGAGCCCGCTCATTGGGTAAGACGCGAGTCAACTAAGGTTGTGTTGACTGTAAACGTATTCTTAGAAGACTGGTAGTTCCGACCTAATCGTTGTATAAACAAATAAAGAGCCTTATTTGGGCATACAAAGGCGTGTGGTCTTTTCCGATTGTACTGAGAGCCGATACGAGCGGTATTGCTCTACCGGTTAACCCTAGAGTTGCCGAACTCACGCAAAGGATCCGGTTGCTGATCCTTCACACTTTCGGTCTGCAGTTCCATCTTTCTGACCAGGAGAGTAACATTTCAGTGGAGGATCTGAGTGTTATTTGAATTTCAGCCCAGTTCATGGAAGATTACTTTTCCTCAAGATAAGGCCTGGGATGCTTGTGCCGTGCGCCTTGATCATGTTTGTACTCATAATTCCAAACATGGTTTCATAGTTCCAAACATGCAGACAGATATGAGGAGGCTGCCTAATGTTCGTTCATGTAAATATGACACGAAGAAGAACCTAAAAGGAGAGAAGCTGGGACTCAAGCATGTCTGCTCTTGTGAACCCTCCGCAGCCTTGAGATGCAGCAGAGATAGAAAGCACCTTGCACATGCATCTTGATTAGGATTTGATGTGCTCCCAGGCTGTTCCCTTAGATCAGGTGCCGAGAACATGTATGACTCCACATGGCATGTTGGGTGGGTGGTCAGTGTGAAGAGAAAGCCGGGTAGCCTGTTCTGTGTCTGCAAAGGCCCATGTAAATAGTAAAGGTGACAGGAGCAATAGTTTTCCCACTAGATGGAGTCATAAAAGCCTCCTCCGGCCAGATGGCTCTTCCCTTATCTTAAGAAAATAACCTTGCTGGTCTTCAAGGCTAAGCGTCCCGTGAGAGAGGAGTACATGGAGGATTTACAGCTGGGGCCCCTTGAGTAGTTGGGTGAATTTACAGCTGAGGCCCATTAGGTGAGATCCTGGGCGGTGAGGTAATGTAGCCTGGTAAGAACGCTCTGATTGGCTAGAAGCAACCTGGCTCCAGTCTGGGCGGGGAATATAGGAACCTCCATTCTGGGCCTCTGTGTCTTCTTTTCTGGCCCGGTGATGCGAAAGGGCGGAGGGAGCTGCTGTTAAGGCAGGGCCCTGTGGAGATCGACCCCCCTTGCGGAGGAGACCAGCTGGTGTGTTTGTAGGTATAGCCTTTGTTGTTTTGTAGCTCTACTTGTGTGTATCAAAGTTGCCTGTTATTTCTAATTTGTTGTTCCTTCTCACCCTCTCCCTTCCCTTTTATTATACCTGCTACCTTTTAATCCTAAATAAACTTCTTTTAACCCTGGTTGGGTGTGAGCAGTTTTCTCTAAGAATTCAGTGCCAAAATCCAGTACCTTGACCGGTGGGCCGGCGTGCATGCCCAGGCAAGGGTAAGAGGACTGGTCTAGTCCTTCACAGTCAGGAGCCATGCGTACACACGCACACACAAAAGCCTCCTGGGAAGATCACTGTGGCTAAGAGGAGTGGGGGGGGTGGGGTTTGAGCCTGTGATGATCTGGCTACGGGTGCAGATCTGGGGACGCGTCGCCAGCTGGTACCAGCTGCCACCATCACGAGTAGACCAAACCCAGTCTCCTCAGTTCCTAAGCACTCTCAGTCCCTCGGGGATGACTGGCCAAGGATCCCAATCCGGACTGCTGCATTGGGCCCCTTTGCAGCCCCACCCACCCCCGTCCTTAGGGGAGCACGGCTTAGGTTATGGGCTTCCCTCAACAACCTGGTCCTTAAACCAACCCTAGCTTGACCAACAATGTGGCACATCCTTTGTGAGACCCCCCTTCCCCTGCCCCCAAAGCATACAGTCTGGGTTTTGGTGAAAGCAGGGTAAAAGATTTGTTACGGATTTAGGCAAAAATTACAGAACAGAGTCAGTTTCAAAGGACAAAGTAACAAGCAGACTAAAGGTTGCAATTCTGTGGCAAATGGCAAAGAAATGGAAAAGCACAGACTAGCTACCCGCTGCCCCACAGTAAGCTGCCTTCCTGGTTGTGGGGAGACACGCAGCCTCCATGGTGCAATTTCCTCTGGCGCCTGCGTCAAGCGTTCCCTACCTTTTGGGAGACTTACACCCCAGCACCGGTACGGAGAAAAAAGGCCTAGACTCCAGCTCCCAGCAAAGTATGTCCCCTTGGGCCCCTTGGAGTCTGGCTGCCTCTCTAGCAATCACCCGTGCCCAGCCTGGAGATGGGTTCTCGAAGATTCCCCATCGTCTGGGCCCCTGGGGGATTGACTAGTCAGTCTGCTGGAGAGCTCTCTTATTGCGTGTGTTAAGTTCTCCGGCCCTCAGATGACCGCAGCCAGATGTTTGCATCTCAGCGCCAGGTGATGCGGCCTTTAGCAGAGACATGCACTTGATTGTAAAATGGAGGTTTCCTCCTTGCAGATCTGGTCAAGATGGAGTCAGTGTGGTCTGACTGAGTGGGCTGCTCCAGGCCGACCATGACAGAGCCTCCCCCTGCACTGTTGCAATCTTAGTGGGACAGAAGGTGGTACACAGGGACAACTCTCCTAACATCTCCTGCTTATCTCAAGGAGCGCCTCCAGCAACACCAAGTAGGCCGCTCAACAAGGTCTGCCACGGATGGCCTTCTCCTTGTCCCATCAGCCATAGCAGCCAGGCTGGTGGGGACTAGGAAGAGGGCCTTCTCTGTGGAGGCCCCCAAGTTATGGAACTCCCTCCCCAGTGACCTTCGTCATGCCCCCTCCTTGAACTTCTGCTGGGCTTTAAAAACATGACTTTTCAGGCAGGAATATGGGGTGGGTTAGGGCTTAAAAAAAAAAAAAAAAAACTTATATTTTTAATTGTGTTTTAATTATGTTTTAATGTATTTTATTGTATTTTAATTATTGTACGTCACCCAGGGTGGCCGAGTGACCAGCCAGATGGGCGATTTAAAAATATAATAAATAAAATACATAAAAACATGCCATCTTTCTAGCACTCCCAGTTCTGCTGGGAAACAGAGCGTGCAAGGAGAGACATCCTTGTGTGTTCAATTTCCCAGCAGAACTGGGAAACAACATGGGTGGTGATGTGGTGATTTGCATGGGTATATGCTCCCCCCTATAAAACCTCAGAGCTGCGTTTCTGAGTTTGTACTTTCCTTGTATGTGTGCCAGGAATTTACCTCTGATCAGACTAACAATAAAGTACTTGGTTTACTGAAAGCAGAGTGGTTTATCTTTCCAGTGGACCTCCAGATCGGACTAGGAGAAATTCCACAACTCCTCTCACATGTCCTGTGCAGTGGTGGTGGTGGTGGTGGTGGTGGTGGTAGTGGGGGGGGATTGGGGGCCAGGCCCTCTTTCGGGGGACACGGGCAGCCTCTGAAGGATGCATGTGGCGCATGGGCCACATGCTGCCCACCTTAGACGAAAGTCCAGATCATTGCTCAGGACCAAACTGGACATTACTTGAAGTATGTGGTCAGCGACTGTAGCTGGGGTGTTTTAAAAGTTAACAGTAAGCTGGGTGTGTGTGAGGGGATGTCCTGATTTTCACAGGGACTGCAGCACATGCAGGGGGGAGGGTTTACTTTTCCTTCCCTGCTTTTTCACAAGAAGCAACAACTTAGGCCAATCTTTATCTGAACTCTGCTTGTTTGCCACAGAAAATCTGTCTCTGGTAAGTCACTGATGAAATCTTTCCCTTGGGGGTGCAGAAAGAAGAAAAAATGCCCCAGTTCACCCTCAATCATGTTTCCAAATAATATTTATCAGACTGTCTAAGGTACATTCAGTGCAGTTCAATTTCCTGCCATCTGTCAACAGTGGCGCATCTCTTTGAGAAGAACCAAGTGTTTTCTGAGACAGGAGATGGCGTGGCCGTGTTCAGATGGGTTAACCAGGTACAGCTCCTACGGAAAAGACATAATTAGAAACTTGACACCACAATGTAGCTCCTGCTTGATTTTCTTTCTTTCTTTCATGGGAA
Organism: Shinisaurus crocodilurus; assembly: GCA_021292165.1. NCBI lineage: Eukaryota > Metazoa > Chordata > Lepidosauria > Squamata > Shinisauridae > Shinisaurus > Shinisaurus crocodilurus. The sequence continues at coordinate 38,687,930 of CM037885.1, forward strand.
CAGCTAATCTATTTCTATATAGTGGAGGTTTCCCCGCTTTTAATCATAGAAACTAGAGACACTGCTGTGCGTTTATACGAACATTGTTTTTTCTTGAGATACCCAACTAGAAGCTTAGATGCAGGAAAAGAACCTAAAGCTTCACCCAAGCAGACATCCTTCACAATTCACCACTCCAGTCCTAAACAAAGTATCTTTCCCAGGGTTCATAGAATCATAGCATCATAGAAAAGTAGAGTTGGAAGGGGCCTACAAGGCCATCGAGTCCAACCCCCTGCTCAATGCAGGAATCCAGGTCAAAGCATCCCTGACAGATGGCTGTCCAGCCGCACCTTGAATGCCTCCAGAGTGGGAGAGCCCACCACCTCCCTAGGTAGTTGGTTCCATTGTCTTATTGCTCTGACAGCCAGGAAATATTTCTTGATGTTTAGGCGGAATCTGGGTTCCTGTAACTTGAGCCCGTTATTCTGTGTCCTGCACTCTGGGATAGTTGAGAAGAGATCCTGGCCCTCCTCTGTGTGACAACCCTTCAAGTACTGGAAGAGTGCTATCCTATCTCCCCTCAGTCTCCTCTTCTGAAGGCTAAACATGCCCAGTTCTTTCAGTCTCTCCTCATAGGGCCTTGTTTCCAGTCCCTTTATCATCCTTGTTGCCCTCCTCTGAACCCTCTCCCGTTTGTCTACGTCCTTCTGAAAGTGTGGTGCCCAGAACTGGACGCAGTACTCAAGATGAGGTCTAACCAGTGCCGAGTAAAGGGGAATTATCACTTCACGTGATTTGGAAGCTATACTTCTATTAATGCAGCCCAAAATAGCATTTGCCTTCTTTGCAGCCACATCACATTGCTGGCTCGCATTCAGTTTGTGATCTACAACAATTCCAAGATCCTTCTCACTTGTGGTATTGCTGAGCCAATTTGATCAACTAGTTCTGCTCCAGGAATCTGTAGCGTGATGGCTCACATCCAGAACATGCAACATAAGAGCATTTCTCTTATGAGTAAGAGAATTTCTGAGTATGTCTAAAGTGCACCCATAAAGTGCACCCATAAAGTGCACCACACCCATATCTTTGACTAGGCAGCTTTTCTCCCAGAGTGGTGAGTCTCTTGCTTACAAGTAGGATTGACTCTTGGGGAGGCTCTAAAACAGCCTTCTCCAACCTGATGTTTTTAAGGTGCATTGGGCATGCTGGCTAGGGGTGATGGGAATTGTAGTCCAACACATCTGAAGGACACCAGCTTGGGGAAGGCTGCTCTAAACTGGGTGGGCAAAAGGTAGATGCTTTGGACTTCAACTCCCAGAAGCCCCTGCATGCACGGCCAAAGGTCAGAAATGCTGGGAGTTGATGTTCAAAGCAGCTGGAGATCTACATTCTGCTCATTCCTGCCCTGAAAGAACCACTGCTTATCTCAGACCACGTTGGCTTCTTGGGGGCTGGAAATAGGATGCAACTTGTGGAGAAAGCCAACCTAAGCCCTCTTTCTGACACACACACACACTCACCAAGGTGGGGGGGAAGGAGACCCAGGGGGGGAGACAGCCAGTCTCCACAGAGACCAAAGGGGACAAACAACATCTGCATAGAATCACCCCAGGGGGGAAGACAGGAAGCATCTCCAGGTTCGTCAATGCTCTCGTATATCAGCCCCATCTACATAAGACTTGAATACCTCGCCAGAGCAGACACTTCGGCATCCCTAAGAAAGGACCATTCAACACCACAGGATGGGACCATTAAGCAAGTGGCTTCAAAGGGACCCCACCCCACAGGGGGAAGGCGTCACCCCACCTGACCCAAAAGGCCGCCCCTCAGGGAGGGTGGCAACCCACCTGATTGGCAACCCACCTGATTGGCAACCCACCTGATTATGGAGGGAGGGGCTACCTGAAACACCAAGGTATAATATAACACCCTGCACAAGGGAACTGAGTTGTTGGACCTGATCAGCAATCTTGCCCCATGCTTGGGGTAAGGGAACGAAGGGATCGGCAACCCCGGGTAGCAGCACCCGGCGTGCTCCAGCTAGCTGAAATCACTGGCCGCTTGGGTTGACCGGACCCCCGCGAAACCAAGCTGAAATCACTGGCCGCTTGGGTTGACCGGACCCCCGGGAAACCAAGCTGAAATCACTCACAAGCCGCTTGGGTAGACCGGACCCCTGCCGGGAACCCAGCTAGCAGCATGCGGTTGACCAGGCCTCTGCTGGAGCCCGAGCTGAACTAACTAGCTTAGAGCCCTGAAATCACGGTGTCCTTGAGACTTCTTGCTTGCTACTTTGTACCGTACTGATAAGCTGTATTGCTGGCGTGTGTCTGGGTTTGTGAAGGTGATTTTGTAAATAAACTTGTTTTATAAAAGATACTTTTGTGGCTATAAGTTATCCCTTTGTTCTGGGCTAAGGGTGATAGTCGCTGGGGACCTCGGAGAAGGCCCGCCCTAGGACTCGCTACCCCCTTAGCATTGAACCCGCGCAGAAGACCAGGTTGTCGGTCTTCCACTCAACTCCTAGATGGCAACAAAGGCAACTTGAAAGGAAGGAAGGAAGGAAGGAAGGCTCCGTACAGCTGCTGCCCTGTTCTGTGTCCAGTGCTGAGTGTTGTGAACCATTAAGGAACATGCAAGGGCATTTTACAGCACAATCTTCAACATGACTACTCAAAAGTAAGTGTCACTCAGTTAAATGGGGTTTACTCATAAGTAACTGGGTATAGGATCACAGCAGTCCTGCATTCTCAGTTTGGAGCTTCTTGTGGGAGCTGGTGCAAAGCAGGCAAAACCTTGGCATAGCTAAGGTTGCCATCGCATGTAGTAACCCAGTGTTCTCCAACCTTGGGTCCCCAGATGTTTTTGGTCTACAACTCCCAGCATGCCCCAGCCATCTGGAGGACACCAGGTTGGGGAAGGCTGCTGTAAACTGGCTATGCTGGCTGGGGCATGCTGGGAGTTGTAGGACAAAAACATCTGTGGACCCAAGGTTGGAGAACACTGTAGTAACCAGTGCATGGCAGGACCGGTGCAGGGCAGTTTGGCGCCCTAGGCTAAATTATATTTAGCGCCCCCCCTCTCGTGCCATGGGGGGGGAGTCTGGAGCAAAGCAGCCCTGCTCTGCAAACCCCGCCCCCTGCCGCCACCGCTGCCCCCCCCGCCGCCCCCCCACCTACCTTCCCCCCGCCCTGGCCGCTGCCTCCTCCGAAGAGGAAGTGACGCGACGGGACCCTCCGCGCTCTGTTTTTGGCCGGGGAAAACCAGGGCGACAGGGCTGTTTAAGCCCTGTTGCCCTGGTTCCTCCCTCCAAAACAGAGCACGGGCGGGGCTCCGGAAGCGGCGCGGAGAAGGTAGGTGGTGGGGGTCCGGCGGCGGCGGCGGGGTGGGGGTGGGGGCGGGGGTGGGGGCGGGCAGCGGCGCCCAGGCTCGCCCCCCCACTACCTCCGGGTGCAATCCCCCCGCACTGACCTGGCTTTGTCAGCGGGCGGGCGGGGCAGGAGCGCGCCAGCAGCGAAGAGGAGCGCAGCGTTTCTGCGCCCTCTTCAGCTACGCGCCCTAGGCAACAGCCTAGTTTGCCTAGCGGTAGCGCCAGCCCTGGTGCATGGATGCAGATGAGTGGCCCATATCTGCCCCCTGTCTCCTGGCTTATAGCCACTTGCAATGCCATTGGGCCTTTCCTACATGGAGTGATCCACTTGGCGACGTTCAAGACAGAATCCACAAAGACCACTTGGAGATGACCAGTCACACAGGCCTATTTCACGGTGTCCGCAAGCTGCAACTGGTGGCAGAGTGTTGCGTGCTTCATGGCTACTGTGCTCTTGTGAACAACTAAGGTGCATTTCAGGACAGTTAGACTGCAGTCTTATATCCCACTTACCTGGGAGTAAGCCCCATTGAACTCAATGGAATGTACTGCTGAAACTTAATGGATAACACTATAGGATTGCTACAATGCATGCTTACTCAGGTGTAAGTCCCATTGTGTTCAATGGGGCTTACTCCCAGATAAATGTATATGGGTTTCAGGGCTGAGGGTAAACCTAAGTGGATTCTCAGTTCAAAGCTTTTCTGCTAATCTGAAACTGGAAGATGGGGCAAAACTGAGCTTAGGGGTGCGAGTGTGTGCTTGCATTTTCCAGAGGAGGGATATTGGATGATTACCAAGATGGATTTTTAAAAGTCATCTAGATTGGAGAAGGAAATGTTCATATTTTTATTAGAATTTGGATTCTGAACATTTCAGATGTCCAAAACACACACACACACACACACACACACACACACGACCAGATGTGGCAGTTCCTGGCTTCATGTTTTGGAGGAAAATGCCGTGTTGTTGTTGTTTTAAATCCACAATCTGATCCAGCACAAAAACAACATAAAAAACCCTTTTCCTAAAGATGGATGAGACAAAATTATAAAAGGGCACATCTCAAAATCAACTAATATTTTAATGCTAACATTACTAACAACCTTCATTATGCATCATGAAGATACAGGACGCATTAAGAAGAAGATTAGAAAAAGTAACTGGAAAGCGAGATTCCATTTTAGATGCATGCATGGAAGCTTGGGGTGGAGGGGGAGTTCCAGCAGCCAAATCACTGAAACGTGGCAGCTGTCACTCCAACTTATATGATTAAGGCACAAAATTACATGTTCTTGCAGTGGAAAATAGGGAGGGTTGATAAGAGGGACAGAAGAAGTTCAGCTTTCTTATCTGTATTTTACACACATTCCCTTTCATTCCACCTTCCTCTTCAGCATTCAAGGTTGTTGTTTTTAAAAAAAAATCTCCTCCCCCCCAACACAGCTTCCATTTGTTCTACATACAATGGTTTGCTCTCTCTCTCTCTCTCTCTCTCTCTCTCTCTGTGTGTGTGTGTCTTTTTATCTTCACTTCCATAATGTGAGGGTCTTAGGTGGTCCTTTCTGGACCTGCTTATTTTAGTGCTCCTACCCCCCAGCTACAGTTGCAACACACAAGTGGCTGCTGGGGGACTGAGAGCTTTCTGGGAAATCCAGACAGGCTTTACATCTAGTTCCTACAGAAACATCCTTGCTTGGGATTATTGATTTTGACTAAATCTGTATTACCGTCACAGCCATGTCAAATAACAAAACAAAATGCCAACCCTGTAGACCGATTATTAAAAATTAACAATCTGTATTAACAATAACAGCAACAGCAGACCAAACTGTGAGTTTAAGATCCAGGCTAGACAACCTCTGCAGTCCCCAGTTGCAAAGCAAAACTCCTTTGCTCTCCCTCTCATGGCTATATAATAGAGCCTTATCTGGTGGAATTCACACAAGCCCAGCCTGGAGCATCCATCAGTTCAATCCTGTGATAAATAGTTCATTCCAAGTTCAGGCAGACCAGAGCTTGCTTGCTTTTGCTTCTGTTAGGCTCAGTTCATCCATTTTTAAAATCAGTTTGCCAGGTTGCGCCGATTAGGCACACCCTGTGCCCTAAAGATAAAAGGCTGCCCACCCTCACGTTCCCCTCCCTTCAGCCTTTGCCACACAGGACTCATTGTGTGGCTTGCATGTTAATTTGCTTTCAGCTGGGGGAATCAATACAGGAGCAGCCCCAAGATTAATACAGGTGGCATGGCGCCACGGAGCAGGGCTCAGGACATGGGCACACTGGCTTGGTTGGGACCTGCGTTGGGACTAGGGGCTGCGCGGTTGTGGTGCCATGAGATTGCGAGGGCTTTCTTGGCACACCTTTCCATGAACAGGCAAGGACCAGCACCCAACAGGCACTGGACTGATTCAGCGCTCAGAGGCAGGGGGAAGCTGCCCTGTACAGGCTGACTCTGACAGCCAGAGGCTCAGTCTCCAACTCTCACCTGGAGATCAGGGGCCTGCACTGATAGGCTGTTCACCTGAGGCTAACCTGTTGGACTCCTTGCAGCTTCTGCTTAAGTTTATACACGTTGTGCCCATTTAACCCAACACAAGTCTCCCCTCTGCATTCCTGGTGTGTGTGTGTGTGTGTGTGTGTGTGTGAGAGAGAGAGAGAGAGAGAGAGAGAGACAGAGAGGAGGGCAAAGGCTGAGCAGCAATTTGAACCCATCTCACAGTAGACCACATCCAATGTTCTACATAATGCTGCAAAGGAGAATTAACCGATCCAGAAACAGAATTCTCCTGACTTCCAGGTATGCATGCATTATCTCCAATACCTCCCCCTCCTCCTTTTTCTTGCCCCCAAAATACTGCAACCAAGGGCCACTTTGTTCATTATTTCTCTATAGGAAAACATGGGAAATTCATGTTGTGGAGAAAGCCTGACACGAGTACACATGCACACGCACACACGCACGTACAACTCAGTCTCTTCCCAAGGGGGGGGCAGGGAGGGAGACTGGAGATACGAGGGAGTAGCCAGACGGATTTGCATACCAACAATGAAGTGCCTCAGTTGGATTCCACAAAACCCAGGAAAGGACCATCAAGACCATCAAACTAGCAGGGCAGTCTCAAAGAGCTGTAAAGTACCCAATACGTCACATTTTTTCTCACCGGGCAGGAATAAGCCCACCTGACACGGAGGGGCAGGCATAAGCCCCACATGACCGCAAGGCGGAGAGAGCGGGAAACTCAGGGGTAGAAAACCCCTCTCCCCTCCTTTTGGGGGTTGTCGGGAACACGGGTTACTTTTGTCAAGTTCGTCCTCCAGCAGTGGCTGGGATAAGCTGTTCTCTTCCCCGGATCAGGCAGACCCGGAGCCAGGCTGAAACTGACCAGCGTAGAGTCTTTAGTCTAAGGTAACTGACTAATCCCAATACGCTAGCCTGGGAACCCGTTCATTGATAAACTCGGAGATCACGTCAGGTCATGTTGACGTTATAGTATTCCTAGAAAGCTATTAGTTCCGCTCCATGTAACTTATAGTAAATAAATGCCTTATTTTGGTCATACAAAGGGCTGGAGTTTCCTTTTGTTGCGCAAACCTCCTAGTCGGTTTCAATCGCTTGTACGGGCTGTAACTCAGTGCCGGTTAACCCGCTAAGCGCTGAACTCACGCATAGGACCCAGGTGTTGGTCCTCCACACATGTGTAAATCACACCGTGGCACTTGCATGTACACAGTTTGGGGAAATACAATAAACCACAGATTCCTAGTGCATAGCAGAAGCACAGCAAAAACCAACCGATAATAAGGATGCACAAGTGTGTGTCACACATGGCCATCTATGTGCGGAATTCTTGTGGCTCATTCTGCTGAAGAAATTTGTATCATGGGAAGAGCCATTAAGTCCAGTTTCAGTTTTCAGGTTGAAAATACTGACTTTGGTGGGATATTCTTGAAAGAAATATTTGGCAAAGATCCACCTGGTCCCCTCTGGCTGCTGCTTTGGTGCATATTTTTCTTTCATTTTCTGGGAGTATACACATAAGTGATCCCACCCAGGTACAGATCAAATGGCAAATGGGGTGATGTCACATTGCTGCAGAGCCAATCAAATGCCACTGAATGCAAAGAATGGCAAGCTGCCATGATATAAATGAAATGATGAACATTTTTGCAAGTAGTGCTGAAAAATCATCAACACTGCTGAAAATGTTCATGAAAAAGAGAAGCTCTGATCATCAGTTATTTTCCCACCAATTCTGTTTTGTTGCTAAGGAAAGTTTGAGGACTTCCATCTTAGAGGGCAGAATGAAGCTGTTCTATAAGCACGCTGCTCACCCCACCCGCTCATTTTCTCCTGCAGGACACTGTGATTGAAATGGGTGACTCTGCCTTCCCAGTGCAGGTAACCAGAACTCATTTCCTCTCCCCTCCCCTCCCGGGATCTGTCCCAGCGCCTCTTCACATGCTTGGCAAACCCAGCATTAAATGTCCTGAAGCTGTGAATTAAGCAGCAAGATGCTGGTGCTGATGCATCTAACGACATTCTTATCCAGAGACATCAGCCGAGAGCCCGCTTTGCTGGAGAGTTTCAAGCCATTAAACCTGAGGCTCCCTTCCATTATCGGGTTAGCATTGTTGATTAGAAACAGCCTCTTCTTTTCCTCCTGACTAGCAGAGCTCTTTAATGATAGGCCTGCTTTCTCTGCTTCATTTAGTTGTGGGGACAGGAGCATAAAATGTGTTCCAGTAACCCTTGCCTGCTCGCCTGCCTGCCTGCCTGCCTGCAAGGAGGAAAAGGCATTTTCGTCATGGGTAGAAGTGCCAAGCCACTGACCCCTCCTGGTGGCAGGCAGAGCAGTGGACTTTGGGTGGCCCAGCAGGCTGCGGAGCGGGTGGGTCGTAGAAATACCCCACTCTGTGCTGCCTGAGCTGGGAAGGTAAGCCAGCTTCAAGATTGTTTACTCATCATGCCTTCCATCAGAAAAACTCTTGGAAATGCAGTTCTTTGACTGGGCAAGGGGTCTCCAGCTGGGGATGGACAAATCCTGTCAATTTTGATTTTATTTATTTATTTATTTATTATATTTATACCCCGCCTTTTTTCCTGCAAGGAACCCAAGGCAGCTTACATAGTCCTCCTCCTCTCCATTTTATCCTCACAACAACCCTGTGACGTAGGTTAGGCTGAGAGTCAGTGACTGGCCCAAAGTCACCCAGTGAGTTTCATGGCTGAGTGGGGACTAGAATCACAGAATCATAGAAAAGTAAAGTTGGAAGGGGCCATCGAGTCCAACCCCCTGCTCAATGCAGGAATCCAGGTCAAAGCACCCCCGACAGATGGCTGTCCAGCTGCACCTTGAATGCCTCCAGACCGGGAGAGCCCACCACCTCCCTAGGTAGTTGGTTCCATTGTCTCATTGCTCTGACAGTCAGGAAATTTTTCCTGATGTTTAGGTGGAATCTGGGTTCCCGAGTCCCAATCCAACACTCTCGCCACTATGCCACACTGGCTCGCTCAGTCACTGGTTTCTCTCAGTTACTCATTTTCCGCATCTTGTTGCTCATCCTGAAGTTTGGTTCATCCTGAACTTCGAGATTTTGCTTTAATGGTTCACATGAAAAATTGTTCACATTTTTGTGTGCATTTCTCCCAATGCAGGCATTTTGGCATGCAATTTTGCCCCATTTTTGCAAGCAATTTTCCTAACACAGTAATACCTTGGATTGCAAGTAACTTGGTTTGAGAGCATTTTGCAAGACAAGAAAATTTTTAAATATTTATTTGATTTTTTTTTTACTTGATATACAAGCGACATCTTGCAATACAAGTACTGTAGTACGGCTTAAATTAAAAATATCTGTACACATTTTTTGGGGGGGATTTCGTTTTGATATAAGAGTGTTTTGGATTACAAGCACGTTTCCGGAACGAATTATGCTCTCAATCCAAGGCATGACTGTATAATGCATTTTTAATGTTATTTTCACACATATACACATTTTTGTGTGCACTCTTGGAGAACTCCATTGCAAAATTTGGAGAACTGTGCATTTCAAAGGAAAACTGAGTCTCGGCTCGCAGATTGGTCCTAAATGGTGAAATTAGGTCGGTTTGCATCTTAATGCAAACCGAGTGAATGCCTGCCCATCCCTGTCTGTCTCCTGCAAAGATTCCTTAGTAGCTTCTGATAGAAGTACCATCTCCAGCTGCTCTTGGAGAAGGCCATGGCAATTTCACTGGCTTTAAACTGGTTTAACTCAACTATATAGATGATTGATCACTCTGTAGCTTTTGCAACATGGCCTTGTGGTCTAGGGTTGAAGAAGCACCTGCTGGGATTCCCCCTTTGCACTTATGACTGTTACATGTACAGCAGTCCAGTTGTTCTTTGCATCTGGTTGCCCTATGGCTTTTCCACCTGCCAAAACGATTAAATACTTTAGGCCTGTTGCAGCTGCCAGCGCCAGGTGGCCCCATGGCCAGGTAGGCTGTAGTTTGTCAGCCAGGCATTTGAGGGGGCACAACATTATGGCCCAGTGTATTCCACCGTGCACCTCTGTCACTCAGCCTGCCTGGATGTGGCCAACAAGGACTTAACTGCATATTTGGGCATCCTCTCCTCCTCAATCAATAATGAGTCATCTCTGCAAAGCCCCTTCCCTTAACACTGATGAGAGAATTTTTAAGAGACAGCTGCTGCAGTCCGAAAATAGCTTTTAGGCAAATGCAATTGTTTCCGTAGGGAGAAAGAAAAGGCTTCATATGGATGGCTCTTCTAGGACTACAAAGAGAATACACTCTGGTTAATTCAACACTCTGGGCTTCATGTTGCCAGTTCTCCCGTGCAATTTCATGTGGAGCCCAATGGCTTCCGGGAGTCGCCCCCACTTCTTTTGCCAACATCGCAGTCCTCATATGCAACCTGAATGAGGTCCACGATGTGTGCCTTTGCCTTCCTCATTCCTCCCCTGCCTCTGTTGTCTTCCTCCTCTGAGGGGTGAAATGTATATTGTAAGCTCCTCAGGGAAGATCGTTGCCTTTTGTTTATGCTACTTAGTTGGTGGAGTGCCATCTACACCGATGGTGCTTTATAGAATTAGTGCTGCACCAGGGTTTGGGAGATTTGATTCGTGATGTGAAAGCTGCTTGTCTCCTGGAAGGGGGCGCTCTGTGCAAACAGCTCTGTCCTCTGCTCTTCCATTGCCTGGATAGCTTGACCGGTGCCGCCCTGTGCTGTGACAGGCTGCACTGGCACTGGCAGGGTCATTGCCTTGCCTTCCAGGCCAGCCTGGTGACGTTAGGCGTGCACCTCCCCCTGACTTGTGCATCTTCTGCACATTTTTTGTTGTGGTTCAGAGAACTGCATTGGAAAATTTTGAAAAAGGCAAATACTGATGGATAACTGCATTTCAGCTCATACATATATTGATTTGGGATGTGAGAACTTGGTACATTCTTAGCAAAATGCAAACTGAAAGAATTCCCCCAATCCCTACAACAATGTATTTACTTATTTGTATTTTTTTTTTAAAAAGCCTGTATCCCTTGTTTCTTTGCAAAATAAACCCAAGGCAGCTTGCAAACAAAAATTTAAAGCAAAGGAAACATAACATCCCCATGATCACAAAACAACAAAATAATACGGTAACAAAAATAAAAAACAGCGCAGCAGCGAGATAAAATTGCAGTCCTGATGTTCTAACACTGTGGCTTTCATAATGTCATCGGGGAAGCCCAGCATCTTCCAAAGCCTGTCAGGGGTTCCTGACTGAGGAGATCAGTGGTGCTGGAAGGGCATCCCTGCGGAGCAGACGTTCCTCTTCTCCAACATCAGGCCCAGCCCTCCCCTGCAACGGGCAGCAGGGCTGGGGAGCAGGCTTGGTGTCCTTGTGGCACCCTCTGCCATTCTGCGTAGACTGCGGAGCTCCCTTTGGAGGCAGCCCCCCCTTCCTAAGGGCCCTCCACCAGCTTGCAAAGATTTTGCTCTTTTGGCAGGTGCTTGGCCTGCCAAAGAATTGAGGTTTTAGATTCCCTTTTTAATATTTTATGTGCTGTCTCCTGATCTCTCTTTATTGCATGATTTTATATTCTGCATTTCTTATTTTACCTGTTGTTGTCAGCCACCTTAAGCATTTAAATGGAAAAGCCCAGGTATAAATGTTTTAAATAAGGAAGCATACAAAGAGAGCCAGTGTGGTGTAGTGCTGAGAGTGCTGGACTGGGACTCAGGAGATCCGAGTTCTAGTCCCCGCTCGGCCATGAAACTCACTGGGTGACTTTGGGCCAGTCACTGACTCTCAGCCTAACCTACCTCACAGGGTTGTTGAGAGGATAAAACGGGGAGGAGGAGGAGGACTATGTAAGCCACCTTGGGTTCCTTGCAGGAAAAAAGGCGGGGTATAAATATAATTGTGAAGAAAAGAGCCTTTGGGGGTTCCTGCATGCACGCACACACACACACACACACACACACACACACACACACGCCTCCTCATGTGTAAACCAAGTAAGGCCAGTTGGGGGGGCTGGGAGGAGGCGAAAGGTACATAAAGCATCGGATGGGGCATGGCGCCTGAGAGTCCGGTCTAGGGCTTTCATATGCAAATGTAGTTCAGGCCCAGTAAGCCATGAGTCACGACTCATGAGTCTCCCTCCCCCTGCCTGGCCAGGTGAAGCTCAATCTAATTGGCTGAAGACAGGAAAGCTACAGAAAGAGCTATTCCCCAACGTGTAGCCTGTGTGTCTTTGTCTTGTCTTTGGGCCCGCATGGTTGCTGTAGAGCAATGGCGGGCCAAGCAGAGGCCCCAAGCCTTCGGGGGGGGGCATCAGGAACTGACCCCAGGTAGCTCCTGGTGAAATTAGCTGATTGAGGGCTCTAGTAAAGGCAAGCCTTGTTGGAGTCTACCCATCTCGGACCTGCGGGTAGATGTGGTAATCTTCATCGGGCAACGAGGCTGTGCTGGATCTAACCCTGGAAGAGGACTGAACTTCAGGTAATTAGTTGAGTGCCTGAGAGATATTAAGAATCAGGTTTTATTGTTTTGCAGCTTTACTGTGTACTAAAGTGTCTCTCTCTTTATTTTGTGTGCTTCCCTCATTTTCCACCTTTTGTTGTAAAATGCTACCAGAATAAACCTGTCTTGGTTTTACCCCACATGGGTTTTGTAGTTGCTCTGTGGCTTCAGTATCTAAATCCAGGTTACAGAATTAAAGGCAAGTCCCTGAACAGAGATTGAAGTAGGATTGCAGACAGCTGAGGCTGGCAATCTGGTATCTTGAGATCTCAGGGGGTCTTGGTTCCTTTGGGGTAGGAAAGGGTGGGGGTGTGGTGGGCCAGCCAGTCCCCCCTTCCTCCACAATAATAAATAAATAAAATAAATAAAATGCTTCCTTACAAATTCACTTGGAATTCACTTCCACAAGATGTAGTGATGGCCACCAATTTGGACAGCTTTAAGGGGAATGAACAAATTCATGGAGGAGAAGGCTAGCAATGGCTGCTAGTCCTGATTGGCTATGTGCTTCCTCCAGTATCAGAGGCAGGTTGCCTATGCACTCCAGTTGCTGGGGAACATGGGCGGGAGGGTGCTGCTGCACTCATGTCCTGCTTGTGGGTTTCTCATGTGGGCAGCTGGTTGGCCACTGTGTGAGCAGAATGCTGGACTAGACAGACCCTGGGTCTGATCCAGCAGCAGGGCTCTTCTTATGTTCTTAGCGTACTTAGTCCACATGGAACAATGGCCTAGCCAGCACTGTGTATGCGCACCTAAAAATACTTCCCAGAATCTTCTGCAAGAGGCAAAGGTCCTTGGCAGGCTAATCAAGTTGGAAAGGTTTCCTTATTTGTTACATTTATTTGTTACATTTATGAATCGCCCATCTGGCAGGCAAACCGGCCAGTCCGGGCGATGTACAACACAATAAAATACAGCATAAAATACATTTAAACAGTATAAAATTTTAAAATCTTAGCCCACCCCATATTCCCGCCTGAACAGCCATGTTTTTAGTGAGCGGCGGAAGCTCAGCAGAGAGGGGGCATGGCGGAAGTCACTAGGGAGGGAGTTCCACAGTATGGGGGCCGGCACAGAAAAGGCCCTCTTCCTAGTCCCCACCAGTCTAGCTGCTCTGGCTGAAGAGACAAGGAGAAGGCCGCCTGTGGCAGATCTTGTTGAGTGGCCTACTTGGTGTTGCTGGAGACGCTCCTTGAGATTTATTTATTTATTTATTATATTTATACCCCGCCTTTCTTCCTGTAAGGAACACAAGGCGGCTTACATAATCCTCTTCCTCTTCCTCTCCATTTTATCCTCACAACAACCCTGTGAGGTAGGTTAGGCTGAGAGTCAGTGACTGGCCCAAAGTCACCCAGTGAGTTTCATGGCCGAGCGGGGACTAGAACCCGGATCTCCCGAGTCCCAGTCCAACACTCTCACCACTACACCACACTGGCTCTTAAACAGATAAACTGGACCGGAGCCATATAGGGTTTTAAAGGTCAAAACCAACACCTTGAATTTGGCTTGGCAAGCAACTGGTAGCCAGTGCAGCTCCTTGAGCTCCTTGAAGTGAGAAAGTTTGGAAAACACTGTTCAAACACAGCTGGAGTGGCATGGGAAGCAACCAACCATACCACTCCTGTAGCAGGAGACCCTGCCCACAGGTATTTCTTTATAGCTAAAGTTATCCTTAAAAGTGTCCCGTCTTTCAGAGTGGACAGACACAGTTGTGCTCTGTCTCTCTCTTTTTCTCCCTGCAGAACCACCCACACGGTCTCTTTATTCCTTGCTCCCTTGGGATGCCCGAAACTACTGTTATCCTTCCAACATCCAGCTCCTTCTGAACAAGTATGACTACCTGCACCATATATATATTAGTTAGTAGTAGGCAGGGCTGGTGCTACCACTAGGCCAACTAGGCAGCTGCCTAGGGCGCAGGGCTAAAGGGGGTGCCAGAAACACCTTGAAAAAAAATACAGTGCTCTCAAGTGGGAAGGGGGGGGCGCTAAATATCTGATCTTGCCTAGGGCACCAAACTGCCTTGCACCGGTCCTGGTAGTAGGCGATCACTGGTGACCGAGTTAGATTGTCTTCCAGGATAAAATTACAAAAAGAACATTATAAAAAGAGGAAATAGTAAAAAAAAAAAAAAAATGTGTAGACTCTAGCGATGGGTCCGTAAGTGACTGTGGAGGCCAATTCTAGATCCACACAGCTTCCCACAGTGAGGACACAGGTTACCAGATGGAAGATGGTCCTGTAAAGGATTAGTTTGACATGCTTTTCGCTTAGCACGTTTCTCCCTTTCACCTTGCACTCGGGCTTCTTCAAAGTCCATGGAACCTTTGTGAAAGGCCAACCTCCAGTTAGATCGTTCATGGGCCAGAGCTTCCCAGTTTTTGATGTTTATATTGCATTTTTTTAGATTAGCCTTAAGAACATCTTTAAACCTCTTATATTGACCACCGATATTCCGCTTTCCATCCTTGAGTTGGGAATAAAGTAACTGCTTTGGGAGACGGCAGTCAGACATTCGAACAACATGACCGGTCCACTGAAGTTGGCGTTGAAGGATCATTTTTTTCAACGCTAGTAGTCTTTGCTTCTTCCAGTACACTGACATTTGTTCGCCTATCTTCCCAAGTAATTCGCAGGATTTTCCGGAGGCAACATTGATGAAATCTTTCAAGGAGTTGGAGGTGACGTTTATAGATAGTCCATGTTTCGCAGGCATACAATAAAGTTGGTAATACAATGGCTTTATAAACCAGCGTTTTGGTCTCCCTACAGATATCCCGATCCTCGACGTTTTATTCGAGAAAATGCGGCACTTGCGGAGCTCAAATGATGTTGGATTTCAGTGTCAATGTTAGCTGTAACAGAAAGATAGCTGCCAAGATAGAGAAAATGATCGACATTTTCCAGTATTGCCCCGCCAAGCTGGATAGATGGCATCACCAAAGGGTTAGCTTGCACTTGCTGATGAAGCACTTGCTGATAAAGCACTTTGGTTTTTTTTATATTAAATGAGAGACCAAGTTTTTCATATGCTTCTGTAAAAGCATTTAGGATAGTTTGGAGGTCATCCTCTGAGTGTGCGAAGACTACATTATCATCAGCATACTGAAGTTCCACAACAGAGGTTGTGATTACCTTACTTTTTGCTTTCAGCCTACTGAAATTAAAAAGCTTTCCATCTATTCAATATATAATTGAACAGATGGAAAGTTTCCCCTCGACAAGGGGAAACTTCCCACCAGTGGGAAGTTTCCCCTCGACAAGGTGTAGAATCATAGTGATGAAAATAGCAAATAATGTTGGGGCGATAACACATTCCTGTTTAACACCTGACCCCACTTTAAATGGAGCACCATGAGAGCCGTTGTTGTCCAAAACCGTTGCCGTCATGTTGTCATGGAGAAGTCACAGGACATTCACAAATTTATTGGGGCATCCAATTTTCATAAGGATGGTCCAGAGAGCCGTTCGGTCTACAGTGTCAAAGGTCTTAGCCAAATCAATAAATGCTATATAAAGGGGTTGTTTTTGCTCCCGGCATTTTTCTTGGAGCTGACGTGCAGTAAAAATCATGTCCACTGTCCCTCTAGAGGGGCGGAAACCATATTGAGATTCAGGGAGGATCTCTTCTGAAATAGATAGGAGATGGTTTGCGAGAATCCTAGCAAATATCTTACCTGCGGTAGCTAAGAGAAAAATGTCCCGATAGTTTCCACAGTCTGTTCTATCACCCTTCTTAAAGAGGGTGATAATTATGGCATCCCTGAAGCCTTCTGGGATCTCTTCTCTTATCCAGATTTTTCTGATGAGTTTATGAAGATGTTGTACAAGTTCGGGGGGGGGGCTCTTTAAAGATTTCAGCAGGAATCCCATCTGGTCCAATAGCTTTGTTATTCTTCATTTGATTAATGGCTTTTATAGCTTCATCCAAAGTGGGGAGAATTGCAAGTTCATCTCTAATTTGTTTTTGTGGGATTTGCGAAAAAAATTTCATTGTCCACCTTAGATTTACTATTTAAAAGTTCATAATAATGCTCTTTCCAACGCAGTGCAATAGACTTTGTCTTTTAAAAGTTTGGTACCTTCAGAAGAGGAGACTGAGGGGAGATATGATCTCACTCTTCCAGTACTTGAAGGGATGTCACACAGAGGAGGGCCAGGATCTCTTCTCGATCATCCCAGTTTGCAGGACACGGAATAATGGGCTCAAGTTACAGGAACCCAGATTCCACCTAAACAAAAGGGTGGGGGGAATCCTGACTGTTAGAGCAATAAGACAATGGAACCAATTACCTAGGGAGGTGGTGAGCTCTCCCACTCTAGAGGCATTCAAGGTGAAGCTGGACGGCCATCTGTCAGGGATGCTTTGACCTGGATTCCTGCATTGAGCAGGGGGTTGGACTCGATGGCCTTGTAGGCCCCTTCCAACTCTACTTTTCTATGATTCTATTATTCTTTTGATTGTAAAGGGTTTGTACTATAGGTTTTTGGTCCATAAATGGCCTTTGTGGCCTTAAAAAAGCCCCGTGCATCATGAGATTCTGCAAGTTGTTGAATTTCTTGAGCTTTCTTTTTCCACCAAGTGTTCTTAAGTTCTCTTGTTCTTCTTTGGACCTCAGCCTTTGCACTGGTGTAGATTTTTTTCTTGGCAGCACAATTAATATCATTTTGCCATATTTGGAAGGCTTTCCTTTTTTTGTCAATTACATATTTAATCTCATTATCATTTTCATCAAACCAATCCTGATGTTTCTTAGTTTCATATCCAATAGTTTGTTCACAAGCAGGAGGTTTTCAGCTTAGACCAATAGTCCTCAACGTTATCAGGGGGTTCCGTAGATTGCTACCTGCACCATCCAGCAGTAGTAGTTCTGGCAGTGAACAAGGAATATAAGACCCACCTTTGGTATCAGGCTTCATCCCCATTGCCAGAAGGCAGACGAAACCAGGGGAAACAAATCAGCACCTGTGGAAGGCTATTGAACACTCTGTGAGCTATAATGGAAGATCAGTGCTCAGGTATTTAATGCAAGTGGTTTTCTCAGCGCAGGAGCCCTGGGAAGATTCAGTGTGCAGTGACCCGCAATCTTGTTACTTTCTGCCACATTGCTGGGAGCACTGGCTCTTGTTTTCACACACAGGATGGTAATAAAAAAGCAGCACCTGCAGGGCCATGATTTAGCTAAACCCTTTTTCATTTTTCTCATGCTCGAGTGAGCACTTTTTATCTTTTCGAAGTGGGTGGATTGTTGCATACCCTCCAACATTTCACAGATGAAAATAGCGACACATGTGAATTTGTAAGAGGTATGGTTAAGCAACATGAAGGTGTGATCAAGGAGGTGTGGCCAGGCAACATGAGGGCGTGGCCAAGGGAACGGCCAGGCAACCAAAGAGCATTGTCAAGTACAAAAGTTATTAGAGGAAACACACAAAAGCTTATATATTATAATTATTACAATAAGGAGGAGGAGGAGGAGGAGGGCAGGGAGGGGAGCGCAGCCAAGGGAGAAGAAGCAGAATCAAAACAAGCGAGACACGCCTTTCCCCTGGCTTGCACTTCTTCCTGTGGCCAGACGGCTGTGGTGTGTGTGCGTGTGTGCAACGAGCCCGTTGTGCGCGAGGGGGAGGGCGAGCTGGCTCCTCCGCCTGACAATGGAGCTGCAATAAGCCGGGGTTGGTGGCGGTGGTAGCACCAGCGGTGGCGGCGGCAAGCAAGAGGCGGCAGCGGCGGTGGCAGCAGCAGCAGCATCAAGCTCCTTCTCCGCCGTTGCATCCTCCTCCTCAAGCTTCCCTCTGCCGCTGAACCAGAAGAGTAACAAAGGCAAGAAGAACAAGCACGCTAACAGCAGAGGGGACGAGCAGGAAAATGGAGCCCTGGTCATCGCAGCCGTCAGAGGAGGAAAGTGCGTGGGATGACGTCAGCGTTATAATCCCGCGAGCTTTCCTCCTGCGACGGCTGTGGAAGAGTGAAGAGTCGCGCGAGAAGGAGATTCTCCTTCTCACGCGAGCAACCACTATACCACCAACGATCGGCCGCCGGGCCGGATAAAAAGACAAGGTGGGCCAGATGTGGTCCGCAGGCCGTAGTTTGAGGACCCCTGGTTTAGAGGGCATGTTGTGTTCTGGGGCCTTCCAGCCTTTAGTTTGTTCCAGCCCATCTCCACATTAGTTTGTGACTTCAAAAACACACACAAACACAAAGTCCGCACAAAAGATGCCAGTGTGGCGTAGTGGTTAGGGTGTTGGACTGGGACTTGGGAGATCTGGATTCTAGTCCCCGCTCAGCCATGAAGCTAACTGGGTGACTTTGGGCCAGTCACTGACTCTCAGCCTAACCTACCCCACAGGGTTGTTGTGAGGATAAAATGGAGAGGAGGAGGAGGATTATGTAAGCTGCCTTGGGTTCCTTGCAGGAAAAAAGGCAGGGTATATAAATATAATAAATAAAAAAATAAAAATCCATATGCTAATTTCTCCTAATATATGCATTTTTGTATGCAATGTTGTCGAATACATGAATTTTTGCAAGCAGTTTTCCATTATATAATGCATTTTTGTGTGCATTTCCCCCCAATATATGAATTTTTGTATTTATGTATGCATTGTTTGTTCAGAGAAGTGCATCATAAAATTCTGTGAAGTGCAAATACCAACAAATAAGTGCTTTGGTTCACATATAGATCTGAGAAATATGAATTTGGTAAGTTTTTTAAAAAATCAAATTGTAAACTGAACAAAATCCCTCCCCCGCCCCCGACTGTGAATCCACTTGGGAGCCCTGTGTCCCCTGTGCACTTGAAAATGTTAGAAAAATGGACATGGTGCATATACAGAGAGTTCCAGCCTTACACGTGTATTGAACAGGCCCAAGTATAGAACATGCATTTTAAATGAACAATTCTTGCTTCACACAAACACCCCGGCCAGATGCCAAACTAGCCTGAGAATGTCCTGCCGGCTGGCGACAGGCCCAGGCATGTTCTAGCAGCACGGATACTTTTGTCTTATCATTTGTTCCTCGTGCCAAGGTTTCTTCAATGTGTCATCTTCCTAACACAATGCTTCTCTCTTGTAAACAAGCTGGGACCCCCCCCCCCCCCGGCTGCTTTAAGAACAATAGACAGACAAAGATGGATTTTATGGTACCCTGTAAAGCAAAAGACATTTTGGGAACCCAGGTTGGGAAAAGCATTGTCCTAAGCTGAAATATTCACATAGGACACATAAGAAAGAACCTTAAACTCAGTCAGTGTCAGAGCACCTGCTCTGCATGCAGGCTGAGAGAGACTCCTAATCTGAAACCCTGGAGAACTGCTGTCAGTCTGAGTTAAAGCTATGTAAAGGCCTAATCCTACACATGCTTGGACAGACAAGGCTCCTGCGGGTCCCAGCATTCCCTGGCTAGCAGGGGTAGCATTGGAGAGCAGTCCACAGGGGCTGGGACCCTAAAATCTCTGGGATCACCCTGCTGTCCATAGGCACTTGTTAAGGTAAAAGTCCAGAGGCCCTGATGAACTCTGTTGCACCCCCGTTGGATGACCTAGATTTCTGCCCACATACCACCTCCTATTGTACTTGACTTTGCTTATCTGCTTTTGTTTTTCTGGACAGGGAACCTTGGAAGGCCATGTTGCTCTCTGCTTTGGTTATGATATTTCTTTGTTCTGGAATGTTTAATAATCACATTTTCACATTAGTTGTGACCTGGTCGTATTTCCTAGTGCCAACTCCAACAAATACAAGCGAGAGAAGAGTCCCTTTGGTTGATAAAGGGGTACCAAAAGTAACAGGCCTGATATCTCGGGTGACCTAAGAGGTAATGAGAAACAGCATCTTAGCTAAAAAGAAGACTGCCAGGTGGCCTTCTATCTAACTAGAGATTAAGACTTGCCATGTCTAGAGAAATGTATTTGATTGGTTATTGTCATATTCGGGGAAATGGATTCAATAGGTTGGCACGGTTAAGCGAATGTATTCGATTTGCTGAGAGTGAATCCACCCATGAGTGTAAAAAGTATAAGAAGGCTTGCATGCCCCACCTTCCTTTGTCCAGCTCTGATTTGGGTCCTTTTTGCGCAGAAATAAAAGCTTTGAAAAACCTCACTACTGGGTGTGTGCTGCTTCCCTCTTCCTTGAAGTATTGGGTTCTCTAGGGAGAGGACTCAGAGCATATTTGTGCAACAAAATGAAGGCACTCCTCATTCCAGCCCAGCCGCTTCCTATGCAGAATAGCCCGCCCAAGAACTTGGCTGAAGGCTGGAGATCTCCTTTGTGTCCCCCGCCGCCATGCCATCAGAAGCACAGTAGAGAGGCGAGTGTGGGGGGGGCCTTCCCCATGGTGGCTCCCAGCATCTGGAAAAGCCTCCCAAGAGAGGAACGTCGCCCAGCCCCATCACGGCCAGCTTTTCAACCGGCAGCGAAGACAACAGTCGTGCCTTTTGAAGATCTCATCTCATTGAGCAGGAGTTGCTCAGCAATCACTGTTGCTGCTCTTTGTTTCTGAGCGGTTTTGCTCTGCTGTTCGGCTGCACTTGCTGTTTTATACTGCCTTGTGACTGTGCCTGCTGTTTCCTTAATTTTATCATTGGGAGGGAGCCACCTCGAATACATTGCGGAAAGCTGGAAAGCATCCTCATGGGCAGCAGCGTTGGGAACGGGCACAACGGCCGCGTGCATTCTCTTCCTCTTTCCTTCTGCAGTTTGAATTTTTTTTTCTCATTCCCCTCTTCAGCCGAGATCCAGTTTGACCTGCCAAGTGAACGGAAGCCCCTTGTTTAACACAGCAGTGGCTCGGTGCCCCGGCACTTTGCCTCAGCGCCCCCCGCCCTCTTTACACTTGATTAGAGACCCTTTTGGGGGTACTTGTTTTTCCCCCCTTAAAGCTTTGGGATGGGTGTGTGTGTGGTGGTGGTGGTGGTGGGACCAGCCTGCCAGTCACTCTGCGAAATCACACACTGTGAATTCATGTCTCCCAGTAGCTGCGTGAGGCTAATTTACAATCTTTTCCTACAGCCGCACATTTTACATGATCATTTTCAGTTGCTGCTGGGAGCCAGAGTGTAGAGACAAAAGCGAGACAGGATTTCTTTTCTTTTTTAAAAAAAAGCATTTTATATTGCCTGACAATGATTTTGTGAGGCCTCACTGAAGCATCTCTAAGGACCTCTTCCAGCAAAATATGCACGTTTTATTAAAAGAAGAAGAAGAAGCAGCAGCAGCCTTTTCTCTAGTTCACAAAATGGGGAGATGCATTGACAAAGGCAAGGGAATTTCATAGATCATAAGAGTTGGAAGGGGCCTACTACAAGGCCAACTCCCTGCTCAGTGCAGGAAACTAGAGGAGGGGTCTCCCATCCAAGTCATAACCAGGCCTGACCCTGCTTAGCTTTCCACGCTCAGACCAGCTGAGCCAGCGTGAGCCACAGGCCTAATTCAGAACTATCTTGCCACCACTAAGCCATCTGAGGAGGGCTTGGGGAAAGAAGCTGGCAACCCAATTAATTCTTAGTAGTCATTCCTGTATTCCATTGTGCCCAGTGGCAACTTCCCAGTAATTCTGAAGCAATTTCACTGTCACTGCAAAATACTTTTTAACCAACCAGCCCAGCGTGGTTAGAGAGGGGCCATGTCGGCAAGGTCAGGCGGCCGGCCCTCCTGTCTTAAAACCCTGCTTGACAGGGTTTTGACCCTGCCAGGACAGGGCAAGTGGTTAGTGCAGACTTCCCCAACCCGGGGTCCTCTAGAGGTTTTGGACTTCAACTCCCATCAGATCGAACCAGCAGGACCAGTGGTCAGGAATGCTGGGAGTTGTAGTCCAAAACATCTGGAGGGCACTAGGCTGGGGAAGGCTGGCTTAGAGTGTTGCAGCAGGAATGGGGAGACGCAGCCAGGAAGACCGCTGGGTGACCTTTGGCCAGTCCCTGTCTCTCAGCGCAACCTGCCACAAAGGGGTGTTGCTGTCATGAGAGCAAAAGGCGGGAGGGGGGAGGAACCATGCATGCCACCTTGTGCCTCTTGGAGGAAGGGGGGGAAGGATCTCAGTGTGATAAATGAGTCAGTAATGAAAATATAGCTCAGGGCCATGTTGCATGTTATGCATTGCCTAGGTAAGTTTTTATTCATGTATCCTATTTAATTAGCATAGATTAAACAACTTGCAACAACTTTATACTAAAACTGATATTAAAATTCGAGTTGGCATGGCAGGTTCCCTTACTGATCCAATCCCAACAGTAAGGGGAGTCAAACAAGGCTGCATTCTGGCACCACTACTAATCAACCTTTATATAAATGACATCACTCAGGAGCTTTCCTCCCCTGCCTATTTCCCTCCTGCAGTTGGGGAACAGAAGGCCCCAGTCCTGCTCTATGCGGATGACATGGCACTTATCTCATTAACGCAAATTGGCATGAGAAGATTTCATAGATTTCATAGATTTCATAGATCATAGAGTTGGAAGGAGCCTACAAGGCTATCGAGTCCAACCCCCTGCTCAATGCAGGAAACTAGAGGAGGGGTCTCCCATCCAAGTAACAACCAGGCTTGACCCTGCTTAGCTTTCCACGCTCAGACAAGTTGAGCCAGCGTAAGCCACAGGCCTGTACTTACTAAATTTGGAAATTACTGTAAACAGGAAGGTCTATCCATTAATTACAGCAAAACAAAAGTGGTTGTGTTCGCCAAAAGGCATGAGCAACATAAATGGACCCTAGATGGACACAGTATTGAACAATGTCGTTCATTCAAGTATTTAGGATTGAATTTTTCTGAAAATACCCTATGGCATACCCACTTCGAGGCAATTACGTCCTCAGCTGCCCGTTTACTAGGACCTATAAAGAGACTGCACTGTACTGAGGGCCATTGCTTAGTAGAACCAACTTTAAAGATCTTTGCAGCCAAGATTGTGTCCCATCTCTTATATGGTGCAACAATCTGGGGCAGTTACTGTAGAGATGAACTTGAGATAATACAAAACAAGTTCCTGTGCATGCTCTTGGCAGTGCCACACAGTACACCTGGTGCACTATTAAGGACTGAACTAGGTCTCCCTTCCCTGAATGCACGTATACACAAATCCATAATATTACCGTATTTTTCCGTGTATAAGACGATACTTTTCCCTCAAATTGATAGTTGAAAAATTGAGGGTCGTCTTATACATGGAAGTACGGTAAATCTGAGGAACCTTTGAGAGAAGAGCGAAACGGCCCCCAACCTACCGTAACCAACGCTCTGCCTCCCCAGACTGCCTTGCTCGCCTCCAATCCCGCCAGATTGCTCGGCCTTGCAGGGTGGCGGCGGCGGCAGCGACAGGAGGCGCAGCGGCAGCTGCAGCGTGCAGAAAGCAGATTGCAAGGGAGCGGCGGCGGCGGTGGGCGAGCTTGACCCAGACAGGCAGAAGGTCCGTCCAGCCGCCACGGGAGAGCAGGCGTGCGCGCGCGAGCAGCAGGGAGCGCTGCTGCAGCGCCCGCCTTCCCAGAGCCCTGCAGGGCGGGCGGCAGTCCCGTGCGGTGCGGACCGCCACAGAGGCTGCGCTCATGCTCGGGGGCATTGAGGGCTGCTGCGCAGGCCGTCCGCGGGAGCCTAGGCCTCGCCCGCCTGCCCCCGCCTGGCCTCTCACTGCCAGCTCCTGCTTGCACTTGACCTAGCTCGGCGCACGGGGAGAAGCCAGCGAGGCAGAGTGGAGCCCGCGAGGGGAGCAGCTCGGGCCTGCCTGCTGCCCGGCCCAGTCCTGCTGCGCACCGCGGCCCAGGCACCGGCAGCTGTGCGGATCCAGCCCAACAGGCCGGCCTGAGCAGCCCTCTGGAAGCCGAACATGGGCTGAATTGCCCATTCACAAACACCCCACCCAAAATATTGATTTCTGAATTTGGGGTCAGAAAAGTGGGGGTCGTCTTATACACGGGGTCGTCTTATACACGGAAAAATATGGTATATTGGAAAAAATTAACATCATTGCCAGAAAACCATTTAGCAAAACTATGCTTTTTGGAGTTGCAGAATAGAGAAGGCTGGGCAAACTCTTGCAGATGCTTGATGCTGAGTTACTCGATTCCCTTAGCAACGACAATGCAGGATGTGTCCGATTATAAGATCCGAGATATTGTGTTTGGCGAAGATGCCAGAAGAGATCTTGAATATACAAAAAACTGCAAATCTGCCACTTGGTACACCAAGATTAAAACAGATCACAAAAGGGCAAGCTATCTGCAAGAGCTAACCTTCTTCCCTGTTAGGCATGCTTTTACCCAGCTCAGATTTGAAACAATGCCCACTGAGTATTTGGCTGGAAGATTTTCTAACAGACCTGCACAAGAGCGTTTTTGCATATGTGAAGCAGGGCACATTGAAGATCTGGCACATTATATTCTATATTGTCCACTATATAATTCACCCAGGGCCAGATTTATTCTTCCTTTTCAGACTACTTTAGAAGGTCAATCAGACGATTTTAAAATTAGATGGTTGTTGGCTGATGTGGACAAATTTATTAGCTACAGGATAGCTTTATTTGCGTTAGCTGCAAGGAAAATAAGGGCAGCCTTTATAAACCAAACTACTGCCAAACCATAAGGGGGCCATACAGAAAGAATGTTTCTAAACCTTGATTATTTTATAACATTTTGTTTCATTATATTTAATGTTCAACCTGTTTTTATTTTATTTTACACTTCATGTATATATGTATGTATTGTGATGGCCATTGGCTATAAACAATAAAATTCTGGGTGGCTGAGAATTAGCATAGAAGCTTGTCTATGTTATTTTAATTTTTTGCACAGCACCTAGCTGTTTGGGGCATTTTTTTTACATAAATAAATTTGTTTCCTGCCCTTTCTTTGAGGAGCTCAGGGTGGTGCATATGCCTCACCCGCATTTTATCCACATAACGCCTCTGTGACAGATGATTATCACCTGCCCAGTGAGGACTTTCCAACAGGGCCTCTCTGCTCCATGGCCACCCCTGTGCCACCACATTGGCTTGACTTGCGCATCACATTTCGGCAGGAAGCCATCCTGATACTTCTACATTGTACGTGTAGGTCTACGTTGTAGGTTGCACAATGGAGGTCTACATCAGTGTTGCTGGCTGGGGCATGCTGGGAGTTGTAGGCCAAAAACATCTGGGGGCCCAAGGTTGGAGAACACTGCTCCACATTGTAGACCTGCATGGAGCACAATGCCCATGTGAGTTTTCTGCCATTTCCCACATGTAAAAGGACTTCCCACCTGCAATGTGTGAAGCAAGACACCCTCGGAGTCAGAGGGGGGGAATGCGATGAGTAATAATGCAGCGAACAAAAAAATCTTACACAGTGCCAATGAGGAAAGGAAAAAGGGAAATGATTGAAACATAGAGAGGCATCTTTTCCAAACGTTTCACAAATGATACCAGGGGCACACTTGTAATCACATGCACAGCCCATTCTCACACCACAGGTCGCTGCCCGAGTGTCCCCACCCCGCCACCTCACCTGCACAGTTAGGTGTTGCTGAAGGCTCTGTTGCTCTACTCTGCCTTCTGTAGACTGGCATCCATTCACTTTTCAGTAGCTGCTTTGAAAGCAAGAAGGGAGTTGCATCTCTTGGTTAAACAGATACTTATACTATACTTGGGAAATGGCCCTAAATAACTAGGTTATCAACCATCCAGACTTGTCTTCTTCTTCTATTTGCACCAATATGCACGGTGTTTTACAAAGTACAAGAGAACAGGACCCTGCCTTGAGGGGTTTGCAATTTATAATGTGACACAAGCAAGACAACAGAAGAGGTGGAGGCAGAAACAGGGAAGGATATGCATTCATTTCCAATACACATCTAAAGGCCTATTTACAGCAGGGCATGGGGACTAGGGGAGCTCTCTCGGTAGCTGCAGTGTGCAATGCCTGGTGCCTTCACATGCGCATACATTCCACATGCGTGTCCAATTTAGGGATGCGTCCACTCCCCATTCTGAGATTTAATTTTAACTTCTAAACACTCTGGAGAAGAAGCTGGGTCCTGAAGAATGACAACTCCAGCAACTCACAGTAACAACAGTTTAACAAAGGATCCCCAAACAGAGATTTTCCAGGGAGAGCTGGAAGATGTGAGAAGGATTACATCCACAGAGTCACAGTAGATGCTGCCCTTTCTTGAAGACAGACTGCCTTCTTGCCAGCCCAGAGCAAAGAAAGGGCTGCGACTTTGGATGGTGATCAGTGCTGGTGGCCAGTTTGGGCCAGGTGAAAGTACATCTTAGTAATGTATAGCTACTTCCAACCAAATACAGTGCTCACTTTTTAAAATTTCTTCCAGAATTCAGCAAACTCTGGCATATTTTCATTATAATCCTATCTTAACTTATCTGAAAATTCAGACTATGTCTTTTTTGACAATATTATAAAGAATGAGGATGTAATTCTCCATTCTCCTGGAAATATCACCAGGCTGGAGGAATGCTACAATATTATCTATAGTCACGTTATTCTCTTTGTCAGGCCTTCATACAAACAGAGGACATCTTTTTTGAGGCCTTTGATTTTCTCAAACCCTAAAATTTGCATGGTTTGTGAAACAGAAATGAAAAGACTCCATCTTATGGGGGCAGCTCCATTTAAAAAGGCCTTTATCTAGTGGCCTTTTTCTTATGGAGAAGAATTCTCACTGCACCGGCTTCCTTATTTTTGTTGCAGTGAGGCCATCCCTAAACTGACATCCCTGTGGAAGGGGCGTGGTTGCAGGGCAGGAGGGTTCATTGCCGTTTGTACCCCTCTGGCTGCTGATGGCAATGATGTGCCGTGCCGTGCCGGGGAGCGAGCAAGTCTCTTGGTGGCTGCCTGCGTGGTCCCAAGAAGAAGGGCTGAAAGCTTGTGACATGAGACTCTGGCGAGGCCTACATAAGGCCTCATCGCATGTGGCTCGACCTCAGTCAGCCGAGTCAGGCAACCAGACCAGCTTCTCAGGTGAACGAGGGTTGTGGAAACTACTGCCTTGTTCTGCCTCCCTTCCCCCATGCTTGCTGTTAAATAATGTATGTAAAATAAATAAAGTTGTAGCCTAGCTGTATGTATCTGACACAGGTGTCTGCCTCTCTCTTGCTGACTGCAAAAAGTGAATGGGGCCCTGGGTTGCAAACAATAGCTTGTTTTGTTCCCAATGATTTAGGCAAATATGCCTAAATGCTTAACAGATCGAGTTCAAGCATTTCTTTCACTGCAGGCACCTGACAAAATTTCAGCATGTCACTGATGAATGAAAAGAGGTTTGGTCTTCTCTGCTGACTTGTGAAATGACTGGTGTGTTTAAGTGGAACGTCCCATCAGTGCGTATGCGTTGTTTGTTTAATGGATGTCTCATCCAACATCCTCTTCTGGAGGCCTTTGCTGTTCACCTGCTGTTTCTCTTCAAGTGATACCATTATCCTGAGATAACAGGCCCTGGTCTCAATCCAACCTCTGATTTATCTACATGGTGAAGCAGAGATTATAGGGAGCCGAACCGCAGGCAGGATCAGAGGTTCTTGATTCCCTTCTCTTTCATCCCAGCATAAGCAGTCCTGTAAAGCATGCTGGGGGTGAGTGGGGACTACAGTTTCCTAGGGAAACACAATGAATAGCCCGCAATCCTCAGCAAGGGCACTGTGGTGAAACTACACTGGATGTCCACCGTTGTGCTGAAAGGGATTCCATTGTTTTGTGCCCCTGTGACTTCAGGGTGGAGTATAGAAACATACTCCGAATGCGGCTGGGCTTATAGAATCATAGAATCATAGAAAAGTAGAGTTGGAAGGGGCCTACAAGGCCATCGAGTCCAACCTCCTGCTCAATGCAGGAATCCAGGTCAAAGCATCTCTGACAGATCTCTGTCCAGCCGCACCTTGAATGCCTCCAGACTGGGAGAGCCCACCACCTCCCTAGGTAGTTGATTCCATTGTCTTATTGCTCTGACAGTCAGGAAATTTTTCCTGATGTTTAGGTGGAATCTAGGTTCCTGTAACTTGAGCCCATTATTCCGTGTCCTGCAAACTGGGATGAACGAGAAGAGATCTTTGCCCTCCTCTGTGTGACATCCCTTCAAATACTGGAAGAGTGCGATCATATCTCCCCCCAGTCTCCTCTTCTGAAGGCTAAACATGCCCAGTTCTTTCAGTCTCTCCTCATAGGGCCTTGTTTCCAGTCCCTTTATCATCCTTGTTGCCCTCCTCTGAACCCTCTCCAGTTTGTCTATGTCCTTCTTAAAGTGAGGTGCCCAGAACTGGACGCAGTACTCAAGATGAGGCCTAACCAGTGCCGAGTAAAGGGGAATTATCACTTCCCGCGATTTGGAAGCTATACTTCTATTAATGCAGCCCAAAATTGCATTTGCCTTCTTTGCAGCCACGTCGCATTGCTGGCTCATATTCAGTTTGTGATCTACCACAATTCCAAGATCCTTCTCACTTGTAGTATTGTTGAGCTTGATGATTTTCCACCAGTGCAGAAGGTGGCAGCCCATCTCCCGTGCAGAGGAGGCTTGCTGGGGGTTCTTTACAGCGGTACTTCTGTGCTTCTGGGTACATTAACACCCATGCTGTCAAATATATTCTGAGTAGGGCTGCCACTGCTTTTTTTCTGACAGGCTCCTCATCTTTAATTGCTCTATGGCAGTGTTCTCCAACCTTGGGTCCCCAGATGTTTTTGGCCTACAACTCCCAGCATGCCCCAGCCAGTATAGCATGCTGGGAGTTGTAGGCCAAAAACATCTGGGGACCCAAGGTTGGAGAGCCCTGCTCTATGGCAAGCAGATACATCTTGGGAATAGCTGTACCTAGTGAATTTGGCTCATGCGGATTGGCGAGAATCTTGTTCCAGTTTATTTTTGATAAGAATTTGCCAAAATCCACAAAGTTCTTCATATTTGGGAGAAAGAAAACGTGAGATTTTAAAAATTCGAATGTAGGAGAAAGCAAAACTGAGAGATTCTGAGGCCAGAAAACAAGACCCTGAGAATATTTATTTATTTATTTATTTGAAACATTTTTACGCCGCTCCTCAGCCAAAAAGGCTCCCAGAGCGGCTTACAAATAATCAATTAACATGACATTCCCTGCCCGCAGGTTTACAATATAGCACATGGACTCTGGGAAAGCATGGCAGGAGGAACTGAGCTGGGTCCCAGGATGGGGCAGCATCGGGTTTGCACTGGTCGCCACTGTGCTAGGTTGCAAAGGTAAAACAGAGCGACCCATAGTGCCCCCCTGCCTTCCACTCCAGGTGAAATGAATACAGTTCTATACTATGGACAGGAAGGTACAGATTGGCAATTACTCTGGAGTCTAAGGAGCACTGAAAAAATATCCTTATCTTTTAAATTTTAAAACAGTTAATGCAATCAGTTAACTAACAAATATGTAAGAACAAATAAAGAATAACAAATGCCAATGACCCAAGCAGGGCCGGTGCAAGGCAGTTTGGTGCCCTAGGCAAGATCAGATATTTAGCGCGCGCCCCCCCTTCCCACTTGAGAGCGCTGTATTTTTTTTCAAGGCGTTTCTGGCGCCCTCTTTAGCCCTGCGCCCTAGACGGCTGCCTAGTTTGCCTAATGGTAGCACCGGCCCTGGACCCACGCCACAGTACTAGTCCAGTAGTTGTTTCCTTCACCAGTCGTGGCTGGTGTGCGGAGTTCACTCTGCTACTTTCTGAAGCCTTGTCTATCTGCCTCCTTCCGTCTTCCCTCAGCTTCTCTACTCAGCCGCTTTACCTTCTTTCTTCAGCTGCTTCAAACAACACTTGTACTTGTACTTGGGGGGGGGGGCTGCCACTGGGAGGAAGCCTTGCTCCATCATTTCCAGGATGTGGAGACAGCCCTACCGTGACCCTTTGGCAAGGAAAAGGCCTTCTGTATATGCTCATCTCTACTATGCTTTATAAGGTCATTTAAAGAAGGGTCCAAGCCACAGTGAAAGAGTGTTTAGTTTCTTCCTCCTCCTCCTTATAGATTCATAGATCATAGAGTTGTAAGGGGCCTACAAGACCCTCGAGTCCAACCCCCTAGAGAAGGGGTCTCCCATCCAAGTCATAACCAGGCCTGACCCTGCTTAGCTTTCCACGCTCAGACAAGCTGAGCCGGCGTGAGCCAGAAACATTTCACTACCACCTTTTCATATTAATTTCAAAACCTGTTCACAAACTAAAAAACACAAATACCCAATCTAAATAAACCAAGCAACAATAAATAAAAACAAAAAGAAAGTGAGAGCAACAGCACATGAATCAAATTAATAAAAGGATCAGAAAAGAAAGCAGTTCATTTTCAAAGGCCGATCAAAACAAAAATGCTTTTGCCCATTTTTTTTTTAAATCAGCAGTGCTGCAGTGGTGTGGTTAGAGGAGGGCAGGGCTGGAGGAGACACAAGGCCAGTAGTACCCGCCAGATAGTTTTTTCTGCTTATGCCATTTCTAAGCAGGAAACGTGGAAACGGCTGCCATGGCACACAGCTCCCTGTTTTCTGGGTCCACCTCACTGAGAAAAACAGGAGTGAAACTGAATTAAAGTATTGTTAAACTACAATTAATTTTCTCGCAAGAGAGACCTTACATTCCTTCTCCCCGCAGCTTCTTCATGGCTTCCCAGATGGCATGGAGCCGCCCAGCCAGGCAGGATGGTTGGCAGGTGGCTGACATCCAGCATGAACTGGAGATCTGCTGCTATTTCCTGAGACCTTGTGAGTAAGCAAAGGTCTTCCTCTCTTCTGGGGAAAAAGTGAATCGAACAAAAACTTCTAAATTTAGCAAATGAAACTATAAATGTCTCCAGGCCTTTATAATCTCCACATCAGCAGGACAAGATGCTTACTCAATAAAAGAGTTGAGCTAAGTGATCGCAGCATGTAATTCCATAAGGATTTTTTTTTTTCCAGGGGAAAATGCTATCATTTTCCATCTCTGTTTAATGAATCATGTGAATTATAGGAACATTTACAAATGGCTTTCTCTGCAGCCTATTAGTTTGTTTCTGTAGGGTTCTAATGGAAGACATGCCTCATTTAGAGCTCGCCTTGCCCCGCAGCTATAAAGAATAAATTGTATTATTATAAGCAGTTACCTTTGAAAATGATCTTGTAAAAAAAGTACATTGCATTATTGGCAAAGCGGGCGGGGGGGGGGGGAGTATTGTCATTGTAGACCAAACGCTTCAGGCGGTGACTTGAGTGAGGTTTTATTTTTGTGCCTGTTTTCAGGCACAAAGCCAACCCATCTGTGAAAGAAAAGCAGTCCGAAGAGGACGGGAAGAAGCAACCGAGTCACTGGTCAATCGTGGGTCAGGGATGGATTTAGGACATGGCCAGGTGATCCAGGAATGCCTGGAATGCCTGGCTGGAATGCTACCTGGAATGCCTGGCTTGCAGGGTGCTTGTCACAGGCTCTCTATTCGACTATTCACTCAAAGGCTGCAACAACAAGTAGCAGAAAGAGGCCCTCTTCACTTGCCGTGCCACCCGGCAGCACTGACCTGCAAGGCGGGCATTGTGTGAACCATGCACATGGTGTGCAATTTGTGGGGAAATTTACTTCAGTGCTGGTTTAAGAAATGGTGTGTGATCAAATCCACGTATGAAAATGTATCATCTTATATGATTCTATGATTCTATATAACAAAGATAAATCATGCATGCAAATTGTACAACAAATACAATAACAATGAGCAATTTGTTATTTGTTCTGAACAAATAGAGTGGGCACCAAAGGCTGTCCTTGGCTCAGGACGCCATCTGACGTCAGGCTGGCTATGACAAGGGTTGCCACGCTGAGTATCCTTTCGTGGAAGCAGAATGGGTCCCCGCCTGCCTCACACTTGTCACGAGCAGAAAGGTTCGGCTTTTAGAGTGGGAAAGACAAAGAGTGGCCTGCCCTCAGGGGAGAGCCCCCCCCCCCCGGTTTTGTCTGAGTCACTGAGATAATCTCCACCCAGTTACATGGCCCCATTCACAGGCTGCTAAATGGGGGGGGGGGCATTTTGACTATTTGAGGGGGCATGTGACTTGGGGGGAAACTTATGGAACTCCCTCGCACTCTTCAGCTGTCAGCCAATCAGAATGAGAGAGCTCTGGTAAGGGTTAACAGCCCACAAGAAATTGCACACCCACCCTGAGCAGCAGGAGAGGGAAGGCAGTGTTGTTGCGCCCGCTTTCACTCCTGAACTCTCCCCCTTGAACCTGAACTTTTGATGGTTCAAAAGTTCAGCCCAGGCTTAAATCCTGCTGAGTTTCTGCAATAGGGAGTGAGTGGATGATCCAAGAATTTACAGATGTGTATACAAGCAAAACTCAGGTTCATCAAAGTTCTCCAAATTCTACCTCAGAGCTCATGCCATCTTGTGTCCGTATCAGATTGCCATCTTTTGGGGGTGGGGGTTTGCATGAAAACTTGAGAGTATTTTCATGCATATTTTTTTCCAAATGCAGGAATCAGTTGTGTGCATCTTTTAAATGCAGGCAATCTTCTCCCATTGATTCAGGCGTGTTTGTGCACATTTTTTCAGAAGTATGCACTTTTTCCATGCATGTGAGCTCCAGAGGCATTCTTAGAAAATGACCGCAGTGGGTGACTGAAGCCTGGCACAGTTGCGCAGAAGGAAAAGGTAAGACGGGTTAATAGGGAGCATCCTGGGGGACTACAGAGGGTTGTGGGGAGTGAAGGGGGTGTTTTGCCTCTGCTGTGCTGAGTATGTGTGCTTTGCATGGATTTTGGGAGGGGGGTATTGGCTGGTTTGTTTGTTTTGGTGTGGTGTATGTTTTTCTTGGGTGCATTTGGCTCAGGTCTTTTGTGTGTGTGTGGGGGGGTGTTGCCTGTATTTTTTAATTTATTTATATTTATACCCTGCCTTTTTTTCCTGCAAGGAACCCAAGGCAGCTTACATAATCCTCCTCCTCCTCCTCTCCATTTTTATCCTCACAACAACCCAGTGAGGTAGATGAGGCTGAGAGTCAGTGACTGGCCCAAAGTCACCCAGTGAGTTTCATGGCCGAGCGGGGACTAGAACCCGAATCTCCCGAGTCCCAGTCCAACACTCTCACCACTACGCCACACTGGCTTTGTTTGTGTATTTGTTTGTGCATATGTGTGTGTGTGCGGGGGGGGCATTTTCTGAGTACCAGCAGTTTGCCTTCTGTGAAATGGGTTTTTTATTGTACTTGAGGGGGCAAATATGTGGTTTGGTCTTTGGAGCTCAGACCCCACCTCTGCTTTGTACTCAGTCTCTTGGCCAGATGTCTTGTCTCTGAGCTTCCTTACCTTGCCTTTCAGGACAAGGCAAGATCAGATATTTAGCGCCCCCCCTTCCCACTTGAGAGCGCTGTACTTTTAAAAAAAGCGTTTCTGGCGCCCTCTTTAGCCCTGCGCCCTAGGCAGCTGCCTAGTTGGCCTAATGGTAGCACCGGCCCTGTTGCCTTTTAGGAAATGGGTGCTGGAACACAAACTTATGGTTCAAAAGAGTGGCTTTGTGTTTTGGAGCTCAGCCCCCACTTCTGTTTCGTGCCTTGTTTGGTTTACCTTAGACCTGGTGGGTGGCGCTGCGAGGGGATCCGAGGAGGAGGCGCTCAGGAGGGGGTGAGGCGGTTGGAGGGCGAGGAAGCAGCGCTCTGGGCTCCAGCTGAGGGAGGCGCCTCTCCCATGGCTCCTGCTCATGCCACCGCTGCTCGCATTGGCTCCAGCAGCTCCTTGGCGACTGTAGCACAACAGGGCATATGAAAACAGCCAGCCAGGGAGGGGACATCATGTAATGCAGTGTTCTCCAACCTTGGGTCCCCAGATGTTATTGGGGCATGCTGGGAGTTGAAGGCCAAAGACATCTGGGGACCCCAAGGTTGGAGAACACTGATGTAATGAGACATGGCAGGAGGCACTTTGTTGACAGGCATGTGGAACAATTCAGCTATGCACAATGAGATCTTGAAAGAATGGAGAACTTTCATCCAAAATTGGACTGAGGAATTTGTAACTTGATGAGCAAATTACAATTTCTGTTGGGGAAAATTCACCCATCACTGGATAAAATACTGCAAAAGAGCAATCAATGTGCTTGTATGCTCGATTCAAGCATCAAGATTCTTTTTGCACTATATTTTTTACTGATGCACACGTGTGCTCCTGTACAGTAGCAAAATATCATGTAAAAAGAATCTTGAGAGAGTCCTGTGTTCAACCACATCAAGATGGACAGAACACTGGAAAAATAAATAAATGAAGTAATCCACACATGCACATTAGTGATGAAGAGCAAAGGCCTGGGTGGAAAAACATGAAAGAACTGACAGCTGCACCAAATGGCACATGTCCTGGGGAATATTCGGAAATAAAAGCATGGCACAATGGAGAGAATTCCTGATGCACCATTTCCACCACAGAAACAAGGCCAGGTAATTCCGAGGAGAAATTCAGTGGACGGGAACTTTGGAAGCATTCTTCGCTGTAAGTGGGCAGCATTCTCCTCCCCAAGAAGAGGAGAATCCATGAAGAAACTAAACTGGGCCATGACTGGCAGGCCTGATCCAGGACATTTTAGTATCTGAGTGCTGCCAATTGCAGGTGTCATCCCTCCCCGTCCCAGCGGCAGAAGGTCTGGTCCCGATGCCCAGTGTGCTGACTGTGTCCATTTGGAGGCTCGGGACAGATGGAGATTCTCCCACCCCATTTCCCTCCCCCGCCAACCAGGAGTCCTGAGTAGTAACCTCCTGAGGTAATTTGGGAGCTTCTGAGGATACAGGGCACAGGTAGAGATGATCCTCGTGCACTGAAAGACTGCAGCAATTTTGAAAGCGATATTGATTATAACAGTGAGGAAGTGGACGGAAATGGACCTATGTTGCTGACCTGCAGAAAATGGGAGTTACCGAAGGAGGTCAAATTTCATGGCAGATTATACCATTCAACTATTTCTTCCCCATTATGCCACAATATGAGCAATTTCCCAGGCTTTGAGTGGTTGCATGTCAGGATAATAGGCACTTAATAGTTCTCTCCCCCCGCCCGCCCACCCTCCAGGAGATGAGGGGAAGCCGTGTTGCTTTTTGAGTGATATCACTTGGAACAGCCATACCAACTTGCTGGCATAAATTGAATTGATAAATGGGTTCTCATTGATAGAGATGGTTATATATAATAAGATTGAATGGTCGTGAAAAAGGGTTGTGTGAGAATTTTTGGTGAACCGTTCAGCAAGTGCAAACTCCCTTGTTCGGCTCATGCGAGTCTGTTCACGAACGTTCTCCTTTTGCTCAGACCAGCTCACCGTTCATGAATGCAAAAAAAACAGAACGGTGACATCCCACTCGTGCTGGATGTTAGATGCAGTAGCCAGTTACTAATGTGTGGAGTTGGGATTTGTCAAGTGCTCTGCAATCCTCTTGTAATGTCTGATCTAGCAGATGATCCCAAATCTGATAGCAGGACTGAGTAATCTCACTAAATCCAATTATGTTGCACAGTATGATCCACACTCATTAAGTCAATTTAGTCAAGGAGTGACCTCATAGCTGTTGTTTAACCATTTTAAATGTTAAATCAAGATGCAGATTTGACCTAGGCATCCTCTAATTATGCCCATTTTAGGAAACTCCCAGCTGATCAGTGAGATAGGCATGAGCAACCTCCTCAACCCTCAAGGAGGAACTGGGGCGGATCTACACTATACTGTATATCGTCAAGTTAGCAGAACGGTACTGGTATATTCACGTTCTGCAGTCACTCCTCGCGGGGGGCACACTCTCATCAAATGTGCTGCACTCATCCCGGTTTACCACCCCACACCTAACTCGGTAGCGGTAGAACTGGGCGTTGCCTTGGACTAGGGATGTGTGCGGGGTTCGTTTGGGAGGTAGAAGTCCGGCAAACTTGCCGAGCTTGACCCTCCAAGCTCCGATCGACCTACCTGCTTCCCCGGCTCGACTCACATTCTCCTGAGCAGAGTCGGGGAAGCAACTTCCGGGTTCTCTTCAGAGTGCTTTTAATGTAGAAAATGGCATAAGATACATTAAAAACTGTGTTGGCCACAATTTGCGCAAGTTACGCAAATCGCGGCTGCTTTTAACGTATCTTATGCCTTTTTCTACTTAAAAAGCGCTCCAGAGGGAACCGCGGCAGCGCTCGCAGAGTGCACCAAAGGTCGAGTGGTGGGAGGATCGCCCACGACTACCTTGAACAGGGCTCTTTTATTATTATTGTTTTGCTTCATCGTCTCTGCGCAGGTGTGAACAAGTGCAGGAGCAGTCTTTTTAAAAAGAAAGGAAAAAGCTCTTCTGGCCCCTCACAAAAAAGAAGGAGAAGGATGCTGCTGCCGCCCTCCCCGCGCCCCTCCCCTCCCCCCAAATGCAATTTCCCAAAGAAGTGTTCCTCCCGTTCTGAGTTTCCCAAGCACAAGGCTCCTGTTGAATCAGTGTGATACACTGGGGAGTAAGGAGGGCATTGGATTGGCGAGAATGTGATTTACTTCTGAGCAGGCTGCCTTTCACATGCGGGGGAAATGGCCCTTTAACAACAGGGAGTTCTTTGTTTCTGGTCTGCCGTCTATGCGGAGGTGCACACATGCGCAGGAGTGAAATTGTTTTTAAAAAGAAAGGCACCCAAACGCGATTTCCTGATGCAGCCTGCTCAGAGGTGTGGAGGTGCGCAGGGACATTTACAAACAAACAAAAAATTAACAAGCTTCTGTGGAAGAAGGCAAGCAACTAATGGCAGACACCTCTCTTCCCCACCAGACGCACATGATGCCGCATTCCCCCCACCCCTCGAAAACTACTGGCTAACTCCAGTGATGACACTTTCATGGCCACACCTTGGACGGGCAATGACAGCCCCTGTTTAGCACACACTGGCTGGCTGCGTACTGCGACAGCAAACCACAATAACTGAAAAAATTATTATAAACCTAGTCCGGGAAATTCCAGAAGAAACAAAGAATGATTATGCAGGACTAGCATGACCGGCACTGAAAACTGCGTGCATCATGTGCCCCTCAGTTCATGGCAGTGATACAGTACTGCAATAAGCCTTAGGTGTGGATCTGACCCTGGACAACATCCCACCTTTTGAATAACAAAGCCTCAATGTATGCAAACCTGAAGAGCTTTTTAGCTGCAGTTGGCAAAGTGTTGGGATAATTGCTAGCACACAATCTGTGTGCAGGAAACGTTGCCAAAGTATTTGTCAACAACATGTTGTTGAAGCTTCGTTGTTGCTATTGAACAACTTCTTGAACGTCTGACATGGGTATTGCTTCTTTTCCACAGACTCCCCCACCCCACCCCGTTTCTGTCACTCATTCTCTTTAAATTGTTTGAAAAGCCAGGACAGGTGTAGGTACCTTAGACCGAGTCAAACCATTGGTGCATTTGGCCCAGTACTGCCTACCAGTACCGAGAGAGAGAGGCTCTCCAGGATCAGGTCCCTTTCCCATAATTTTATACCTTATCCTTCAATGGGAGATGTTGGGGTCTGAATCGGGGCCTTCTTGCATATAAAGCATGGAAGGAAGGGAAAGGTAGCAGTGAGCCCACCAAGGGGAGTGATGCTGTAGATGAGCTGGAGGGGTTAGCAAGGAGATGGCCCGTGTTTATGCACCGCATCAAAAGTATCCAAGGGCACGTCTTCCAAAACAGACTGCAAAGAGCTCCAGCCTGGGTGAATGGGCAACAAAATGGCAAATGAGGGATTGAGTGTAAGTAAAGTGATGCAGAATCAGGCAAAAGCTTCCAACTTCACATGGAGCCTGAAATGAAGGCGACTAGTCAGAAAAGACCTTGGGGTTGTTGTGGTGAAAGGGACACTGAAAACAGCAAGTTATTTTGCTCAGCTATGGAGAAACACAGCTCTGTTCTGGAGATTATTAGGGAAGGGACTGGAAATAAAATGCTTTTAGGTCATAATGTTGGTATATAAATCTATGGTGTGGACAGGGCCGGCGCTACCGCTAGGCAGACCCAGGCGGCTGCCTAGGGTGCGTGGCGGAAGAGGGGCGCAGAAACGATGCGCTTCTTCCTCGCCGCCGGCGCGCTCCTGCCCCGCCTGCCACCTCCGCTGCGCCCCCCGCCCGCCGCTGCCGCCTCCGCTGCACCTCCCCCCCCCGCGCGCCCGCCCGCCCGCCACCTACCTACCTACCTACCTTCGCATCGTTTCCGGAGCCCCGCCAACGTTGTTCCCCGGCAAAAAAAAAAAAGCACTCTGCTCGGGCGGAGGCTCGCCAGGCGGAATGGAAAGTGAAACTCACCTCCGGAGCGGCTCGAGGGGGGAGGAGGAGGAGGAGGCGGCAGCCCAAAAGGGGAGGCGTGGGTCTGGCTAGAGACCAGCGGGGCACAAAGAAGGGGGCGCCTCTCTCCTGCGGGGGGGGGGGCTAGGGCTTTCGCACTGCTTGTTTACTCTGGAGTGCCACTCTTTGTTCACTCACTTTTTATTTATTTATTATTAATTTTAAACGTTGAATTTTCCAAAAGAAGAAAAAAAAAACGTCGGAGGCGGCGGCAGCAGCTAGCAGGGGGGGGGGGAGGTAGGTGGTGGTGGCGGCGGCGGCGCGGGGGGGGGGTTGCAGAGCAGGGCTGCTTTGCTCCGGAGCCCCCCCCACGGCACGAGAGGGGGGGGCGCTAAATATAATTTGGCCTAGGGCGCCAAACAGCCCTGCACCGGTCCTGGGTGTGGACACATATGGAATAATATTTGTTCATTATTTAGCAGGGATGTTGAAGAGTCCTTGGTCTCGAGTCACGAGTCGAGTCACGAGTCTTTGGACCTGAGTCTTGAGTCCGAGTCCGAGTCCTTGGTCCAAAATGGTGACTCACGAGTCCCAAGTCCTGAGTCACTCCCAAAACTGACTCCACAAGTCCCTATTAAAATCAGTGGGGTTTTCCCCCAACAAAATAAGGCTGCTTCAGATGTGTGGCTTAAATAAATTCTAGGCACAAGTGTGCCTTTTTATTTCAAAATTCTGCAACTGATTTTGGCAAGAACAGACCAGGCAGACAAACCCAAAATAACCAGGCAGGCAGAGGAGGCAGGGAACCCCAAAGCAGGCAGGCAGAGGCGTTTGTCTTGGACAATTCAAACTGTGGAACTGGTTAAGAAGAGACCAGGCAGGCAGAGGAGGTAGGGAACTCCAAACAGGCAGACAGGCAGAGGCCTTTGTCTTGGACAATTCAACTGTTGAACTGGTCAAGAAGAGACCAGGCAGGCAGAGGAGGCAGGGAACCCCAAAGCAGGCAGGCAGAGGCAGCCAAACCCAAAATGTCTGACCCTAACCCTAAGCCCCCACAACAACACATCAATCAAAATAAATCTCAACACATCGTTGGGGCTGCGCTCCTAGTAGCTGTCCATAGTGGCCGAGCATCCAGTCCTGGCACAGCTCAGGGATGTTGACGAGTCCTTGGTCTCGAGTCCCGAGTCGAGTCTCGAGTCCCATTAAAAATATTGGGACTCGAGTCAGACTCGAGTCAGAGGGGGGACTCAGTCCGACTCACGAGTCGAGTCCTCGAGTCCGAGTCCCCATCCCTGTTATTTAGTAGATTTATATAAAACACAATGGATACACAAGAACCTCCCCCACAAAACGAAACAAAACCAAACCATCACCACCAGTGGAGGGTGCCAGAGGCAGCATTGGAGCTCAGTCCCTAACCAGGGCAAGCCACTCACTGCAGCAGGAGGCACTCTCCACGCTTCCAGGACACACCGCACAGTTTATTGGGTCTTTGATCCCAAGAACAGTGGCGGTGACATTGGATGTTCCTTCCTTCCCGCAGTTGGTGGTAGACGGTCCTGTGTGTGTGTGTGCAGTCCAACTGGAGTAGGTTTGGAGGTTTTCTCTGCCTGCCTGCCTGCCTCATTCTTTCATTCCTTCCCACTATGTGCAGTTCATCTGAGAAGGCTTTCATAGAACCTCTTGTTAGCCAGAGTTAGCAAAAGTACAGGAAAGGGTAAGCAAAATAATCCCAGGGACGCTTTACCAAAGGCATTTGGAGCTTTTACATTTGGGAAGAAAGGTAGCTTAAGAGGAGAGGGGTTTGCAGCAGGATTAGCTACAAATTGGGCAGTCGGCTCCCAGGATTTAGTAAAAAAACACGTGAGGGGACGGGTACCTCATTATTCCAGGCTATCTTTTTGAAGGGAGAGGGCAAGGGGGGAAGGAAGGAGGACCTTCTGGGCAGCCACAGCAGCTTCTCTCCTGAGGTCAGTCTCGTGACCCCGGAAGAGGACGACGGGGAGGGAGGAAAGGGTGGGGAAGGGGAAGGAGAGGGCGTGGATCCCCCAGACCCACGGGCCTCTCAGTTCCTGTCCCTGCCAAAAGCAACGTGGCCGAGCCAGGCGGGCTCAGGGGCCCCTTGAGCTCAAAATGCACAAATGGACGATGGATGGGGAGGTTTAGAAGGCCGCTGCAGCTCTTCCTGCCCTGCAGGGCTCCTGCTGGCAGGACTTTGGGTGGAGGGAGGGCTCGGAGTTCGGAGCCCTTCGTCTATCAGGCATCTATCCTGTACGATTGTGCCCTAAATTTGGGGCAGATATATGCCCAGTCTGTGGGGGCATTTTGTGCTGCTTCCCTCAAATTGCCACAGAAAGCTCAGCCAAAAAGTTTGGT
Source organism: Shinisaurus crocodilurus (assembly GCA_021292165.1). Taxonomy (NCBI): domain Eukaryota; kingdom Metazoa; phylum Chordata; class Lepidosauria; order Squamata; family Shinisauridae; genus Shinisaurus; species Shinisaurus crocodilurus. The sequence continues at coordinate 38,728,897 of CM037885.1, forward strand.
TCCACTCTGATCTAAACCCAGCATGGCTCCCAGGTCCTGGTCCAATTCTCCAGCCACTTCACCACACCAGATCAGGCCTGGTGTCTTGGGATTCCAGGCAAATTGCAGCCATTGTCAGTTATCCACCTAGTTCCAGATGTATGGCAAGTATTAAAAAAATGGATCAGCCGTGGGGAGATGTTTTTGAAATATATCATATCTGGTCTTCAGCATGGCTTTTAGTCTAGCACCACATTCCCATATATATTCTTCTGGGCCATCAATTATTCTGGATTTGTAAGGAATTCAACAAAAGAAATAAATACAGTGTAATCTCTTTTGCATGAGCCTAGTATAAGTCTTTATATGGCCTTTATCTACCCAATATAACAAGGTGCTGATAACAGTGCTGCTTTTAAAATTATCTTGTAGGTTTAACAGTTCGGCTATTCAGTGCATGTTACTTGTTGCTAAGTAACTATCTGTAAAAAGCTAAACAAAAGCTTCTGGAAGTGGAAGAGGAATGATCATGTTTGTGTGCTTGTCGGCAGGATTTTGTCCAATGGAAGAGGCAGATGGCGGCAGCCCTGCTCTTCACCACCCCCTCGGCTGGCACACGACAAACACGCCATCCCAGCCCTTCATACGAGCACTCTAGGCCATGCCCTGGAATCTATGTAAGCGGAGGGATTTGTGTGTGTGTGTGTGTGTGTGCATCGATTCATTGATCTTGAAAGACATGTGCAACATCCTTCAGTAGGAATATTTCCAGGACAGCGAACTACATAATAAGAACGATATAACAAAAACAACAAACATCAAAATAATACAAATTATATAGCAGCAAGTGGAAAAGAGCATTATTTAAAAATCAACAGTCAGTCAATATCTTTAATAGGACCAACCAAATATGCAGAAAGCTGTGAACAAATTTTCAAGATTTTTAGATATCTGTGGCTGCTTCAGAGTGACTTTTTTTGGGGTCAGAGAACAATGGTCTCTTTGCAGCACCAGACCCCTGACCCTACGCTCTCTCTGGGCAATCTTCTGCCACCTTGCAAAAGATTGGTGGGGGAGTGGCGTCACAGTGGTCCATCGTGCTTCTGTCCCCCTGTGCGGGTGCCCCACCCTGCAGTCTTCCAGTTTCAAGTGTATGTATCTGAAGGAGGGTGTTTTGGACAGCGCAGGGGTTCTGTTGTCGGCGCACCGCCTGCCCTGCTGCTCAACAGTCTCCCTTCCTGAGCTAGCTGAGCCGAGGTGGTCTTGGGGCCGGAGTGTCCGCGACTTGTTGTGCTGGGGGACTTCAACATACATGCTGAGGCCACCTTGAGTAGCTCAGGAATCCATAGCCTCCATGGCAACCATGAGTCTGCCCCAGTTGGTATCTGGCCCCACTCATTTAGCAGGGCACACTTTGGATCTGGTTTTCTGTGTCAGGGGGGGGGGATGAGGTTGATCTGGGGGTGGAGAAACTTTCTATAGCTCCGTCCGTTGTCATGGACAAATCACCACCCGGTGGGGTTAAAACTTGCTGAGACTCGGAGCCTCTGCAGGGGCAGGGGCCCGATTAGGATGGGGCCTGAAGTCAGTAACAGGCGGGATGAGTCTGGATGAGTCTTACTCCAGACAAGGCAGAGGTGCTCCTGGTTTGTTGAAAGGCAGATCAGGGATTCAACCTGTGCTGCTGGATGGGGTTACACTCCCACTGAAGACACAGGTCCGCAGCTTGGGTACTTCTGGGCTCGGTCCTGAACCTGGGTGCACCCATTCCTAGAGATCTGTGATCTAGCCATGCCTTAGTTACATCCTGTTTGGACTACTGGAACGTGCTCTGTGTGGGGCTGCTTTCGAAAACTTCAGCTGGCCCAGAATGCTGCAGCCAGACTATTGACCAGGGCTGGTTACAGGGAGCACGCGACTCCCTTGTTACAGCAGCTTCACTGGCTACTGGTCTGTTTCCAAGCACAATTCAGAATGCTGGTTATGATCTATGAAGCCCTTTATGGCTTGGGACCAGGCTATCTGAAAGACTGCCTTTTCCTATATAGAATCATAGAATCATAGAAAAGTAGAGTTGGAAGGGGCCTACCAGGCTCAATGCAGGAATCCAGGTCAAAGCATCCCCGACAGATGGCTGTCCAGCCGCACCTTGAATGCCTGCCCAGTTCTTAAGATCTCTTAAGATCTTCTGGAGAGGCCCTTCTTTCAAGACCACAGGCCTCAGAGGTGCATTTGGTGGCGACGTGAGAGAGGGCCTTTTTGGTGGCTGCTCCCAGGCTGTGGAACTCCTTCCCAAGGGAGGCTAAGCTGGCTCCCTGTGCAGTTCTTCCACTGGCAGGCAAAATCTGCTTGATTAAGAAGGCCTTTGGCCTGTAAGTGGGTCTGTCGGGTTGGGTGCTGTTTTAAATCCCCCCCCCCCCCGTAATTGTTATGTTTTTATTGTATTTTAATATATTGTTTTATTTTTTAAATCAATTTTAATTACGTATGCCTGTAAGCCACCTTGAGTACAATTTTTTTGGTAGAAAGGCAGGGTACAACTCAACTCAATAAATAAGTAGATAAAATCTTTGGCCGACGAGACGTTGCAAACAGTGAGGGGAGAGGAGAGAAGCAGGAGAGGGCTGACTTGATGCTGAAGTCGTGACGTCTACAGGGCCAGCGTCTTAAGACAGAGTGAGGCCAGAGTCACAGACACAAATGAATTCGGCCCTGCGAGGTGCCCTGTCATACAGGTTTCAAGTTACTCCAAGGACTGCTGGGACAAAGGTGTCCTTGGTGTAACCCAAGATGTGCCTGAACTGCACATTTTTTGTCTGGCTTACAGATCTGGCGAGTGAGCAGCAACGAAGCCCGGGCACCAGGTCTACTGGTAGACCCGGCATCTGAGAAATTACAGTCCCCTTCTAGGTTCTGCTCTCCAGGCAGCACACAAAAGACTCTGGTACCTTTGCACCAGCATTCTTTATTACTAGAGTACATGAGAGCACACTAAGGTCTGAGGAGCTGCATGCCACTCTGCCTCAGCTCCAAGGCCTGCTTCAAGAGAGAAGAGGAGAGGCCTCACCCAGGCCTCCAGGATGAAAGAGAAATAAAAATGTGCAGGCTCTCCTGTCCTGACGCGAGATACACACAGCACAGCCCCATCTGTCCCTTAATACGTATCACTGCCGCCTCAACCAGCTTCACCCCCCACCCCTGCATGACAGTTTTAAAAAACCACACCAGTAGACTGGATGAGAACACTGGACTGCACTGCAGGATTGTCATACACCACTAAATTACACCTGCCTGCAAAGTGTGCAACCAACCCACAGTCTCTCTCTCAGCCGCAGCCCTGCCTCCTGCAATATGGATATAATAATGATGGACTATCTGCATGCATTGGCAAGGTAATTTTTAAAATATTTACAGACTTGGTGGAAACAAACTTTAAAAGAAGACCTGAGTTAAGTGGAAAGTTTTATTTCAGTTAGTTTCTGCACCATTACACTTGAGGGACTCTTGATAAACTTCTATGGACCCCTATAACCTTGTGAAATACAGTTTGAAAACCACTATATTTATACCCCACCTTTTTTCCTTCATGGGACCCAAGGTGGCTTACATAATCCTCCTCCTCTCCATATTTATCCTCACAACAAGCCTGTGAGGTAGGTTATGCTGAGACCCAGTGACTGGCCCAAAGTCACCCAGTGAGCTTCATGACCAAGTGGGGACTAGAACCCGGATCTCCCAAGTCCCAGTCCAAAAGTGAGTTTGAAAGATCATGGACGCCTGTCTTTGCTGCCCACTTTTGTTTCAGTCGGGGCAGACCCTCAGCCGGTCGGGGCAGACCCTCACATCATCACTAAGCTAAGGTGACCATATGTACTGGTTTTACCAGTACAGTACTGGTTTTTTGGACATTGTCCTGGTTAGTCGTGAGATGTAACCAGTACAGTTTAGGACTACAAAATCAAAAATTATTAATTTATCAAAAGATTGAGTACATCAAATCAATCCTGGATAAACCTGCCTAAATCAATTTTATTAATTTATCCTAGTTTTATTTTTATTTTACACGACGGTTCTCGTTGTTGGATCTCGGCAATACTCAGCATTCAGCACATGCACTCTCACCATATTGTGGCCGCGGCGACTCTTTGATAATACTCCCACGCAGTACATACAGCCCGTGGGAACTCGATGACGTCATCACACAGAGCCCGCCATAATCGATCAATTCGGTGTTAGCTTCGGACTATAAAAGGCCCTCCGCAGCACACGACAGGCACCAGTGATCTGGCATCTTCGGACCATGACACTGGCCCTCAGAGCTCCACGCTCTCTCGGTTACTCGAGCTTTTCGCTCCGCCGTTTTCACGGCACACCTCGCTGCTTCGCCAGGACTAGGCTGACCATACATACCGTTTAAAAAGGAACAGTCCCATTTTTTTTTCATATTTCCTGACCCTCCCTTCTTTTTAATATTTTGTCCCATTTTTAGTAAACTATATATAGTTTTCAGTTTTTTGTAAAAAACTGAACGCGGCTTGTTTATTTCTTATAAGACTCTCCGCGTTAAGAAACTTTGGGGGGGGGGTTGAGCCAAGCCCCATGCGGAGCTGCTCCTGCGCTCTCCTTAGCCCTTAGACAGGGCGACTACTGATGTAGTCTAGAGAGCCGTGTGAGCCACGCCAAAGAAAGGGAACACTGCTATTTGTTGCTCGGTGCCCTTGGTGGGTGGGATTGTTTTTCTCTGTCTAGGGCCTGATCATGTGCCTTGGAGGGGAGTCATGGGGCCAAGTGGGGGGTTCTGTGGGGGCCCCAATTAGTATAGTGACGGGTAGAGGGAGATTTGGCATTGGGAGGAGGACTAGCCAGGTAAGGGGAACACGGCCCAGACACTTAATAGCTGTGCCGTGTTCCGGTCCTCCTTGCACCCGCAGGTTTGGTGGTTGCCCTATCAACCTTCCCTCGGGTCTCCGGATGCTGCTTCTAAATGCCAGATTGGTGCAAAATAAAACCTCCCTCATCCACGATTTAATAGTGGATGAGGCAGCCGATCTGGCATGCATTATCGAGACCTGGGTGGGAGAACAGGGAGGAGTTAGTCTCTCCCAGCTTTGCCCACCGGGTACTTGGTGCAGCATCAGGGTAGACCTGAGGGCCAGGGAGGGGGGGGGTTGCCATGGTCTATAGGAATTTTATCTCTCTCTCCAGGCTCCCTGTCCATCTGACTACTGGTCTGGAGTGTTTGCACCTTTTGTTGGGCCAGTGGGACAGATTATGGATTCTGTTGGTGTACTGCCCACCCCACTGCTCAACAGACTCCCTGGCTGAGCTGACGGAGGTGGTCTCGCTGGCGATGCTGAGGTCCCCCAGGCTGTTGGTCCTGGGGGATGTTAACATCCATGCTGAGGGCACCTTGTCTGGTGTGGCTCAGGAATTCATGGACTCCATGACAACCATGGGACTGTCCCAACATGTCATCGGCCCAACACATGTAGCAGGGCACACTCTAGACCTGTTTTTTTCAGCCGAGTATGGAGATGGGGATCTGAAGGTGGGGGACTTTGAATCAGTCCCCTTGTCATGGTCAGATCACTACCTGCTGAGATTTAGGCTAACGGCAGCTTTCCCCCTCTGCAAGGGTGGGTGACCTATTAAGATGGTCCGGCCCCGGAGGCTGGTGGATCTGGATGGTTTCCAGAGGGCCCTTGGGGGGTTTCCGGCTGATATGGCTGGCAGTCCTGTTGAATCCCTGGATGATCTCTGGAATAGAGAGATGACCCGGGCGGTTGACACGATAGCTCCTGAGCTCCCTCTCTGTAGTAGAGCTCGTACGGCTCCGTGGTATACCCCAGAGCTGAGAGTGATGAAGCAAAACAGGAGACGGCTTGAGTGCAGGTGGAAGAAAACTCCTAGTGGATGCAATCGAGCCCTGGTACGTGCCTATAGCCAGGTATACCTAGAGGGTAGAGGCAGTGAGGGTGGCAAAGAGACAACATATCACTGCCTCTATCCAATCATCTCTTTGCCACCCAGCGGAGCTCTTTAGGGTCGTCTGGGGCCTGTTATACGCTGGCCCCAGGGACATCATCGACCCATCTGATGCCCGCTGCAATATATTCGCTAGGCACTTCCAGGAAAAAAATCTCTTGCATCCGCAGGGACTTAGACTCCAATGTTATAGCAGTAGAATCAGGAGAGGTACCCAGAGCACAGCCTGGTCTAGTTATTTTGGATGAGTTTCAGTTGGTACAGCTCAAGGATGTTGACAAGATGCTGGGACGGGTTCGTGCAACCACGTCTGTTCTGGATCCTTGCCCCTCTTGGCTTATAAAAACAAGCAGGGAGGGAACGGCTGGCTGGGCCAGAGAGGTGATCAATGCCTCCTTGCGAGAGGGAGTGGTCCCATGCCACCTGAAACAGGCGGTGGTACTGAGACCACTCCTGAAGAAACCCTCTCTGGACCCGGAAGATCTTAACAACTTTAGGCTGGTGGCGAATGTTCCTTTCCTGGGCAAGGTCCTTGAGCGGGTGGTGGCCAACCAGCTCTAGGCATTCTTGGATGAGACTGATTATCTGGATCCATTTCAGTTGGGGTTCAGGCCTGGTTTTGGCACAGAAACAGCTTTGGTCGCCCTGTATGATGACCTATGTCGGGAGAGAGACAGGGGGAGTGCGACCCTGTTGATACTCCTGGATCTCTCGGCGGCTTTTGATACCATCAACCATGGTATCTTTCTGGAGCAGCTGTCTGAGTTGGGGGTGGGGGGCACTGCATTGCAGTGGTTCCGCTCCTACTTGGATGGCCGGCTCCAGAGGGTGGTGCTTGGGGAATGTTGCTCGGCCCCATGGACTCTCCAATATGGGGTTCCTCAGGGGTCGGTCTTATCCTCCATGCTATTAAACATCTACATAAAACCACTGAGTGGGATCATCCAGAGTTTTGGAGTATGTTGCCATCAGTACGCTGATGACACACAGCTCTATTTCTCCTTTTCATCTTCAGCAGCTGAGGCTGTGGATGTGCTGAACCGGTGCCTGGCTGCGACAATGGACTGGATGAGGGCTAACAAACTGAGGCTCAATCCAGACAAGACTAAGATGCTGTTAGTGGGTGGTTCCTTTGACTGGATGGAGGGTGTTCAACCTGTTCTGGATGGGGTTGCACTCTCCTTGAAGGAGAAGGTTCGTAGCTTGGGGGTGCTCCTGGAGCCATCTTTGTCACTTGAGGCTCAACTCAAGTGGCCTCAGGGGCAAGGAGTGCCTTCTACCAGCTTCAGCTGGTGGCCAAGCTATGCCCCTATCTGGACAGGGATAGCCTGGTCTCAGTAATCTACGCTCTGGTGATCTCTAAACTAGACTACTGCAATGCACTCTACGTGGGGCTGCCTTTGAAGACTGTTTGGAAGCTGCAGCTTGTGCAAAATGTGGCAGCCAGGCTTATTGCGGGGACCGGAAGGTCCAAGCACATTACACCTGTTCTGGCCCGTTTGCGCTGGCTGCCAATATGCTTCCGAGCTGAATTCAAGGTGCTGGTTCTAACATATAAAGCCCTAGCCAGTGTGGTGTAGTGGTTAGAGTGTTGGACTGTGACTCGGGAGATCCGGGTTCTAGTCCCCGCTCGGCCATGAAACTCACTGGGTGACTTTGGGCCAGTCACTGACTCTCAACCTAACCTACCTCACAGGGTTGTTGTGAGGATAAAATGGAGAGGAGGAGGAGGATTATGTAAGCCGCTTTGGGTTCCTTGCAGGAAAAAAGTCAGGGTATAAATATAATAAATATAATAAATAAATAAATACACGGCTTAGGACCACAATATCTGACGGAACGTCTCGTCTCTCCCAACTGCAATCTACCCGGACACTACGCTCAACATCTGGGGCCCTCCTCCAAGTGCCACCTCCAAGAGAGGCTCGGTTGGTAGCAACAAGGAGGAGGGCCTTCTCAATGGTATCCCCCCAATTATGGAATAAGCTCCCCACTGAGACTTGCCTGGCGCCAACCGTACTATCATTTCGGCACCAGGTTAAGACTTCCCTCTATGCCAAGGCATTCAATAGTTAAGAGCTCAAAATAGCACCGGGGGGGGGGGGATTGTCACCTGTAGACTTAGTTTTATTAACTTTTGCATTGTATTTTAAACTGTGCTTTTTAATTTGGTTTTTAATCTTTTTTTGTATGTTTTTATTGTTGTTTTTATGTACAAACTGTTGTGAACCACCCAGAGAGCTTCGGCTGTGGGGCAGTACAGAAAATAAATAAATGTCCTGGTTTTAAATTTGAAAAAAATGGTCACCTTACACTAAGCCCACTGGTTTCTAGATTGTTTTCTGTGGGGCAGCAATCACTTCATACCAGGGAAGATTAAAAAATGCCTTTAAAACAAACTGGGAAGTTCTTTCTCCAGACCGTGGGTGTGTCAATCATTGCTATGACTTCACGCATTGGCTAAAACCACTGGAAAGTGGAACAGGCCAGTCTCTTGCAAAATGGGCAGAGCGGCAGCTGCACACTATCGCCTCATGTCTCAGATGCTACTGGGGCTAGAGACTTGCACGCTGTCTTCTCTCTTTTTAAGGCGGTGGAGAACACTGTTTTAAGGGAATCTGGGAATCTGGGGGTTATGGCTTATCTGGGAGGGGGAACTGCCCCCCCCTTGCTCACCCCCCCACACACACAGATGCTCATGACCAGTGGTGAAAGTAGGCCAGGCGCATGCAGCATCAAGCCACATTTAGGTTTCGGGGGGGGGATGGTTTTCCCTCCCCCACTGAGATGGTTGCAAATCAGACTTTTAGTGCATGTTTGGGGAACTGGAAAGACCTTAGTGGCAGCCACTGTTTCCTTTGAGAATGGGATCAAGGCCTTTATCATTCTCAAATGTGGCTCAGGGTTTCATGGCACATGGGGAGGAGTTGTTGAACCACATTGGCCCAACACAAAGAAACAGAAATCAATTTGTGGCAAGGACTAAAAAAAGAAGAAGATTATTTTAACAGTTTTATACTGTTGCTTGGCGCAAAGTGATTGTGAGGCTCCAGAGAGGAGAAAAAATAGATTGTCTCATATTAATTTGCATTAATGATGCTTAACAGCATTTGCCAAAACGTGATTAAGAAACTGTATAGCTGGCTCACGCTGGCTCAGCTTGTCTGAGTGTGGAAAGCTAAGCAGGGTCAGGCCTGGTTGTTACTTGGATGGGAGACCCCTCCTCTAGTTTCCTGCATTGAGCAGGGGGTTGGACTCGATAGCCTTGTTGTAGGCCCCTTCCAGCTCTATGATCTATGAAATCTATGAAAGATGGTAAATGCTGTCTGATCTTTTAAAAGTATGTGCACTTTCTTACATGGGGGTAATGAAAGAGGAACCTGAACGATAAAAAAATTCAGACAGCTTGTTACAACCCTAGTGATTCAGGGAACATTTCCAGCTCGGTAGGTTGCAGATGGCCCTATAAGCATGTCGTGAACTTTAAAGGATTTCATCCTGTGCTGTAAACTCCTGGTGGCCACATCTCTGCTTTGCATGCACTTCTAAAAATTGTAGTGTTGTCCAACCAGCTCCATTCAACCTACTTTCTCTTCTCTTGCCAAATTCAAGATTGCAAAAACTGTCCTTTCCTTCACATACATACCTGCAGGGCGGGTCTGGTATGACACGTATTCCAGTGGGTTATCAATGGCCATTAATTAGGACCCCACTGTCCACTATCAAGATCCGAGCTAAACAAAAATCTCAAGGTAGAACCATTTTGTACAATGATGAAGAATACTTCTGGGTTCTAGTCCCCACTCAGCCATGAAACTCACTGGGTGACTTTGGGCCACTCACTGACTCTCAGCCTAACCTACATCACAGGGTTGTTGTGAGGATAAAATGGAAAGGAGGAGAACAATGGATGCCACCTTGGGTTCCTTGCAAGAGGAAAAAAGGTAGGATATGCATGTAATAAATGAACAAACAAACAAAAGAATGTGTGGAAGAATGATTGACAGCACAAGAGGGTGATGGAATGGTGACAGGTGGGAAGAGTTAAGCAGTGTTCTCCAACCTTGGGTCCCCAGGGCTGGGGCATGCTGGTAGTTGTAGGCCAAAAACATCTGGGGACCCAAGGTTGGAAAACACTGAGTTAGAGTGACAGGTGGGCAGAGGCAGTTGAGTTGGGTTCAGAGGAGGGCAAGAAAGATGATAAAGGGACTGGAAACAAGGCCCTATGAGGAGAGACTGAAAGAAGTGGGCATGTTTAGCCTTCAGAAGAGGAGACTGAGGGGAGATATGATCGCACTCTTCCAGTACTTGAAGGGATGTCACACAGAGGAGGGCCAGGATCTCTTCTCGATCATCCCAGTTAGCAGGACACGGAATAATGGGCTCAAGGGACAGGAACCCAGATTCCACCTAAACATCAGGAAAAATTTCCTGACTGTCCATTCAAGGTGAAGCTGGACGGCCATCTGTCAGGGATGCTTTGACCTGGATTCCTGCATTGAGCAGAGGGTTGGACTCGATGGCCTTGTAGGCCCCTTCCAACTCTACGTTTTCTATGATTCTATGAGACAGTCCATCAGAAGAGGCAGTAAAAGGCAGCAGAATTAGAGAAAAGTTAGAGAGGGAAGTGTAGGATGGGGGAGGTCAAAGGGCAGTGGCTGGGCCAAGAGGGAAGTCAGGCATGTTAGGGCAGGGCAGCCTTCCCCAACCTGGTGCTGGCTGGGGCTGATGGGAACTGAAGTCCAAAACATCTGGAGGACACCAGGTTGGGGAAGGCTGGGATAGGATACTAACAGTTCTGTTAGTTGCTATTCTGTGTTAAATGACTATTTGTTCTGGCGGCAGGTGTTCTCCATGCCATCAATACAATTTTAAATTCCTGAATATGTTCTGCTTTGTGGGATTCTAGGTTAGCCTGTCTCACGCCACATGATGGCTTTGAGTCGCAGAGCCAGGCACATAAAAAGGGGAGTCCGTTGGCTGCCTGTACATGAGCAGGCGGCGGAAGCAGGTTGTTTCCTTGGGGGAATATTAGGAGAGGTCTGGAGTCACTGGTCAGGCTTTCCCAGGGACCTCTGTGGGCCACAGCCCTGCAGGGCCCCCCTAGAACAGGGGCGGAGAACATCTCTCAGCCCGAGGGCCGAATTCAATTTTGGAGCAGCTCTTGGGGGCTGCATTCCTTTGATGAGCAGGGGCAAAGGCAAAATGGGCGGGACCAAAAATACCAGCACAGCTGAGCTTAAAGTGCCAGGAGAGAGCCCCGGGAGAGGCATTTCTGCCTTTCAGAATGGGGGGGGGGCAGCCCCAAACACAACCAAAGCTCACTGGTTGGGGGAGGGGAGGGGAGTGGCCTTCTGGGGGCCCTCCCCAGAGGGTCAGGGCTGGTCTCCTGGCCTGGGATTCCCACCACCGCCCTAGAACATTTGTGCCCACAGTGAGTGCCACGTGCCACGTTAGCACTCAAATCTGCAAATGCTTTGGGGGGAAACGCACAGCTGCACATGTAAAGTTTTCAAACCAATGAGAAAAGGAATTTGAGCCCCGCGCTGGCAGAGGATGGCTCGTGCATGTGTTAAATGCAGCATCAGCAGCTTCTATGCTGATTGCTACTTCTGTCACTGACATACAGTAGTGGAAGCTGAAATCCAATTTGGGGGTTGTCAGCTTGGTAAATGGTATTCTTTAGGGGTGATATCCTAGTAAATACACTTAAACTCTAAATTAGAGAGCAAGATTGCTCAGCCAGGGAGCTGTTTGTGGGGACTCAAGGGGGGCTTCTCAACAGAAGAGGTGTCACATTAAAAACACTAATGCAGGGGATAAAAAATGGCCATTTTCCATCAAACGGCTTAGTGGTGTCACTTCTTATTCTCAGACTGATGTTCTGAACTGCAAATATGCCTTGCAGTCAGCAGTTGCAAACATAATCGAGCATGGGGTGATTGCAAAGAGCAAAGTAACCTCGGTGGCATGTGGGTCCACGTGTGGATTTTTAAAGGCCATTGCTGTCTGGAGACGGCTTCTCGCTGATTGTAGAGGAAAATTCCCCAGCTATTTAGAGGCTGTATAGATTCCATAAGAAACTGCTCTGCAATACTGAACAGGACCACTGGCCCACCTACCTTGCCTAGATTGGCAGCAGCCCTCCAAAGTCCCAGGGGTTCCTTCTGAGTCTCAGCTCATCACAGACACGGAGCCCCCTCTGCAGCCACAGGGCCTCTTTAGATGCTTCCTGTTTTTCCTTCTCATGGGAATAGTTTGTCATTTTGTGCCTTCAGTTTTCAGCATCTCCCATCCCTCTTGAAGCCTTTTTTTTCCTTTCGAATTTCTAGCCATGTGATCCTGCCCAACTGATCTCTGAGCTGAAATCGGCTTTCCCCAAGTCCAAGGTACGCATCTGACTAAGTCCAGTTTTCACAGCCCTCACTGTCACAAATCCCAATATGACATGGCCACTTTCCTCCAACGTTCCCCACCCCTGTGTTAAGTGTGCATAGGGAATTACTTCTTTTTTTTACTGCACACATGCACATGAAACGTCTTTTTAGTGCCTGAAAATGACAACTTGTTGAACCACTTTTCAAACGTTTCTTTACACTTAGCAGAATCAGTTCGTTGGACTTTACACTGGCAGGGTGCCAATGGGAGCCCCTTCCTGGGGTGGGGAGCAGCTTTGGGGGGCAATTCATCAGGAGTGAAATACCCCACATGCCACAGTGACAATCCTGAATTCAGGTCCCCACCCCATGCATGTAAATAAAACAACCCTTTCTTTTTCTTTCTTTCTGTCTTTCCTTTAAAATCTATAGCACTCTTTTTAAAAATCCTTTTGAAATCTAGCAACCTTTAATCTTGCCACGGATCTGGTTTTACTCATTGCAGGATAACTGCAACTGAAACACATTCAATACCATTTACTATCTGTAGAGGAGAGATAGTTATTAAAGTGAGCGGGGTGGAAGGGATGCCAGTGAACTCCAGAGGGTTTTTTAAAAGTCATTCCTTATAGGCAAAATCAGAGCAGTGTTTTACCAGAAAATGGGGACAGTTGGACTGGGCTGGAAGTCCAGCCAAGTATAGGAAGGCAGGAACAGAGAAACAGCCCAACTAGCCAGAGAGTCAACCCTCTGAGGAGCGGCTGGGGAATGTCACAAGTCCTGCCGTTAAAAGTGAGATTTGTGCACATTGCCTCGGTCGGTCCAGGGCAGAGCGCAGTAAAAAAACCCGGAAACCAATTATTTAAACTTGGGAAAGAGATAGCAAAGTCTCTCAAGGATTTCTGACTGCATCAAAGTTCTTAGACTTGGGTTTAGGATTGTGTGTGTGTGTGTGTGTGACAGAGAGCGAGAGCGAGCACCACCCACCCTTCCCTGTGATTCGTTCATCAGCCAATCGGCCTCTGCTTCTAATATTCTTGCCCATCCTCTGGTTTCAAGCACGTTCTTCTCTCCCCTAAATTTTCTGACAATGCTTGTCATGTCAAATCCCATTTTAAAACCACCCCATTTCCATAATCCTCTTTCCAGGGCCTTCAAAGGCCTGCTCTCTCTCTCTCTCTCTCTCTCTCTCTCTCTCTCGCTCTCTCTCTCTCATGTTCCCCCTCCCTTGTATGTCCTTCATGTAGGTGAAACCAAGATTAAATGGTTCCCACTCTGTGATAAGATTGCCAACTCTGTTGTTGTTGTTGGCCCTGCTCCTGTATCTTTGGCAGCAGCCTGGTGAGGAGAAATCCTGCGAGGCCTTCTCCAAGGAAACGTGTCACCTGAGAAACATGCACTGGGCTGCTGTTAAAGGCAGGAGCAGAACTAGTCAAAATAGGTGGCAACAGCCCTAATCAGTCATCATCTATATAGAATCTGCATGAACCAATACATTGGCTGGGTTCGCAGGACACGACACGACAACCCCCCATGGCTTGGAAGCCACAGTGTGTTGTCATGTTGTGCGAACCCGGGACAAGTTTGTCAGGGTGGCTTATTTTTGGCTTATAAGCCACCCTGACAACCCGTAGCTTGTAGCTGGGTTTGTTTTACCCACGATGGGTTGTCATGCCATCCGAACCTGGAGTGGACAACACAACTGCACAACCCATTGTGGGTGAAGTCCAGCTACAAGCAAGCCACTTGGCAAGAGAGGCAAAATCCCCTTGCTGCTCTTGCCAAGTGGCTAGCTGGTGAGTACCGCTGCCAGCCACCCCCAAAGCGCACAAGCAGCACTTGGGGGCAACTGCCAGAGGCTTCCTCCCCTCTCTGCCACCGTGGCGAGCCCTTTTGGGCTTGTGGCGGCAGCAGGGAGTGGAGATCACTGCAGTCAGTTGGGCAGCCAGAGGAAGGGATCCCTGCTCCCCGCTCCCCGCTGCTGCTGCTGCTGCTGCTGCAGGCCCCTTTGGACTCGCTGTGTGGTGGGGACGGGGGGGGGGAAGACTTGTTCCTCCTGGGGTGCCCCCGGGATAACCGCAGGAGGATGGAGGGGGAAGGAGGGGGGCATGGACCCACGATGTGCCTGATCAGCACAAGCCACACAACCAGTATCTCAGTGGACTTCTGTAAGCCACCCTGCATCTCAACCACAGCCCCCCCCACCTTCCCCACCTGCAGTATGGGGATAATGGGCTACGTGGTGATTGCCAGGGCAACTCCTTCCTTGTCTCTGTTCCATTTTCTGGGGTTTCTATTTTGTGACTTTCCTTGGGGTCCAGAGCCCACTGGCTCCCACCTCCTTCGTGCCTTCTCACGCCTCTGCTGCTGCGCAGCACAATGGCCCTCTACTTGAGGCGGCACGTCGTTGTCGGGCCTGGTAAGGTATTGACTCTCCTGGAGTTCTTCAATAAAGAACTTGGGGCCACCCAGCGCTGTAGCCATCCTGTTGATCTCCTTCCTTCCCCCCTAGAAGAGCCAAGGTGGGCACATCTGCTAGCGCGGGGAAGCCCCCAGGGGCACCGAGTCCTCACCCAGGTGAATGAAAGGGCTAATTAATAGGAGTGTAAATTTCTACGTCATTGGCTCTGCTAGTCCTTCCTTGCTAGTCCTTCTCTTCCACTTCCAGCTGGGACTCAAGGCAAGGGTCATTGCAGACCTCCTGTCCTGTCCTGCCTTCTCTGGGTCTGACGAGGGATGGGGAATTTTAATGTGAATTTAACTAATCTTGTGCTTCCAAACCAATATGCAAACTGAAACTCGGTTATCCTTCAAAGTTCACACTTCTCCAGATTTTGCAGTGGAGTTCTCTAGTGAAAAAATGCAAATAAAAATGGGAATTAGGGAAACGGCTTATATCAGCGAAAGTAAATACATTTATTAGGAACTGTGCTTGCAAAAATGTGTATATTAGGAGGCAAAATTGTGTACAAAAATGATGTATTAGGAAAAATGCACACAAAAATTCATGAGAACTTTAAAACATCCTCAAAGTTTGGGTCACACTGAAGTTAAGATTGGGAAAATGGGAAACAGAGAGAAGCCAGAGTTGACAGATTCATCCACCCCTAGCCTAGGGCTGGCCTCTGCTTTCTCCTTCTCCTGCTCATTCCTGTGGTGTCTCCACCTCTGCTCTGCTCTGCTCTCCCAAAGGCTGATCCAGGAGGCCCTTATAGTGGTCACCATCCTCCTGTGCCACTCCCCTTTCAGGCCGCCGCCGCCGCCACCATGCCCGATTTATTTATTCATAATACTTATATACCACTTAATAAAATAAAAGCTGATCCCCTTTAGTATGGCTGGCGGGCCTGTGGCCACTGGTAGCCAGGTGTCACTGCTCCAGCCAGGGCTGCCTTTGGCATCAAAATGAGCCCTGGTGCTGTTTCCCAGTTCCGCATATATTTGGCACCATTTTGAGGTGTGACGCTTTTGTGTGGTACTTTTTCCTTTTTGTTTTTCCTGCTGCTGATGAGAGACGAAGGAGCAGATCCCACCTTGACCACATTCCTGGCATTTCCATTTCCTTGAGCTCCTTGTGCACATAATGGCAGTAGTGTTGGTCTTTCTCTATATGATGCACACGGGGTTCTAATCCAAGGGAATTATTTTCTAGAGTTGTGGAAATGGATGTCTGATCTGCATCATTTCACGCCTCTGACAAGCTCTGACATATCTGAAATTCCTAGATTTCCAAATAGGCAGGATTTATTATTTTAGGGGGAAATACTCATGAGATATGTCATGTCCCTCCAGGTGCTGAACTCAGATTTGCTTGGGGACTTTAACTGTGCTAGGATGATTAGTTAAAGGCAGAAAGGATGTCTCACATTCAGATACCAAGAGAGTAAGTGTACCACAACAGCTGCAATGAAAAGACCCTGGTAAGGACTTGTGGTAATTTGGACAAAACCCTTCAACAGAAGCAAAACTTGTTCAGCAACATGGCTCTCTCCTGCTGCCTTGAGAGCTAACTTTTGCTAGGGAAGAGTCCCCTACAAGGGGTTTTCCAGCTCCAGGACTGGTCATTTTAGTGCTGAGAAAAAGGTTCTCCAAAGAAAGCTTTTGGCCAACATTTGGGTTGGCTTCAGAGGCAAAGGGAGAACAGAACTGCCCTACCCTTTTACCCATTAATTATTATTTTTTTGCCACCACTGCCTATTCTGCAGTATGCTGATGACACCCAACTCTGTCTCTCCTTTCCATATAAATCCAAGGAAACTGCTATAGTTCTAAATTGGTGCCTGATGTCGGTAATGAACTGGATGAGGGTGAACACATTGAAGCTTAATCCAGACAAGACGGAGACGCTCCTGGTTTGTCAAAAGGCAGATCAAGGAATAGGGATTCAACCTGTGCTGGATGGGATTACACTCCCCCTAAAGACACAGGTTTGCAGCTTGGGTGTACTTCTGGGCTCGGTCCTGATCCTGGATGCCTGTGGCCAGGAGTGCATTTGCACAGCTGAGGTTAGTGCACCAATGGCGCCCGTTCCCAGAGATGTCTGATCTTGCCTTACTGGCTATAACCCATCTACTATAAAAGTGAATGTTTGTCCGTACGTTTGTCTGTACGTACGTACGTACGTACATACGTGTGTCCGTGCGGGCGTTTGCAGGCGTCGCATTGGCTCCTACCCAGTTGGATGGATCCGCCCCAAACTTGGCACGCATGCTCTCCATCACCCAAGGACAAAGACTGGTGGGTTCAAATCTCTGAAAAACCCTTGCCGCGCATGTACGGCCCAAAATAGATGAGAGCCAATGGCGTCACTTGGAATGCTCGCAGGGGCCATTCAGGAGCGGTTATGCAAATACCTCCAACAGCATTTAGAATGTTGGTATGCACTGCCACAGGGGCCCAATCAGAGGTGGATATGCAAATCTCCCCTACGTCCAAACAGAATGTTCACATGAACACGGGGGTGGGGAGGGGGGATTTTGAACAAACAGTGCCTATAGGAAAATGACGACCCGGGCAACGCCGGGTAAAAAAAGCTAGTAGTAGACTAAAAACAGCACCCAACCAAACAGACCAGATTACACACCAAAGGCATGCTTGAATAAAAAGGTATTTGCCTCCCAGTGGAAGGACAGCAGAGAGGGAGCCAACCTAGCCTCCCTCGGCAGGGAGTTCCACAGCCTGGGGGCAACCACTGAGAGGGTCCTACCTCATGTTGCCACCAAACATACCTCCGAAAGCAGTAGTACTGAAAGAAGGGCTGTCCCAAAGCTCTTAAGGTCTTGGCAGGCTCATATGGGAGAAGGTGGTCTTTCAGGTAGCCTGGTCCCAAGCCATATAGGGCTTCAAAGGTCATAACCAACAGTTTGAGTTCTGCCTGGAGAAAGAACAGTAGCCAGTGAAACTGCTGTAACAAAAGAGTTACATGATTCCTGTAACTGGCCCCAGTCAACAGACCGACCATAGCATTCTGAACGAGCTGAAGTGTTTGAGCAGTTTCAAAGGCAGCCCCACATACAGGAGAGCACATTACAATATTCCAAAATAGCTTTTTTTACCCGGCGTTGCCCGGGTTGTCATTTTCCTATAGGCACTATTTGTTCGAAATTCCTTAAGGTAGCTGTCCGCTGTGAAATCCCTGCTCCCCCCCCCCCAGGACTGCACAATGAAATCCCTGCTTCCCCCCTCCCTGGGACTATGCAACAATGAATTCCCTGCTTCCCTCCTCAACAGTACTACACAATGAAATCCCTGCTTCCCCCTCCCCCCCCCGGGACTATGCAACAATGAATTCCCTGTCATCGTCCCCCGGGACCACACAATGAAACCCCTGCTTTCCACTCCAGGACTATGCAATCAAATCCCTGCTTCCCCCCACCCCCCCAGGACTGCACAACAATGAATTCCCTGTCCCCCCCCCATTGTGTACTACACAATGAAATCCCTGTCCTCCCCCACCGGGAGTACACAATGAAATCCCTGCTCCCCCCCCCCGGGACTATACAATGAAATCCCTGTTCCTCCCCCCCCCCCAGGACCACACAACAATGATTTCCCTGCTGCCCCCCCAGGACCACACAATGAAATCCCTGTCCCCCTCCCCCCGGGACTGCACAATGGTGTTGCCCGGGTCGCCATTTTCCTACAGGCACTGTTTGTTCGAAATCCCCCCTCCCCACCCCCGTGTAGGCTGCAGTTCATGTGAACATTCTGTCTGGACGTAGCGGGGATTTGCATATCCGCCGCTGATTGGGCCCCTGTGGCAGTGCATACCAACATTCTAAATGCCGTTGGAGGTATTTGCATAACCACTCCTGAATGGCCCCTGCGAACATTCCAAGTGACGCCATTGGCTCTCATCTATTTTGGGCCGTACATGCGCGGAGATTTTAACCCGCCAGCCTTTGTTCCTGGGTGATGGAGAGTATGCCCTGTTGCCCTGGTTTCTATGGAAAAGACGCAGCGCGGGGTCCCATCGCACCAGCGCAGGGTCCCGTCGCGTCACTTCCAGCCAGCCGGAAGTGACGCGACGGGACTGTCGCGGCGGGCGCGGGCTGCTTGAGCGGCATGGAGAATCGCTCCGTGCCGCTGAGAATCGAGCAGCGGGGGGGCAAGGCACCCCCCCTTAAGGTACATTAACATCACTACTTGGGCATTCTGAAGGGGCTGTCAGTGGCTGTCAAAACGGGGATTGTGAAAGCTGGTTGTCAAGCCAGTTTTCGTGATCTCGGGGGGGGGGAGGGTAAAGTGAAAAAAAGCTGTGATGAGCCAAAAATGGCTTGCAGTCGTGGCAAGGAGGGGGGGAGACATGTCAGTCCTGCCACGGCATCCTAATTGGGCTCACCGGGGGTTGGTGGCCCCCTCCCTCCCCCTTGGTCCTGCCCCAGGTATCTCAGAGGACCTCTGGGATACCCGGGGCGGGACCAAAGGGGAGGGAGGGGGCCACCAACCCCCGGTGAGCCCAATCATCTGTCAGGTGCACTGTGGATTGTTTGGCCACCAACCAACCCATCGTGGCTTATTGCCAGGGCGGGCTGGCTGGCGTGATGTGTGAATGTGCCCAGCCCTAGTCTCCTCCTCCCCATATAACCCACGTGCTGCAATCCACAACTCTGTCCTGTTTTGGCTGTGTTCTTTGCCCACAGAATGGCTCCTCCTGAGGACTTTTCTACCAGGGAACCTGTCATGGCGATGCCATATCTGGCATTCTTTAAGCATAGCGGGTCTTCCGCCGAATCCCAAAGCCCCTCAGCTGGTGTAACTCCAGTATAAGACTGCACCATAAGTCTTTAATTTCAACAAGCAATACCTTGGAAATCCTTTGTTAAGCTGCAGAGTGCAATCTTGTTTAACTATCAGTAAAACCAGTAAAGTAACTACTAACATTTATCAGAACATCAGACTTGCTCTAAAGATTTGGCATTAAATTCTAAAGATGTAATTAGTTCATTTTGAACAGAGCCAAAAGGTCGGCGCTTTAAGCACTCCTAAAAGCGGGGGTGGCTTCCTCCTCTCTCTCGCTACTGAGGCTGGTGCCCTCCTCTACATCCTCCACCTGTCAGCCTTGTTTTCCTCATGTGCTGCCCCTCACTATTAATATGCATCATCCTCTCTAACCCAAAGGAAAGTACGCAGGGAAGCAGCAGGTCGGTGTGTGCAGCCATGTATATGTGGACGCAGCCCCGGTGGTGCCTGAGGTCCACTGTCTTCCCACACTGCAGAGGAAGAGGATTGGGGCCGAAAGGCCAAGGGAAAGGGTGGGCGCATGGGGGCTACATTGCAAATGAGTACAGTGTGTGAGACTGTAAAATGGATGTCTACTGTATACCTGCTGGCCTGGAAGTTAGGCCTGAATGCCTCAACTTACAGTTTCCATACTTGTTGGTGCATGAGGGGATGTAAATGCCTCAGCTGTTCTCTGAAATAATTTTGTAGGGCTATCACCTGATACAATATAGCTTGGCCAAGCCTATACATTTTAGTTGATCAATCAATTAAAATCTGTAGCATTATTCCTTTTTTTTTTTTTTTTAGATGATGCACCATGTGTTGGAGTAGGCATCAGATTAGAAGAGGCATCCCCTTTTCTTGCTTCTACAGGATGGAATATACTAAGATTGTGCTTGCCAGCTGAAAGTTTTAAACGTGGTAGACAGGGCTCGTATGAAAACTAGTAACAATGTGAAACGTCTGCTACCCTTTTTGTCAGGGGCACTTTTAGTTGATCAGAATCTTAAATGGAATAATCTAACTCAGTGTTCTCCAACCTTGGGTCCCCAGATGTTTTCGGCCTACAACTCCCAGCATGCCCCAGCCAGCGTAGCTGGCTGGGGCATGCTGGGAGTTGTAGGTCGAAAACATCTGGGGACCCAAGGTTGGAGAACACTGATCTAACTGATTGGTCAATGAAACACTGCCTGCAGCCCTTAGTTTTTTTTTATCCTAGATCAGTCTTAAATTGTGGCCAGCAGCCTGCCTGGGTTGGATTAGCCACACCAGCAGCAACAGGTGTGGAAGAATATTTGGCACACTGAAGAAACCAGGATTTGGGCATTAGCACCGTCCTTCCCAAAGGCACTTTGTTGGTGGGCTACGTGAGTAATTTGAGCAGCAGCGCCTCTTCATGGGCTAGCTGAACTGAACTGTAAGCTGCGTTTGGTTTCTACTCCCGGTTGCATCATGAATTATGTTTTGCTCTCTGGCTCCCATTCTGAAGTGGTGCAGAACAATCGCAGATGAAGGCCAGGGCTGCTAAAATGCAGAATGTTTCCGTTAATCTTAGTGATATATCATTTCCCTTTCCAAGGAAGTTTTAGCAGAAAGATGTTGATAATTAAATTATGATGCAGAAGAAAATCATGATCCCCAGCTATGGGTGTGTAAACAAAACCTCCATTAAAATGTATTGGGGAAAATGGTAGAGTTTTTTCCAAATATATATATATCCTGGGACTTTCTTGATGGTTTGTGTCTTTATTATCATTTAAAGGAAAAGAAAATTAAAGGGTGTTGGAGGTTTGAAAGCATCTCTTTATTTGAAAATGGTAGTGAAGCCTGGGTCCGGGCCAAGTAATTAGGCACCAAACTTGAAATGAAATGTCTCTCTTGAAATGAGAATTTAAATGAATTAGCTGTATCTATCACTGGGCTTTGAAAGAGCTACTTAATTTAAAAAAGCTAGGTATAATCCCTGTTTGGCATGTACGACTTAATTATAGGCAGACTTGACAACAAGCAAAAAGGCTGCCTGAGTGTGGGTTCTGGCCTGCTCGACTTGGGGGCTTCGTTAATTATTTTACAAGTATTGGAATTGCTTTCTAATTAATTTTCTGTGTTTGACCCGATTGTAGGTCTGAGGAAATGAGGTTAGTTGGCTTGATCCTTTTCACTGAATTATGCAGTTTCAAGTTTAAACTGCTTTGCTGTTAAGGTTATGTGAGGATTTATTGCTGTTGACAAGTTCCCTTCTTCTAACAGCCTTGGCTGAATGTGAACAAGATCTTAAGCCTACTAGAAAACTTTTTGCCTTCTTAGCCTGAAGGGGGAGCAAAACATTTTCAGAGAAGAATTTGGGCCAGCAATGACCTTGGAAATGGGAGGCAAACATTTTGATTATATTTCTTTATTTGAATATTTAGTCTTCCCTTTTCTCCAAACTCGGTAGATAATGTTTAGAAATAAATACACTTTTATTTAAGCAGCCATTAAAAGAGATGCCCACTTATTCCTAAAACAAAATGGATTTAACTTTGGAAGATACTTGGGTTTCAGCTTCTTTGGACTGCCAGGAAAAATGAATGATTACAAAGTTATGGTGTGTGTGTGTGTTGTGTATACACCTAATTATTTGCATTGGACATGATTGTGCAAGGGAAAGCCCCCTCAAAAGTCTGGTCTCTGTAAAACTCAATGGTATAATAACAGGAAGGAGATCTTGAAGAAATATGGGCATCAGCTGATAGGAATAGTGTTGCCCCAAGGTTGTGGCCAATTTGCTCCATGGGGAACACCATCTTTGGAGATATGCATCTCCTGTCCACATGTCCCCTGTTCACCCTAACTAATTCCTGTGTGCATGTAACAAACATGGCTGCTATGTTTATAGTGATCAGCAGGGCTTTTTTTCTGGTGGAACTCACCGGCACTGAGTTCCAGCACCTTTTCTTCTATTAATTGCATTACAATTTAATCGCCATCTACTCCCGAGGAAATGTAATCCAAGAGTTCCGGTACCCTTTTCTCCAGAAAAAAAGCACTGGTGATCAGGCCCTAGCCATAGGCTCATCTGGATGTTCTTGGGCAAGCCTTTCTCTCAGCCTCATTTTGCCATCTGTACAGTGGGAAGAACAATCATCCATTTGTTATGAGTTTAGAATTACAAAGGACTTTGCAAACTTAAAAGGGCTACAAAATACCTGCAGTTCTTAGAGCTCATGATCAACCCTCTGAAGAATGAGAAATGAACAGGATACATTTTGGTTTGGCAAAACAAAGCTTCCACAAATTCTCACGGACCATTTTCAAATATGTAAAATGTTATCAGAAAGAGTATGGAGATTTGCTCTTGTGCATGAGGAAAAGGACAAAAGGGAGTTGGCCTGTACTCCAGAAAGGTAAATTTAAATGTCATTAGGAAGCCATATGCTTAATTGGGTTGGAGAGCCAATTCTCATGAGGGACTTGCAGAAGTCTCCAGCCTGGATATACATGGTTCTCAGTATAATTTATCATGGCTCCTATGTCAGGAGATGTAAATGACACTTAAGATATTTTTTAGACTTTGCATCTGTCATGGAGAATAAAGCTATCAATGATACTAGTCATGATGGCTATATATTACCTCCATTATCAGAAGCAGTATGCATTCCAGCTGCTGGGAACACAATGCTCACATCCTGCTTATGGGCTACCCATTGGGGTATCTGGTTGGCTACTGTGGGAACAGAATGCTGGACTAGGGACTTTCCAGAGAACGTTAGACATTTGGAACAAATTTATAGAGAGAAAAAGGTAATTAGATTAATGGACTGGCTGGAAAAAATGGAGACAAGGCAACAAATAATTGAAAGGGTTGGACCAGGAAGAATTTCGTGGTTAAATTTAATCTAATTAGTTCAATGGGGAAAGAAATGGAAGAGGAGACAAGAGCATGAAAGAGAATTCACCGCATTTGAGCAGTTGGTTATGTCTAGAGAACTTATAGAAGGGAATGTATCAGCTAGAGCCTAGAGGTATTACAAAGATGATATATAAAATGATTCAGAAATCAGAAGAGCAAGCGGAAAATCTTAAGATAGTTTGGGATACAGAGTTTGAAGAGGAAATAGCAAAAGAAGAGTGGAATAAGATATGGGATAAAAATAAGGATAAAAGAGAATTTCTATAAGTTACTTTGGAGATGTTACCTGACTCCGGTGAGAGTAAACAACATAGATAATAAATGTTCTCCAATGTGTTGGAGAGGTTGTCAGGAGCTGGGTACGTATGCTCATATGTGGTGGAGTTGTAAAAATGTATTAGATTTTTGGAAAATTATTTTTGAAGAAATATCAGAAAGAAATTGTTGGTATTGATTTAGAAGTTGGTCCTCAAAATGTTAAAGAATTAATTGTAAATTTGTTAACGGCAGGTAGATTTTAATGATAGCAAGAAAATGGAAAGTTCAGCAAGTTTTCTCTATCACTGACTGGTATAAAGAAGTGTGGGATATGGCTTCAAATGATATGTTAACTTGTAATATCAAATGTAAAACGGGACAATTAAAGAAAAACATTTTTAAGGATATCTGGGGTTTATTTTTGGATTTTGTGTTAAATTAGGGGAAAGGGAGTATGCCGTGTCAAGATGTGTTGTATTTTGGGGATAATGAATAACAATGGATTAGAGATAGAATGTATTCTTTGGTCCCGTGGTGATGGGTAGAGTTGTAAATCGAGCCTCCGCCGGGGCAGAACGAGGCCGAGCATGGCCCTGCTCGCGCCCCGGCGAGGCCTTACCTCCTCTTCGGGGCGGCTCGCACGCTCCGCGGAAAGCCGCCCCAGCCGCCTGATCCGGCGGAGAACCGCCCGCGCTGCTCGATCGGTCCCGTCGCGTCACTTCCGGGACTGGAAATGACGCGACGGGACCGATCTGTGCCTGCGCAGAGGCCCATTTCCCGGCCCGAACACGGAGAGCCAGGTAAGTGGCTCGTTAGAGCGGCGCTGTGCGCCGCTCGAAAAAACAGGGCGGGGCGGGGCGGGGTGGGGTGGGGCGGGGCGGGGGGCCAAATAAGGCTCGGGCAGCGCGCCCAGCCTTATTTCCACGTCTAGATGGGAGCACTATATACCGTATTTTTCGGACCATAAGACGCACTTTCCCCCCCCCCCCAAAAAGGAGGGGGAAATGTCTGTGCGTCCTATGGAGTGAATATAGTAAAAAAAAAAAAAAAAAAAAATTTTTTTTTTTTTTTTTTTTTTTACTTTCCTCTGCTGGTCCGGAAGAGCGGAGGACTCCTGGGTGGGGCGGGGGAAGCCCCCGCCTCTCAGCTGATTTTTTTTTAAAAAAAAATTTTTTGTACCATACAGTAAGTGCGTCTTATGGTCCGGTGCGTCTTATGGAGCGAAAAATACGGGTAAGTTGTATGTTTGTTATTTAGTTGTTTTATATAATTAAAAGAAATTAAAAAGAAATTTTAAAAGAAAGAATGCTGGACTAAAGAGAGGCCTTTAGTGTTTAGTCTGATCTAGCATGACTTCTTATGCTCTTATAAATATGTTATACAATTGATGCCAAGGTTGGAGGGGAAGAAGTGGACCCCTCTATGGAAAAAGGGGTGGTTAAAAAAATTCTCTGTATGAAAGAGAACCTTCTTTCCATAAAAAGTGCTACTCCATTTTGATATATGGGTAAGGCTAGGGGGAGATTTGACATCAAAGTTCATTGGTGATTTATCTGAGCAAACAAAAAAATGAGGGCTATTTGGGCAGTTGTTGGCCGCCTGGAGTTGGTCTTCTTTTGATAGGGATAGACTATCTTATGGTAAATGAACCAAAGTTGTGGACTCAGTAGCTGCAAATTTACACACACACACACACACACACGATCATAGATTTCATAGATCATAGAGTTGGAAGGAGCCTACAAGGCTATCGAGTCCAACCCCCTGCTCAATGCAGGAAACTAGAGGAGGGGTCTCCCATCCAAGTAATAACCAGGCTTGACCCTGCTTAGCTTTCCACACTCAGACAAGCTGAGCCAGCGTGAGCCACAGGCCTGTCTTCATGAAAGTGGTTTCTTCCAATACAAGATTTCTCAGGAAAATCAGATTTATTCTCAGTAAGCAATCAAAATAAACCACAATTTTTCTTTCAAACTAAATTAAAGTATATATTTCTGATTTTTAAATATTGATATTTTGAACAAAATCACCAACGGTGTTTTTTGTGTCTGTGTGTATATCATGGCCCCATTCAGCCTGTGTATATTCTGAGGAAATGGCAGGGTGAAAGCAGCAGCGGTGGCGGCGGTTAGTGCAAAACCAGAGACCCTTCCCAGCTCCCAAAGGGCAGAAGGAGAATGCCTGTGCGATTTTATGCTCAACCAAAAAGCAAAAGTCGCATCTTGTTAGCCTCGTAATTTTGCATGCAATATTTATTTAACAATCAAAAGTGTTATTGTCACATTTTGAAAAACACGTCATTAACTCCCTTATTTGTGCCATTACTGCAGCCCGCCATGCATACGGCTATGAAGCCACCAGAACACGAGAGACAGCCTGAACCAGCTTCCCAGAGCAAGATTTGCCTCTCCCAGGCAGCTCTGATTATAAACCAGAGCTGGCAAAACAGAGAGTGATTTAATGAAGTTTTGATACAGCTCATCAAATGCTGAAATGGGAAGTTGCAATATTAATTTAGAAACTCATTATCATTTCAATTCCACTCATTCTAAACTGCATTAATAAAGGGGCAGTTCATGGCATTTCTGAAGGATGATGTATCATTCAAAGGGCAAAAATATCTTTCAAAATTACATTTCATTTGACACCCAAACATCAAGCATATTCTTCGTATAACCATGTAATCCACCCTTTCTTCCATGTGTCTCCTCCCATGTAGGTGTGGGTGATAACACGGAGATGACTTTCAGGATGAGGCTGTGAAATTCTTTCTGTGCAAGAAAAGCTTCAATGGGTGGACTTCAGCAGCTCCCTTTTATACCCAGTCAAATCATTGGTCCATCTCACTCAGGAGGACTGTCTTTCTCCACTGACTGACCCAGCCCTGCTATCCTTCTAACTGGAGAAGCGATGGACTGAAACTGGGAACTTTTACACACAAAGCTACGTTCGCGGGGCAAAAGTTTTTTACTGAGGTAGGCAGTGGGGCGCAGTCCCTGCCCTCCTGTTTTTGCAACAGGACGGCCCCCACCCCTGCCTCTGAGGCATCGGTCGGTCTGTAGCACAAAGGGGGAATCGAAATCGGGCGCTTGGACTTTTAACCCATCGAATGCAGTCTGGCAAGTGCTCGACCACTGTACCCTGAGTGGCTGCCGTTTCTTACACAAATCCGTGAGAGGGGCTGCCAGCTGACTAAAATGAGGCACAAACTTACAGTAGTAGCCGGCCAGCCCCAGGAAAGCTTGGACCTGTTTCTTTGTTAGCAGACGGGGCCAGTTCCACACCGACCTAATTTTCGCTTCCAGGGGTTTGATGTGGCCACCCCCTACCCTATGTCCTAGGTACTCGACCTCCCCCAGCCCGACCTGACATTTTTTCGTCTTGATGGTCAGCCCAGCCTCATGGATTTTCTGGAACACTTGGCGGACGTGCTTCAGGTGTTGGTCCCAGGTGGAGCTGAAGATGGCAAAATGTCATCTAAATAGGCGCATGCAAACTCCCCCAACCCATTTAAGAGTCCATTCACTAGTCTCTGGAAGGTCTGAAATGCCCGCTTCATGCTGGGATTCTGGATGTCCTAGTCCCGGTGGCAGAGCAGCACTGAGGGGTCCTGGGCGAGCGTTCTGCCAGTCATGCGGCTTCCGTTTCCAGACTATGGGGGTTACCCATACCTGTAGCCGGCTCGATGTTCTCCGCGGCTCGTCTTTCTGCGGCGGCGGCCGGCCCAATCTCGCTCTTCTGAGCGGCACAGAGCATTCTCCGCATCGCAGGAGCCGCCGCTGGAGCCGCCACTGCCGTCACATCCTGCTGCTCCGGCGCACTGCTGGACCCCCACGCTATGTTTTTGGCGGGGGGAACCAGGGCAACAGGCCTGTTGCCTTGGTTTCCCCCGCCAAAAACATAGCGCGGGGGTCCAGCACGCTGGAGCAGGGTCCTGGCGCGTCACTTCCGGCGCGGCGGAAGTGACGCGACGGGACCAGCGCGGGCGGTGCGGCCCTTGCGGCTGGCTCTCAGCGGATGGGGAGGAGGCAGCAGGTAGGCCCGCGCTCACCGCGGAGAGCCCGCACGGACATGAACGGGTCCAGTTCGGGCCTCATTCATGCCCACACGGGCAAATGTTACATCCCTATAAAAATCCAGACTTTGAAACAACAGCTGCCCACGCGGCGTGTTGCGCTGAACACAGCTTCCCACCCCTGCTGTTTGTTCAGGATTTCTCCCGCCCCCACAGCAGGGGGAGGGGGCACCTGAGGGCTGGAATCAACTTGGCCCACATTCCAGCAGTGGGCAGGGCCAAAGGCAAAAGGGGTGGGGCCAAAGTACGAAAGATGCCCCCATATTGTCGCTCAAAGCTCTTAATGGCCAGTCATGAAGCCTCTGGAGAGGCATGCCAACCTTTTAGAGTGGGGGGGGGAGTTACACACGCCAGAGGGCCCCCCAAACGATTGGTGGTTGTGGGAAAGGGGGCGGGGCCAGATTGAGACCCCAGCAGGGCCAGATTTGGCCCCTGGGCCTCAGGGTCCCTACTCCTGCCATGCACACAAGTGGTTGCATGCGTGATGGTGGCGTCCCTTTTTAATTTAATGGGAATGGCTGCAGTCAGTTACCTTTTGCTGAGAATGATTAAAGCACTGAACATTGCTTGACTGTTAACTTCAGTTCAACAGAACCCCCAGCTAATCCATGAAGCACTTTAATGGAAGGGAGTGCTCATGCAAATGTGCACAAAGTTGCATGATTAAATGAAAAGGAAAAATGCTCAGAAATGTTATCTTACACACACACACACACACACACACACACACAGAGTATATCTTCTTGCCCCTGTGTGCCTTGGGATGATTTCTTTTTACTAGTTTACAGCCATGGGAATCACAGAGAATGTGGTCAGTAAATGTGTCTTGCTTGAACTGAATAACAGATAGCTTGCTTTCTGCAGCCACTTATGGCTGCACATTCAGAGATGGATCTCCAAGTCCTTATCTAGACTGGGGTGAAGCTATGAAACCGGGTATTAATTACACTTCTGTCCAGCTGGCCTGTTTTTCTCTTCCATGTATCCCACAACAGGAAGTTTCAGGGGTGCTAGAAGAGCTTAAGTTTAATTGCTACACTTTCATTAACTAAAAATGGTGTTTTAATGTGCACAATCGCTCTTGCTCAAGGGAATGAAATGAATGCAAATGAATGGGAGGATCTACACCTGCATGCTCCAATGTGACAACTAGTGAAAGTGATAGATTGTCAGAGAACATCCAAAGGCAGGCAGATCAGAATATGGAGGAGTGCCAATCCACAGACAGCTAGGGAGATACAAGAATGTCTTTTCAGTTCCTTAAGCATCAGAACTTGCCCCATTTGCAATTTGCAAACCCCCTTCCAAACGTGAGCACATTTTCCAGGTAAATCTCACATATTCCTGAACTTGAAATCACATCTGCAAAATGTGTTTGTTGGGGAAATGCACACTTTGAAAAAATACACATTTTCACCCTTTAGTGGGGGGGGGGAGTGTGCATCTGGAGGCAATGCGCTGTAGGAAATGTGCAGCTAAATGTGCACTTTGCCCATTCAAAAAACAACAAGAAGGCTTGCACGTGGAAAAGGGAGCAAGGCAGACCGAGCTCCCAGGTGGAACCCAGAGCAACTTGCTGAGCTCGAGCCTTGCTGATTCTGCTGCCCCTGAAGACATGAAATGGAACTGGGAAAATGCAGCCATGCCATCCAGGGATCACGCAGTGCCGCCATCCCAAACCAAATGCCATACAGATGTGATGGACTACAACTCTCAGAACACACACACCCGGCCAGAAGTTCCAGTCCAACACATCTGGAGGGCAC
Source organism: Shinisaurus crocodilurus (assembly GCA_021292165.1). Lineage (NCBI taxonomy): Eukaryota > Metazoa > Chordata > Lepidosauria > Squamata > Shinisauridae > Shinisaurus > Shinisaurus crocodilurus. Next base: position 38,758,453 of record CM037885.1, read on the forward strand.
CAGGTGGGGGAAGGCTGATGTAGTGAATGGGAAGAAGTCAAGAGAAGACAATATGGCGCTAATGGGATTTGGCCATCTAATTGTTGTGAAGACCAGATTGCTTTGGCTATTGGGCGGTATAGAAATGTCATCAAACAAACAAAGAGCCATGCCACTGAAGAAAATGAAGTACCCACCAGGAAGCACTTTTACTTCATTTCATCATAATGCCTGAAAAATTGGCAAAGGTGGTGGTGGGAAATGTTCATGAAAAGGCGCCCCTTTCAGCTCCACCCTGCTATGAACCTGAATGTTGCATTAGAACAGTGTTCTCCAACCTGGGGTCCCCAGATGTTTTTGGAGTTGTAGGCCAAAAACATCTGGGGCCCCCAGGTTGGAGAACACTGCATTAGAAGAAAGGAGAAGTGCAAAACTCAGGCTGACTCTTTCTTCGGGTGGGGTGGGTTATTGTGAAGGACCTCCGCAGGTCCTTTGCGTGAGTTCGGAACAGAAAGGGTTAACCGGCACTAGTCAGGAACCCTCCCCTTGCGGCTTTTGCCAAAGCTAAAGCCAGCCGCGACCCGGACTGACACGTGGAATAGACCAAACAGCACTCTACGTGGTTTACAACACCTTTATTGGAGCGGAACTAATAAACTGCAGGAATTTCACAGTAAAAACAGATGAGTCACAACTTACAATGGGGCTCAATTGAATGCAGGGTAATAGGCTATGTGACAGGCTTGCTAGACACAGAGTAACAGAAGAACACCAGAGAACCTAACTTACTAGCCTCGGTCTCTCCTGCGGGCGATCACCGTGCCCAGGGCTGGAGGGCTGCTCGCTGACCGAAGTCAGGGGCTTGATCTGTGCAGCGCATCTGAGCAGATCTGTGTCGTCGTGTGGCTGTCCCTCTGCTCAGTCTTATTAACTTGGCTTGTGCAGGACACGACACCAGGAACAATGGCTATATAGAAGCAGTGCCGAGGGCCGCGGACCAGTGGGGGAGGCCCTGCTTCGCACCCAGAAAGCCCCAGGGGTGACCCCCGGCTTCCCAGGGAAAGGCTCCCCGGTGGCTCAAGGCCTCATAGCGGCAGTGGGGGAGCCCGGGGCTGCACAGGCTAGATCTGTCCCGCCTGACCTCTTTGGCCCGTCACCAGTCCCACCAGGACTTGCCCACGTGTCCCTTTTCTGCCGCTTCCTCTCTTGGCGCGGACCGCTATTCCTCTCTGCACACAGAGAAGGGGCAGAAGGTGGAGAGAGGGGAGAAGGGCTGAAGCACTGGAGGGAAAACTGAAACAGTGGGGGGGGGCAGAGAATGAGAGAAAGTGTGAGAAAGAGGGTGGAGATAGATGATAACAGGAGAAAGGGAAGAGGGAGAAAACAGAGCAAGAGAGGAGGGGGAGGGAGAATATAATTCGGCCATGCCCATGCGAATGTATTTATTTATTTATCTGCAATATTTCTCATTTGAAACTTATCCCAAATCTCATGGCTGCAGGAAAGCCAAAGCCAACATATACATGCCTAAAGCACACCAGCAGCACGGAGGGCTGACAATGACATTCCTCAGAAGGGAGATCGCCCAGCAGGGCAGGCAGCACAGCAAAGGAGGCCCACCTCTGTCCATACGCAGAAAACAGGCACTCCCCGGAAGACTGTAGTGGCCTGAGAGGTTGGTATAGGGGGAGGCATTCCTTGAGGAAACCTGGTCCTGAGTTGTAGAGGGCTTTGCATCATAAGACCAGCACCTTAAACTTAGCTTAATAACGGACCTGCAGCCAGTGTAGATCCCTCAGCGACAGCGTGACACATGCACAGTAAGGCGCGCTCCAGTCAGTAACCTGGCTGCTGCGTTCTGCACTAGCTGCACCTTACAAACCAGCCCTAAGGGCAGCCCAGTGTAGAGCATATATGACCGTAATCGTCTTGAGGTTTCCAATGCGTGGACCACTGTGGCCAGGCTCTCCCTGTCCAGGAGCAGGTGCAGTTGGTGTAGCAGCCTACGGTTGTAGTAGGTTCTCCTGGCCACAGAGGTCACTTGGGCCTCCAATGACAGTGATGGGACCAGGAGCACCCCCAAACTGTGAACCTGTTCCTTCGGGGGAGTACAACCCATTCCAGAGCTGGTAACTCCCCTAATTCCTGGGCCTGGGAACCACTCACCCACAGAGCCTCTGTGTTATCGGGATTCAGCTTCAGCTTATTGGCCCTCATCCAGCCCACCACTGTGTTCATGCACTGATCTAGGTTGTGAACGACGGCCTCTTCTCATTCAGGTGTAATGGAGAAGCAGAGCTGGGTGTCATCAGCATACTGATGGCACCTCACCCCAAATCCCCTAATGACCGCACACAGTGGCATCGTATAGATATTAAGCAGCATTGGAGACAAGATGGTACCTTGAGGCACCCCACCGTGAGACTGCCAGGGGGCTGACATACAGTCCCCCAACACTGCTGTCTGGAACCTGCCCAGAAGATAGCTGCTGCAGAACCACCACAAAACGGTGGCCCCGGTCCACAGAAGCGGTCCAGGAGGATACCACGATCAATAGGATCAAAAGCCGCTGTGAGCTCAAAGGGGGGTGTCCCACTTCCCCTCTTCCTCCAATGACCCGCCCTCCTCCTCGTGTCATACCTCCCCCTACCTATAACCACCGTTACTGGGGCACCCTCCACGCCTCCCCTCTGCACCGCTCCCCCAACACCTCCCAGCCTCACTCCACACCCCACAGTCTCATCAACTCACTAATACAAAGAAGAAGGACCTCAACACACACACACACACACACACACAGAGCCTATCTCAATGACAGGAGAACCACCCGACTCCAGGCAACAACCATCCTCAGGCGGCACTGGCACAGGCCAGGCTCCCACACTGATCAAGGACAACAACAAAGAAGCACCTTGGCTCTTTGGCTCTGGCCACACCCACCTCTGGAATGTGGCGCCTGAGGGTTGCGCAGAAAGGAATGTGGCCTTTACTGTGAAAAATGTCCCCCACGCCTACCTTCATTGACGGTCAGAGTAGGCCATTGACGGTCAGAGTAGGAAGCACCATGTGGGCCAAATTGACTCCGACATAAGGGATACCTTGACTCACCATAGAAAAATGTAGAGGATCACACCACCAGAGGGCAGCAGAGCACAATGGTGTGATCGCTCGCTCCGGAAGGAGACCGCCAGGCCCCAAGGGCCAGACAGGCCCGGCTCCCGCCTCTGTCGTGGGGCAGCAACATGCTATGCCAAAGCTCCATCCATGCGGATCTCATCTCATTATATTTTATTTCCAGTTCCATTAATCTCATTGTATTATATTTTATTTTTATTTCCAACTCCATTAAACAGCACAGCTGCTCAAGCAGCTAAGTGGATGCAGCTAATGAACATGTGTGGCAAAAGCTGGATGGCTCCGAAGCTAAATTGCCTTTGGAGGGAGCAAAACAGAATGAGGGGGGAGCCTGGCCGCTTTGCAAGTGATAAAAGACGGCCATCCATCATGGGAGTATTTTTTTTAAAAAACAAACAAACAAACCCCTGAAAGATATGTAGAATTCAATGGAAACACTTTTTAAAAATTAAGTAAACAAGGAGGGATGAAAGTACATGCTCAATAATATAATTTCAACACATTTTCCTTCTGAAGATTGATTCAGGGCACTGTGATAAGAAACTGAGGCAGAGTAGCACAAACAGGAAGAGAACAGAGGAATTTCAGAGCAGCAGCAGGGGGCAGTCAAGCGAGGGGCTCCCAAAATGGGGCCAGAGAAGACTGGGATCTAAGTATAGGGAGGGATATACAAAACCCCGAGGCAGAATTACAGATAGAGTTCTCTCCGCCCTCCCCCCACCCCAATCCCTAGGGAACAACTTCCACAGAATTTCTGGAGCTCCTCAATCTTGATCTTGGACTTGGCCTAACTGGAGGAACGTCCTTGCATCTCGATCGGGCCCCACAGCTCCTTGCAGGGCCTCTGCAGAGGCTGCTTTTTTTTTTTCAAGGCAAAGGCTGGGCTCTTATTTTCTTCAGGGAGGGTTCAGTGCCTGCTGTTATTTCCACTTTGCAAATGAGGAGTGGTAGATGAAAGGAAGCAGGTTGCCTGGTGAATCAGCAGCTGGTCTCCATAACAGCCAAGAGCACACTAGGCAGATTCAGAGATGACTGTCTCGTTCTGACGACCTTGGGTCCCCAGATGTAGTTGTAGACCAAAAACATCTGGGGACCCAAGGTTGGAGAACACTGTTGGAGGCTAACAACATAGCAGCCTCCTGGTCCTACTTGATCCCTGGTTCCTCTAGTTGTCCTCTGTTGAGCAGCTAGATAGATCCTTGGTCTGGCCCAGTGTGGCCCAAGCTCAAAATTGATCCACCAAAAAGCACCAGGTCTCCTGTGTGGAAATATACTTGACCCCCCCCCCACCCCACGTTGCTCCAAATGTTGGACTCCCAGATTTAAATGCAGCAGGAATTGTACTATTGTCCAGATCCTTTTAGATATTTTTGCTGTCAATTTAGTCCGACTGCTGTGCCCAGGACTGTCTATTTCAGCTCAGTGCTGGGCTTACTGAACAGCAAATTCATGAAGGAAAAAATAAACCCACACAAGTTACAATAATTTAAATAATTGGGTGTTTTTGTGTGTATGTGACAGCATCAGGAAGACACAATGCTCATCCACTGTAAAATCCTGAGGGACTGGAAAAGCAGGAGCAGATGAATTCTTGTGAAAGAAAAATGCTATTTTCATGCAAATATCCCTCTGTAATAAAATACCCAGGGAATAAAAATGGCAAGGAAATGCATGATATACAAGCAGCAGCAGCAGCCGGCTTTTCCAAACAAGAGTGCTCCTTTCCACTTCTGGTTGCTGTTTTTATACCACTGGATGTATCAACAGTAATGCATGGAAGAGCATTTGGACAACAGGGTAACAGGGAGGCCAAGGAGGGTACGGGAACACTGCCTGGTTCATGTTGCGGAGGGTGGAGAGAGCCCAGATTTGGGAGGAATAATATAAGCCAGAAAAATTGTAAAGCAAAGGGAGCCTTCCTGGAGAACAGGCTGCACCAATGAATCCCCCCGCCCCCCAAATTCTTTCAATTATGTACTAATATGCAGTTCCACAGAAACACCAGGAAAAAAATGGAAAAGCAACATTCAGAATTTAGTTCTGGAGGCAACATCTTCCTTCTTTACTTCTGCTCCTCATGAGGAGGCTTTGATCCCTTCAGGACACAGGGAGCACTTTGTACTTGAACCCTCCTCCTCCTCCTCCTCCTCCTCTACAATAAACACACGAAGACCTTCTTCATACAAGGCTGCTGCTGTGCCCATCTCTGCCCACCTCCACAGAATGAGCAGTAGCTGATGAGGCCAAGGGAATGGCGGGTGGGGAGGAAAGGGTTAAGCTCTTTCCCCAGTCAAACTAGCGGCCCCCAAAATGGCTGCTTTGAAGCCGTTTCCGGATTTTTAAAACATCTTGTGGGAAAATCTGCTCACAGATCTCTCATGCCATGTCTGGTTGAACTTTAATCCCACCAGGAAGAAGGAAGCAGCAGCCGCAGCTAAGGAAGCAAAGGTACAAAACTGGATCTTGAAATAATACAAAACTTAATATTTGCCCACAGTGTACTGAGACGAATAGTAACACACAGCCTAAGTGATCTACTGCAACAATATTGCTAGTTGTTATCCAAAGAGCGATAGTGATGAACATTCAGCTAATTTGATTGTGTGTGTGCACGTCTGTGTGCCCTCACATACTCCTACACTTGCCATTTCTTTGTTGTTGTATTAACAGAATGATAACCACAGACAAGAAGCTAGAAATGACGGCATGTCTGGTTTAACAGCTCTGTCCATTTCTCTGGTGGTTCACAGGACTGGGACTGGGAGTGTGATTAAATCTTGCCACTTTGTTAGGATGAGGACCAGAGTGATGTGAAGAATGCACTGCCGAGTGTGGAAAATGGCAGCTCTCTGTGGCTTGATGGAACCCACATAGAATCATAGAATCATAGAAAAGTAGAGTTGGAAGGGGCCTACAAGGCCATCAAGTCCAACCCCCTGCTCAATGCAGGAATCTAGGTCAAAGCATCTCTAACCCCAGGACGATGCTGGGGCCCTCTCCAAATCCACGGCTGTGCCAGCGAAGGGCACTAATTGGTGGCCTCAACACAGCCTTGGACTGAGGTCTGAGCTCCTTGTATAAATGGCCAATCTCTTTTCCTATCCATCTTTGGAGCTCCTCTTGGCACCCTCCTGAATTCTCCGTTCCAGTGCCATATCTTGCAAGGCGTGGCTATTAACAAGCTCTTAACCTGTGAAAAATCCAGGGCTGTGCTGCTGCTGCGGCCTTTTGAAGATTTTCAAATTAGGTTTATTAATGCCAGATTATGCTAACCATTTGAAAACAAACTAAGGATTGGAGATTTCTTTGCACTAAAACCAAGCAAAACAAAACCACCCCAGGCCCTATTAATCTTTCCTCTAATAAAAATGAAAAATACCCACAGCCCTTTTCTAGAGATGGAGTTCAGTGTGATTATTTCCCGGCACCAGCAGCGAAGTGCTCGACTCCAACCCTCCAGAATATGCCGGCTGTTTGGAGAGAGATCATTAGCTTGGACAGCGGGGGAGGATTCGCAGTACGGTAATTTATCAGTTGCCCATGGAGAAGTGAACAGCTTTCTCTGGATCATCTAAAAACACCAAGAACATTTTTCTCTTGAGACCAGGGTGAGGGAAGATCTCAGAGCTGGGATTTTTATCAGCTGAAATAGAGTTTCACCTTCTACAGCTGGGTGGATTCTGCAGAGTATGTTAAAGAATACATTTTTAAAAAACTCGAAGCTCTAAAAGCAGAGTGAACAGCAGCGAGGCTGTGCTGCATTTTAGAAATGTGACTATCCTATTTTGTAATGATGATTGAGAAAGGAAGGCAGTCAAGATCTGGTTAAAAAATTGCCAGATTTGCCTGATTCTTGTTCAAAGGACCAAACATATCGTACTTAACCGTAATAATACAATAATATGGTAGCTGTGGAATCCTTTCAAGTCCTTGAATGGAGCTGAGCAGGAGGTTGGTGATGCAGTCTAGGCAGTCAAAGCAAAGGAGGCATCCCCCGCCCCCACAAGTGGAGGTGCTAAATGCTCTATGCCACCCCACCCACTTCATCTCTTCCCAACCTTCCCACAATAATAATCATAATCATAATCATAATCATTATCATTATCATTATCATTATCATTATTATTTTATCGCCCATCTGGCCAGCAACCGGCCACTCTGGGCGATGTACACAGAATAAAAGCAATAAAATACATTTAAAACAATATAAAAATTTTAAAATCTTAACCAGTGGAGAAAGACTGCAACTGTCCTTCTTGGCGGGTTCAGCCACTCAGGGGTTAACCCAGACTCGGGTAGCCCTCTCTCAGCGGTACGCAGCTCTCTGGCAGAAGCCGCGACCAATTATAACGCAGGCAAAGCGAGGAGACCGAGTTTTGAATGGACGCTACTACACTGTTATGGGTAAACAGAGTTTAATGGAGCGTAACAGAACATATACAAAGCACCACGCTAAGCACACACCTACAATTGAGCTGGTAGCGAGCCGCAAAAGCAATACAGACAGTCGTACCTGGAAATGCCTTGTTCCTAGAAAGCTGCTTAACTCCGAAAGGGCTGTTCTATGTTAGCGTTGTTCACTGGGAGCTCCCCAGGGTTGGAGGTGGAGGTCCTGAGCCATGGACCTTCGTGCAGCTTGCTGCCTCACAACCAACAACCCTTTTCCCACCACTGACCCTGGGCTTTATACCCTCCGTTGGGGGCCCTCCTTCTTGTCGTGCCCCCTCCTGGCACGACTGGTTTTTCTTGTTTGCCCGGCACCTAGGAGTCTTTGGCTGTTCCTTTCTTCTATCCAACACCTGGGAATGAATATTCCACAGCTCCTTCGGCTGCCAGACCAGGGACTTGCCAGGGGGCATGTTAATGACTCCTATTGTGATTCTTGGGTGTCTGATGCTATCTTGCGGTATGTGTGCATATACGTGTGGGGGGGGGGACTATGGCTTTCTCTTCACATAACCCACCCCATATTCCCGCCTGAACAACCAGGTTTTTAATGAGCGACGGAAGCTCAGCAGAGAGGGGGCATGGCAGAGGTTACTCGGGAGAGAGTTCCACAGTACGGGGGCCGCCACAGAAAAGGCCCTCTTCCTCGTCCCCACCAGTCTAGCTGCTCTGGCTGAAGGGACAAGGAGAAGGCCATCTGTGGCAGATCTTGTTGAGCGGCCCACTTGGTGTTGCTGGAGACGCTCCTTGAGATAGACTGGACCGGAGCCGTATAGGGTTTTAAAGGTCAAAACCAACACCTTGAATTCAGCTTGGCAAGCAACTGGTAGCCAGTGCAAATCCTTCAGCACTGGCGTGATGTGATCCCGCCGGCGGCTGCCTTTAACCAGGCGAGCAGCCGCGTTCTGTACCAGCTGTAGCTTCCGAACCGTCTTCAAGGGTAACCCCATGTCTTCAAGGGTAACCCCATTACAGTAGTCTAGGCGAGACTCTAGAATTATCTCACTCCAGCTCCTCTGTACTGACGAGTGCTGCAGAGGCACTCCTTTTCCTCAAACGTAGAATCATAGAATCATAGAAAAGTAGAGTTGGAAGGGGCCTACCAGGCCATCGAGTCCAACCCCCCGCTCAATGCAGGAATCCAGGTCAAAGCATCCCTGACAGATGGCTGTCCAGCTGCACCTTGAATGCCTCCAGAGTGGGAGAGCCCACCACCTCCCTAGGTAGTTGGTTCCATTGTCTTATTGCTCTGACAGTCAGGAAAATTTTCCTGATGTTTAGGTGGAATCTGGGTTCCTGTAACTTGAGCCCATTATTCCGTGTCCTGCCCCTGGGATGATCGAGAAGAGATCCTAGCCCTCCTCCGTGTGACAACCCTTTAAGTGCTGGAAGAGTGCGATCATATCTCCCCTCAGTCTCCTCTTCTGAAGGCTAAACATGCCCAGTTCTTTCCGTCTCTCCTCACAGGGCCTTGTTTCCAGTCCCTTTATCATCCTTGTTGCCCTCCTCTGAACCCTCTCCAGTTTGTCTACATCCTTCTTAAAGTGTGGTGCCCAGAACTGGATGCAGTACTCAAGATGAGGCCTAACCAGTGCCGAGTAAAGGGGAATTATCACTTCCCGCGATTTGGAAGCTATATTTCTATTAATGCAGTATCCTTCTTTATGCTTGATAATTTTATCTTTAAGAACCTAAGAGCATAATAAGTATAAAGTGTTGTTGTTTATAAAGCCCGAAACAACTTGGGACCAGATTACCTTAGTGATCACCTCACCCCTTATGTCCCTGCCCGGTCTTTGCAATCCTTGGAAGGAGCACTTCTTAGGGTGCCGCATGCATCTCAGAAGTACTTATACTAGAGCATTTTGTGTTGCGGTTCTCGCCCCCTGGAACACGCTCCCCATTGACATTACGGGAGTGGATGCAGCTCGGTGGTAGACCACAGTCTGCATGCAGAAGGTCCCACGTTCAGTCACCAGCATCTCTAGATAGGGCTGCTCCCAGTCAGTGACAACAATACTGGGCTAGATAGACCAATGGTCTGACTCATTATAACACAGCTTCCTACATTCCTATTAAACGGGTGTCTACAGTTTTGTACATCTTTAGGGGGTGCAATCCTCTGCATGTTTAGACAGAAAAAAGACCCACAACTCCCAGAATTTCCCAACCAGCAAGGTTGAAATGCCTCTCCTAAGGCTCAGTTACTGCGAAAAAGAGCTTTAAGCTAAAATATGCAGGCATTTTTGGATTGTGGGCTCTGCCCCTTTTGCCTTCAACCACTGGCAGGCATCTCCTAAGAACTTCTCTGAAATGCAATTTGGCCCTCAGGCTGAAAGAGGTTTGGCACCCCTGACATATCAGAATGGGCACAAAAACCAAGTCTCTAAGATGCCTGGGAGAAAAGAAAGATCTTCCTCTGGTGCCGAAAAGATAACAGCGAGCCTCCTTGGGGAGGGCATTCTATAAATGGGGTGCCAAAACTGAGAAGGTCCTGTCTCTTGTAGCTACCTGCTTAACTTCCTTTGGCAGGCATTCCCAGAAGAGGGTCTCCAAAGATAACCTAAAGATCTGATCAGGTACATATAGAAGGAGACGTTCCTTTATATGCTCTGGTTCCAAGCCATTTGGGACTTAAAAGGTCAACACCAGCACTTTGAACTGTTCAGGCAGGGCTCTTCTTATGTTCTGACTATTGAACCAATTAAAGAGAAGTCCAGCTTCATACCCTCATATGAATTCTATGAGACAAGCTGGCTTCTCCTTGCAACTAAGAACTTGAGAAATGCCATGCCCCCTTCCTAAAAATCCCATCTGGTATAAGGCTGGTATTATAGAACAACATTGTGACAAAACTCTTTTATTTTGGTTTAAATTTTCTATGCTGATGGGATTTCAATGTGGCTCACATGAACCAAGGTTCACAACAAACAAGCATCCTCCTCGTGGAGCCTTAACACTCACTTTTGTTTTGTGTGTCGGTATAAAGATAGATATAATTTTGAAAATTGCAATGGAAAAAGAAAGACACAGAAAATTACCTCTTTCAACAGCGTTAAGCCATTCTGTTCCATTAATATATTTCTAAACCTGAATATTGCATAGAAAAAAGTACATTATCTTGGAGGATGAAGCAACCTGGTAATGTATTCTGGCCATAATGCGGTCTCATTCTGGATGCAAAATGCCGGCTGTTGGAAATGCAAAAAACCACAGAGACTTGCTTAATATGGGGTTTGAAAAACAACTAAATCAGATGGATGCATTATCCATAAACTTTCCAACCTGGCTTATGTTAATTTCCTTCTTTTATTTTTAGGGAAGGTTTGCTATGATTATCCTTTTTGAAATTAAAAGCCCTTTCGGTCACTAGTCACAGCACAGTGATTACATATTGCATTTCTTCCCTGGACTGGAGGCTTACAAAGCAACTATTTAACGGGGAATGTTTATCAACAGGGCCCCTGCACCACTTCCAACCCATCCTCTGCCTCAAACCATCTCCAAGGAAGAAGCTTTCGCTGGCGTGGATTTGGGGCAGAAGACAGAAAATTGTGTTTGAGAGAGACGGGGCTCAATCCGCCAGGAAGGCCTTCTGTGTTAGCCTCCATGAAGAGAGTGGGAGCTGGGCAGCTCTGGAGCGGCACTGAAACGGGAGCTGCCGCTCGTGGTGATCGTGGGTCCTCCTCAGCCCAAACATTGGGCGAGGCTGACGGAGGGAAGCCCAGGCCCCAAAGACATTTCTCAGGGGGGTGCCTACATCCCTGCACCGTTCATTTCATTGGGGCTGTGGGTAGATGGTGACCTGTGGGTCATGTCTGACTGACTCCCACTCTGTCACCAGCAGCGCCCAGCGTCTGCCACCTGAAGGGGCAGCCGTGCGGGAAGGCAGCGGCTTGTGTTGCTGTCCACTCCACGCCATTCTTAAAAGGACATGTTTTGGACCTTGCAACTCCAATGTGTGCTTTTGATGGTGCTTGGGATCTTCAACAGAAAATGCTCGGGATTCTCACAGTTCTCAGGGGAGGTGCAGGGGAGAGAAGCCAAGCCGACTCGTTTCAAGCCAGCTCAGGTTTGCTATGCACGGGTGTCTGGCCCTGGTCTCCACTCACACCTCCACATGCTTCCTTGGCGCCCCTGAGAGGCCTGTGACAGGCAGCGCTTGCGGGCAGCAACTGCAAGCTGATTCAGCGTTAATCAACATTTTCTCTGCTGTTATCTTGAGCTTTGCAAGCTCGCCTCTCAAGTATAGATGAAATTAAATTAAATTAAATTAATGTATGGGTTAATTACCCTCAAACAACCTCCCCGCCCCCCAAGTCTGTGTCTTAGAGGAGAAATGAGCCATGCCCCCCGCAAATGAAAAACCTCAATTATGTTTTACAAATAATGGGATGATTACAGTTTTTATGTTTGCATTAAATTGAGGGGAATTATGAGATATTTAACTGACATTTTATCCAGATAGCCCACAGCAAGCTAGGTAGCAGTTACATGCTGTAATAAATGTCACCATTTAAAAATTAATTGCTACACTATCTAACTTGCTGTGGGCTGTCTTGTTAAATATTAATGGGCTGTCTTGGGGGGGGAAAGTGTTGTGACTTGAAAGAATTATTTAGATGCAGACCGAGTGGTTGAGAAAAAGGCACCAGCCAGTTGAGTTGAAACTGTGGTGCTGAGGCCATGGGGGGCCTTCTTTCTCATCCCTCACCTTCCCCCCCACCAATCTGCCTGGATGATCTTCGGTAAAGTCATGTAGGTGGCTCAAGCAGGGGACCTCCTGCATCACTGAGGAAACTGCACTTCTTCTTCCCTGCCACAGAAATTTCTCTTGGCCCATCAGCAACTGTCTACGAGGATCACACGTTACATGGCAATCATGCAAGACAGATGGACCAGGAGAACCTCCGACATCATGGTTCCCAATGTGGGATCATCCACTGCTTACCTCCAAAGTATTTGAATAATAATAATAATAATAATAATAATAATAATAATAATAATAATCAGTGCTTTTTTTCTGGAGAAAAAGGTACCGGAACTCTTGGATTACATTTCCTCGGGAGTAGATGGCGATTAAATTGTAATGCAATTAATAGAAGAAAAGGTGCTGGAACTCAGTTCCGGTGAGTTCCACCAGAAAAAAAGCCCTGATAATAATAATAACAACAACAACAACAACAAGAACAATTTTATTTCTTACCCGCCTCTCCATCTAGCTTGAGGTGGGGAACAACAAAAATATAAAATACATAAACTAATCAAAACACACGTACTATTAAAACATCTTAAAACTACTTAAAAACACAGCAAACAAGGAGCAGGCAGAGCTTGTTGCCTCTTAGCTGGTGGACTGTTGAGACTGTGCCTTTTGCCTGATCCCTGTTTGTGCTGCTGACCATTTTGGAACTCTTGGACCTTGTCCTAAACATTTTATTCATCTTTCTAAAATAAAATATTTCATAATCCAAAATAGTTCAAATTCTTTTGGAAGAGACCCCTCCCCCACAAATGGTCCTTGGAAAAATACTTTCCCCCCCTGACTTTTTCCTTGGCCTTCACATCTCTGGGTTGCTGCTGCCACGCTCACTCTGGAGGAAACTATCCCATTAAAGCAGGGTGTGGCTGCAGCTTTGGCTGCTGGCACAGCACTTCTCCTTCAAGGAGGCTGTGGCTTTCTGGTGCTGCGCTGTAGGGTCATAGAATCATCGAATCATAGAAAAGTCGAGTTGGAAGGGGCCTACAAGGCCATCGAGTCCAACCCCCTGCTCAGTGCAGGAATCCAGGTCAAAGCATCCCTGACAGATGGCTGTCCAGCTGCACCTTGAATGCCTCCAGAGTGGGAGAGCCCACCACCTCCCTAGGTAGTTGATTCCATTGTCTTATTGCTCTGACAGTCAGGAAATTTTTCCTGATGTTTAGGTGGAATCTAGGTTCCTGTAACTTGAGCCCATTATTCCGTGTCCTGCAAACTGGGATGATCGAGAAGAGATCCTGGCCCTCCTCTGTGTGACATCCCTTCAAGTACTGGAAGAGTGCGATCATATCTCCCCTCAGTCTCCTCTTCTGAAGGCTAAACATGCCCAGTTCTTTCAGTCTCTCCTCATAGGGCCTTGTTTCCAGTCCCTTTATCATCCCAGACTTCCCAGACTTCCACCTGCTGATCCAAGGTGACTAACCACTAGCCTCATCCCTCACGGTGCTTAGGCAAGCAGTGGAAACAATCTTCTTCCACTTGGCTTCCAATGGTTTCTAATGTATTATTGAAGGTTTTAATTCTGCTCTTTTTAGGTTAAGATGGTGACGTGATCAGATTGCAGCCTGTACCTCTCCTGATTTTTGGCTTTCGAGACCGTAGTGTTATCCTGGTATTTTGAATTGGCCTTGTTCTAGTTCTGTTCTTATTTTTATATCTTCTTGTTGTGCTTTGGAGGAGAGTTTGATCATGGCTACACCGAAAATGAAGAAAGGCTCAGGAATGCCACCGACTACCCCTCAGCCTCCTCTGGCTAAAGTTTCTAAAGTGGAGTCTGAAGGAGAAGATGTTGTCACCCTGCTGAAAAACATGGCATTACAGTTATCTCAGCAGTCTAAGCAACTAGGGCAGCAGCTGATCCAGGATTCTATTAAAACTCTTCAGGGATCCGTCAGTTCTATTGATGATGATGATGATGATGATGATGATGATAATAATTTATTTATAACGCCCCTTACACCAAAGGGCGGGACAAATAACATATACAGTAAACATAACAATACAATAAAATAACCAACACCAACCACTTACTATGCAGTATCGAATCCCAGCAACCACCACATTAGCCCAACCACTCATTCTGGCTGACTAAAAAGATAAGTCTTTAATCCCATACGAAAGCGGGAAAGATCCTCCTCCAATCGGAGGTCCACGGGTAGCCTGTTCCACAAAAGTGGAACCAGGTCCTGAAAGGTTCGCAGCCTTGACAAGGCAGAGCGTGTCGGTGGGACCGCTAATAATCCCTGGCCCACTGATCTTAAATTCCTACCAGGAACATACCAGGAAAGCCTAGATGCTAAGTAATGAGGGACATTAGAGCGCAAAGCCTTGAAGGCAAGAACCAATAATTTAAATTGGGCCCTAGTCCGAATGGGTAGCCAATGAAGATTCCTACGGGCCATAGTAATATGGGAGTATCGGGGCAAGTTCAGAACAACACGAACAGCGCTGTTCTGAACCAGAACCAGTGGAAGAAGCACAGAAGAGGGCAAACCAGCTATTAAGCTATTACAATAGTCCAAGCGGGATACCACCAAAGCCTGAACAAGCAGATGGGCTGTTTCAGGAGACAAAAACTTGCGAATCCTGCGAATGTTCAAAAGGTGAAAATTACATGCCTTAGCAGTCCTATTAATAAAAAGACGCAAGGACAAACGATCATCCAGCAAAACACCAAGGCTCTTGGCAGCTGAAACCGGGGCCACCACTGAGCCCTGGATATGCAACGAAGGACATAATAAGGGAACTGACACACAATCAGGTTGAAATACCAGAATTTCAGTCTTATCCATGTTCAATTTCAGATGATGTGCGGTCATCCATGAGGAAACGCCTGACAGGCATTCCGTCACAGACTGCCACACTGCAGTATCAATGGATGCAAAGCTTCGATATATCTGTGTATCATCTGCATAGGTGTGATACTGAAAACCTTGATCAGAAACCAAACGTCCAAGAGGACAAGTGTACAATAAAAAAAGAAGAGGACCCAAGACTGAACCCTGTGGAACTCCCACTAATAAAGGGAAAACATCTGAAACTGAACCCTGAAACAAAACAGAACAGGAGTGATTAGAAAGGAAAGAACCAAACCAAGACAAAGCATTGCCCTTGATTCCCAGTGATGCCAACCTTGAAAGCAGAATATGGTGGTCAAGTGTGTCAAAAGCTGCCGCAAGATCCAGCAGAATCAACACAGATGTTTGACGCTGAGCTTTCGCCACTAAGATATCATTCATCACATAAGTTAAGGCTGTTTCTGTGGAGTGGCCTGAACGAAACCCTGATTGAAAAGAATCTAGGAGATTAAATCTAATTAAATAAGTCATCAATTGGGAGAGAACTACTCTTTCTAAAATCTTAGAAAGAAAAGGAAGAAGTGAAATAGGGCGGTAATTAACACAAGCTGAAGGGTCTAAATTAGGCTTTTTTAACAAGGGGCATACAAAAGAATGCTTGAAACATTCCGGAAAAATACCCAGTGAAAGTGAAGAATTCACCAGATAAGTTATATGAGGCAAAAACAAATAAAGAAAGGACGGGAAAGGGTCAGCAGGACACGAGGTAGGAGGAGAAGAGGAAATAAACCTTAAACTGATGGAATCAAAAGTATGTTGGAGGATTGAGTTACAGCTCATGAGACAGGAACGGCAGAGCAGGGCATGTTATTGTTCAGTTTTGGTGGGCTTCAACTAAGGAATATCTGCTCCGTACAGCCAGACAGAGAGGGGAGCTTCCTTCAGTGGGCTTTTGCCAACCTTAAGATCATAATTTATCCAGATTACACCAAAGAAGTTTCAGACTGGAGAAGACAATTTCCTAAGGTGAGAATCTTGGCAAGACAGATCAGTTTGCACTATCATATCCGTTATCCAGCAATGTTTTGGGTTGCCTATCAAGATCAATGAAAGAAGTTTCATTCTGCCGACACAGCAGAAGCATTTCTCACCAGCATTCATACAGTTGCTTCTGCTTCTGCTGTTGTTACTTGAGAAGTTGAATTTGACCTTCAGCTAGATAGCCCCTGGTTGTTAGCTAATGTTTACGCTGTTTAAGTAGAAAAGGTTCTGTGCATTTGGCCATGTTCTATTTTATTCTAGTCCTTCCCCCCATCCCCCCTCTCTTTCTTTAATTTCCTCTTATGACTTATGTATCTTCAGATACTTTCATTTCATAGAATCATAGAAAAGTAGAGTTGGAAGGGGCCTACAAGGCCATCGAGTCCAACCCCCTGCTCAATGCAGGAATCCGAGTCAAAGCATCCCTGACAGATGGCTGTCCAGCTGCTGCACCTTGAATGCCTCCAGAGTGGGAGAGCCCACCACCTCCCTAGGTAGTTGGTTCCATTGTCTTATTGTTCTAACAGTTAAGAAATCTTTCCTGATGTTTAGATGGAATCTGGGTTCCTGTAACTTGAGCCCATTATTCCGCGTCCTGCAATCTGGGATGATCGAGAAGAGATCCTGGCCCTCCTCTGTGTGACATCCCTTCAAGTACTGGAAGAGTGCTATCATATCTCCTCTCAGTATTTTTGTGATCTTTCTTTGGTGAGGGATACTGGCACTTTGTGGGATATTTTATTTTTTATCTTATTGTTTTTATTTTCAGTTTTATTTTTATTTTTTACTTTAGAAGTTTTGTAAGGCTTAGCATAATAAATATTACTTTGATTTTTTTTAAAAAAAATATGTACCCGTCATTAATTAGAGAAAAGTCAACATCTACGTTTATTGCAGAATGGAAACCTCTAATTGACTTTTTGCAGGGGTTAGAAAACAATGATTTGTTTATCTGTGGTTTTGTGGAATAAGATGAACTGACAATGGGAAAAAATAATATGATGATACATTTGTGACAAAAGAAAACGAGAGCTTTTCTTTTTTGATTATCAAGTAATTATTTGTTACCTATATTTGCTATAGAAAAATTCAGAAGTCCATTTGACTCGATGGCCTTCTAGGCCCCTTCCAACTCTACTTTTCTATGATTCTATGATTCTATGATTTTAGTTTTGTTAATTGTTAATTATTGTTATATGTTTTGTGAGTTTTTTTGTCTTTTATAGAAATAAAAAGTTCAAAAAAACAAAAAACAAATACAGCTTGCCTGCTCAGGCTGCATGGCAACACTTGCAGCTGCAACATCTGTCAGAATCTAGGTTTGGCCCTGCTGCTATTACAGCTTCAGAGTCTCCTTTGCTATTGGAAACACTTATTGAGGATGATCAGTTATATTGACCCATAATCCATGTTTTTAAATGCT
The DNA here is from genome assembly GCA_021292165.1 of Shinisaurus crocodilurus. Classification (NCBI taxonomy): domain Eukaryota; kingdom Metazoa; phylum Chordata; class Lepidosauria; order Squamata; family Shinisauridae; genus Shinisaurus; species Shinisaurus crocodilurus. The sequence continues at coordinate 38,776,034 of CM037885.1, forward strand.
TATTATCGGTGAATAAATATGATACACAGGGTCTTAAGCAAGAATGGAATAGGGAACTGGACTGTCCCATTTTGCCTAATCAATGGATCGCCGCTTTAGCGTCTGTATCTGAAGTGTCAATGGATCTCGGGTTATGTATTCAGCGAAAACTCTTTTTCCATGTTTATTGGATGCCATGACATCTTTTAAATAAGGGTTTGTCTTAAGTTGGCTAATTGCTGGAGGTATAACACAGCTAATGCTTCTTTTAATCATATGTTTTGGCAATGCCCAATACTTACCTCTTTTTGGGGAGCACATTATTAAACAGATAAATTTTGAATTGGAACACTCTGTTGTGCTATGTATCACTTCACCAGCTGTAGCACACTGTTTACACATGGAAAGTACAGAATGGCTGTAAACAAGTTTGTTATGTCTTTCTGGGTTCTCGTGTTTTTCGCATGGGAAGCCTAGACCGTGGGAGCATTATGAGCTAGCCACATGGTTTGTATGTTCTGATGACGTGCTAACTTGTTTTCTGTCTGAAGCCATCTTAGAGAGAGGCAGGACTGCTTTCTCTCTTCTTCTTGCTCTTCTTGCTGGACTTTGTCACTGCAACAATGTAACTTCTTTGCTGAGGTGGAGTGAAGCTCAACTTACTCCACTGGATGTAATGCTTGCTATGCATTTATACTCTGCACATGGACTGTAACTAGGAAATGTATACTCTGTAGAACTTTACTTGCTAAGTGAATAAACAGGAAGAATTAGACCTGTGGTGTTACAGAGTGTTTCCTGACTCCATGGATTAATCTGCAAACGGGGAAGCTGGAAGCAAGTTGGATTACAGGCAGGCTGGGCTAGCATCTTCACAACACGCTGCACGCTGCGAAAAGGGGGGAGCTGAGATCTGGAAGATCTGTGTGTGGAATAACAGGCCTCTGCTAGCACACAGGCAGGATTTTAAATCTCCCATGCGCACACGCACTCTGCTGCACACGCACACATGCACCAACACACTCTTTAATATTTAATGATGCACATGTCTTAAATTATCTACCTGCTTCCTGACACACGGTCAGCACAAAAGTAACCCCATTGTCATGGTCAGACCGTTTCCTGGTGAGGTTTGAACTTGACATTCCTTCCCTCCTGCAGGGGTGGGGGGACCCATTTGGATGGTTCACTTCAGGAGACTGATGGAATCCAAAGGATTTCTGAATGATGGTTCCTCGTGGACCTTTGGCCCGATTGGAGTCCACCAAGGGAAGGGCCTTCAGTGTTGCGGCTCCATTTCTGTGGAACTCCCTGCCTCTGGAGGTCAGGCAGACTTCGACATTGTGCTGCTTTCGGCACCTGCTGAAGACCTCTTTGTTGCAGGAAGCCTTCTCTGCTCTCCAACCACCATTGCTTTCAATGTATTGTTTTTGTTTCTTTTATCTGTTTTTATCTTTTTCTTGTTCACCACTCTGGAATTTACTTAGATATGGAGCAGTATACAAATACTGTAAATCATCATCATCATCATCATCATCATCATCATCATCATCATCAAATCTACTGTATGTAGTTAATTCTTTTTGCTTTTTATGGTTTTGTTGGAATGCTATAATAAAGAATTAATTTTTTAAAAGTTTGCTCCTTCTGAATTTAAGGTTTTCACTTTAATTTTTGTTTTCTGATGAGGTTTCACATGGTTTTGTTCTGTAGTGTAATCCACTTTGGAGGCCCTGGGATACACGGTAATTATGAAGCACATTGATAAATACATACATAAGTATTAATCATGGTTCTTTCTTACACTGCCTTGGGAGGGCTTGACACTTACAGGAGGCCTAAAAAGCATTTTAAATAAAATGAATAGATTATTCGTGGTGCTTTAAAACTGCCCCCTAATGGTGGGGATCCTGTGAAGATGATCCACACCCCAACCCAAGGATTCGGGGGCGGGTGTTGTGGCTGAGAGCTCGACAGCCCCGCAAAGCCATGGCATTTTGGACCTCACGAAGTCCGCTGTCAGTTCCCCACTCACCCACCCACTCCGGGAGGCAGGGCAGGGCGGATGCGACGGGGCGGCACAGGCTTCTTCCCAGCCATCTCCGGCACAGGCGGAGTGATAAAGGTGGGTGTGTAGGTGCCCCTCAGGACTGCCCCCCCAGTCACACCCCTGCACAATCATACCGATGGGTGCCCACAAGAATTCTGGGGGTGGGTGAGGGCAACGTATATACATACACAATATGTCTAATCACATTTTATGCTATACTGAAAAAAATATTTCTGTCTGTCTAGTTGCCTTGCTGTTCCCTCTCTTAAAAAGTTGAAATGCTCTAAAAACATTCCATATGATCCAGACTTAAAGGCTTTTCACTTCAAGATGTTTTTCATTTCAAGCAGGCCAATAAACCAAAAAGGAGATAAACTTATACAGCTTATATATCTTCCGTGTAGACCTTTTAATACAATACTTTTCCTTTCCAAAGAGAAAGTGTTCCCCTTCCAGTCTTAACCATGGATGCCTGGCAGAGGGCGAGTTCGCACATCACGCTCAGCTAGTGGTGGGCGATCTGCCCACCACCCGACTCGCTGGACGCTTGGCGAGCGCTGCCACTGTGCCTGCCAAGCCAGGCCAAAAGCCATCTCCAGGGTGGGGAGAAGGTTAAAGGGGGGGGGGAAGCCACGGTGAGCTGTAAACAGCTTCTGATCAGAGTGGGACGGGAGAGACAACTCCTGGGATACTCACGGGAGGACCAAGGGGGTTGTTCACACTACAGCCAGCCCACTGTGGCTTATTGCCAGGGTGGGTGAGTGAGCATAGGGGCGGGTGAGGATTTCATTCGGGGGCTGGAAGTCCAGCAAACTCGCCAGGCTCAACCCCCCTGAACTCCGTCCCACTTACCTGCTTCCCCGGCTCGACTCGACTTCTCCCCAGCCAAGCCAGGGAAGCAACTTCAGGGTTCCCAGCGAAGTGCTTTTTACATAGAAAATGGTGTAAGCCTGTAAGGTATGTTAAAAACTGCTGTGATTTGCGTAACTTGCGCAAATCACGACTGTTTTTAATGTATCTTACGCCATTTTCTATGTAAAAAGCACTTTGCCGGGAACCCGGAAGTCCAATGAGCGGCTCGGCAAACAAACTAGCATGGCTACCACTCTGGAAACCTGTAGCTGTTTTCAGCTCCACAAAGATTGGATCATGCTCATTCAAGACCAAGTCACCTGACCATACTTTGCATTTCAACAGGCATAACTCGCAACAGTATATTAATGCCAAGAAAATATATTCCACCCACCCAGCTACTGTGAGGATTGCCGCTGCGAGCTCGGAGGAAACAGGGAAGAAGGAGAGCCAGCAGGTGACATCACTGTCCCGGCTGTAATAGAAGTCCTGGTGTTTTGAACCAGTGCATTCCCCACACACACACACACACCACTGCAAATCTGCCAGTACTATGGGGGGAAACTGAGCACAGGCCTTCCAGCTCCTGAGTTCGTAATTGCTGTAAGATCATCTTTCCTCTTTCCCCAACAAAGAGCCCCCAGAGGCCTCTAAAATACAACAAAAACTCAATTTGTTGGCTCTGAGCCATTCCTCAGCCCACGGCTGTTGCTCTTTTCTGCATGCAAATTCACTCATTCACATCCCTCTCTTCCTTTAAAAGCTTTATTAGTGTTAGGGGAATAGCAAGCATTAGACGTAAAGTATTGAGCCAGCTGAGAAAATGCTCAGCTCTAAATAGCAGCGGCGGCGGCAGCATCATCAATGTGAGAGGTCTTTAGGCTCCATTACGGTGTAACACATTTTGTGTTTTGTCTTGGAGGCAGAGAATTTCTGCTTACCTTGTGCGCTTCCAGGAGAAAACTGGTGCATTATTCATGCCAGGATGTTGAATAACAACAGCAAGAACAACACCAGAAGAAACCCACAGCCCGTTCTCCCCTGCTGCTCTCCACTTTTTAGTGCCAAAAAGAATCACGAATGTGGTGCGCACACACCCCTGCAATGGTGTGGAGGAAGTGGCTAGAGAGACATTTTCTTCTCTCTCTCTTTTAATATTTACTGTGTGTTTCCAAAGCTGTCCCCACTGCCACTTCTCAGCCAGGATGCACAATATAGCTCTTGAGGGTGGATGCCCAGTCCTTTTCTTGTTTTTCTAGCACACTTTTACCTTCTGGGTGTTTAAAAAAGAGCATGAAAAAAGGGCTGTTACTGACTGGTCGCAAACTTCTAGCCACAGATCCATTCCAGAGAAAGTAGAAATATAATCCTAGCTCAAATTTGCCCCACCAGGGGATGGGGGGGAGATTGTTCAATTGTTCAACCTTGGGTCCCCAGATGTTTTTGGCCTACAACTCCCAGCATGCCACAGCCATGCTGTGTGGGGCATGCTGGGAGTTGTAGGCCAAAAACATCTGGGGACCCAAGGTTGGAGAACACTGGCCTATTACAACTGATTCTTTCAAGTCAAATATATTCTTTCCTGCTACTTGCAGAGAAATTCAGATATTCACACCATGGGAAGGGAAGAGGGAGGCTTTTAGCAATTACACCTGACTGAGTCTGTTTTCCTCTGAAGCCTTCAATACTGGAATGCTGGCCTCTTACGGGATGTGGTTTTCAAAGAGCAAAGTCTTAAGGCAAATTAACTCCTGTTAGGAACTAATGAAAACTGCAGTATAGAGTCTTAGTCAGTGAAGTATCAATTGGTTCTTAATAGAGTGCACAAAATCATTCTGTGGCACCAAAAAGGCCTCTTGTGACTTCCATTGACTCATCATCAGTCAGTTCATCTCTAATGTCTAAATGGATTGATATACCAACTGAGCTAGTGGAGTCTTCCAAAACTTCCTTGGGATGGTGGAGCTGTTGGCAGCAGTACTGCAGATCGAACTTTATGTATACCGTAAATCTAACTTCTGGGTACAGCCTGTCCTGAAGCTGAGCATCTCCTTGCATCACGCAGTGCAGTGGCGAGACGGCAGCCTTTGAGAAGGGCACTCTAGGCAAATCTCTGAGCCCAGAACTGTGGTCAGTCATCATTCGCTCTGCTTCAGGACCATTGTGAAGGTCTCTCTAGCCGCGCATCCATCGTAAAAGAGAAATCTGTTACAACCAGATGTCAAACCCGCTAATATTTCACGGACAAACGTAGGGACAGGCTTACCATTGGCGGTGGCTGGGGAGGCTGTTTGCTTGGCAAAACCTCTGGCTGCCACCGCGTGGGGGTCGGTCGGTCGGTCGGGGAAGGGACATCCACTCTTACCTTTCTGTGCTGGGATGTAGACGTGGAGGTGACTGTCGAGGGCAGCACGGTGCAGGTGGACATGATGTGCTGGCGGGATGATGTCCCCTGCAGATGCCAGCAACCTGCTGCACCCAGGCAATGGCACGGTGCTGGCCTCAGCCCTCAGCACCCCCCGCCCCGCCCTCCAGCACTGCCTCCGGCCTGGAAAGGTAATGGCAGGATGGCCCTTCTCCTCCCTCGTCCCATCACAGCAGTGTTTCTCAACCTTGGGTCCCCAGATGTTTTTGGCCTACAACTCCCAGCATGCCCCATAGCATAGCTGGCTGGGGCATGCTGGGAGTTGTAGGCCAAAAACATCTGGGGACCCAAGGTTGAGAAACACTGCATCACAGTGTGCCTGTCTGCCGGCAGTCCTGCCTAGTGAGCTGCTTCACTGGCCACCGCTCATAATACCCCGATTCCCATCCCAAGGGCCGCTGCTCGAATCTTGCTCCAGCCCCATCACTTTGCTGCAGGGTCTGTTCCATCTGCTGTACGCTGCTTCCATGCCCTCTTTTCTCGCTCTTTTTTAAACACCCAGAAGGTGAAGGTGTGCTAGAAAAACATGGCTGTCCCACATCTTGTTGTTAACCAACATTCGAAATGATCCTCACCAGCACATGAAATGACAGTCTGAGTATTACACGGTTGGTTCACGCACATGCATTTATTTAGATGTACACTAGAGATGGATTGTTGTATCACCTCTACAATTACATACTCACCTTTAGAGACTCTGCAGCCAAACTCTGACCACTGTAGCAACTCACACTGGTGACAGTTCAACAAAGGGTACCCAAAAGGCAGAAGCAGGGACAGAAGAAGGTCCGTGACTTGCCAGGGGCAGGGACCAGAAAACAGGGGCAGTCCCTGCTTATAGGAAGAGTTAGAGTATATGGGATATTTCTGCTCCTGGCCCTGGCCCTATCCCTTCAAAAGGAGGAATCGGCATGCCAACTGGCAACAGGGCACCACCTGTTGCCACCCACGCACCTTCAGGGAGGAGCAGGGAGCAGTTCCATCTCTACGCAAATCACGAAGAAATGAACAAATACACACCGGAATACTTCTCCAAGGAAGCAGTGCCTCACAGGGGAGTCCCTAATCTGGAAAAGCCTATTTTCTCCCAGTTGGTTTTTTTTTTTAATTTGCAAACATTGTGTTAAAGACAAACATGGAGGCACCTTTGGGAGCTGTAACTAATTAGCAGGTGATCAGCAATTTGCTCCCCAGATATAGCAGCCACAGCTTGTAGCTACCCACTCTGTTTCTTTCGGCATTGCGTGTCGGAGAGGCCTCCCTGTTCTCGCTCTCTCATCTGCACACTTCAAAGAGGCCGTCTAGTTCTTCAGAATATTCATGTCGTCCTGTCATCAGCATCAGCACCGTCCACAGCAAAGTTCCCCACACAGTTTACAAAGGGCCATGTCCAGCGAGCGAGCAGTGGTGCGGGCTGCCTGAGTGGAAGGTTCCCGTGCTCACACAGATCAAGGTCTTCTCTGATCACCACCACCGACTGCAGCCCTCCAACCCACATCCTCTTCTGTTCCAGAGGGTCTCCCTGTGAGAGATGGACTGACCCGGGTTCAAAAGCTCCCCTAGCCAATGACCCTCAGTCCCAGTCACGCAGGCGGAAGGAGGAGATAACAGCAGTTAATAAAGATTAAAGAGTTTATTTGTAAGACCCAATTACATGGGATTAAGGCAATCAATGCATCTCTACTCACTACATCATTGCAGACTCAAATCCACTACCCCAGTGGTAAGGCTAGATGAAGTGAAGTCCAAGAGACATGTCGAGTCGAGACGAGCAAGACAGCAAGTGGAAGAGAGAGTGAGGAATGACGGAATCAGCAAGTCTGCTAGCTTTATACCACCTATAAATAGGATATTACTCACCCCAGTTGTATAACCTATTCATCAACATGTTGATCCCAAAACCTGTTCAAGGTTGCTGAGTCACATCACCTCGAGACTATGTCTCATGACCAGAGACCTTGTATACTTGAACTCAAGTGACACCCACCAGGTCAGGTGACAATCTTGATGTCAGGTGGTAATCTCGTTCTGCCTATGCAAAACCCAACACTCCCAACCCTCAGAAATGGGGGGGGGGGTTTAAGCGGGCATGGGGGATTAGCAAAAGAAATGAGCATCCTGACTTGTATGAGTGGAGGCACTTTCCCTGACAGCAGAGCCATCACTGGATACTACCCAGCAAATTTTTTGTAGTTCCCATTCATGTCAGCTGCCCTGGGAATTTCTAAGAATAAATAATAAATAAATAAATATTGAAGAGCAGTACAGAAATTTCTTAAATAAATACAGACACACATAGTAAAATTGGGGCAAAAATTAAACATCCCCAAACAGCTTAATTCTAAGGGTCCCACTCTGGTTCCATGCATCATAGAATCATAGAATCATAGAAAAGTAGAGTTGGAAGGGGCCTACAAGGCCATCGAGTCCAACCCCCTGCTCAATGCAGGAATCCAGGTCAAAGCATCCCCGACAGATGGCTGTCCAGCTGCACCTTGAATGCCTCCGGATTGGGAGAGCCCACCACCTCCCTAGGTAGTTGGTTCCATCCTCTTCCTTGAAGCTGGAGTCCTCTTTGGGCAGCTGGTATCAGCAGCTCCAGGCATTCAGAATGCTTGGCGGAGCGCGCAGCTGCTGGTGCCACTGGAGCTATGGTGTCAAAGAAAGAGAGAGAAAGGCAGAGAGGCGTCTCCCCTGCCTGGCCCTCTTGCTGCTGCTGTTGTGCTGCTGGGGGTGCGTTGTGTCCATGGGGCACGGAATACCCTTCCGGCAGCCAAGAAGGCCGTCCTTCTCAAAATGGGCTGGCCGGCCACTGCCTTTGTGGTACTTCTCCGAGATGCAGCGTGAGCGTATACATTTGTCCCTAGCAATGGATCTGGGCTCAGGAAAGGAGAACTGTGCCAGCCGCTGGGCACTATGAAGAGTGAGTTGCAAGTTGTCATTCTCTGAAACATTCTCATGGTGGCACTGTTGGGTTTTGCATAGGCAGAACGAGATTACCACCTGACATCGGGATTATCACCTGACCTGGTGGGTGTCACTTGAGTTCAAGTACACAAGGCCTTTGGTCACGAGACTTAGTCTCGAGGTGATATGACTCAGCAGCCTTGAACAGATTTTGGATCAACATGTTGATGAATAGGTTATACAACTGGGTGAGTAATGTCCTATTTATAAGTGCAGGGTCTGCGGTATATAAGCTAGCACACTTGCTGATAGCTTCATTCCGTCATTCCGTCATTCCTCTCTCTTCCACTTGCTGGCTTGTTCGTCTCGACACGACATGTGTATTGTCTCTTGGACTTCACTTCATCTAGCCTTACCACTGGGGTATAGGATTTGAGTCTGCAATGATGTAGTGAGTAGAGATGCATTGCTTGCCTTAATCCCATGTAATTGGGTCTTACAAATAAACTCTTTAATCTTTATTAACTGCTGTTATCTCCTCCTTCCACCTGCGTGACTGGGACTGAGGGTCATTGGCTAGGGGAGCTTTTGAACCCGGGTCAGTCCAGCTCTCACAGGCACATGTGGTCTCAGCACCCGCCCCATTTTATCCCGCCAACAATCCTGCTGAGGTTCACCACACTGAAGGGGTTTGGGTGTGCCCTTGTGGTTTGCTGTCGGGCAGTATGGAGCCCCTGGATTGGCCTATGAATACTGGGGGGCAGGCGGGTTTTCTGTCTCCGGCTGCCCAACAGAACAAGGCCTTGTGCCAGCTGCACTTCAGGCTTGCTCATTCTTGAAATACAAATAAAAACTCTGGTATCTGGGAGTGGAGCCCAGGGTGGGTCTGGAACACATGGGGGGCAGACCCCAAGTGCAAACACTCTCTTCACACCTGAAGTGTATGGGCACAAAAGACAAAGGGCTGATGGGAGGTAGGCTTATTTCCCCTTGCTTTTCTGGCAACTAGTCCAACAGGAAAAATGCCAGCCACTCCTTTGCCTGGGTGGTTGGTAACCCTGACATCCTGGGCACTTCTAGCTCAGGCCTCAGCAACTAGCCTAGATGTGGAAAGGTCTTGTCTGTGTGCTCCATTGCATTGTGCAGTTCGGGTGTGCAGAAAACTTTGTGTGTGGGGGGTCTGACCGTTTTTTAAATTAACCTTTAAACTCCCTCCCTTTCAGGGCAGCACATGCGGTTTCAGCACCCCCACCCCATTTTATCCCCCCATCAACCCTGCTGAGGTTAGGCTGGAAAACAGTGAGCCACCCAAGATTCCCAGGGAGCTCCATAGCTGAGTGGGGACCTGAAACTGGGTGTCCCTCACCCCAGTCTAACCACTATGCCACGGGAAGGAGATGCTGCTGGTGCAGTGCCCACAAGCACTGATGTGACATTGCTTCGTCTGTCTCTTGTGCAAACCACAACATGTTTTTGCTCTGTGACTCTCTGTGGCAACCTCAGGGGGTTGTTGGTACTGCTGAACAGCAGCCCCTGTTCTTCATGCGACTAGGCTCGGGGCCAACACAACTGTTGTGTTTGAGAATAAGCTGAAGAGGTTGTTTTTTTTAGATGGTGGACGTTTACCCTTGAGTGTGACAGGTATGAAATGTCCCTTTTTTCCCCTTCTGTAGCTGCGGATCTTTATTTGAGTGATTGATCTATCGCATTACTGCAAGTCTCAGCTTTGTAACTCTGACTCTTTAATAGACTGAGAAATGTTGTGGCAGTTGAGCTGGAATGCCTGGGAGCCTGGAGAGGGCCCCCGAAGAACAGCAACCCACCAGTGAATGGACATGCTAATTTATAACAAAAGCACAGGTGTTTTGTGACTAAATCATAATCTAGCTAAGGCAAGGCCTGTTCATTCTGTGGAGCAGGAGCAGGTCTGGATTCCAAAACCTGTGCCCACATTTCCTTTATAGCAAACCTTTCATATTGACAAGGCTTCTTATTGAGGAGAGAAAAAACATGGGTGCATTATATATGGTGGCAGTGCCATTGTTTTTGCCATTTCAGTAGCAAAGTTTTAGCTGTCCTTTGTTTTTGCTACTGCTGTACATCTGGCAGGCCATCAACAACTACTCTGCCCAGATGTTCCCCTGCTTGCCTCTATATAAGCGACACCTCCAACCAATAATTCAGTGCTGTTCCACATCCTTAGCTAAAGTTCCTGTGCTTGTCCTGTTGTTTTCATAGAATCATAGAAAAGTAGAGTTGGAAGGGGCCTACAAGGCCATCGAGTCCAACCCCCTGCTCAGTGCAGGAATCCAGGTCAAAGCATCCCTGACAGATGATTGTCCAGTTGCACCTTGAATGCCTCCAGACTGGGAGAGCCCACCACCTCCATAGGTAGTTGATTCCATTGTCTTATTGCTCTAACAGTCAGGAATTTTTTCCAGATGTTTAGGTGGAATCTAGGTTCCTGTAACTTGAGCCCATTATTCCGTGTCCTGCAAACTGGGATGATCGAGAAGAGATCCTGGCCCTCCTCTGTGTGACATCCCTTCAAGTACTGGAAGAGTGCGATCATATCTCCCCTCAGTCCCCTCTTCTGAAGGCTAAACATGCCCAGTTCTTTTAGTCTCTCCTCATAGGGCCTTGTTTCCAATCCCCTGATTATCTTTTTTTCCCTCCTCTGAACCCTCTCCAGTTTGTCTATATCCTTCTTAAAGTGTGGTGCCCAGAACTGGACGCAGTACTCAAGATGAGGCCTAACCAGTGCTGAGTAAAGGGGAATTATCACTTCCCGCGATTTGGAAGCTATACTTCTATTAATGCAGCCCAAAATAGCATTTGCCTTCTTTGCAGCCACATCGCATTGCTGGCTCATATTCAGTTTGTGATCTACTACAATTCCAAGATCCTTCTCACTTGTAGTATTGTTGAGCCAAGTGTCCCCCAATCTGTAACTCTGCATTTGGTTTCCTCTCCCTAGGTGCAGCACTTGGCATTTATCCCTATTAAATTTCATTCTTTTGTTTTCGGCCCAGCGCTCCAGCCTATCGAGGTCACTTTGAATTTTGTTTCTGTCTTCCAGAGTATTAGCTGTTCCACCCAACTTTGTGTCACCTGCAAATTTGATAAGCATTCCCTGTACCTCCTCATCCAAGTCATTAATAAAAATGTTGAAGAGCACCGGGCCCAGGACCGAGCCCTGTGGTACCCCGCTCGTTACCTCTCCCCAGTTTGAGAAGGAACCATTGATAAGCACTCTTTGAGTCCGATTCTTTAGCCAATTGTGGATCCACCTGATAGTTGTTCCATCTAGCCCACTCTTAGCTAGCTTACTAATCAGGATATCATGAGGCACTTTGTCGAAAGCTTTGCTGAAGTCCAGGTATATAATGTCCACAGCATTCCCACAGTCCACAAGGGAGGTTACCCGATCAAAAAATGAGATCAGATTAGTCTGGCAGTATTTGTTCTTGACAAATCCATGCTGGCTTCTAGTAATCACTGCATTGTTTTCAGTTTTGTTTTGGGGAAGTTCCTGAAAAGGTCAGATCCAGCCTGGAGGCCTCTGCTGTGGCTTTAATTTGCAGATCCGCATTAAAGCCAGGGGTGGGCAGCGAGGCACCCACAAGAACCAGTGTGCCCCCAGTGTGTGTTCCTAACCCTTCCCACTTTTTAATTAAAAATAATAAATAAACAACAAATGCTCTTACCGGCAGCTGGGATCGCTTCAAAGGGACTACTACTACAATACTTATATCCTGCCTTTATTCCTCCAAGGAACCCAGGGCATCTCACATGATCCTCCTCCTCTTCATTTGATCCTCACAACAACCCTGTAAGGTAGGTTAGGCTGAGAGTCAATGACTGGCCCAAAGTCACCCAGTGAGCTTCATGGCCAAGTGGGGACTATAACTAGTGCTGTGACAAACATTTCTCTTACATTTCTCCAACCATTCTCATACAATTTGACAGAAAAGAAATTGCTTTTGAAAAGAAATTCAGAGGAGAAGAACATTTTGGAGAAATTCTCATGGGCTGGGTTTGGGGTTCTTGTGCTTGCTTTCCTTACAAGGTGGCCCAGGAGTGTGCGTGATCGTCCAGTGTAAAGACCCCTCTCCGGCAACCTGCAGTCTCCATGGCTACCACAGAAAAGGCCCGCCCCCTTGTTGCCGCCTTCCGAGCCTCCCGGGGGGGGGGGGCAGCAGTCGGAGGAAGGCCCCGGATGCTGAGCGTCGTGTCCGGGTAGATTGTGGTTGGGAGAGGCGTTCCGTCAGGTATTGCAGTCCCAAGCCATGTAGGGCTCTATAGGTTAAAAACAGCACCTTGAATCGGGCTCGGTAGCATATAGGCAGCCAATGCAAGCGGGCCAGAACAGGTGTAATACTATGTTCAGACCTCCTGGTCTCACTTATTGTATGCCATTTCCATACGAATTGCTGGAAAAAATCAGAGGAGGGAAGTGGATCCCTTTTTAACCTGCCACCAACACTAAAGATTTCCCATGCACAACCCCTCCCCCCGCACCTATCTGTCTGAAATTATTTATTTATTTATTCATTCATTCATTCATTCATTCATTCTATTTTTGAATCGCCCATCTGGCCAGTCATCTGGCCACTCTGAGCAATGTACAGACTAATTAAATACAAAAAAACAAAAAACAAAAACAAAGCGTCAGTTAGCCAGGGGGTGGGTGGGCAGGTTTCATCCCCTTAGAAGGCAAAAGCTTTCCTTCAAATTTAATCCAATTCTACCATGAAATAAAAAAGGTACGTGTGCCCCCTTTAAAAACAGACACTTCAAAATATTTTTTTTTCAAACCCTGCACCTATCTGTCTGAAATTAGGCAGGCTTGATCCATTCAGAAGAAGCTACTGTGCCTGCAAATGTAATCCACTCCACTTTTTAAAATAAAATAAAATAAAATAAAGACATTGTAACTAGTGATGTGCAAACTTACACCCTCAGAAATTGTAATTTGCTCATCAAGTAACAAATTCCTTGGGCTAATCTCAGATTTCTCCATTATTTCAAGAACTCATTGTGTAAATATGAATTGTTGTGCATGCACATCAACAAAAAGCATCTTGGAAACTGTGGTTTAGCATCACACTATGCATCATGACATCAAGAGTAACTATGTTATGTTCCCTTCTCTGGTTGGTTGTTTTCATGTGCCCTTGAGTTGGAGGGAGCGGCTGCAGCACACAAGCCACAGATGGCTGCGTGTGAGTAGGAGCTGCGGAAGAGGCAGCTCCATCGGCCAAAGCCAAGATTGCTGCCTTGCCCTTCGGCTGCTGTGGGCTGCGTTGCTCCCCACCCCTCCTCCTCGGATGCCCTTCCCAGTATCCCTCACAGTGCCACCTACCAGCACCCAGGGATGTTGAAGAGTCCTTGGTCTCGAGTCACGAGTCGAGTCACGAGTCTTTGGACCCGAGTCTCGAGTCCGAGTCCGAGTCCTTGGTCCAAAATGGTGACTCACGAGTCCCAAGTCCTGAGTCACTCCCAAAACTGACTCCACGAGTCCCTATTAAAATCAGTGGGGTTTTCCCCCAACAAAATAAGGCTGTTTCAGATGTGTGGCTTAAATAAATTCTAGGCACAAGTGTGCCTTTTTATTTCAAAACTCTGCAACTGATTTTGGCAAGAACAGACCAGGCAGACAAACCCAAAATAACCAGGCAGGCAGAGGAGGCAGGGAACCCCAAAGCAGGCAGGCAGAGGCGTTTGTCTTGGACAATTCAAACTGTGGAACTGGTTAAGAAGAGACCAGGCAGGCAGAGGAGGCTGGGAACCCCAAACAGGCAGGCAGAGGCAGCCAAACCCAAAATGTCTGGCCCTAACCCTAAGCCCCCACAACAACACATCAATCAAAATAAATCTCAACACATCGTTGGGGCTGCGCTCCTAGTAGCTGTCCATAGTGGCCGAGCATCCACTCCTGGCACAGCCCAGGGATGTTGACGAGTCCTTGGTCTCGAGTCCCGAGTCGAGTCTCGAGTCCCATTAAAAAATATTGGGACTCGAGTCCGAGTCGAGTCAGAGGGGGGACTCAGTCCGACTCACGAGTCGAGTCCTCGAGTCCGAGTCCCCATCCCTGCCAGCACCCAGGTCTAAAGTGAACTTTTTATTTACCAAACAGGAACTAACCAATTCTGTCCAATACTAGAGAGAAATGGCCTCAGTCGACCAGCTGGATACAGAAAGGAAATCAAGCCATGAGTGAGAAATAAAGTGACCTGATTGGTTTGGGGGAAAGTTATTAAAGGGTTAAATCGCATCATTCCGTGCACATGAGCATTGCAAATGGGACATTTACATTTCCTTCAGAAAGTGAAGGTTTAAACCCGCTAACTTCAGACCATGTGCAGAAATGGTGGAGTTTAGATGCTCAGTCATGCGCATGCAGACTATGCAGGTGCGGAACTTAGATATCAAATTGTAATCAATCTTGATTTGAATCATGAAGATACTAATGTTTGTTAGACAGCTATCCAAGTTCAGTACGCAGACGGGCATTATGAACACAGCACATTCTGTCAATGAATCACCTCATTTCAAGTTTTGTTTATTCATATTCCCACGATAGTCAATATGAATAAAAAGGAATAATATGAATAAAAGGATAAAATGGAGAGGAGGAAGATTATGTAAGCCGCCTTGGGTTCCTTGAAGGAAGAAAGGCGGGGTATAAATATAATAAATAAAATAAATAAAAAATAAATGAAGCTTCAGATTTCTGAAGGGAGGTTCTGCTTCGGATCAATGTGAACTGGGGCTTGCTGGAAAGGGTTTGAGTCGAAGCGGTCCATTAGCTGAAGGGCTGAAGTGGGATCCAAAGTGGACATTCTATGTATCCTCTAACGCCTACACCAGTGTTCTCCAACCTTGAGTCCCCAGATGGTTTCAGCCTACAACTCCCAGCATCCCCCAACCAGCTACACTGGCTGGGGCATGCTGAGAGATGTAGGCCAAAAACATCTGGGGACCCAAGGTTGGAGAACACTGGCCTACACTATCCAACAACCTGGATGCTGGGGACAATGGCCTGATGCTGTGGTGTTCTGCCGTCATGCAGAGCATAGTCCTCTGAATGGAAGAATTCTCCCTCTTGAATCTCACCTCAAATGTGATTGAAACAGAACTTCCTATTGCCACAGCCTGCATATGTTAGAAAAATTTACCACCACCACCCGGCCTAACTTACCCATCTGCTTTTTTACCTACCCTAACCGGAGGCCTCTGAAAGATTGTTTTGTTCCTTGAAATGTTACATGCCGTCTCGCCCTCCCAGATGTGTCCTTCAGCTGCCACAATTAGAACTTCTTTGAAGCCTAGCCTGCGGCTCACGCTGGCTCAGCTTGTCTGAGCGTGGAAAGCTAAGCAGGGTCGGGCCTGGTTATTACTTGGATGGGAGACCCCTCCTCTAGTTTCCTGCATTGAGCAGGGGGTTGGACTCAATAGCCTTGTAGGCTCCTTCCAACTCTATGATCTATGAATCTATGATAAGGAGTTTCAAGGGTAGCAAACTTTTAGAATGCCCCATATCAAATCCAGCAAGAAGGAGGGGTGATAAAGCGCTTAGTTAGCATGATCAGACAAATGCATTTGATTTGCTAGGATGATCAGACAAATGTGCTTTGTATGATGTGTTCCCATAATTCCCTGCTATAAAAAGGCGAACCCCATCTTTGTTCCTTTGTTCAACTCTTGTTTGTGGCGTGAGCCTCTCGAGTTGGATCTTCTGCACAGAATAAAACTGAAAAAAACTCATCTCTGGTGGCTGCTTCTCCTTTCCTTGAGTATTGGCCTTCTAGGAAAAGACCTCTGAGCATATTTTTGCAACACGTGGATCTGGTGCATTTTTACCATGATCACTGCTGGGTCCTCCCAAGTTCACAGAAGCAGCTCCTTGTTTTCCTGCATATGATTGCCATGGAAGATTAATGGTGAGAAGGAAGCACGTCTCTATTTCACTTTAAGCATAGCACAGCCATTGCAGAAAGTGGCTGAAATGGACCGACAGTTTGACATGAATTTCTGGAAAGGAAGAAAAAATTCTTTGGGAGTTTGAATGGCAGCTGTCAGACGTGCAAAGAAGACCAATGTCTCTTTAATTTGCCTCGAGAGATGAGAAATTCCTTGGCGACATTTAGTTCTGTCTCTGAAGGTGGAAAGGGTTTGGCTTTCTGAAGCCACGTTTCTGAAGTGCCACAGTATAAGTATTCAATTTGCTCTTCTCCCAAGGGACTCTGGACTCCTCTCGAAATATCAGGAACGGGGGGGAATGTGGAGAGGCATGAAAAGGTCGGTGGGATGTGGCATTTTACAAAGGGAAACCGAGGCATGTCGTGGAAGATTTCAGGCCTTCATATTTAGCTAATTGCCAAGATGGCAAAGTATGTACACACACACACACACACACATATATATATAGTTTCACAAAGATTGGGGAAGGTGGCAGCTGCCGGCCTAATTTTGGAGGAAGCCATCATCATGCTGACAATGTGTGCTGGCAGAAGGGGGTAAAGCAAGACAGATTGCATTTCCCGTGGCAGCAAATTTGGACGGGCACGGAGCGGAATCTCTTTTAAGGAAGACAAATGGGAAGCATCCCTCGGTCTCTCCAAGAGGCTTCTTTGGGGGATCTGGCCTGAGCACAGGAGGCCTGCGGCTCGGTTCCTCCGGCCGGCCGCCGCAGCAGTGCCCGGGGGAGGAACTTGGAGTGTGGGGGGGCTGGGCCAGCTCTCCCCCGCTCGCCTTCTGCCTCCGTGCCCATCCCCTCAGCTCCCTGACCCCTCATCCATCGTCACCAGCCAAACTCTGTGTCTCCTGACCCTCCTTTTATATCAGCCCCTTCTATCCCTAGCCCCCCCCCCCGGTGAGGTTTTTGGGGCTTTGGTTTTTTGGCCTCAGCTAAAGAACAAAACAAAAGATCCGTTCCAATTCATTTAGAGTTTGCTTCAGCTTTCAATAGTTAACTGGCACCTCAACCCCCCCCACCCCAATTAGATTGTTAATTAATGTTCTATTACACGATGCCACAGTAGTGTGTGTGTGTGTGTGTGTGTGCGCGCGCGTGTGTGTGTGCGTGCGCTTCTAGGCCAGTGCTCTCCAACCTTGGGTCCCCTGTTGGTGTTCGTGTGCGTGTGAGCAGCAGAGTGCGTGTGCGCATGGGAGATTTAAAATCCTGTCTGTGTGCTAGCAGAGGCCTGTTATTCCACACACAGATCTTCCAGATCTCAGCTCCCCCCTTTTCGCAGCGTGCAGCGTGTTGTGAAGATGCCAGCCCAGCCTGCCTGTAATCCAACTTGCTTCCAGCTTCCCCGTTTGCAGATTAATCCATGGAGTCAGGAAACACTCTGTAACACCACAGGTCTAATTCTACCTGTTTATTCACTTAGCAAGTAAAGTTCTACAGAGTATACATTTCCTAGTTACAGTCCATGTGCAGAGTATAAATGCATAGCTCCACCTCAGCAAAGAAGTTACATTGTTGCAGTGACAACAGTCCAGCAAGAAGAACGAAGGAGAAGAGAGAATACAGTCCTGCCTCTCTCTAAGATGGCTTCAGACAGAAAACAAGTTAGCACGTCATCAGAACATACAAACCATGTGACTAGCTCATAATGCTCCCATGGTCTAGGCTTCCCATGCGAAAAACACGAGAACCCAGAAAGACATAACAAACTTGTTTACAGCCATTCTGTTCTTTCCATGTGTAAACAGTGTGCTACAGCTGGTGAAGTGATACATATCACAACATCCCCAGATGTTTTTGGCCTACAACTCCCAGCATGCCCCAGCCAGCGTCCAAGGCAGGAGAACACTGCTGGTCACAGCTAATAGCTAGCTATTAGCCTAGATCACTTAGATGGGAAAGTGTTTATATATTACATGCTAATCATAGGAGATAAAATCAGCAACTGCTTATCCACATGGTGCAATCCACAGCTATTGAGCACATTTCAATGGGGCTGCCTTGCAAGCCCAGTTATATAAGAGCCGCACTGCTTGGCGTGGTGTTCTTCACAGCAAGGCCTGAAGGCAGTTCCCAGTCACCTCAACTGCGGCTCTCTGCCTCTGTCCCTCATTTGCTCTCTCCCTCGCTCGGCAGTAGCTGCCCACTCTCAGCACGGGCTCTCTAGCTTTGCCTCGTGGTTTGCTTTAGCAGTGGGCTGGCTGCTGCTGTGAACTGGGCTAACGGGGGGGGGGAAGCTTTGAGAGTGGGGAGTCTCTCAGACTCATCCACTGAAAGGTGGCTGGGGGGGGGCAGGGAGAGGAGAACGCAGGAGCAATCAGCCGATTCGCTGCAGTGGAGCAGGAGCACAAGAGGCCAAGAGCAGCATGCCTGCTTAGCTGCAATGCTGCACTCTGCAAGCGCTGGAGGTGGATTTGAATGCACAGGCAACAGAAAGAGTTACGTGGGCCTGTACAGCTGCACCGGGAGACTTTGCATTACTGAACAGAGCAGGGCGCTCTCTCGGTGATAAGAAAAAGATCCATCTCAACCAAGGACCAGATGAGTCTGTCAAAATTTGCCTGCTCGGTGAGTTGCATACCCTCCAACGTTTCACAGATGAAAATAGGGACATACATGTGAATTTGTAAGAGGTTATGGTTAAGCAACATGTGATCAAGAGGGCGTGGCCAAGGGTATGGCCATAGAATCATAGAATCATAGAAAAGTAGAGTTGGAAGGGGCCTACAAGGCCACCGAGTCCAGCCCCCTGCTCAATGCAGGAATCCAGGTCAAAGCATCTCTGACAGATGGTTGGTTCCATTGTCTTATTGCTCTAACAGTCAGGGAATTTTTCCTGATGTCCAGGCGGAATCTGGGTTCCTGTAACTTGAGCCCATTATTCCGTGTTCTGCAAACTGGGATGATCAAGAAGAGATCCTGGCCCTCCTCTGTGTGACATCCCTTCAAGTACTGGAAGAGTACAATCATATCTCCCCTCAGTCCCCTCTTCTGAAGGCTAAACATGCCCAGTTCTTTTAGTCTCTCCTCATAGGGCCTTGTTTCCAATCCCCTGATTATCTTTTTTCCCCTCCTCTGAACCCTCTCCAGTTTGTCTACATCCTTCTTAAAGTGTGGTGCCCAGAACTGGACACAGTACTCAAGATGAGGCCTAACCAGTGCTGAGTAAAGGGGAATGATCACTTCCCGTGATTTGGAAGTTATACTTCTATTAATACAGCCCAAAATAGCATTTACCTTCTTTGCAGCCACATCGCATTGCTGGCTCATATTCAGTTTGTGATCTACCACAATTCCAAGATCCTTCTCACTTGTGGTATTGTTGAGCCAAGTGTCCCCCATTCTGTAACTCTGCATTTGGTTTCCTTTCCCTAGGTGCAGCACTTGGCATGTATCCCTAGGCTATTAAATTTCATTCTGTTGTTTTCGACCCAGCGCTCCAGCCTATCGAGATCGCTTTGAATTTTGTTTCTGTCTTCCAGAGCATTAGCTGTTCCACCCAACTTTGTGTCATCTGCAAATCTGATAGGCATTCCCTGCACCTCCTCATCCAAGTCATTAATAAAAATGTTGAAGAGCACTGGGCCCAGGACCGAGCCCTGTGGTACCCCGCCCTGTGGTTAGAGTGTTGGACTGGGACTCGGGAGATCCGGGTTCTAGTCCCTGCTCGGCCATGAAGCTCACTGGGTGACTTTGGGCCAGTCACTGACTCTCAGCCTAGCCTTCCTCACAGGGTTGTTGTGAGGAAAAAATGGAGAGGAGGGGGAGGATTATGTAAGCCGCCTTGGGTTCCTTGCAGGAAGAAAGGCGGGGTATAAATATAATAAATAAATAAATAAATAAATAAATGTTCCTGCCATGATTTTTGGAGCAGATCTGCTACTACAATAAGATCCCATGAAGAGGCACTCCGTGCATGTCCGTGTACCAGCCCTCCACATGAGGGAGTCCCTGACTGGGCCAGGATGTGTGGAGAAGCTCTACAGCCAGGCATGAGTTAGTGCATGCATACAGCCCCTTGCCTTGCAAACTGAATGTGCAGGTGGTGAGTGCATTGGGGGTGGAGCTAGTCCCTGTGGTCTGCAACCCCCCTCCTGTATACCTTGAATGCACGGGAGGCTCATCTGAACCCCCCTAATGTTTGCATGTAGAAGCGAACAAGAAACACCATTTCTTTTGAGATACCATACATGATATACGTTGGCTAGTTTTGGTAATTATTTTCCAGCCTTTTCTATCTAGAGATGAGTAAATAAAGCAGAAGGTGTTTATGCACCAGAAATGCACAGCAGGATAAAAATAATAAAATGGAAAGTGCTCTTTAGAAATACACATGGACTTGGATTTCTATTAGGGATAATAGGCACAAAGTCCAAGGAAACTGAGAATCAGTTTCAATCGGTGACCAAAAGTTCCGGTGCAGGCAGAGAGCACGTCTTAGAATAACCTGCTAAAAATGTGAGGAGTTTGAAAACATGAACCCAGGCGGAAGACCTTAGAGATGCTGATCAATGGCTCCCCGAGAAAGAAGTAACAGCTGAAGTAGGTCACTGGGAGCTAACAAGGCAGCGTTACCCATGGAAACAAGGTGAGAGTTTAATTTTTAAAGAGCAAGACCAAAGTTTCTCAAACTTTTCTTACAAATTAGGAAGAATGTTCCATTTGCAATTCTGGGCATGCCTGGGAAGTCCCATTTTTCTTTTTATGTGTGCACAAGCACTACTGAAATGACCTATAAATGTTCCCTGGTCCCAGCCACAGCTTTCATCACCAGTGTGTTTAAAGGATGTTGCTGCGACAGGAGGGGCAGGTAGGCCCTGTCCAGATCGTACCTCTTCCGGAAGCGCCCTCAGCCAAGCCACAGCCTCCCGTCTCCAGTCATACTACCGATCTACCTTACGGGTGGTGGTGAGGGTCACTTAGGCCATGCATGAGCATGTGAGAAGTATTCTGAATGCCTCGGAAGAAATGGCACCAAAACATATGATGCCTCGCCTGCGTGGGTCACACTTCCAGACCTGGCTCCTGCATAGGCGAGAGTGAGGCAACAGAGGGGGAAGGCCGGCTGTTCACAGCCAGCAAGCGCAGGTGGTCTCCTTGGTTAGACCAGCAAGCCAGCTCACGTCCGCAGGGAGCGGGGAGTGCCACCTGATCCACACTGGCCTGGTGGCACAAGGGAGCTTTCTCAGCGGGTCCCCCTGCAGTTCCAGCTTCCAACTTTGGGGCAGAGCTGGGGTGCAGGGAGCACAGAGACTGAATCCCTGCCTGACATCCCGCTGCTTCAAAATCCAGCACGCCACAGACTTTCAGCTTCAGTTCCCCAGGAAATAATGGCTGTGGTGGTGGGAAATGGAAACACCATGAAGATGGCAAAACAAAAACAAAACAAAACCATGGTTGGAAAAACTTTAGAACCCTCTTGGAGGGAGACCTCAAGACCCAGTCGTTATTCCGATCCTCCCAGCTCTCCCTCCATCCCTCCCTCTGCATCTCCTCACAGCGACGATATTGCCACCGCTTCTTATGTCCCGGAACTCGGCCACACCATGGGAAGAGCTCCTGAGTCTGTTCCTTGAATATTTTAGGGGGAAAGGATTGTGCTCTGAAGGACACTGCTGAGGTATTTGTGACAATTGCCTGGTCTCCACGGAACACAACGAATCCCATTGGATGGAGATATGGTGGTGCGCATGTGGCCAGCAATAAAGCATGACCCAAACTAAATCAGACTCCTCCCCCATCTCCAACTGAGTGTAAGTTTTGAGGTGCACTTCAGACCATTAATTAAACTTGAGAGTTATTATTACCTTTCTTTCCTGGAGTTGATGTTATACACAAGCAATCTAAACAATCAAACATGGCTGACAAGTATCTTTTCCCCCCTCCAGCAGCAAAAAATCTGCATTCAGTCAATTAAAATTAAAATATTTCAGCAATGATAATGAGCGTTTTGTCTCCTTGGGCTTCTGGAAGTGGCATCTGGCTAGCCACATGCCACTTAGCAGGGAAATGTTGCACTGTGCCATTTGTTGACCTGCCTCCTGGGTGGCCTTCAGCTCTGAAGTTAATGCCACTTTGTTTTCTTCCTGGGGACATGAACCTTTTGCTGCCATTAACATGCCCCATGTGACTGATGCGCTGTGATGCAGCTGACTAGAGGGGCAGAGAGGTCGCTGTTGGATGAAGCACGTGGTCTGGAGCCAGATTTCACAACACAAAAACGTTTTAGTTGATGCTGCCCTGCAAATCCTCAAAGTGCTGTTCTCATACCCTCCTTTAAAGTGTGTGCATTGGGATTTAACTTCTGGGTTTACATTATTTTTGTGCCCATTCATTTCTGTGGGCAGTGCTCTCTTCCACCCCGAGAGAAAATCTAAAAGAACCAGAAGTTGAATCCTGTGTGATAGAGTGCTTCCACACTGAAGCCCTTTAGGGCGTGAGGCATTGATTTTCTGTAATTAGCTGGAAGCAGAATAGAAACTGACAGTGGAGCAATTCACAGATCAGCTGTATCTTTCTGGTGGTGGTGGTGTTGCTGCTGCTGCACTATTGAGGCTGGCAGGAGCCCTGCTGAGCGGAAGCTCCAGTCCAGAAAACACCGCAGAGAGGACCGGACCGGCAGCTTCCAGTAGGAGGAACCTCCACCAGGCCTCCACTGCTCTGCTGTGCTGCTGCTCTTAAGTTTGTTTATTTGGTACCCCCAGCAGACTGCAGTGTGCTGGACCTTGCCTCAAGTATATCAATACATCAGCTATCAATTTCCTCCTTTTATCCCGGAAGACAATCTTACTCGGTCACGAGTGATCGCCTGATGATGATGACATCAGCGATGCCTCTCCATATCAGTTGCTGAGGAGGGGGGCATGGGTGGGCAGGTGCTGTTGAGCTCGCACCCGACTTGTGGGCTTCCCACTTGGATACCTTGTTTGCCACCGTGGGAACAAAATGTGGACCTAGATAGAATTGTGAAAGAACAACCTTTGGAGGTGGGCAAGATGAACAAATTCAGTTTTTATCAAAATCCCAACACTTTTAATTGAGGGCAATCAGGAACGAAAATAAAAATCCTGACGTGTGTGTGTGTGTGTGTGTGTGTGTGTGTGATAGTTGGTGGGGGATAACTGAGACTTCTTCTTGAGACAGGCTCCAAGGTGCAACCAAAGCCAGGACTAGTATGCAGGGTAAGTGGGCCGACCTAAGGAAATAATATTTGGATTTTCAGGGGAGCCAAAGTGTTTTCTCCTTCTGTGGCATGTGAGTATCACATCCAGTCCTTTCAAAATTAAATGAAGAAGGCAAAGAAACAGCAGCTTTGAAATCTGCCATCTGAAGGAACACGTGGTCGTGACATTTCACTGACATTCCAGCTTGTCAAAAATTTGAAAATATCACAGCGTTTTAAATTTTCATTAAAATCGTTGAGATAAGGCTTGAAACTTTGGCCTGGAAAACAAAAATGCCAGGAAATTAGAAAAATGTAATCCCTGATAAAAGCAATTCTAGTTAATTTGGGATGGGGAAGACACTTTTTTGTTGTTTAATCTGTTCTATCTAGCAATGAGGAGACTTTAGAGAATATGTGTCTTCCTAACTTTGTTCAATTCATCAGTATTTCCTGAGGTGTCATTTTAGCCCAGGAGCAATCCTAGAACTAATATAGTATTTGTGTTAATTAAACTCTAAGGAGATGTAAACTATTTCACCAGATATCAGCTCTTATTAATATTTATTAAATCATTACATATTAATACGTTTACACTACATAAGAAATATGTTGTGGCAATGTCCTATTTAACAGATTTTTGTAGAACATCGCCGTAACTTTGAGAGTTGTGCCGCTCTCTTTTTTCCTTAGTATTTCAATGGTAATGATGTAGAAAGATTTTCTCTCTCCCCCCGCATTTGAAAAAAGGCACTCTCTTTTTAAATCACTTGACTGGCTTGTCAATAATAGGCTGTGGGTAATGCAGTGTCAGCATTGGAAACTGAAGTGAGAACGTTGCATGTATGAAAGTGTCTGTAGGAATTGACTTAACTGAAGCCAATGGGGGGACAATTGCAGCCCTGCCTACAAGATGGACAAACAGCGCCCATTACAGGCATATTCTAATCATTTTTATTAGATATGCAACTTGAAAACTGCTCATTTTCTAATGTTAAAACAACAACAACTCCAGGGAAGCACCTTGATCAGCCCAGTTCCAAACTGGTCAAGTGGAAGCCCAAATAGTGATGCTGACACACTTTGCCTGAGTCTGGCTCAGAGTCAAATGTCGGGATCCTGAAAGGCCACCTCAAGGAAGAGGTGGATGTTTAAGTTCCCCCACACCGGCTCAAATCAAAATCCGTCCCCCACATGTGTGGGAAAGAGCCCCCTCCACCTACAGGTGTATGCACAAGAGCATTTTCAAATAGTACAATGAACATGCATGCACCATGATCAGGGGCAGAACCTGCCAGCACCACAACATCCTGCTAACTTGGGACCAGGCTACCTGAAAAACCACCTTCTCCCATACGAGTCTGCCTGGGTTTTAAGATCTTTGGGGGAGGCCCTTCTCTCAGTCAGTGCTGTACTTGGTGGGGACAGGAGAGGGGGCCTTCTCGGTGGCTGCTCCCGGGCTTCGGAAGTCCCTGCTGGGGGAGGCTCGGTTGGCTCCCTCTCTGCTGTCCTGTCAGCAGGCAAAGATGTTTTTACTCAAGCTGGCTCTGGGCAGGTAAGCTGGCCTGTTGGGTTGGGTGCTCTTTTAATTCTGTTTTAAATATAATTTTAATGAGTTCTATAATTGTTTTAATTATCTTTTTTATTTTAAATGTTGCCTATTATTGTTGTTAGCCACCTTGAGTGCCATTTCCTGGTAGAAGGGTAGGGTATAAATTAAATAAATAAAGAATAAATAAATTCTCTCTCTCTCTTTCTCCCCCCCCCCCCCCGAGGATGGGCCAGGGAGCACGCCCATCTTTCTCAAATGGCCTTGCATTGTTGTAGTAGTTTGGTAGTGGCGGGCAAACTGTCTTTAGGGATGCTTCTCTGCCATCATGGAACTTCTCACTGAAGGATACTGATAAGTTTTGGGGGACCCTGCAGTCTCCTGGAATGCCACTGGTAAGAATCCTGCCGGTGAGATCGTGCCAAGAAGACCACTTAACACCTGGAGTGCCATCGACTCTCTCTCAAGTGGCAACAGCTATGGCTCCTTCCCATGTATTCATTTTTAATTAGATATGCAACTTGGAAACTGCTCATTCTCTAATGTTAAAACAACAACAACTCCAGGGAAGCACCTTGATCAGCCCAGTTCCAAACTGGTCAAGTGGAAGCCCAAGCCCCACGCTGCTCATGTGAATAGGCCCAGCCCCTTGGCAGGCTCAAGGGTTTTTTGGGGGGTGGGGTGGGGTGGGGGAGAAGGCAAGAGCTCCTGAGCTGATACTGAGTACCCAAGCACAGATCTGAGACAACTGTCAGCCCTTTGTAATAAAGGCAGAGCTGAGCAGTCGGAGTGCCTCACACTAGGGACTGAACCAAAATGCAGATAAAATGGGGGTTACAATAAAACACAGATGTACAATTTCTTCAGACAAGCCTCTGGAGTCTCCCCAGCCAGCTGCTTAATTGACAGGAATGTTGCTCTTACAAAAAAAAAGAAAGAAAGAAAAAAAAAGCCACAAGGCTGATTTTTCCTCTGAGTCTCATTGTATTTTAACAGAGCACAGTGGAGGCATCTAAAACACTTTAGTCCTACTGCTCCAGGATTTCTGAACATGGAGGATGTTTTTGCCTTGTTTCAGGTGATGCTTCCAGCCAATGACAATGGATTGGTCTAGCTGAGAAGGGAGCCATTTTCTCAAAGACTTTTTAATGCTCAAACATGATCCTGTGGCCTTGATCATCCTATGCTTGCAAAACATTCTTTCCTATTCAGATATTGGGATCAAATAGACCAGTGGTCTTCAACCTGTCCAGACCTGAGATGTATCTCTGATTCTGAACCTGCAACATGGGACCCACTTTCACATTTTTACTTTTTGTGTATATTTAATAGTGCTAATAATTCATATTATTAATTCTAAAATGGTAATTCACAGAATAATGTACATCATGCCACCTTAGCATTACTACTAAATCAATACCAGATTCCTTTCCAGTGAGGGGTGATATTTAAAAGGCTCGCTCACAACTTAATTCCCACAATTAATTTGTTTCTTGTTTTTGTTTTGTGGGTCACCACCATTTTCTTTCCTTGCTCACAAATACAGATGGTACCAAATGGCTGCAGATGGACGGTAGCTTAACTTGCCAGTTTTGGGTATTCTTTACTAACCGAAATCCAAAACCTTGGTAATATTTGCTGCTGAAATTACACTTTTAAGCTTGTGTCACAAGAGAGTGCAAGGAATCATTTCTGCAACTCATATGTTAATTCCAGTAACTCTGTGTCCACAGTGAATAGTGGGTTGTACCCATTCTATATCCTCATGCAGATCTTTGGAGGAGAAATAGGTATTGAATTGTTCAATTGACTGTTCCATGTTGCATAACATCTCTTTGATAGAAGCAAAATGTACTGTTTGATCATCTCAAGAAACTGTACAACGATTGGAAACATGTCAATGGAATTTTCTGATAAACATCTCAACCAGATTTTCAACATTTTAAAATGCATTTTAATTGTTTTTTTACATAGTCAAAAATTATAAAGTTTCTTCCCTACATCGAGGTATTTAATTCATTAGGCAGCTGAACACACACAACAGCAAGGTATGCCAGCCTTAAAAGCCACAATGAGTCATCGAATAACGTTGATGATTTATTTCTCAAGAACTCCAGAAATTCATGTCGAAGTTTAAACAGCCTTGTGAGCACTTGTGTTCAGAACTCATTTCTGTGCAGAGAACTTCAAAACATCTTGTATTAAGAGCATCGGCTTTGATGAAATCAATAAATTTTCACACATTTTTCTAGAACTGAATGCAGGACTTCATTCATACTTTTGTTTTATTTTATTTATACTACTTCTATACCACTTAATTGTTGTGTTATCAGCAGCAAGCTGGGAGTTTTTGTTTTGGTACATGGCTGTCTCGGGCAGTTAGTTTACGTCTCAGCCAGCCAGGAGTATGTGTTGTTGTTGTTGCACTATTCTTGGCCCAGCGTGGGAAAGGCTCTCTGGGAACCAAGCTGTCACGTGTCTGCTTCTCTGACGTAGTACAGTAATACCTTGGATTGCAAATAACTTGGTCTGAGAGCGTCTTGCAAGACAAGCAAAAATTTTTTAAAAAACTTGACTTGATAAATGAGCAAGGTCTTGCAAGACAAGTAGGGATGTAACCTCTCTCCTCGAGCGGGCGTAGCGGGCCGAAATCGGCCCCGCTCACACCCGCCAGAGACTCGCTTTGATATAAGTGTTTTGGATTACAAGCACGTTTCCGGAACGAATTATGCTCTCAATCCAAGGTATTACTGTATACTGCTCCAGACAGAAGCCATTTTAAGGGGAAGAGCTTTAGCTTTGGCTCTTGTCTTCTTCTTCTTGCTACTGCTACAATGTAGTAACTCTTTGAGTTGGTGGGGTGAAGTTATCCTTCTCTCCACTGGACTAATGCTTGCTATGCATTTATACTCTGCACATGGACTGTATCTATGGAACGTATACTCTGTGTAGTGCTTACTTTGAATAAGTAAATAAACGGGTAGAATAGACCTGTTGCTGTTACAGAGTGATTCCTGGGTCCTGGATTAATCTGCAACTGGCTGAGCTGCCGGGTCGCTGCTGTGTGGGAGAAACTCTGCTGCTGTGTGTGGACAGCGTCTTGGCAAGGCCAGCACACATGATTACAAACTCTTTCAACACCAACATTAATATCCTAAAATCTAAGAAGTTTACATCAAATATAAATACAATATTTTTTAAAACCCAATGTAAAACCAATATAAAATAATAAATATAGAAACACATTGCAACAAGGACAACATTGGACAGAGAAGAGTGATTACAGGCAATTACAGGGCAGGCTTGCGTGCGTCAAGAGACACATCTTCAAGAGGAGTTCGAACCTTGCCACAGCTTCTGCCTCTCACCCCCCCCCATGGAAAAGCATTCCTGAGGGTGGGGGCCATTTCTGAGAAGGCCTGCTTACATCCCAGTGCCTGGCAAGACACGGTTGGTCATAGGGTGACCAATAAGGCCTCCTAGGGAGATCTCAGGTGTCGATTTGGTGTATATCAGTGTTCTCCAACCTTGGGTCCCCAGCTACGCTGGTTGGGGTATGCTGGGAGTTGTAGGCCAAAAACATTGGGCGAGGGAGGGTAGAAAAGGCAAGTCCTCAAGAACAAAGGGAACACGGTGCAGGCTTGCATGGATCAGGTCCCTGGCTCCGGTCAGGACCAAGCAGCTTCCAACCCCAGACGTGGCGCCCGGAGACTGGCTACACAGACCGCTATGCTAGCTCAGTAAGTCAGAGTCTTTGATGTGAGACAAGAAACGAGGCTCTGAAGAAGTTTTAGAATAGAGCAAAGTTTTCTTGCTCTTCAAAAACTGGTTCTGCTTTCTTTGGGGGGGAGGGAACTCGCGTGCTTTGTTTTTATAACTGGCACACTTTACTTCTGAATGCCTCAACAGCTTTGATGGTTTCAAATGTTCATTTTCTAGTGCCTTGCCACAAATCACACACTGAAGTACTGGCACTCCACTTTTTCCATACAAGTGAACCCATCTTTCACGTAGCATTGGTCAAATTTTCAAACACTTCTAGTAATGTTGTCTCTTTCCTTTCTGAGTCTTCCTTCTTCACTGAACCCAGTGGCTGACATTGAGCAAGAGGGCAAGTCCTCTCTTTTTTTTTTTGCCCAATAGGCATCCACAGCATCTAAGAGGACTCAGCTCTCCCTCATCTTCTGCCCCCCCTCCCTTTCACCACCTCCTTTCTATCTCTGAGTATTTCTTTTGGTGTCTTTTTCACTCCCTGTTGCCTTGCACTTTCTGTCCTTGGACACCCTTCTGTCTTGCCTTTGCTTTTCTCCATTCCCACCTTCTTCCTTCTCTCTTTATCTTTTTGCACTTTTTTGGTCCTTTCTCTGTTACCCTTTTCTAAGTGGTGCCGTGGTGCCAGGGCTCACAGGGGCCCCAGGGCTCACAGGGGCCCCACAGCCCCAGGACCTTTTGATTATCAGGGACAATGATGCCATCTGGCCCCCATACCAGACTTCCTTGTTCCCTCTGAGTGTAGGTGCAACCCTCCCTCACAGTAAGCTCAAGGGCTGGCTAGGTGGGTGATTTCCCCCAGCAACAATACATTGCTCCATGCTGTACTGCAAAGCATTTGGGGCAGGGCATTAGTTTTGAATGGGCAATTAAGGCTCCTGGTGGGGATGAAAATGGCTGGGGAGATGATTTGTTGATGTAGATCAACAGAGCTGCCTGCAATTTAGGGACTCTGCTTGGAGGTGTCACTACTAATGAGGCCTCCCTCCCACTTTAAAAATGGATCCCTCCATGGTGGCTTTGTTCTCGTTAGTACTTTGCCAAAGAAATAATAATATTTAACATTTAGATATCTCTTGAGTGTGCAAGTGTGGTTCACAGGCCCACCCTGTAATCTCCTGTTTCTCCACTTAGAAAAAACAAAACCGTGTGGGCTCTGTTATACTTTATTTAAAAAAACAAGAACAACACTGTGATTGAACAATAATACCAAAATGGAATGATGATGTTTGATGCTGCTATTTGAGGTAGTTGGGATTTTTTCTTTCTTTCTCTTGAGGAGGGTGTGTTTTCTGCTAACTCCCTTCTAATGCAATTTGTTTTTTTTTTAAAAAAAAACTCCCAAATCCCTGCAGAATAATCCTAATCATGACTGTAGAGAGCTTTCTTCAGCAAAGCTTTCAACAACGTGCCTCAATATATCCTTACTAGCAAGATAGCTAAAAGTGGGCTGGATGGAACAACTATCAGGTGGATCCACAATTGGCTACAGAATCGGACTCAAAGAGTGCTTATCAATGGTTCCTTCTCAAACTGGGGAGAGGTAACGAGCGGGGTACCACAGGGCTCGGTCCTGGGCCCAGTGCTCTTCAACATTTTTATTAATGACTTGGATGAGGAGGTGCAGGGAATGCTTATCAAATCTGCAGATGACACAAAGTTGGGTGGAACAGCTAATACTCTGGAAGACAGAAACAAAATTCAAAGTGACCTCGATAGGCTGGAGCACTGGGCTGAAAACAACAGAATGAAATTTAATAGGGATAAATGCCAAGTGCTGCAGCTAGGGAAAGGAAACCAAATGCAGAGTTACAGAATGGGGGACACTTGGCTCAACAATACTACAAGTGAGAAGGATCTTGGAATTGTGGTAGATCACAAACTGAATATGAGCCAGCATTGAGATGTGGCTGCAAAGAAGGCAAATGCTATTTTGGGCTGCATGAATAGAAGTATAGCTTCCAAATCGCGTGAAGTGATCATTCCCCTCTACTCAGCACTGGTTAGGCCTCATCTTGAGTACTTGCGTCCAGTTCTGGGCACCACACTTTAAGAAGGATGTAGACAAACTGGAGAGGGTTCAGAGGAGGGCAACAAGGATGATAAAGGGACTGGAAACAAGGCCCTATGAGGAGAGACTGAAAGAACTGGGCATGTTTAGCCTTCAGAAGAGGAGACTGAGGGGAGATATGATAGCACTCTTCCAGTACTTAAAGGGTTGTCACACAGAGGAGGGCCAGGATCTCTTCTTAATCATCCCAGTCTGCAGGACATGGAATAATGGGCTCAAGTTACAGGAACCCGGATCCCACCTAAACATCAGGAAAAATTTCCTGACTGTCAGAGCAATAAGACAATGGAACCAGCTACCTAGGGAGGTGGTGGGCTCTCCCACTCTGGAGGCATTCAAGGTGCAGCTGGACGACCATCTGTCAGGGATGCTTTCGACCTGGATTCCTGTATTGAGCAGAGGGTTGGACTCGATGGCCTTATAGGCCCCTTCCAACTCTACTTTTCTATGATTCTATGATTCTCCATTGCACTTTGGCATGTGTTAGAAAAAGACTTTCACATGGGGCATACAGGTAGAGCCAAGTGAAAAAAAATTTCTGAATCCCACCCTCCTTGCACAGGGGCTAAAAAAGGAGAAAAGCCTCCCCACATGGTGACCCCAATATGGATCAGGGCCCTGCAAACTTACTTGTGAGTAAAAAACCCCAAAGAGATGGTCATCTGTTTGTTACATATTCAATGTATCATGTGCTTTGACCCTTAGAGAGCTTCAGCTATTGGGCGGTCTAGAAATGTAAGAAATAAATGACTGTTTCACCTGAAATATGTCCCCGTACATATTCCCTGTACTAGAAGTCAGTGTTCCCTACTGAATACCTCCTACAGGATTAACTAATACTGGTTGTCACGTGAACACAGCAGCTGACATGTCCTTGGACTCAGAGCATATCTAGACTGCTGGTTTTACTAGTTGGTTTTTTAAAAATAAATTTTATTTAGTTATTATAAGCTACATACAAAACTATAAAACACAAACATACAACTATGGTAATAAATCATAAGGTGCACCCCCCACCCACCTAGGGACCAACTAATACGGTACATCCATCCCCTTAATCAATTAAATTCCACATTCCAAAAATATAACATATCCTCCTGACAAGGCATACTCCCCTTCCCATTTATTAATACATAGTCTAAGAATTGATTCCATATATCCATAAATGGTTTTACTAGTTTAACTGGTGGCTTCTCTCAAAGAATCCTGGGGAAATAGTTTGGTGAGGGTGCTGAGAAATCTTTGTTAGAGAGAGAGCTCCTGACTTAGTCTACCTGCCCCCCCCCCCCCGTGCCTCAGCACAATACCACAATTCCCAGCGTTTCTTGGGGAGAGGAAATAGCAATTAAACCTCAGACTATTACGTCCGTGGAATAGATATGCCCTCTGAGACCCTAGATCAATCACAATAAAAGGAATATGCATTTTGGAAAATGAAAATTGCATGTGTTTAAAACCATTTGGCCTATAATGGGGGCTCCTCTGTATGGAGGGAGAAGGCATAAATTTAGATTAAAGGAGACAACATGATACTGCTTCAAGACAAACTGAGACCTACATTGCCACGTGGAAGGCAGCTCAATAGAGGGAAATTAAAATGTACAGTCGTGCCTTGGATTGAGAGCATAATTCGTTCCGGAAACGTGCTTGTAATCCAAAACACTCTTATATCAAAACGAAATCCCCCCCAAAAAAATTTGTACAGAGATTTTTAATTTAAGCCGTACTACAGTACTTGTATTGCAAGACATCGCTTGTATATCAAGTAAAAAAAAATTAAATAAATATTTAAAAATTTGCTTGTCTTGCAAAACGCTCTCAAACCAAGTTACTTGCAATCCAAGGTATTACTGTACTCTTAAAAACTGTCCCATGCCATGCTTGCCAGACAAATGCATCTTAAAAATGCTTGGCTAGGACCAGGAAAGGGTACCCCCCCACACACACACACACATCCTTTTCTTCTTATGATGGGAATTAATCTCTTCCTCCATCTCTCCTGCCCCTTTAGCAGAGGGGCGTGCAAGAAAATAGTATCTGCTCAGCTATAAAAGAGAGTTTGGGTTCTACACAAAAAGACATGCCTCCAAGCCTTGGTTTGAAATGCAGGCTGTTCTCTGTCTTTAAACGGCGGGCAGACTTTTCAATAAAACATATATAACCCACAGACTGCAAAATGATTAATGTGGCAGCATTTCAGAAATTTCCAACCTGCGGGGTATCCCCGACACTCGCTCCACATCCTGGAGCAACGCAGATTAGAAATTCTAACAGGCCCCCTCATCTCACCCGGTAATGACATGCCTGCCCACTTCACTGCCTCTTCGCACAGGGCTGCCCTGCCGGCGAGGGAGTCGCACCTTTCCCTGGTCACGACGGCTCTGCAAGGTCGGCGGACGGGGAAGAAGGCTTCTAGTAACCTGGGCTGAGGAAGGGAGGGGGAAATGAATGGCAAGGCTGTGGACAGCTTTCCCGGAGGAGGAAAGGCCCAAGCGCAGGACACATGCTCAATGCCGGCCTCAGTCCCTCGGTGGGACTTTGGCGTACACACCATTAATCTCCCTGCCTTTGTGAAGGGCACGGGGGGGGGGGGATTGTAGCCCAGAAACCCTAATGGGGAAGTCAGTCCGCCTTTCTTCAGCAAGTGGTGGCAGCAGAATGGATCTTGCCTGTCCCTGCATAACCCTTTTGTCATGGAATTGAACTCTGAAGAGCTCAAAATATGGCCATTGGAAGAGAAATGGATCTCTCTCTCTCTCTCTCTCTCTCTCTCTCTCTCTCTCTCTCTCTCTCTCTCACACACACACACACACACACACACACCTTTTTGTGTACTTCTTTTCTATAGAGGTTTCCCCTACAAATGTGGAGGGAGGGTATACTTCCTGGACAGAAATTGAAGGAGTGCAGGAGTGCCCCTTTAGTTAAGGTGAGTTGCAAAAGAAGGAAGAAAAAAGTCCCATCATGATAAGCCTCAAAAATTCTATTGCTTATAAAATGGCACCTGTTGAGCAAATAACCTGAAGTTTAGCATCCCTGATCTACCTGATGTCGTCTACAATTGTGCAAAAAGTTCAAACTGATCCAATAAAAATAGCTGCAGGAACAGATCGGGATCCCAGCATGGCAGGACCGGGGGGGGGGGGGGACGACGACTCTGAGTCCCTTCCCTTCCCTTCGCTTCCCCACCCCAACCATCACCACTTTGGTCCTAATCTGGAACAGCAGCTCCCCCACCCCATGCCTCCAATTTACATTGCCAAAAAGGCACCCAGTTGTAATGTAAATTGCAGGCATAGGGCAAAGGGATAAGGCCCCCTACACCCACCCACTCTGGGGCCCTGATCCCTGTTAGGTTCCATACACCTACTTTTGAGTGAAAACGGGGGAGGGACTAGCTGCATCTTTAACGTAACATGCAGTTTGCTCCTCAGGGAGTTTGGGGCGGGGCGGTGGAGCACAGATGGGGGAAACGGAAGGGTAAGGGACTTGTACCACTTTTCTGAAAGCAGAAATGCAGTACAAGGGCCCTAATCCCTGCCCTTCCTTTCCACATAGTAGGTTTAAAAAAATGTGGAGATTGCTCTGTGTGTGTGTGTGTGTGTGTGTGTGATGTGCTGATTTTCTGAAGGCAGAAGGACAGTGTGAGCCGAGGGCCCCAGTCTTTGCTGTTCTTTTCTGTGTGGGAGGAAATGACATGCAAGCATCATTTATTATACATGGGGTATTCACACATTACACTGAACATGTGTTCACACGCTATGTATGCTCATTAAGAATAATGAGGATCTAGCCCTATTTAGTCAATCTCCTCATGTGTAAGCTCTACATGCAAGGAGGGGAGCAGGAATGAGTTCACTAGCTCCACTCTACGCCCTCTGGCTGTTCTTGTTGCCCTCGACACTATGGAGGGCACTGCTCTGCAAAGGACAGCCTCCTCTGTGCTCGGAAACTCCCCCCAGGCGTTCAGACTCCTGATGCTTGACATAGCTCAGCTTGTCTGAGCGTGGAAAGCTAAGCAGGGTCAGGCCTGGTTGTTACTTGGATGGGAGACCCCTCCCCTAGTTTCCTGCATTGAGCAGAGGGTTGGACTCGATAGCCTTGTAGGCTCCTTCCAACTCTATGATCCTGATTAGTAAGCTAGCTAAGAGTGGGCTAGATGGAACAACTATCAGGTGGATCCACAATTGGCTACAGAATCGGACTCAAAGAGTGCTTATCAATGGTTCCTTCTCAAACTGGGGAGAGGTAACAAGCGGGGTACCACAGGGCTCAGTCCTGGGCCCGGTGCTCTTCAGCATTTTTATTAATGACTTGGATCAGGAGATACAGGGAATGCTTATCAAATTTGCAGATGACACAAAGTTGGGTGGAACAGCTAATACTCTGGAAGACAGAAACAAAATTCAAAGTGATCTCGATAGGCTGGAGTGCTGGGCCGAAAACAACCGAATGAAATTTAATAGGGATAAATGCCAAGTGCTGCACCTAGGGAGAGGAAACCAAATGCAGAGTTACAGAATGGGGGACACTTGGCTCAACAATACTACAAGTGAGAAGGATCTTGGAATTGTGGTAGATCACAAACTGAATATGAGCCAGCAATGCAATGTGGCTGCAAAGAAGGCAAATGCTATTTTGGGCTGCATTAATAGAAGTATAGCTTCCAAATCGCGGGAAGTGATAATTCCCCTTTACTCAGCACTGGTTAGGCCTCATCTTGAGTACTGCGTCCAGTTCTGGGCACCACACTTTCAGAAGGACATAGACAAACTGGAGAGGGTTCAGAGGAGGGCAACAAGGATGATAAAGGGACTAGAAACAAGGCCCTATGAAGAGAGACTGAAAGAACTGGGCATGTTTAGCCTTCAGAAGAGGAGACTGAGGGGAGATATGATAGCACTCTTCCAGTATTTGAAGGGATGTCACACAGAGGAGGGCCAGGATCTCTTCTCGATCATCCCAGTTTGCAGGACACGGAATAATGGGCTCAAGTTACAGGAACCCAGATTCCACCTGAACATCAGGAAAAATTTCCTGACTGTTAGAGCAATAAGACAATGGAATCAACTACCTAGGGAGGTGGTGGGCTCTCCCACTCTGGAGGCATTCAAGGTGCGGCTGGACAGACATCTATCAGAGATGCTTTGACCTGGATTCCTGCATTGAGCAGGGGGTTGGACTCGATGGCCTTGTGGGCCCCTTCCAACTCTACTTTTCTATGATTCTATGAAATCTCTATGATCTAGTGTCTATGGCATAACCCCACAATTCAGTTCCCTGGTGTATGTCTACTTTAGTATGTTTAGTGAGTATAGAATGTTGAACCGAGTGGGTGTGGTTTGTGATGTCTTGGAAAGGGTGGGGGGAGGAGTATATCAGGAGCATTTGAGTGATGTCAGAGTTAGTGTGTTATGGGAGTGTGTTGAGAGAGCGTGTTGGGAGTTGGGGAGTTAAGTTAGTTGAGTTATTCGTGTCTTGTCTTGTCTGTCAGGAGTTTTGAGAGAAATCAGTGGTTGTCTGAAGAGTGAAAGTATTTAGAGTTATAGGGACTTAGGTTAATTACAAAGTGTTTGGTGTAGGCAGGTTTAAAGTTATTTTCTGGAACTAAGATTTTGAGAATTAAAATAAACTTACTTTTATTTTGTTTGCTACCCAAATCCTACGTGTCAACTTGGCGTTATTAACCTGCATTACTGTTAAATCTACACACACACCTTGGTACCCACAGTATTATAGATTTAAAATAGATCCTTAATCACCTGTATTAATCTTTTCCCTCATTGGTAGGGGAAAGGTTCCATTTGACCCTCCCCTCAGGTTTTTAAGTGTTGGTGCTTAGCCTGAGAAGGGTTTATGCGCCTGGTCCTAGTGTGAAGGGAGCATGTCGTCGCAATGTCCAGTGCAGTTCTCCTGTCAGCATTCTGTCTGATAGTGGAGGTAGGAGGAAAGTGTCAACTGAGATAATAGTGAGATAATTTTGAAAGCTGAGGGAGTCATCATGCCTGACACTGATGAACAGAGGGAGGAAAAGGAAAACACTATGCTGGAATCCTGTGCAGGCTAACTCAGAAGTAAGACTTTCTGAACATACAGGGACACATCTATTCATTTGTGCACATCTACCCAGTTAATGACTTATTTGTGTTTCATTTTTTAGTTTGTGTCCCTGTGTCCCCAGCCCTGCCCCCCAAATACTATAATAATATATTTCTTTTTAAAAAAACAACAGGGAAATTCAATTATAAAAAAACACACTGCTGGTTTAAGACCAGAGTTAAGTCTACCTCATGTTGGCTCATGCTCCAGAAAGCTAGGAAACTGGAAGCTAAGGCTGATGCCTTAACAGATGTGCCCCGTGATCAGTGATGATGTTGTGCAATGTCACAAATTGTGCTTCCTTACAAGCAACAAATAGGCATGGGTCAACCCACAGCAGGATTCCTCCAGCAGTACAGAACAGAATACGTTTATTGCTCAATATAAAGATCATTGCACTACAATATTAAAATACAGATAAAGTATTAAAATACACATACACAATAAAACCCAGATTCTTCATAAGGCAATAGGGAACCAGTGGGGCATGTTTGCTGGTCCCAGGTACTCCATCCTCCCCATCTGAAAGACCAAGGAAAGACTTGGAGGGTTAGTTGTGTAACTAAGCACGCACAATTTGTGACATTGTACAGCATCATTACTGATCACAGGGCATGACTATTTTATAACTTATATG
The DNA here is from genome assembly GCA_021292165.1 of Shinisaurus crocodilurus. Classification (NCBI taxonomy): domain Eukaryota; kingdom Metazoa; phylum Chordata; class Lepidosauria; order Squamata; family Shinisauridae; genus Shinisaurus; species Shinisaurus crocodilurus. The sequence goes on from CM037885.1 coordinate 38,813,514, forward strand.
GAGGATCCTAATAGATATGGTTACTTGAAGCCTTCCATTCATCACAAAAATCAAGGGAGAGTTTCGTGCCTGCAATTTTGGTAACCATCCTATCAAGTTATCATCAAATATATCTCCATATTACAGACTGGAAATTGTTGTGCAATGGCACACAGATTTCCTACACTTTCTTGGAATACTGTACAGGTGATAAAAGTTTAACTCCCAAGGTGGCATACAAGAAAATTTTAAACCACAAAATATAATAAGAAAATGATTTTAAAAATGATAAAATCAAAATTAACAGCAACCATTTTAAGAAGTACTCTGGGTTCATAATAAGCGGTGGCAGAAGAAATGGTTACTGCATTCTGGATTTCTTGCAAGAGGAGAGCAGCTAAAGTGTAACAAAAGGATTTTTATTTTTGACTGTTTTTTAAAACGTGGATTTTGAAAAACAGGAGGAGGAAATGGATCCACCACCATTTATGAACTGCGATCTTGTAGTCTGAACTGCAGTCTGAACTGCTGCTACTCTTTTTTCGCCGTCTTAGCTATAACATCCTCCAGGGGCAGGAAAATACACCAGCAGGAGGGAATTCTACGTATGCAGATGCCACAGCGGTATCATCCACCAATGTAAGGTAATTACTGTGGTTGCACAATCTTATTTACGAATCCAGCAGGGCACCTTTGTGTTTGTTAAGGCTGCTGCTTTCCGTATGCCACTCAGCAACTGACAGTGTTGCCTCTTTTTTTCTTTTTGCAAATTTGTGTTAGATTAAACTGGTTGCTCATTCCATTATGTATTTCTTCTTGTAATGGTAAAGGATGCCAAATGCTCCAGGGATATAGCCAGTCATAACATGGCATTGAAATGGGCTTCCAGGCCACCAGCTGGGTTTGGAAATTGAAAACAACAACAACATACATTGGTGGGTAATTTAGAAACCTACTGGACCAATAAAGTTAGATATTAAGACCCAAAACATACAGCACGGATGTCCTGCAGGATACGTACCGTAGTTTGTTCCAAACTTTTATCCTGCCATCCATGCTCATGCCTGTGCCATATAATTGCTGTTAAATATCAATTTCCACATCCTGCAGCACCCAGAATGCACTGTAAAGTAGACTGAAATCTAATTCTAGCCACCAGTAGCTTTCCCCAGCGTGATCAATCTGAAATACCGTACCCCCTTTCAAACTGAGAGATTAGAACATGTCACAGATTGTGAAATACTTGCATTTTTTGTCCATTCTCACGGCAAACCATCACTATCACATGGCATCCTTACATGGAAGCATCTATCTCCTGGCAGGCCAATCTCTGGATGATGGTGTCCCAGTTCCCTTGGGTCTGGGGTCATCTTATATGTTGATGGATCTCTACAGAGATTTTTATGGTGAAACAGAACATCGGCACCACAACAAGAATTTTGTTCCTGTTTGCAAATCATGAAAGCATGTTGCAATCACAACCTGCCTTAGTTTCCTTGTAGGAAAAAAGGCGGGATATAAATGTTGTTGTTGTTGTTGTTGTTGTTGTTGTTATTAAATGCAAATGTGAGCAGGAAGACAATTCTCAGGAAATTTTAGCTATTTCCCAAACTTGTGTTTTCGTTCAAAAGTGCACACTCATCACCAAATTTTCATTTTCATGCTTTAGCCTGGGGGAATTCAATTTTTGTTTGGGAAAAATGTGCATATTTTAAAAATGTGTATTTTTACACTTGAGAAAAATGTGCACTTTTAGAAATGTGAATTTTTCCTTATAGAAAAATGTGCATTCCCCCCCCCCCTTTTAAGTTGCTCATGTTTAGAAATGCAAACAAGGTGAAATTAGCTTCAAGGAAGAATTTGGAGAACTTCAATTACAGTAACTCGAACACTACATGTTCACTCATCCCGTTCCTCACGCCCACCTTCTGAACCTCTGTCAGTGGGGGACCCAAGGCAAAGCTTCAGGCATATTGAACAGTGTGTGTGGGAGGAAGCAGATCAGTCAGTGACACACGAGAGGAATAGGATTTCACCTGCCCTCAGATGTCAGCCTAGCCTCTGCAGTCTGAGGAACCGGTTGCAGGAGTGAAGACCAAGCGGCTCTTGGACTTTCCGGACCTGCCTGCCAGCCTCGCGACATGTTTGTCTCCAGACCACTTGCCTTATTTATTTATTATTTATATGATTGATTTATTATTTATTATTAACATTTATATACTACCTTATCTGCTAAAAAGCCATCAAGGTGGTATACAACAATTTAAAACACAATACAAAGATTAAAAAGACAAAAAGAATTTTTAAAACTTATATTAAATCAGAATATCAATAAAAACAGGGGCTGGTCACCCAAGGAAGGCCTCCTGAAATGAAGATGTCTTCAGGAAACACCAGAAACAACACAATGTTGGTGTCTGCCTGACCTCCAGAGGCAGGCAGTTCCACAGAAATGGAGCAGCCACACTGAAGGCTCTTCTCCGGGTGGACTCCGGTTGGGCCAAAGGTCCATGTGGGACCACCAGGAGCATTCTATCTGATGACCCCAGTGACCTGGCAGGTTGATAAGGGAGAAGACGCTCTCTCAAGTATCCTGGTCCCAAGTTGTTTAGGGCATTATACACTAGTACCCAAACCTGGCCTGGTATCGAATAGGCAGCCAGTGCAGTTCCCTCAGCAAAGGAGTTACATACTGGAAAAGTGCAGTTCCTGACAGCAGCCAAGCTGCTGCATTCTGCACTAGCTCCAGCTTCTGGAGCAGCCTTAAGGGCAGCCCCACATAGAGCACATTGCAGTAATCCAGTCTTGAGGTTACTAGTGCCTGTACCACTGTGTCCCAGCTATCCCTGTCCAGGAAAGGCTGTAGCTGGCCAAGCAGTTGAAACTGGTAAAAGGCACCCTGTGCCGCCATGGTCACTTGGGACTCCAACAATAATGAATCTAGGAGTACCTCCAGAATAGGAATCCAACAGGGGAGGGAGACGTAAGCTCGGGGGTAACAATGGACGAAGGCCTATGCACCACAACGGAGAGAACAGCTCCAACAGTGCCCAATAATAGTCTACCACAAAATGTAGGAAGAAACCCAGACTATAAAGCACATGGTCTTCAATGTTTCTATACTAATGCCCAGAGTATGGGCAACAAACAGAACGAACTTGAACTCTTAATACATGAGGGCAAATATGACTTGATAGGTATAACTGAAACTTGGTGGGATGACTCCCATGGCTGGAATACAGCAATTGAAGGATATAACTTATTCAAAAAGAACAGAAGCAACAGAAAGGGAGGTGGAGTTGTGCTGTATGTTAAAGATACGTATCTCTGCACAGAGCTACAGGAAGAGGAGTTAAAATAAATGGGGCAAAGAATAAGACGAACATGGCGGTTGGAGACTACTACCGACCACCCAATCAAGCAGAAGATGAGGATGAAACTGTAGAAAAGCAAATTGCCAATGTTTCAAGGAGGCATGATGTGGTAGTAATGGGGGACATCAATTTCCCTGATATCTGTTGGAAGACTTATTCAGCCAAACATGGCCCCTCCAAGAAATTCCTGAGTTGTGCTGCTGATTTTTTTTTTCTCCTCCTACAGAAAGTGGAGGAAGGAACTAGAGGATCGGCTATCCTTGACCTGATTCTAACCAACAGAGACGAGTTAGTGGATAAAGTAGCAGTTTCGGGAACTCTGGGGGAAAGTGACCATGTTATACTTGAGTTCTTGATTCTAAAGGAAACAAAAGCTGAGTGTAACCAAACACGTACCCTGGATTTTAGGTAAGCCAATTTTAATAAACTCAGAACAATGATAAGTAAGGTCCCATGGCAGGTGACTCTAATGAGAAAAGGAGTCCAAGATGGGTGGGAGTTTTTAAAAAAGGATATTCTAAAGGCACAATTGCAAACAATTCCCACAAGGAAAAAAGGCAGGGGGCAACAGAAGAAGCCAGTGTGGCTTCACAAAATTTATTATTATTTATTTATTTATTTATTTATTATATTTATATACCCTGCCTTTTTCCCTGCAAGGAACCCAAGGCGGCTTACATAATCCTCCTCCTCCTCCCCATTTTATCCTCACAACAACCCTGTGAGGTAGGTTAGGCTGAGAGCCAATGACCAGCCCAAAGTCACCCAGTCACCAAGCTCAGATATGACCTGAAAACAAAAAAGGACACATACAGTCAGCTGTCAGAAGTGGAAGGAAAGCCAGGCTACAAGGCCAGGCTCCCACTCTGGAGGCATTCAAGGTGCGGCTGGACAGCCATCTGTCAGGGATGCTTTGACCTGGATTCCTGCATTGAGCGGGGGGTTGGACTCGATGGCCTGGTAGGCCCCTTCCAACTCTACTTTTCTATGATTCTATGATTCTGTGAACAATGATTATCTCTTGCATTGGCAGGAGTGTGGGGTGGGGAAGCTGGGGGGGGCGAGGTGTGTTCTCCTGGGTGTCCCACAGAGGAGGCCCCAGAGAATGTGCCTCATTCCTCCTCCCTGCCCGCTGTTCAGGACTTGAGGAAGCAGTGCACAGCGACCAGCGCTGCCGCCAGCCGCCACTCCTGCTTGCACGGACTCCTCACACTCGGGAGAGGGGGATGCTCCTGTGAGCCACCACCATGGTGCTGCCACCAGCCGGGTCCCCACCTGCCATTTTGGGCCAGCAGGGAAGAGGAGTGAGCTTCAGCCAGCCATCTGAAGCTCACTCCTCCACCCCACTAGTCTGAAACGGCAGGCGGACATGGCAGTGAAGAGGGGGGAGCTTTGGCTGGCTGGCTGAAGCTACCTCCTCCTCTTCTTCCCTACCATGTCCGCCTGCCATTTCGGGTGTGGGGGGGACACGCTTCATTCTCCCGGGTCTCCCCCAGAGGAGGCACAGGAGAACACGTGCCCCCGCCCACCGCCATGATCGCAGGGTGATCACAGTGGCGGGCAGCAGGGGGATGTCGCGCATTCTGCTGGGTCTCCCCTGGAGAAAGCTCAGCAGAACGGGCCTTCCTTGCTCGGCAGGGCCGCCGCTCAGCTCAGTGGTGGCTGTGCCAAGCAAGGGGAGGGGGCAAGCTGCGTTGTGCTCGGCTTCCTCTCAAGGAGGCCGAGCTCAATGCAGCTCGTGCCTGCTGGGGAGCCTCTGACAGCTGCCCCAAAGTGCTGCTTGGGCACTTTTTGGCAGCTGTCATCCCCGCTCTACTCCCCTGGGATACCGGAAGAAGGACTGAGGGGGGAAGAGGGGGGAGCAGGTGCTTCAGGACCCCTGCTGTGCCCAGTTGTTAGTCGGGCACATCGGGGGGGGGAGGCTAACTTTAAGCTCAGGGAGGCTACATAGCCATCCTGGGCTTAAGTGTCATGCGAATCTGGCCACTAAGTGCACTGGGGGAGTGCTCTCAACTTATGGATGTGTGAATAAAAAAATATTTTTAGTTACCAGAACAGGATTACATTTGCATTAAGCACAATGGGGATAAGGGGCACCATAAGTCAATGGCCACAGCATTGAGCAGGAGCCCCCCCCAGCACCACCTTCTGAAATCACCCCTCCAAGAAGGGCTGGAGGAGCCACCAGAAAACAGTTCCTCCAAGTCCTATCCCAGCCAAGCAGTCCAGAAGAATAGCATGGTGGACTGTACTGAAAGCCATGGAGGGGTCCAGCAGAACTAGCAGGAGCATGTTCCTCCATTCCAGCTCCCAATTCCAAGAAAAGATTGTCCACCAAGTTGTCCCTGCCCCATAACCAGGCCTGAAGCCAAACTGAAATGGGTTTAGATAATCTTCCTCACCCCTGAAACCCCTGGATTATTCTGTGGGCTGTTGAATTGCTTTGATCCAGCTGCTCTGTGTTGAATAGCAAGTACAGGATTGGAAGCAGCAGGGACAGGGGAAGTCACAGGATAGAACCAGCTGCTCTGGTGATGTTAGAGATGTTACTTACACCCTGTGGGAGGCTGCCGCTGCCATCCTTTCTTCTACTTCTCCATTTTCATCCCACAGGAGAGCTGTGTTCCAGCCCAGCTGCATGCGACAAAACCATGACAGTGTGACAAAGAGCACAACAGGCAGGAGAAATGTTGATAACATGCCTGGGCTAATGGCAAATAATGGGGTGCAGAAGAAGAACCAACAGGAACTGAGCAGTGACACAGAGACAATAGCGTGCCCCGCATGAGGCATGAGGCTTTTCCACAGCTTGCACCAACCAGCGAAGCAAAGAGAATTCCCAGCATGGCTTTAAGAGATCTATGAGAGGCCATGTCTGTGAGGGCATCAATCTTCATGGAGGGTGTGGGGGACCAGAAAGGTGCAGTCAAACAGGAGTTGGCCTCTCTCTCCTGACAAATGAAGATAAATGCAACGTTGACAGGCTGCTTAGTTAGGTAGATCGGCAGAACACATGTCTGTGTGCTGGAAAACAGCTGTCAGACACAACTACAACGTGAGTGTCTCTACAGACGGAATACGCAGTACTGTGGCAAGAGAGCCATATTGACACATTCTCCATCAGGGGGGTTCAAATATGCCGATCATTCATGACTATTATCGGGAAGAGGTTTATTCTTTCTGGGAGGGACGGAGGACTTTGTGCCACCGATGCCACTTCCCAGAATTGCACAGGTTCAGAGGGATCCTCGCGAGGCCCCTCAGCAGTTGCCACAGGCGGAGCATCCGGACGAGGGCAGCCCAAGCAGGGCCCAGGGGAGGGAGAGGCATCCTTCTGAAAAGGCTTCCGGCAGGGCAAGCGGCACAGAAAGGAGAACTGGGAGAGGACACGGGAGTCCAAAGAAAGGCAGGAAGAGGGGAAGGGAAGGAGCTGGAAGTCTGGGAGAGAGGACGAACGATCAAACAGCACGTGGGGAGGGGAGCTGCAGAGGTGTGGGGGCCGGAGCTCACATCTTGCTTTACAGCAGCCGTAGCTTTGAGTGTGGGTCTCCCGGTGTTAGTTTCGAGCAGGGCTGAGCTGAAACCATGAAACTTCCTTCAAAAAAGGTGGAGGGCTTTTCTGCAATCTTTTTGTGGGATGAACAGGAGTGAAAATATTTTTCTCCTTTAAAATGACAGTTGCCACGTTCAAGGAGCCCAACATCCCTGGCAGTGCCGGTTCCCGTTTTTTTGGGGCCTTTGGGCAAGTCACACCCCCCCCCCCATGGCCCTCCTCCCTGTGTGAGTCTACCTTCTTCTCACTGCCATAGTCATGAGCTGCTCTGACTCCCCCTCCTCTTTCTCATCATTGCTACCCCTCACTTGGTTGACATGCAGAGTGCCAGTGAGCAAGCCGGCCATGGCATCTCCTGCTCCTCCTTCTCACCACCACCGTTGTTGACCAGAGTGAGAGGCAGGTGAACAAGCAGGTTGCACTGGCGAAGAGGAGGAGGAGCAACTCCTTGTCAGTGGGCTGGATTGTGAGCCCTCTGTTTTGCCACAGGATCCCCAAAAGGGATTGGCAAAGGTTCTTTGAGGGATTTTCTGACCATAATAAATACTCCTCCAGGAAGTCAAAGCCAAACATGTTTATTGTAAAGTTGAGCCAGAGGTACAACGATGCTCTCCTCCTCCCCGTTCCCTGGTGGAAATCCCACCCCTCGGCAGCACAGTCACTGTTCAACCAACCCAAATGCTAAGTCCAGCAGCTCTCCGCCTGGGTATTGGGTTTCCACGTTGGGCTTCTCCAAGGCTCCCTGCACAGCGTCCTCTGCTCCTCCTCGCTCCTTCCAGTTCTTCAGTACTCCACACGCAACCGACCAATCGCCACTAACGACCGCCACTAACGACCACCTCTAACAACCACCACCACTCTCTGTCTGCACTTGCTCGTCTTAAATAGCACCAAGCTTCTTGGACTGCAGATCTCGTGCTTAACTGTTAGCACCTGTGCTGTCCTTCTGGCCAGCAGCCAGATCACGTGCGGGTGAGTTGCTCTTGATTGCATCAGGCTGGCAAGCAGCCAAGTAGCCAAGGCTGTTTGCTGATTAGCTTTCTTAAAGCAAACCTGGAGCATAGAGGCAGAACTCTGTACAACACTCCTGTACTCCTTGCCATCTTCCGCGACTTCCAGTACACCCTCAGCAGGTGCCCAGCCATTGCCTACCCTTGGTGCTGGCCCTGATCCCTAGTTTCAAGTTTCCTAAAAGAATCACACACACACACACCAGACAGGAGGAAGGGCCTAAAAATGGTGCTTTGAAGCATTGCACCCAGATGTGGCTTCAGCACAACAGCTGAAGCCACAACAGTCCTAAGTGGTGCCCTAAATTTCCCCATAACCTGTTCTTGAGACATCTCCAGTTCCAGACTCGGGTACATTTACATCAGTGGTCTATAACAAACCATAACATGGTCCTAACTAGTTTTTTGCTGCTTCAACTGCACTAAGCCATCCATCACTCAGAGCCCTTCTCCATGCAGCAGAGGCTGGTGACACTGGCGCATCAATCACATTTCTTTTAGGGCTTTTGAAAAAATTCTTCATGTGCATTAGAGACACAGTGCTCCCTCCCATTCGTATATGGATCACCTGCTGCTACCATATCAGTGAAGGGAAGCTAATATGTTTCTGCTTGGTGTTCCATGACAAACAGGGAGTGCTGGTTCTCCCACATTTGCTTTGAACCAGCTGCTGTTTTAATATCTTAGGGACAAAAAGGAAATTTTACAATGGTCTACTCCAGGGTTTTCCAAAATGTGTATGGAATGTGAGAGGGATAAATCAGGGTTGAGGCCCAGCAAGCTTACTTATGGATGGGAAGTTTGCTTTCTGATAAGCAAGATTGAAGGGAGGGGTGCCCATTAGTACTACTGTCCAGACCATGCAAAGGTAGCCCAAGCAGCAAATAGGAATGCTTCTTGATGTTACAACTCTGCAAGCTATTTGTGGTACTTCATCTGCCTTAATGCAAAAGCGTAGCTTACTAGGCACAGTTGAAATCCTTATCTAAAAAGGAGCTCCACAACTCAAGTGGCAGAGTTTTGAGATTTCCTTTCCATCACTCAAGATCAAATAACATTCTGGAATATCAGGGTACTTTAGTAGACCCACAAATATTTTGTAGTGTAGACCTAAATAGGAGCTTCAGAGTTGACTCAGAATGGTCCAGTGGATAGAATATGTTCATGCATGCCCATGTCCACTGTTAATGCCCTCTTCTATCACACAGTGGTTCGTCTCTCAAAGAAACCAGATGCCACTTTGGAAAACAGGCAAGGCTTTTCCAAAGATGGTACACAACCATTTTGTGGTTGCCATTTTGAAGTCCTGGGTAGATTGATAGGTTGTTATATTGTTAAGCTAAGCTTAAATACCTCACCCTTAACATCTATTCAGAGAGGTCTGACATAAACTTATTTGGAAACTTGGAACTGTAGGAACAAGATGACTTAGAATCATAGAATAGAATACGTAGAGTTGGAAGAGGCCTATAAGGCCATCGAGTCCAACCCACTGCTCAGTGCAGGAGAACAGATGTGGGCAGCCCAGGCAGTCACCCATCCAAGCACTGACCCGGCTCATACCTGCTTAGCTTCAGCATGTGGCCTGCAACTCAACAAAAAATAATTGTATAAAGAATGGTCATCTGATTTCATTTCAGGAGATTATTCTGAAAATGTCTGGGATCAGACATTCATTTTTTCAGTATTTTTCATAATTTTTCATAAATGTGACATTTGTTACGTATTTGGCCCTGATTAGACATTTGAGAGGGATAGGGAAATATCATATTTTGAAAATCTGTTAATCTGGAACAGTAACAAACATTTGATGAAAAATCTTTATTACCGGTGTTCTTTGGGATCACTGAGACCTGGGTGGGTGAGCTGGGCCCACCCAGTTACTGAGTGCAGCACCAGCCCAGGCTCAAGGGCTGGTGTGAAGAGTCACTGTGATCCATAAAAGCTCAATCTCACTCACCAGGAGCCCCCTCCACCCTGGGACAGGCTATGAGGGCATGTACCTTGTGTTGGGCCAAAGAGATAGATTGGGGGTGCTGTTGGCTGCACTGCCCACCCTGCCACCCAATGGACTCCCTGACTGAGCTGGCTGAGGCGGTCTCGGATACAGCTTTGGAGTACCCTGGGACTCTGGTCCTGGGGGACTTCAACATCCATGCTGAGGCTGCCTTAACAAGACCAGATCGGGACATCATGTCCTCCATGACAACCATGGGGCTGCCTCAATTGGTCACTGGCCCAGCACATAGGGCAGGGCATACTCTTGATTGTCTCTGGCATGGGGTGTGTGTGTCTGGATATGGGTGTGTGGAAATCACCCCATTGTCATGGTCAGACCACTTCCTGGTAAAATTTGGTCTCACACTGCCAGTCCCTCCCTGCAGGAGAGGGGGACCCATTAAGATGGTCTGCCCCTGGGGACTTATGGAGTCTGAGGGACTCCTGAATGCTCTGGGGGATTTCTCAGGAGCCAGAGCCGACTGATTCTGTTGAGGCCCTTGTCCCACTATGGAATGATGAGGTGCCGGGTGCGAAGGGCCATTGACACAATGGCTGCTAAGCACCCCTTCAGCATTGTGGGGCTCAGAAGGCTCCCTGGTTGACTGGGGAGCTCCGGACAATGGAACAGGTCAGAAGACAGCACGAGTTGCGCAAGGCTCAGCATGAAGGTGAGTGTATAAGTTTGCTTCCTGCATGGCAGTGAGAGCAGCAAAGGAGGCTTACTTTGCCACCTCCACTGCATCCTCAAATAGCTGTCCAGCTGAGCTTTTCCGAGTGGTTCAGGGGTTGCTTTCATCCGACCCAGTGAACCCAACACTGGAGCCCTTGGAGGCCTGCTGTGATGACTTTGCAAGACACTTCGAGGATAAAATCGCTCACCTCCATGCTGACTTGAACACCGCTATAATGATGCAGTGTCTGTTGCCATGTCCAGTGCATCATCCTATCCTTTTTTCTGGGATCAGTTTCAGTGTTTGGAGCTTGAGGATGTGGACAAGACACTTGCATTTGTATGACCCACCACATGCTCCCTCAACCTTTGCCCTTCATGGCTTCTTCAAGGTAGCTGTGGGGGACTGTCCAGAATGGATCGAGGGAGTGGTGAACACATCATGGCATGATGGAGTGGTTCCTGTTGCCTTGAAGGAGGCAGTGGTGCAACCACTCCTGAAAAAGCCCTCCTGGGCATCCAGAGATCTATGCCAACTAAAGTCCAGTCACAAACACCCCGTTCCTGAGTAAGGTGCTCAAGAGAGTGGTGGTGTCTCAGCTGCAGGCACTCTTGAATGAAACTGATTATCTGGAGCCATTCCAGGCTGGATTCAGGTCTGGTTTAGGGATGGAATCAGCCTTGGTCACCCTGATGGATGACCTTCTTCGAGGAGAGAGGGACAGGGGGAGTGTGACCCTGTTACTTCTTCTTGATATCTCAGTTGCTTTTGATACCATTGACCATGGTATCCTCCTGGTCCTGGACTGCCTGTCTGAGTTGGGAGTTGAGGCCCTGTTCTACAATGGCTCAACTCATACTTGTGGGGTCAGTTCCAGAGCAGGGCCGGTGCTACCATTAGGCCAACTAGGCAGCCGCCTAGGGCGCAGGGCTAAAGGGGGTGCCAGAAACGCCTTGGAAACAAAATACAGCGCTCTCAAGTGGGAAGGGGGGCGCTAAATATCTGATCTTGCCTAGGGCACCAAACTGCCTTGCACCGGTCCTGTTCCAGAGAATAGCATTGGGTGGCTGCACCTCCTCAGCCCATGGCAGTTGAACTGTTGGGTGCCACAGGGGACCATCTTGTGCCCAATGTTATTTCATATCTATATGAAGTCACTGGGAGCGGTCATCAGGAGATTTGGGGCAAGGTGTCACCAGTATGCTGATGTCACAGAGAAATAGAGCTGGGTGTCATGATCTGAATCAGCTGTGCACTGAAGAGGCCGTGCACATTCTGAACTAGTGCCTGGATGCAGTTATGTCTTGGGTGAGTGCTAATAAACTGAAGCTGAATCCTGATAATAAGACAGAGACCTTAGGGTGGGGGTGGTTCCCAGGTCCAGGAACTGGGCTGTTTGCCAGTTCTGGGTGAGGTTGCACTCCTGAAGGAGCAGGTAGATAGTTTGTGGGTGCCCCTGGATCCATCTGTCACTGGAGACTCAGGTGATTGCGGTGGCCCAGAATGCCCATTACCAATTTCAGTTGGTGTGCCAACTACGCCCATTCCTGGATAAGGACCACCTTGCCACAGTGATCCATGCACTGGTAAGCTCACAATTAGACTACTGTAATGCACTCTATGTGGGGCTGCCCCTGTGCCTGGCTCAGAAGCTGCAGCTAGTACAGAGCACAGCAGCTAGGGTGCTCACGGTGGGTACATCCAGCTATGCTCATGTAACACCTGTGTTAAAAGAACTGCACTGGCTGCCTATTAGCTACCGGGCCACATTCGAGGTTATCTTATTGTCCTACAAAGCCCTAAACAACTTGGGACCAGGATACCTAGCAGACCGCCTTCCCTTATATCTACCCAGACAACCTTTAAGATCATCAAAGGAGGCCTTGCTGATCATTCTGTGACCAACAGAATGATGCCATGTAATACATCAAAGGTGGGTCTTCTCAGTGGTGGCGCCCACCCGCTGGAAAACCCTAGGAAGGGTCACGAGCTGAAGATGATGATGCCTGGACTTGTGTGTATGAGGCGGGTCGATGGTGCCACAAAAGCCTCATCCGGAAGCACCCTGGATTTGTGTAAATCTGCAGTTCGGGAGGCAGAAAATGTGGTCTCTTTCAAATGACCCCTGGAAACGTCCTTGTTGTGTCCCCAAGGTTTCCCTGGCTTGCAGTTAAATCAATCATGCTACCCCATTTTACTGCCCCATGTATTATTATTGCTCCGCTCTGTATTATTATTGTAACTGGGATTGTTTTTAATATTGTATTTTAAATGTGATTTTAATATTTATATGTGAATCACTTAGGGACTTCATTATATTTAGCATTATATAATTATCACACATAAATAAATACATTTTTTTCCCAGTATTTACAATATTCACAAACATGACATTTGTTATATATCAGCCATAATTAGACATTTGAGAGGGTTAAGGGAAATATCATGTTTTGAAATTCTTTTGGTCTGGACCAGTAACAAATGTTTGATTAAAAATCTTTATTATATGTACTTTGGCATATAATTTAGGAGTATAAAAGGAAAATATCTATACAGAAGGTGTGTGGAAATGGGTTTTGTTCCCTCAAATTTAGGGTGCTTCCAGATGGAGAGGTCCAAGCTCCAGCGAATGGAAGGCCTTGCACAGCTATTCCATCTTTTCCTACTTAACAGGTTTTCTGAAGAAGCAGTAAGAAAACATGGAAGGGTCACGAGCTGAAGATGATGATGCCTGGACTTGTGTGTACGAGGCGGGTCGACGGCGCCACAAAAGCCTCATCCGGAAGCACCCTGGATTTGTGCAAATCTGAAACAACATGGAGAGGAGGAGGAGGAGGAGGACCATGTAAGCCGCCTTGGGTTCCTTGCAGGAAAAAAGGCGGGGTATAAATATAATAAATAATAAAAATGTATCAAATATTGTGTTGATAGCACCTGAGACCTACTAAGCTTCAATAAGAAGAACCTGTAAATTGACTCAGCTAACTGTTGGAGATTGTCTACTTCGTGACTTCGTATTTGGTGGTGATATCTAAAAAAATACACAGGAGTTGGCAAACTAAAATTCAATTTATTGAAGCCAATGCAGATTATCAACTGACTCCGAACTTGTTAACTGTTCTCTGCGATGATTTGGAGAAAGTGGCAACGTAACTTAAGTTTAATCTCCTATGTGCCATTGCAATTAATTCAGCAGCCAATTGGAACAAATAATAGTAGAACAACAATTTTTATTATACGGTCACGGACCCAACAAAAACAATAGCGGACATCATTAAACGGATAAAAACACAATCATTAAATCATTATACAAAAGCAAACATTATTAAAACATACACCTATTTAAAACATCTTAAGATAGCTAAAACCACCTCAAACAAAGAGAAAGGGAGGGGGATCCACCAAAAACAAGATCCTGCTACAGAAATTACATTTATGATGGAAGAATTGCTTTGTGAATCCTTAGTACAGAACAAATATACTTAGCGACTGCCTCTGTTGTTGGTTTACACGTCCCTGCCAGGCCAACCATGAGGAGCCATATGTAATCATGGGTAAGGGAAACAGTATACCCCACAAAAAATATATTAAACAAAGGAAGGGCCAACAAAAAAAGAGTAAAAATATCAAAGTAAGTAGTAAAAGTCAAAAAGTGTTCCACCACTATAAGAAAATGAATTTTAGTAAACTCTTTAAATTGCTGGATTTTTCAAAACCTTCCCAACAGAAATGCAAGAAAAGTAAGCTGGATTTTCCAAAATCTTCCCAAACAAAAGTGTAAGAAATGTGAGTTACAAGTGGAACAAAATAATTGCCCTGAAAATTAAAGGCTATCTGAAAAGGATGTGGCAGGGAGCTGAACTGAAATGTGGCAAACTATATAAGAGGTCATCAAATAGGCACTAAGTCTGAAGAACTCTGGCCACTGTTTATTCATTACTGGAATAAAAACACACACACATTAAGAGCCATGTTCAACCATATGCTATGTTACTTTACTGTAGTTTTGGTTTTATTTTTGATTGTTTTTGTTTTGTTTTCCATTGTTCTTTTGTTCTCCATTGTTATAATTCACAGAGAGAGAGAGAGAGAGAGAGAGAGAGAGCATACTGCACTGTATATATATGTGAAGGACTGCCAACTGGTCCTTTACTCAAGACGTGAGATCAAAGGTGCAAAACTGCCAGCCTTAGCTCTGCCGTCTTGACCTGATTCTCTCAGGGCCTTGCCCTGGGTCTATACACTGGATTGAGCACTGAACCACAGAGGAACCACACACCCCGTGTGGGGTAGAACCAGGAAAGTGTATTTAAGGTAAACCGATTACAATAAAAGGTGGGGAATGAGGGAAGAGGGAGAAAGGTGGGGACACTTTGGTATACACAGTAGAGCTACAAAACAACAAAACTAGTCCCTTACTATATAAATACCCAGGCTCCTTGCCCGGGGGTTGGTCTTCTTTAGGGCTTGCCTCAGCAAAAAGCCCTACTCTGCGCTCCTTCGCATCCAGACAACAAAAGCCCCAAAGCCACAGCTGGCAATATCAAATTCTCCCCCCACCCCTCCTTTCGGTAGCTTGGCTGTCCTTGGCCAATCAGAATGAACTTCATCTGGTCCAGGAAGAAGAGGGGTGGTTCCTTGATCATGGCTAGAGGGCTTGGGAACATTTGCATGTGAATACCTATATTTGCATGGGGGTGGGGGTTCTCAGCCTCCAGCTGGGATTACACTTATTTACACGGGTGTGGTGCAGGAGGCTCTGATGCTTTTCTTCACAATATATTTATAATACTAATCATGAAATAGTAAATATTAAGAATGTTAGGCTGTTTGGTTCCTCCATGCAAGTTCCTCCTTATTTCTAGCAAACCTAATGAAGTCCTCCTAATTGTATTGGGGTCTGTACAATCGCTGCGTTTTGTGGACAATTGGCACCAATTTCTTCGCAGTCTAAACATCATGAAATAGAGATGTCATGTTATTTATGCTAATAAAAAGTAATAGGTAATAAATTTCCAATTAGCAGAACAGATGGCAGCCACAGCCAGTGGTATTTTAATGACACTTGTCAAGGGTGGGGTGGGGGGGATACTTTGCCTTCTGCTCCAGCTCTTGGGGAAGAAACAGCATTGATTCCATAGAAGAAAAGGTTAGAAATCATCTCAGCGATGCAAGGTGCCCTGATCAGGCTCATGCATCATTTCTAATGGAAGCCAGGGCTGAAAATAATGGAAAATTTGCTTTCCAAAGTACTTTGTGGCCAAGGGGCTTAGATAGTGCAAAGCCCCTGGACCAAGCAACGGCATCAGCAGGACTGTGGGCCAGTGCAACAGCAACAGGATCCTTCCAGGCCCAGCTGTGAATGGCACAGATGGGCTCTGGCTTAGATGGATTTCACAGAAATCCAGAATTCTCCACATGTCCCTTCCTTCCTCCCTGTGTCAAGCATTCTAAATCACCTGGCCTTGTTTCTGAAATGGAGTGGAGATGGACCCAGTCAGAGCATGTCTTGGTGCAGCGCACCCAGAAGTTTGGACACAGGCATGGGGTGTCCCCACTATGGAACCCGATACAGGACACGTGGCCAGCCAGTCATGCCTACGGGTGCGCAAGCGGGTTGCCAGCAGGCAGGAACACCGCCAGTCCCTTTCCCACCCTGGCAGGTCACACAATCGGCAGCACGTGGACCGGTCTGGACGGGGCAAGCGGCAAAGCAGCAGGTATTAGCAGCCCAGCCCACGGGGTGCAGCACAGCCCCCCATCGTACCCTTCCGTGCAGCGGGAATCGGAACAGAGCAAAAAGGACGGGGACAAGAAGGAGGGCGGGGCCTGAGCAGGCCTGCGGGAGGAAGGCAGATCATGGCTGGGCCAACTAGTTCATTCCATTCCGTTCATTTCTTACACTTCTATGCTGCCAAAGCTCTCTGGGCAATTTACAGAGATTAAAAGCCATTAAACACACATTATACATACGTAGTATAAAAGCCCACTCACACACAGACATATAAGCAGAGAGCACACACAGACACACACATTTATCTAAACTATTTTTAAACAATCAGTAAGTTACCAAGGGTATTTAATACTTGGAGGACTCCTGGTGCAGAGGAGACTGAGTGACATAAGAACAGCCTTCAAATTACTGAAAGGATGTCATGAAAATACAACAAATTTGTCCTCAGTTGTTCCCGAAGGCAGGACTAGAACCAATGGCTAGCAGTTGCAGAGAATCCAATTTTGGCTAAATTTTAAGACAGTGTTCTCCAACCTTGGGTCCCCAGATGTTTTTGGCCTACAACTCCCAGCATGCCCCAGCCAGCTACACTGGCTGGGGCATGCTGGGAGTTGTAGGCCAAAAACATCTGGGAACCCAAGGCTTGAGAACACTGCTTTAAGAGAAGCATCCTAAGAGTGAGGACCATTCAGCAATGGAACAGACTGCCTTGAGAGTTCGCTGGAGGTGTTTAAGCAGAGGCTGGACGGGCACCTTACATGAGTGCTATTGCGGCATTCTGCAGTACAGAGCCTGCACTTAGCAGGGGGTTGGACTACATGGTCTCCAAGGTCCCTTCCAACTGTATGATTGGGGTATCTGGTTGGCCACTGTGGGCTGGATAGACCTTTTGTCTGATCAAGCAGGACTTATGTCCTTGGAAGCCGTTTACAAGACTAGGACGTCACTCAACCCGGTAATACTTGCTTTTGCATCTCAGAGGATTAGCAACTCTCCCGCTGAGTTTTGTTGATTCACTGTATTTTATCCTGCCTTTCCTCCAAGGCTCTCAAGGGGGTGTACATGGTTCTCTCTTTTTTATCTTCACAAAAACCCTGTGAGGTAGGCTAGGCTGAGAGATGGTGACTGACCAAGTGAGAATTTGAACCTAGGTCTCTCCAGTCCTAACCTGACATCCTAGGCCAGTGATGGCGAACCTATGGCACGCGTGCCACAGGCGGCACGCAGGGACCTCCCTGTAGGCACGTGAGTCATAGACTGGAACACAGAACCTACCCAGCCTCCTGTACTGCATTGTTAAGGTTTGAATTTACTTCTTTGAATACCTCCCCCCCACTTCTGTTTTCTGGTGTATTTAAACATCGAAAACTGGGAAGCTCTGGCCCATGAACGATCTAAATGGAGGTTGGCCTTTCACAAAGGTTCCATGGACTTTGAAGAAGCCCGAGTGCAAGGTGAAAGGGAGAAACGTGCTAAGCGAAAAGCACGTCAAATGAATCCTTTACAGGACCATCTTCTATCTGGTAACCTGTGTCCTCACTGTGGGAAGCTGTGTGGATCTAGAATTGGCCTCCACAGTCACTTACGGACCCATCGCTAGAGTCTACACAATCTTCTTTAGAATTTCCTCCTTTTATCCCGGAAGACAATCTTACTCGGTCACGAGTGATCGCCTGATGATGATGATGATATAGGAAATTTTATCTATGGGCTTTATGAACATTATTTATACATGAATTATAAACCACTCATCATTTTTAGCATAAATAAGAACTATAAACTTTCTACAGCCTGAAAAATTGGACAAATGTAAGGAAAGGGTCTACATGGGGTTTTTTTATCAATCAAATCATTTTTATCATCAGGATTATCCTCTCTTTTATCATTATTAATATTATATTTATTGTTTATTATATTCATTATTTATTTCATCATATATTTATTCAGGTTTAATTGCAGTGTTGGCACTTTGAAATAAATATGTTGGTTTTGTGTTGCAGTTTGGGCACTCGGGCTCAAAAAGGTTTGCCATCACTGTCCTAGGCCATCCTTCCCCAACCTGGTGCCCTGGTGCCAATGGCCACGCTGGCTGGGGATGATGAGTCCCACACATCAGGAGGGCACCGGGTTGGGGAAGGAAGCCCTTGCCACTATGCATCAGTGAGGTCCTACCCACCCTCTCTATAGCATACTCAGCTGCACTGCACAGACAGATGGGGAGGGGGGGGGAGCTAGCAAATTGTCTTGCTTCTGGCTAGGGGGATAAGAACCTAAGAACAATGGAACTAACTACCCAGGGAGGTCGTGTGGGCTCTCCCACTAGAGGCATTCAAGGTGCAGCTGGACAGTCATCTGTCAGGGATGCTTTGACTTGGATTCCTGGGTTGAGCAGGGGGTTGGACTCGATGGCCTTGTAGGCCCCTTCCAACTCTACTATGATTCTATGATTCTACGAACACAAGAAGAGCCCTGCTGGATCAGACCAAGGCCCATCTAGTCCAGCATTCTGTTCACACAGTGGCCAACCAGCTGCCCACAGGATCCCACAAGCAGGACATGAGTTGCAACAGCACCTTCCTGCCCATGTTCCCCAGCAACTGGTGTCCATAGGCATACTGCCTCCGATACTGGAGGTAGCTCACAGCCATCAGGACTAGTAGCCATTGCTAGCCTTCTCCTCCATGAATTTGTCCAATCCCCTTTTAAAGCCATCCAAAGTGGTGACCATCACTACATCTCATGGAAGTGAATTCCATAGTTTAACTATGCAATGTGTGAAGAAGTACTTCGTTTTATCTGTCCTGAATCTCCCACCAATCAGCTTCATGGGATGACCCCTTTGAGTTCTAGTTTTATGAGAGGGAGAGAGAGAGAAAAATATCTCCCTGTCCACTTTCTCCACACCAGGCATCATTAGATTAACTGGATGGCCTTGTTAGTCCATTCTGCCACTGTGACCCAGAGCTAGGCTGGCATAAATGGGAAGTGATTCCGCCCCGCTCCGAGACTGAAAAACCTAGCCTGATTAATCTGGATTCGGAGATCAGAGCACCAGGGTAGAGTGACCCCATCAGAACCAAAGGCTTTCTCAGCACACACAGATAATTGACTCTATCATGACTCTATCATGAGGCTGGCAGGAGCAGTGGGCCAAGGGGAATGCTCGACACACTAAAGAATCTTCTGTGACTCCAAATTACAATTAAGCTCCAGCTCAGTCAGATCCCTCCGCTAATCCTTTCACAAAGGCACGACATTCTAATCACATTCTAGACATGAACTAACTGCCAATTGAATAGCTACCTAGATTAGTTTCATATTTACAAATAAAATCCCATCTCCAAACACAATTTGACTTTAGCCACCCTCGAGAAGCAGCCACTTCAACAAAGATTGTGAAGAAGCAAAAAATCCATTTGCCAAACATCACAGGAGCCCCCACAAGTATCGGGCTCAGCATTAACTTTCCAAAGGTGGCTGGGATGGGATGGGGCAAGAAATGCCCTTGGGAAGCTGCCTTCCAACCCCAGAGTTCAAAATCATGCCTCTGACTTAGGTGTGTGCTTTGTTTTGTATTTAGTCTTAAGCTCTAAGAAATTCACAGCCCAATTGTATTTAATGGGTGGGTTCGCATGTAAACCACAATGGGTTGGCTGTTCTGCGAACAACCCACAGTGTGCCCAACGGACGTCCTCCAGGCAGTCTCCAGGCAGGGGACAATGTGGCGGGACTGACTTGTCTCTCTTTCCCCACCATGATCGTGAACGATTTTCGGCTCACCACAGCTTTCCCCCCCTCCCTTTCCCCCCCTGTACCCTTGACAGCCGGCTTTTGCAATCCCCGTTTTGACAGCCACTTCAAAGTGTCCAAGCAGCACCTTGGAAGAGCTATTCGTGCACAAGTGCGGAGGCTCCAAAAATGGGCAGCCTCACCTGGGCAATGTCCAGGGAGGTACTTGCCGGCAACATGCAGCAGGTACCGACTTTGGACACTGTCGCAGGGAGGGTCCAATAAATACCTTTCTTCCTCCCTTTGGTTTGGGAGCTGCCAAAAGGCGAGCTGTCAAGCCAAACCAAAGGCGCAGCAGGATCCTCACCTTATTTGGGGCGGGGGGGGGGGACGACACTCCACTATCCTAAGGTTGCTCTTTTCCACCTGTTCCTGAGACTCTGGTGTAAATCCCACCACCCGCTCTTTGCAAGCACGGATCTCTCATGCCTTTGGTTTGGCTTGACTACTCGCATTTTGTCCGCCGCCAAACCAAACCAAAGGCAGAATGGAGGGTATTTAGACTCTCTCTAGGACAATGTCCAGGATTGGTTCCTGGCCTGCTGCACGTTGCTAGCAGGTACCTCCCTGGATATTGCCCGGGCGAGGCTGCCCATTTTCAGACCTCGGTAAGTGCGAACCTCCCCACTTGTGTAAGTCCCCCAAAAAGTTAAAAATATGAGTGGAAGTTTTGCCACTCTTGCCGACGAGCACCTCGTTCACCACTGGCCTTTGCCCACTGGTCGCCTGGGTTTGGATGATACGGCAACCCACCCTGAGTAAAACAAACCCTAGAACAGTGTTCCCCAACCTTGGGTCCCCAGATGTTTTGGGCCTACAACTCCCAGCATGCCCCAGCCAGCGTAGCTGGCTGGGGCATGCTGGGAGTTGTAGGCCCGAAACATCTGGGGACCCAAGGTTGGGGAACACTGCCCTAGAACAGCCCATGGGTTCTCAGGGTGACTTGTCTGGAAAAAGACACACACAAGCCACCATGGGTAAACTGGGCTGGGTTCAGACAACACGCCAAGCAACCATGGCTACTTAGGTCACCCAGTAGTAAGTCTCACGAGGTTCAATGGGACTTACTCTCAAGGAAGCGTGCATAGGATTTCAGCCTTAGGTAAGCCAACGCATCCTGACTAGCCAGCCCTATATAACCTAGGGATGCCAGATTCATTGTGGCTTGGAGTTCCTGTGCTCTTAAATGCAGGGTTGCCATCCTTTTACAGGCTTTGCCTCTGTGCCTGTAGCAGCACCCTAATGAACACAGAAGCCAGCAGATTGCATGGAGAGAAGTGATAGCAAAACTTCATCTACTACCAACCTAGATTCCACCTAAACATCAGGAAAAATTTCCTGACTGTCAGAGCAATAAGACAATGGAATCAACTACCTAGGGAGGTGGTGGGCTCTCCCGCTCTGGAGGCATTCAAGGTGCGGCTGGACAGACATCTGTCAGAGATGCTTTGACCTGGATTCCTGCACTGAGCAGGGGGTTGGACTCGATGGCCTTGTAGGCCCCTTCCAACTCTACTTTTCTATGATTCTATGATTCTATATTTCAAGGCATGGGGGGAAAGCCTGTTAAATGCTGACCACCCTGTTCTCCTCTAACTAGGTAACACCTGCGAGTTACCAAATTTAACAACCTGTACACCAAGCAAACCTGCCTGGCCGCACAACCCCGCTCTGCCTCTGAGTTACGCTGACTTACTTCTGCACCACCAGAAACTGGCTAGTTGTGGACTGGGTTTCACCTTTTGCCCACTCAGATTTAGGGGGACCGCATGCACCAGTAGGATCTGCAAATAAAAACACCGCCGCCACCACAGCAGTGTGGAAGGAGGAATTTGAACCAGTGCCGCTTCCTTACAGTCGCTCAAAGCACAGAAAGCCTGGCTACTGTCCTGAAGTAGGACACGGGTGACAGGGGACACACAGTTTGCTCTTTCTGTGCAGTGGGAATTGCTGCTGGAACAGAAAAATGTGGGCTTCAGCCAGAGCTTTTGTGATGCTGTGTGGACCTACTGTGCACTGCTTTGCATTCAGGATCTTGAATAACTTGCCTCAGTTTGCCTTTTCTGTATAATGGCCTCCTGCTGTGGAGTAAACCCCTTGGCTCTGCTCACCGTGACACTTTGGCTTTGCCCTGCCCAGTCCCAATGGGCACCAGTTGACACTGGTACTGAGTTCAACAATGGCTCCATCATACCGCCCTCAGGACTCTCAAAGAATGTTATCTGGACATAGGCTTGGGCAAATTAATGGCAGACTTATCACCAAATGGAAAGAAGACCCAGCACCAGACAGAACAACTGGGCAGACTGCACTAGTTGCCTTCCTAGTCTGCTTGCTCTTGCAAGAAGAGAATGGGGTGTGTGTGTGTGCTTCCCCATTCCTTCCCCCGGGGGCTTCAGCATTCCAAAGATTGAGGGGTGAGGGATGCGTTGTCCATTATTCCTCACCATACAGGAGCCAGGTTTTGAGGCTAATAAAAGAACAGCAATTAAAAAACCAGTTGCCTCCAAAGAGCTGAGCTGCTACCATGAGGATTGCCAACTTTTTTTCTCCCGTCAGTGCTTCTGTACTGCTGGAATGACAAGAAGCAGCAATTCCCTTTAGCCCCCTGCACCCAGCACTTGACATTTTGCACCACTAGTTTCATCAGTCGTGTGGTTCAAGAGGCCTTCAGTGCTTCAGAATCAGACAGCAGGATCTTGGATAAAATGCCATATTCACTACATTGAAGTGTCCATCCAGCACTCTGGTCGTGAAGACCAGAGAGCTTTCCTGTCCCACTCAAAGATGAATTGATTGGGCCACTTTTAATATCTGAACTACCTCCTGAATGTGCACACCAGTCTCTGTTGCCATGTCTTAATTTTCGAGGGATAAATCACAAATTGAAATGTGTCAACTCTCTTAAAACTCAAGCTTGGCTTTGCTCTGCCGATTACTGCTGGCAATGAGGCTGTGGCTGCTGACAGAGCTGTGGGAGGCTTCCTTGCTTACCTTGCAAATATCACTGGTGTGGGAAAGCAGCTTGACAAAAGTGGACAGGAGATCTCCAATTCCTCTAAACCAGTGTTCTCCAACCTTGGGTCCCCAGATGTTTTTGGCCTACAACTCCCAGCATGCCGCAGCCAGCATACTGGGAGTTGTAGGCCAAAAACATCTGGGGACCCAAGGTTGGAGAACACTGCTCTAAACAACACCCATGCTAGTGACCGGGATCAGTATCTAGCTCACATCCTTGTACGCTGCTGCTGCTTTTGGGAAAGCAAGCAGAACAATATTTCATCTCACAATGGATCTGGTTGTACTTATTATACACTAGCTGCAACTCAAACACACCCAGCAACAGAGCTAAGATTTTTTAAAATGTTATTTACGAGATTTTTAGGCAACTCTGCAGCAAAATATCAAAGCAGCATACAATAAGGATGATGAAAGATGAGCATAAAATATAAAATCACATATAAACAAAAAGCAGAGCAGAGCAACAGCATAAAAGTTCAGCATAAAACACTGGCACAAAACATCCTGGCACTAGAATAATGTCCAAGTTTTTTTGTTTGTTTGTAATTCTTATATACTGCTTAATATAATAACATTTCTAAGCAGTTCACATATAAATATTAAAAATCATATTTAAAAATACTATTAAAAACAATTTCAACTACCGTAACAGTAAAATCACATTTAAAATGCGCAATTAAAAACAATTCCAGATACAACAACAATACAGGGAGCAGTAAAATGGAGCAGCATAGGATTAACAGCCATTAATTACCAGTGAGAGCAAGCCTGGGTGAAGAAGGGTGTTTCCAGGAGGCATTTGAAACAGACCAGATTTTCTGCCTCCAGAACTGCCCCGGGGAGGGTTTTCAAGCGGGTGGGCACCACCACTGAGAAGGCCCACCTTTGATGTATTACATGGCAATATTCTGCTGGTCACAGAATGACCAGCAAGGTCTCCTCTGAAGATCTTAAAAGTTGTCTGGGTATATATAAGGGAAGGCGGTCTGCTAGGTCTCCTGGCCACAAGTTGTTTAGGGCTTTGTATGACAATAAGATAACCTTGAACGTGGCCCAGTAGCTAATAGGCAGCCAGCGCAGTTCTTTTAGCACGGGTGTTACGTGAGCATAGCTGGGCGTCCCAGTGAGGAGCACCCGAGCTGCTGTGCTCTGCACTAGCTGCAGCTTCTGAGCCAGGCGCAAGGGCAGCCCCACACAGAGCACATTACAGTAGTCTAATTGTGAGCTTACCAGTGCACAGATCACCATGGCTGGGCTGTCCCTATCCAGGAACAGGGCAACCGAACTTGGTAATGGGCACTGTGGGCCACTGAGGTCACCTGGGCCTCCAGTGACAAAGACGGATCCAGGAGTACCCCCTGCCCCAAACTATGTACTGCTCTCTTGGAGTTGGCACCAGGGAAGCCGGCCTAGGGAGGGCATCTGGAAGTGTGGGTGTTCAGTCAGGTGTTGTGACTGAATAGGCTCTCTGGTCACCACACGCCTAACTTCACTCAGCATGGGGGCCGCGGGTGCACAGCAGAGAGCCTCAGGAACCAGCCCAGTGTTTGGGCTGGCTTGTGTGATAGAAGGTGGTCCTTGAGGGATTTAGGATTTAGGGCTTGATGGGTAAGTATCAGCACTTTGAATGCGCCTGGGTATGGACCAGTCACCGGTATTACTGACGAAGAACTGGTCAGCCAGTCCCAGGTAGCAACCTAGCTGCTGCGTTGTGTACTAACTGATGTGTTTGGGAAATCTTCAGAAGCAGCCCCCCACATACAACACCTAGAGGCTAGATAACCGTGGCCAGGATATCAGGCACAAGATGTGAAAGATGAATCCCTGCCCCGCTCCACACAAACACGCGCGCACACACGTGCACACAGAGAGAGAGAGAGAGAGAGAGAGAGAGATTCAGAAGCAGAAAAACAGGGATAAGCTTCCCAGGGCCCTATGCCAGAGGACTGGGCCGTGGGAGTGGATGGGGGCCCTGTGCTCGCTTGCAGCTGGCAACCCTGGCATGTGCAAGCCAGTGCAGCTGGTGGGCGCAGCGGTGACTGTCCCTGAGGTGCCCCTCCCCTGTGCCCACCTTGGAGAGCACCCTCCGGAGTGGGAGGTGCAGCAGTGCGATGCTCTGCAGAGGTGACTCTTAAAGCAACAGGCACCTCTCCCCACCAGGACTCTAGGAAGGGGCCGCAGCTCAGCGGCAGAGCCCCCGCTTTGCGTGCAGAAGGTCCCTCCCAGGTCCAATCCCAGGCAGCATCTCCAGGGAGGGCTGGGACAAGACCCCTGCCTCAAACCCTGCAAACCGCTGCCAGTCAGTCTAGACCAAGGTTCTCCAACCTTGAGTCCCCAGATGTTGTTGGCCTACAGCTCCCAGCATACCCAGCCAGTATGGATAATGGCAAGGGATCCTGGGAGCTGCAGTCCAGCAGCATCTGCAGGGCCGGATTAAGCTAGGGGCTGTTGGAGCGGAAGCTCCAGGCCCCTAACAGAAAACAGGCCCACAATTATAGGGACACGCGGCGATTTTTCCCCCCCTTCGGAGACGTCCGGGGAAAGGGAGCCTTGCGCTGCCACTGCCGTCCTTTCCTGCCCTGGCAGGCTCGGGGCAGGCGCCATCCGCGAGGGAGGGAAGCAGGCACGGGAGGAGCCACGGCCACAGCTTCATGGAGAGAGCCAGGTAGAGGACGGACCCTCTCCGGCGTCTTCCTTCTTCCTCCTCCCTCCTCCCCCCTCCTCCTGTGTCTTGGGGACTCGTCCGGCATTGGATTTCCCTTTCGTTTTGCTGGCCCCTCCTCTTCGTCTCGGCCGTGAGTGACAGGCGGCAAAGCCCCGGGAGAAACCGGCCTCGTCGTCAGCAGCTGCAACTTCAAGCGCGTCAAGCTGCTCTCGCTGGGCTCGAGGTTTGTCCAGTTTCCCTGAGGGAAACCGAGGCAAAAAGGAAAGCAAGGCTGGCACAAAATGCCCCCCCCTCACACGCAGACACTTCCGTTCTCTTTCTCCTGTTTCAGCTTCCCCCAAAGCACCTTCCTTCCTGCCTCAGTTTCCCTCAAAGTTTGCATACAGTTTCCCTCAAAGTTCGAGGGAAACAAGCAAAAAAGAAAGGCAGGCAGGCACAAAGTGGGTCCCCCCCTTCTATTCCCTTTCTCCTTCCATTTCTGCCTCAGCTTCCTTCAAAGTACTCTCCCTCCTTCCCGGCATCTGCCTCAGTTTCCCTCAGAGTGCCCTCTTTCCTGCCTGCCCACCTGTTTCCCATACAGGCGCTGCTGCCTTTTCACATTTATTTTATTTATTTATTTTATTTGTTATATTTATACCCCACCTTTTTTCCTGCAAGGAACCCAAGGCGACTTACATAGTCCTCCTCCTCCTCCTCCTCCTCCATTTTATCCTCACAACAACCCTGTGAGGTAGGTTAGGCTGAGAGTCAGGGACTCTTTTATAATGTATTTCAGTTTACCCCACACAAAGCACTCACACACACAGAGCAGCCAGACAAAAGCAAAACATGCTTATAATTTGTAGGTAGCCTTTTATAATGTATTTCAATTTTAGACAGCAAAAAAGGTAGTACATTCTTATTTTTTAAACCCACTTTTGCCATCGAAATAAAATTCCATCCTCCATTTAATCATTTATTATTTATTTATTTATTTATTGCATTTATACCCCACTCTTCAGCCAGAAAAGGCTCTCAGAGCGGCTTACACAGATTAATAATAAGACATTCCCTGCCCTCAGGCTCACAATCTAAAAGACATGACACAAAAGGAAAAGGGATTAGGAGGGAGGAGGAAGAATGCCAAACTCAGGCACCAATATAATGTTTGGCATTCTTCCTCCTCCCCCCCAATCCCTTTTCCTTTTGTGTCACATCTTTTAGATTGTGAGCCTGAGGGTAGGGAATGTCTTATTATTACCGGTAATCTGTGTAAACCGCTCTGAGAGCCTTTTCTGGCTGAAGAGCGGGGTATAAATGGAATAAATAAATAAATAAATCACTAATTTCTACCCACTTTTGCCATCAAAATAACATTCCATCCTCCATTTAATCACTTGTTAACATTATAATTAATTTATAATAACTTTCCATTTAAGAAAAAAAAATTCACCCCTATCAAGTGAAAAAAAATGACCCAGGTCCTTTTTTTTTACTTGATCCATTCGTTCTTTTTTTAAAAAAAACTATAGTCCGGTCCCCCAACAGTCTGAGAGACAATGAACTGGCCCCCTGTTTAAAAAGTTTGAGGACCCCTGTTGTAATCCTTACATCAACCCTGTAAGGCAGGTCAATAGCATTCTCTCCATACAGCACGTGGGGGGGGGGGCAGCTGAGTAAGAGCTCGGTTCGTGTACATTGTTGCCTAACAGTCTGCATAATTCCCGAAGGGGTGGGCTGTGTTAGTCTATTGCAGCAAGAACAACAAGAGAGTCTTGTGGTACCCTAAAGACCAACACATTCATTCTGACATAAGCTTTCACGGACACTGCCCACTTCCATCAGGTTTTATTGAGTTAACAAGCTTCTTGTTTACAAAAAAAGAAATATTTTCAATATGTTTCTGTTTTGGCACTTTAATGGTAATTAAAATATTTAATTTGTTTTAATATAAAATTGCGCCTTCATTTTATTTATTTCCATAAAAAGGCCCACCAAAATCCTCAGCACCAGGCCCATAATGCTCTTAATCCGGCCCTGAGCATCTGGGGACCGAAGGTTGGAGAGCCCTGGTCTAGACAATACGGAACTAAATCATGGACCAATGGTCCGACTTAAGGCAGCTTCCTAGGTTCCTCTAACACTTTGCCTAGGGGTAGGGGGGGGGGGGGTTGTGGGATTCCAGTGGGTGCTTAAACTACAGGAAACCCTGTTTTAGTGAGTTGGAGGAGACTAAAGCATCCATTGAGTTTAGTGAACAAATGGAGCTTGGAGGAATGCAGAATGACAGCATCACATCTGGTGATTACCTGCTATCTTATATCAACAGGCTGATAAACTGTTATCATTAAATTATGCTCTCTTGGATTCAAGGCCATACATCAAGTTGGTATGAAATCCATTCCTGCCTATCACAGCATTTGGCTAATGGGGGGGGGGGGCTGTTATCTTTTGCTAGAAGTTGGCTGAAGCCTATATCTGTCAATTATCTTTTGCTTGCTCATAATGGAATTGGACTAATATGAAATGGCAAAGATTCCCATAAGATGATGATGATGGGTCCTATTTTACACCCCTGTGGCCCTGCAGAGCAAGTGAATGTTCAGAAGTGTGCATGTAACAGGTTTATTGCATAAGAATTAAAAAAAGAAAAGGAAATCACTGTATATGTCTAAAAATATATTTGAGCAAGGATGATCTATGTTCTTCTATGTTCATCTCATTTACATACAGCAGAAAATGTGCCTTGGTGTCATAGAATCATAGAAAAGTAGAGTTGGAAGGGGCCTACAAGGCCATCGAGTCCAACCCCCTGCTCAGTGCAGGAATCCAGGTCAAAGCATCCCTGACAGATGGATGTCCAGCCGCACCTTGAATGCCTCCAGATTGGGAAAGCCCACCACCTCCCTAGGTAGTTGGTTCCATTGTCTTATTGCTCTGACCGTCAGGAAATTTTTCCTGATGTTTAGGTGGAATCTAGGTTCCTGTAACTTGAGCCCATTATTCCGTGTCCTGCAAACTGGGATGATCGAGAAGAGATCATATTCTCGCCGCTTGTTACCTCTCCCCAGTTTGGGAAGGAAGCACTCTTGATAAGCACTCACTGAGTCCGATTCTGTAGCCAATTGTGGATCCACCTGATAGTTGTTCCATCTAGCCCACTTTTAGCTAGCTTGCTAATCAGGATATCATGAGGCACTTTGTCGAAAGCTTTGCTGAAGTCCAGATATATGATGTCCACAGCATTCCCACAGTCCACAAGGGAGGTTACCCTATCAAAAAATGAGATCAGATTAGTCTGGCAGGATTTGTTCATGACAAATGTTTATGTTATACAGTTTATGTGATGTATTCTGGGCAGACAACGCTACAGTCATTCAGAGGCCCAGCAAGGCCTCTCTGCCCCCAGCAAGCCCCTCCCCATTGCCAGTGACCCCCTCCCCCTGCTCAAAGGTACAGTGTTTGTGCTTGAGAGGAGACTGGCGAGAGGCGGGGTGCACCTAGTGCCCTCATGTTTTTTGTAACTCTTCACATCAGCACTCAAAAAGACAGTTTTCTCTCAGCAGTTGCAGGGTAAGTTTGCCAAAAACGAGTCAGGCAAGGTATGAGGACTGCGAACCAAAACATTTACTGGAATGCAAAAGGCAAAACATGAGCCAATTCTTGTGGGTCTGAATTCAGCCTTGACTGTTGACCTCAAGTGTGATGGGATGGGAGAGATATTTCTTATCTGTGCAGGATCCAAGCTGTTGATTTATTGTGTAGACAAATTCTGCGCCTTGAATGATGCTTGGAAGATGGTAGAAAGCTACTTGATATTTATGTTTATGTTCTCAGAGTACCAAACTTACCTTGCTATCCAATAAGAGATATACCGGTAATACAAGTGCCACCACCCCTCTGAACTATCATCTGTAGCAAATCTTTAATTCCGACAGTGCTACTTAGCAGATATACCTTCTTTTCCTGCATTAAAAAAAAAATCAATGAACAAAAATTTGAAACATTCAATGCATCAGAAGGTCACGCTGTGCTGTTTCCATCTTCTTCAATGCCTTGTTTTCAGACGTCTTTCTAGTCCCGTGATAGACCCCTAATTTCTTTTTAAAAATCACCTCCTTTAGTTCTACAGTATTGCCTCTGCTGTAACTAGTTCTCTGCTTCCCTCTCATTTCGCAGATATTAATTTTTTGTTTATAGGAAAATCTATAGAGTTTGAATTATCAAAAGCCAGCTTCCCCGGTGGGGAAAGGCACAAAATCAATACTGAGATATTGCCTTATTTAATGGCTGTTGTGAATAGCTCTGTTATGATGCTTTAGGAGAGGTAAATTATGAAAGCTTCACAGAGGTTAGTTAACAGTGCCTGTTGCTACCTGCCTTCTACTCTAGCAACCCACATTTCTGGTATGTCTTGTTGGAGATTAGCTGATGTCATATTGTAATGTCCTAGTTCACCATACCCTCCAACATTTCACAGATGAAAATAGGGACACACTGTAGAGAGCTTTCTCCATTGCACTTCGGCATGTGTTAGAAAAAGACTTTCACATGGGGTACACAGGCAGAGCCAAGTGAAATTTACCACTGCTCTGAAAACAGAATAACAGTGCAATCCTATGCATGTGTACTCAGAAGGAAGTCCTATTACGTTCAATGGGACTTACTCACAGGAAAGTGTGTATAGGATTACATCCTAAAATACAGAAGTCCTTTCCATAAAACTCAAACCGGAACAACATAGTACAAGCAACGGAGTTAAACCCACCTAGTTTCAGTGTCACCAGGGAGCACGTTTCATGTTTTATACCAAAGGAAAGCACTCTGCAACATTTAGAAACGAAAGTCAAAATTACATAGTGCATCAGTTGTGGATTTGGAAAGAGCAGGAAAAAGATAGCCTCAAAGCAAACTCGTAGCTTTTATGGCAGGGGCGAGAATCGCGCAGCCCTCCAGATGTTGTTGGACTGCAACTCCCAGCTGCCCTCGCCAGCAGAGCCAATGGTGAGGAATGCTGGGAGTTGCAGTCCAACAACATCTAGAGGGCCACACAATTCCCACCCCTGTTTTATGTAAACCAAATATTGACCACATTTGGCACAGAGAAAAGTGCATGGACAAACAGAACTGCTTGCAGTTCTTTAAAAAAAAAAAAAATCAGGATTGGCACAAATTCAACAGGTGAAGCTTACCCACCCACCCCACACCCCCAAACATGGAGCTTCAGAGAGAAGGGGAAGTTTCTTGCATTTCCTTCTGACACTGTAACCTCACCTGTTAGAGGCACAGAGTCAGCTCTGTTAGGAAATAAAATCTTTGGCAATACAAAGATAGGAATCATGTGATAACTTCCCTCATTCACATCCCCTTCAGTCCAGGCCAGCAGGTGCAGCCTCCACCTCCTTTTCCTTTCACCCATCTAATCCCTTTCCCACAGCAGCGTGCAGCAGAGGCAGCAGGTAGAGCATGTGCGTGCACACACACACATCCTCGCCTGGCCCTCCCAGCTTAGCAGTGTCTGTCCCCTCCCTGCTTAATGTGGCTAAGCAAAGAGCTACTCTTAAAGGGACCATTGGCAACATTGCAGCTAAGCTAAAACTGCAAGCTTAGGTGCAATTTTGCCCATGGCCCCTTTAAGAGCAGCTTAAAGTATCTTGCAGTTGTGGGAGGCAGGAGAATCTGGGACTCTGCATGACAAAGTGAGAAGCCGTGACGGCTTAAGGGTTTTCGTGAGGGTCCCGGCATTTGGGGGGCAGTTGGAGACTATGAGTTCACCAAGATGTCATGTAACTCTCCTAGATTTTGGAGGCGTGGAACATATTTGAATGCAGTGATTTGGGGACTCTTGTGATATGGAAAACTGCAGAGTGCTGCTGAGGCTGGAAGGGGCCTCCAGGGCAGCCTCATGGATAGCCGTGTTTGACATAAGGGCTTGAGCTAGCTTTGGATCCCAGGTTTCATCTATGAATACTGAGGGCTAGTGTGTGCGTTCATCAGAATCGAGTGACGTGCAAGCTTTGCCTGCATGGTACCACATCAGGCCGCCTGTCTGGTGGAGGAGCTTGAAATTTGCTCTCCTCCCTGCCAGCGCCCCCACCCACCCCGCGCCCGCAGCGCAGACAGAACACAAATATGTCAGGAGATGGATTTAGTGGCAATGTTCTCTGCTAGGGATGCTGGTTTTCTGTATTCAAGAAATTGTTGTATTTTGCACACAGGGATGTTCCAGAGATGTAGCAACCGATGCCCATGAAGGATGCAAGGCAGACAAGAAAGAAACCGCTTGCTGAGCTATTTGGCCTTTTAAAAATCCTTTGGCCTTGCTTAAAGTCACTGTTTCCATCAAGACGGCATTCAATTTAGATTCCCCGAGCTCCGCCACCCAATTTTTGTCCCTACTCTGTTCCTCTATTCCACATTATTAATATATTGAGGTGTAACATCAAAGACTGGGGGGGGGGGAACCCCAAACAATTTAATATTCCATTTGTTGTTTATTTGCTCATGGCGGTGTTTAGATGGGAGCCACCAGGGGAACAAAAGCCTCAGACTCTCTCTGTGCCAGGCAATTAGGCACCGATCCTTCAGAAAGGGTCTGAAATGCCAC
This sequence comes from Shinisaurus crocodilurus, assembly GCA_021292165.1. Classification (NCBI taxonomy): domain Eukaryota; kingdom Metazoa; phylum Chordata; class Lepidosauria; order Squamata; family Shinisauridae; genus Shinisaurus; species Shinisaurus crocodilurus. The sequence goes on from CM037885.1 coordinate 38,845,897, forward strand.
TTCTTGCCAGTTCGTTAGACAGGCAAAAATCTGTGCCAAGAGCTGCACAGCTGCTGGTTCACCCCAACAGCAGGGCTTCATCACAGCATCCCATCCAACACACAGCCCTGGACGCAGAAATAGCTGTCCTCCTACGCAGCTGCTCTCTTCGCCAAACTGGAGTTGAATCTTTCTTTTTTCCCCTCCCCTCCTTTTTTTTCTTTTTTAAAGAATGACTCAGGAGCCAATATCCAAAGGTTTGCTGCTTTACCAAATTCACCAGCTCTCAAATTCCAGGACTGAGAGCCACTGCTGTCAGCACATTTAGGGCACAACAGCACAGGGGGGCTCAGAAGGATTACCCTCATTGTACCGTGTCATTTCTAGGCCCGCTCGTTTGTCATCAAACCCGGCTCTGGTATGAGACCAACATCTCTGATTTGTGTGTAAACTTAAATATTCCTGTTCCTGACAAAAGGTCATGGGTGGAGATATAATGAGAAGAAGGGATGGAGAGCCAGGCCAGGGGAAAGACTTGGAAGTCGCTCCGGGCCAAAATATTCAGCCCAGATGGTTTCAGGGGCTGGGCCAATACCGCATTATGTTTTTGGGGGGGCAAATACAATACATTTTCAGGGGGGCTCACGACGATGACACAAGCTGAGAGATGGGCTCCTGAATGTTTTCTTTCTTGTTCTTTTGCAGCTCTGCCATCACAGCCCGTCTGCATTCCGTCCCCTAGAGATGGGCTAACCCAGCCATTCGTAGGACTGTGCTGAACGTTCTCCATTTTCAGTTCTTGGGTCAAGAACTGGGTTGAGACTGCGTTGAAATTTCTCCTGGAAAATGTGATTGTGCAAATGTTCATGTGAGGAAAAAAGCGTCAGAGTTTCCTGCACCACACACACACACACACACACACACACACACCTCCACATGTGTAAACTAGTATAATCCCAGCTGGGGGCTGGGAAATGCAAAATGTACATAGTTTCTCTGATGGCTCCTGACATGGCCGGTGCCACATCTATTCATATGCAAATGTTCTCAAGCCCTCTAGTCATGAGCAAGGAACCACCCCTCTCCCCTGCCTGGCCCAGATGAAGTTCATCCTGATTGGCTAAAGACGGCTGGGCTACTGAAAGGAGGGATGGGGGGAGAATCTATACTGCTGCTGTGGCTTCTGGTTTGCGTTGTTGTCTGCACGCTTTCGCGGGAGTAGGGCTTTTTTGCTGAGGCAAGCCCTTTACCCCCAGGTAAAGAGAGTAAGTGCCTGGATAGTTATATAGTAAAAGAACTAGTTTTGTTGTTGTATAGCTCTACTTGTATGTACCAAAGTGTCTCCCCACCTTTCTCCCTTTTCCCTCATTCCCCACCTTTCAGTGTAATCTGTTTACCTTAAATAAACTTTCCTAGTTTTACCCCACATGGAGTGTGTGGTTCCTCTGTGGTTCAGTGCTAAATCCAGTGTATAGACCAAGGGCAAGGCCCTGAGAGAATCAAGTCAAGACAGCAGAGCTAAGGCTGGCAGTTTTGCACCTTTGATCTCTGGTCTTGAGTAAAGGACCGGTTCGCAGTCCTTCACAGTTCACCTTTTTAAAATCCCTAGATGCTGCTTCACTGCCGTTGCACCTTTCTTCTTTCTGGAGAAGTCACATGGGTAGTCCCACCCAATCAGGGACCATATAGTCAACAGATAACATCACAGCACTACCTAGCTCAGGGGTCTTCAAACTACGGCCCGCGGGCCGCATCCGGCCCGCCGGGTCTTTTCATCCGGCCCGGCGGCCGATCAAGAGTTGTGAGGGAAGAGGGGCGGCTGAGCCGGCAGGGGGGGGCATGGGCCGCCTGCCGGGCCGCCTACCTGCCGCCCTGCATCTCCTGTGGGGGGGGAAGGCTTAGCCAGGCTTTACTTTATCCGCCTCGCCGCCCGCTAGTCCCGTCACATCACTTCCGGCGTGGCGGAAGTGACGCGACGGGACCCTGCTGCGGCGCATCCATCCGGGACCCGCCCGCGCTGGTTTTTTTCAAAACTGAGCACGGCGGAGTCCAGGATGGACGCGCCGGAGCAGCGGCGGCGGACTCGGGCGGTGGCGGCGGCCAGGTAGGACGGCGGCAGGGATGAAGGCGGGAAGCGGTCGGTCGGTGGGTGGGAAGGCGGGAAGCGGCGGGTTACGGTGGGTGAGTGCGTGGGCGGGAAGCGGGAAGCGGCGGGTTATGGCGGGCGGAGCGGGAAGCGGCGGGTTACGGTGGGTGGGGCGGGAAGCGGCAGGTTATGGTGGGTGGGTGCATGGGCGGGAAGCGGGAAGCGGCGGGTTACGGTGGGTGAGTGCGTGGGCGGGAAGCGGGGGGGTTACGGTGGGTGGGTGGGCGGGAAGCGGCAGGTTACGGCGGGCGGGCGGGAAGCGGCGGGTTATGGTGGGTGGGTGCATGGGCGGGAAGCGGCGGGTTATGGTGGGTGGGCAGGAAGCGGGAAGCGGCGGGTTATGGCGGGCGGGCGGGAAGCGGCGGGTTACGGTGGGTGGGTGGGCGGGAAGTGGCAGGTTACGGTGGGTGGGTGGGCGGGAAGGCGGGAAGCGGCAGGTTACGGTGGGCGGGCGGGAAGCGGCGGGTTACGGTGGGTGGGTGGGCGGGAAGTGGCGGGGGGGCTTTACCTCATCTGCATCGCCGCCCGTTGGTCCCGTCGCGTCTATCCTGGACCCCGCCCGCGCTGTTTTTCAAAACTGAGCGCGGGCGGAGTCCAGGATGGACACGACGGAGCGGCGGCGGCGGCGGCCTCGAGCGGAGGCTGTGGCAGAGGCACCGGCAGCAGCAGCAGCGCGCAGGGGACCAGGTAGGATGGCGCCGGCGGGTGGGGTTATGGCAGCGGCGGGGGGGCTATGGCAGCGGCGGGGGGGCTATGGCGGTGGCGGGGGGGTTATGGCGGCGGCGGGGGTTTACGGGGGTGGGGGGGACCTGCGGTGGCGGCAGGGGCAGCGGGGCAGTCTTGCAGCGTGGGGCGGGGGTCCTGCGGCGGCGGCAGTGGGGTGGTCCTGCGGCGGGGGTCCTGCACCAGCGGCGGCGGCGGGGGCAGCATGAAGGAGGCGGCACAGGGGAGTCCCAGTGAGTCCGGCCCCCCAACAGGCTGAGGGACAATGAACTGGCCCCCCGTGTAAAAAGTTTGAGGACCCCTGACCTAGCTAATCAGATTTAGGCATGTGATGACACCGTTGACAGGTTGTAAAGACGTCTTTGTTCATGCACCCACCCCTCTAGGTCTATGATAGGTTAAGTAGGATTATTTCCCCAGTGTTGCCTATATTGGCAACTATAGGCCAGTCAGTCTGACATCAATCCCTGGGAAATTTTTGGAGCAGATTATAAAAAAGTCAGTCTGCAAGCACCTTGAAAGCAATGCAGTGATTACTAGAAGCCAGCATGGATTTGTCAAGAACAAATCCTGCCAGACTAATCTGATCTCATTTTTTGATCAGGTAACCTCCCTTGTGGACTGTGGGAATGCTGTGGACATCATATATCTGGACTTCAGCAAAGCTTTCGACAAAGTGCCTCATGATATCCTGATTAGCAAGCTAGCTAAAAGTGGGCTAGATGGAACAACTATCAGGTGGATCCACAATTGGCTACAGAATCGGACTCAACGAGTGCTTATCAATGGTTCCTTCTCAAACTGGGGAGAGGTAACGAGCGGGATACCACAGGGCTCGGTCCTGGGCCCAGTGCTCTTCAACATTTTTATCAATGACTTGGATGAGGAGGTGCAGGGAATGCTTATCAAATTTGCAAATGACACAGAGTTGCGTGGAACAGCTAATACTCTGGAAGACAGAAACAAAATTCAAAGAGATCTCAATAGGCTGGAGTGCTGGGCCGAAAACAACAGAATGAAATTTAATAGGGATAAATGCCAAGTGCTGCACCTAGGGAAAGGAAACCAAATGCAGAGTTACAGAATGGGGGACACTTGGCTCAACAATACTACAAGTGAGAAGGATCTTGGAATTGTGGTAGATCACAAACTGAATATGAGCCAGCAATGCGATGTGGCTGCAAAGAAGGCAAATGCTATTTTGGGCTGCATTAATAGAAGTATAGCTTCAAGTATCGCAGGAAGTGATAATTCCCCTTTACTCAGCACTGGTTAGGCCCCATCTTGAGTACTGCGTCCAGTTCTGGGCACCACACTTTCAGAAGGACGTAGACAAACTGGAGAGGGTTCAGAGGAGGGCAACAAGGATGATAAAGGGACTGGGAACAAGGCCCTATGAGGAGAGACTGAAAGAACTGGGTATGTTTAGCCTTCAGAAGAGGAGACTGAGGGGAGATATGATAGCACTCTTCCAGTGCTGTCACACAGAGGAGGGCCAGGATCTCTTCTCGAGCATCCCAGTTTGCAGGACACGGACTAATGGGCTCAAGTTTCAGGAACCCAGATTCCACCTGAACATCTGGAAAAATTTCCTGACTGTCAGAGCAATAAGACAATGGAACCAACTACCTAGGGAGGTGGTGGGCTCTCCCACTCTGGAGGCATTCAAGAGGTGCAGCTGCACACAGCCATCTGTCGGGGATGCTTTGACCTGGATTCCTGCATTGAGCGGGGGTTGGACTCGATGGCCTGGTAGGCCCCTTCCAACTCTACTTTTCTATGATTCTATGATTCTATGGCCCAAGGTAATGCCTTTTTCAGCTACAGCATACTTCAGGTATTTCTTGGGGCATGGCTCCAAAATGCGGTCAGACATCCAATGTTTTATTGGTGACATCTGGCAGGCAGGGCCAGTGCAAGGCAGTTTGGTGCCCTAGGCAAGATCAGATATTTAGCGCCCCCCCTTCCCACTTGAGCCCTCCCTCCAGCCCTATGCCCATTATGAAATAAAAGTCAATTGGCAAAACCTAAAAAATATATTATTTATTATTATTATTATTATTATTATTATTATTATTATTATTATTATTATTAATTCAGAATTAGGAAAGAAAACATCATAATAATTAGGGAGAAAAAACAATGAAGGTCTGTTCATTTGTTTGTTTTTAAAAAGCATACAAAACCAAGAACGAGGTTATCTCACAAGCACCCAAAGACCATATATATATATATATTTAAAAAGGAGACTACTTTTTTCTGCCTCTTAAAAAAAGAAAGAAAGAAAGCAGGCACCGGCGCGAACTCCTCGACCGGTTCCTGGTTTTCGAGGAGTTTTCCAAAATCAAACCAAAGGAAGAAGAAAAAGTCAAAGAAGAAAGGGGAGAGGGGGGGGGAGAGTTTTGAGCAGATCAAGTTAGAAGAAAATCTTGTTTGGAGACGCCGATCTTCCCGCGGAAACGGCAAGCCATCCTGAGTTTGCGTTTGCGTTTGCGCGGCTGTTTCTCCTTCCTCCAGTCCTGCCACCCCCGCCCCATCCTCCCGCCTTTGAGTTGCGCCAGGCAAGCACATCAAACACCGTGCGCATCTCCTCCTTGGCTACTGTTCTTCCTCGGTGAAGTTCGCATTCCCTCGCGCGCACACACACACCACTTTTCTCCGTCCCAAGCAACGGAGCTCCGTCTTTGTTTGGTCAGGGAGCGCCGGCAGAGCTGCCCAGAGCGCGTTCCACGCGGCACAACAGTTTGAGCGCAGAAACTCTCCTTCCCTACTCATAGCAGGCAAACAAGCCCCGTCCTGCTTCGGGATGCGCCGGGCACCGAAGGGCACTGGGGGGGGTCCGAGATCCTGAGGCGCGCGGGCTGCTCACCCAAGAACTGGAGCCGCAGAAGGCGTCCGTGGTGCAGGTCTGAGCAGCGGCGGGCCAGTCTCCAGCCTGAGCAGCCCGGCGGTCTCCTCTCCTCCTCGCTGCTTCGGGCTCTCCTGCAGCCCCGCTCGCCTTCCCTTCCGCCACGCCAGGGCAGATGTTCGCCTCACGCGAGGAGGTGGGCGGGGAAGGCTCGCCAGGCGCCGCCGACGCCAGCCGGAGCCGGACAGGGCTGGGAGCTTTTCCTGCAGGGAGGGAGCTAGCTTCCCTGGGGGGCAAGCTGAAGCAGGGCCAATGTCGGGGGCATCGCCAGGCTGGCATTCTTTTCTTCCTCAGCCGCTGCTGCCGCTGCCGCTTACCTGCCTTGCTTGGTTATGAATCAAAATTGTGAAATTCCGTCTACTACAAGTCAAGATATGATTGGTAAAACAAACTTGGTAAAATACGCATTTTAGCGCTGTATTTTTTCCCCAAGGCATTTCTGGCGCCCCCCTTTAGCCCTGCGCCCTAGGCAGCTGCCTAGTTGGTCTAATGGTAGCGCCGGCCCTGCGGGCAGGCCCAGTGTGGGTTGGGAGGGAGGGATTGATGCAGACTAACCTAGTGAGCAACCTGAGGCATCTTAAGGGGGAAGAGTGCTTATCCAACCCATTTCTCACTGCCAACCAGTTCAGGGGCCATGGGGGAAGCTGCCCTTGGGTCCTGGAAGCATCATCCTACTGAAAGCTTGGCCAGTCAAACTGCAGGGGACACACCTTGACACACCTTAAGCTGGCCAGAAGTATGGATCAGTTCATGGACTGATGCCATGCTTTGAGCCCGGGTGGAGTTGCCCATTCAGGCAGGCAGGAGCAGGTACATCTTCCCAGTTCGCTCCTTCAGTTCTAGGGACCTGCACTGTCTGGGGACAAGTGAATGAGGTTACTCAAGTTGCTGCTCACTGCAGATCCTTGTAATTAACGAAGATGCAGCTCTTTTAAAATCCCGTGTCTGTCTTGTGCCTCCATTCCAAGGGGCATGGAAGCATTCTTAGTATTTCTCTTAATGTTCTTATTGTCTACTATTTTGATTGCATATTTATGTAGAAAGTAGAATAAAAATAAGCTAGCTAGCTAGATGAGGGCCACTGAGAATGAGTGCAGATGACGTGAACATTTTTGCAGGGAGTGTCAAAACTGGATGGAGAAAAGGGGCCTGTGAAGCCACAACAAGCTCTGTCCTGGAGACAAGGTTTTTGCAGCTAGCCACAAACATTCTGACCCAGCAAAATCAAAAGGAAGTGCTGAACGGGTCACAGGAGATGGATGCAACTCCGTGGACCCGTCTTAGACCCTAGCCTGCCTCCCATTAGCCAGCACTTCCTTACCTAGTCCCTTGTCACATGATGAATTTTCAGCACAAGCACTAGCAATTAGGAATTCTACTCTCATCAAGGAAAGTGATTAGCAAGAATGCATGCCGCTTACAAAAGCCAGCTCAATTAAAGAGAATAACAAGCTTTTTACAGCAACAAAGGACGTTCTAAGTAGGCCTGGGTGAGTAAATAAAGCAGTAATCAGGGTGATTAATTTAAAAATTCAAGAAAGGTCTGCAATGGATTGATATTCTAAAAGTCTAATGGATCCCCCGAGAAAAGCAAAGGAACCATTTGGCTAAAGAGTGAAGGAAGCCTCATTAATTGCCAGCAACGAGGGGCAGGCAGCAGCTGAGCACTGTCAGGCAGCCTTTTGCCAGGAACGGGGTGCTGTACCTCACAGCCCTTAGAAAGGCAACCCACTCCTGTGTTTTGTGTGTAAAAGGAGAGGTGCTGGGGCTAAAGCCGCTTTTGAAATCATAGAATCATAGAGTTGGAAGGGGCCTACAAGGCCATCAAGTCCAACCCCCTGCTCAATGCAGGAATCCAGGTCAAAGCATCCCTGACAGATGGCTGTCCAGCTGCACCTTGAATGCCTCCAGAGTGGGAGAGCCCACCACCTCCCTAGATAGTTGATTCCATTGCCTTATTGCTCTGACAGTCAGGAAATTTTTCCTGATGTTTAGGTGGAATCTGGGTTCCTGTAACTTGAGCCCATTATTCCGTGTCCTGCAAACTGGGATGATCGAGAAGAGATCCTGGCCCTCCTCTGTGTGACATCCCTTCAAGTACTGGAAGAGTGCGATCATATCTCCCCTCAGTCTCCTCTTCTGAAGGCTAAACATGCCCACTTCTTTCAGTCTCTCCTCACAGGGCCTTGTTTCCAGTCCCTTTATCATCCTTGTTGCCCTCCTCTGAACCCTCTCCAGTTTGTCTACGTCCTTCTTAAAGTGTGGTGCCCAGAACTGGACGCAGGACTCAAGATGAGGCCTAACCAGTGCCGAGTAAAGGGGAATTATCACTTCCCGCGATTTGGAAGCTATACTTCTATTAATGCAGAATCCTTCTGCCCAGTCTCTGACAGCTGGGTGCTGGTGTGGCATAGGCTCAGAGAACATCTGTACTTTCCTGCCCTTGAAATGAGTTTATAGGCACGGCTGCCAGGGAGGGGGATGCTGCCCCCTCAAAGGGTCGGCCGACTCTGCTGGGTCGGACAAGGCCCACCTGGCCTGGTGTTCTGCTTTGTACCATGGGGAGCCAGATGCCTCTGGAATCTCACCCATATCCTTTCTTCTGCTGGCCCTGCTCCAATGCCTTGGTCAGCAGCAATGTCAACCTGTAGCAGGTGATAGTTTTCCTTGGAAGGAGAAAAAGTGATGGGAGAAGACTCACTTGCTAAATTTCTCCATGGCATCTGCAGGTCACTGTTAAAAGGACGGGAACGGGGCCAGTAAAAAGGTGGGCTTATGTAACAGCACCAGGCAATCTACAAGGTGTCCTCTTCTATAGTGGACAGCCCTCTGTTGGAAGGGCTGCCAGAGGACTGTCCGCTGTTTTGGAGGCCTCCTCCGGTTGGGGGCTGTCCAGCCCAAGTCTGGTCTAAAGTCAAAGAGCCGTCAGCAGGAAGAGCAGCTGGGCCTTGAGGGGGGCCAATCGGCACTTCGCACTGGGACAGCCGACGGAGCGAGGCACACGTGGTCACAGACGCCCACACTGTTTAGTTCTATTTCAATTATAATAATAATTTCTTAATTGCATCTCTATGTATAAATTAGCATGTGCACATTTCAATGCAAATTGGTGTCTTCTTCTGTCCTCCTTTTCGGCGGTTCAGCAACGGCCACCCTGGCTCAGAGGTAGTGGGGAGAGGAGAGCCCAAAGCAGGCAGGCAACTAGGCCTGGCTACGGTGCCTAAAGAGCCGGGAATGCTTCGTGACTGCCTGATGGCCAGAGAGGAACCTGCAGGCTCAAGGACAGGGGTGGGCAACATGCGGTCCAGGGGTCCCTGTCACCCGCACCACTGCGCCACCAAAATTGGGCTAAATTTGTCCCTTTCAAGCAGTCTGCTGCCACAATTTTGCCACTTGCTGAATTTTGGCCCCATGCCTGCAGCAGGAGTGAGCCCGCAAAGAGGTCCGGGGGGTGGAAAGTGGCTGCTGGACCCCCCCCCCCAAGTTTCCCACCCCTGCTCTAGGAAGACCATGGGGTGGAGGACAGTTTCAGGGAAAGGCAAGGCCTGCTGCTTATTCTTGGGAGCCATACATGAATGCCACCAGGAGGAACACAGTGAGAAGCAGCGTGGTGTAGCGTTAGAGTATTGGACTGAGACTGGGGTGACCTGGGTTCAACTGGGTGACTTAGAATCATAGAAAAGTAGAGTTGGAAGGGGCCTACCAGGCCATCGAGTCCAACCCCCCTGCTCAACGCAAGAATCCAAGTCAAAGCATCCCTGACAGATGGCCGTCCAGCCGCACCTTGAATGCCTCCAGAGTGGGAGAGCCCACCACCTCCCTAGGTAGTTGGTTCCATTGTCTTATTGCTCTGACAGTCAGGAATTTTTTCCTGATGTTCAGGTGGAATCTAGGTTCCTGTAACTTGAGCCCATTATTCCGTGTCCTGCAAACTGGGAGGATCGAGAAGAGATCCTGGCCCTCCTCTGTGTGACAACCCTTTAAGTGCTGGAAGAGTGCGATCATATCTCCCCTCAGTCTTCTCTTCTGAAAGCTAAACATGCCCAGACCAGTTCTTTCACTCTCTCCACTTTGAGCCTGTCACTGACTCTCAGCCTAACCTACCTCACAGGGTTGTTGTGAGGATAAAATAGAAGGGGGAGAGTCTTGTATGCTGCCTTGGGCTCCTCAGAGGAAAAGGCAGAATATAAATGTAACAAACAAACAAATAAATAAATAATTGGGGGGGGATGAGAAATGGGTCCAACAAATTCTAAATCTCAGCAGCAAAGTGAGAGTTTTGGACAAAAGAGGCCGACAAAAGAGCACTTCGGCAGCAGAGAGGCCAACCAGACACTGAGAGCGATGCTGACCGTGGTTTCACAACTGATGGCTTTTTATCTGGAGCCCGCTGAGAGAGCGGCACACAACATGGCGGCTAGAGGCTGAAGCATGTGTGCGGCTGCCATTTTGAATATGCAGCCCCCTCTCGGGGGTTGTTGTGCCATGCAGACGCCGCGAGCGTGGGTCCTGCGAGGGCTAAGCCCGGTCCGTGCCTCCGTGAGAGGAATGGGGTGGAATTTCACCGCAGCGTTAATTTGGAAGAGCCCCCACTCCCCCCAACACACTTCCGCTGTGTTTAGCAGGAAATTCAAAATAGAATGTGTTTTTGTCACAAGGAGGGGGGAATAATAAAGGCCTCTCTTTGTTGAGCGCTGAATGCAGGGGATAATTTTAGATGCCTTCTGGTGTCGTGTGGGAGAGATCTCAGCTGCTGATGTGAGAGAGGCATTTGGAGTGAGGCGGATGCCACCCAAGGAGGCGGCGATGCACCGGCCGGCCGGTGGCGGGGGCTGCCTGGCGGGACCGCCTGCCTTGGAACTTGGCTCCTGTCACAACAGCCTCTTAACCCGCTGCTGCGCTCGCTGCTGGGCGCCTTTTGCACCTGGCGCTTGGGACGCAGCCGCTGCTTGGCCCGTGGAACAGCGACAGAGGGCCAGGTGAAAATAAGGATGCTGAGGTCAAAAAAGAGACAACTGGTCCCCTTAGAGCAGGGGTTGGCATGGCAACCCATGAGACCCGAAGGCAGCAATAGGCGGTTGGGCCGGGGTGCACATGCACACACAGCCTTCCGCCTTGACCCCCACGCTCACACACACACACTCACACACACACACACACCTCTCCCCTCCCGTCTCTGCCTGCCGGAGTGGGGAGGCCCTCAGCTCTCCTCCCTGCACTCTGAGACCCCTTAAAAGCGGGGATCGGGGCGGCGGCGTGATCCTGGTGTCAGAGGCGCTCTCTGCTGGGCTGAAGAAGGGCAGGCCCCCTGCACCCCAGCGGGGAGAGGCCGCCCGACCCCAGCCCACCCAGCGGGTGCCGAGAGAGCTGTGGGGGGAGGAAGGGGAGGGGGCACCATTCTCCCCATCCCAGTTGTGCTCCGGCCAGAGTGCAAGTGGAGCTGTGGAGGGAGGAGGTGCCCGCCTCTTCCCCAGGACGACCCTGCTCCCCTCAGCCCCCCCAAGCAGTGCTGAAAGCCCCGGGAGGCACGGCAGGGCGGGGAGGGCCGTGGGCAACCCGGGGGGGAGGGGTGCTGAGGGCCACGGAGGGCCGTGGAGCAGTCCTTGGGGGGGGCGATAGACTGTGGAGGTGGGAAGGGCTGTCGAGCGACCATGGACGGGGCGGGGGGGCTGCGGGTGGGTTGTCCCCCCCTGGGGCTTTGGGGTCCCTGCACCCCTTCCCCCCTCCCCATGGGACAGAAGGCGCTGGGCTGGGAGGTGTCCAGCGCGGTGCCTGCCAGGATCTCTGCCCCTGCTCATCTTTATTTTATTTTAATTTTAAAAAATAAAAGTGTGGAGAAAAGAGCCTTTGAGGGTTCCTGCACACGCACGCACACGCACACACACACACACACCCTCATGTGTGAACCGGCTAAAGGCTGGGGGGGCGGGGGGGTGTATGCCGGTGTCCCAAAGTCTACAGTGACCCAGCTTTTCAGATGTAAATGTCATGAGTCTCCCTCCCCTGCCTGGCCAGGTGAAGTGCATCATGATTGGCTAGAAGCAGCAAAGCTACAGAAAGGAGGGGGGGGGGAAAATGTATATTCCCAAAGTGTAGCCTTTGTGTCTTGGTCTTTGTTCGTCGCCTGGTTGCTGGCTGTGGAGCAATGGCAGCAAGCCAAGGAGAGGCCCAAGCCTTCGGGGGGGGGGGGCTCAGGATACGACCCCAGGTAGCTCCTGGTGAAATTAGCTGAATGAGGGCTCTGGTAAAGGCAAGCCTTGTGGGAGGCTACCCATCTCGGACCTTCAGGTAGGTGTGGTAATCTCCATCGGGCAGCAGGCTGAGCTGGATCTAACCCTGGAAGAGAACTGACCCTCAGGTAACAAAGTTGTGTGCCTGAGAGATATTAAGAATCAGGCTTTGTTATTTTGCAGCTTTACTGTGTACCAAAGTCTCTCTCTCTAATTTTGTGTGCTTCTCTCATTTCCCACCTTTTGTTGTAAAGTGCTACCAGAATAAACCTTTCTTTGGTTTTACCCCACATGGGTTTTGTAGTCACTCTGCTTGGTTCAGTAACTAAATCCAGGTTATAGACAAAGGCAAGTCCCTGAACAGAGATTCAAGTAGGATTGCAGACAGCAGAGGCTGGCAATCTGGTACCTTGAGGTTTCTGGGGGTCTTGGTTCCTTTGGGGTAGGAAAGGGTGGGGGTGTGGTGGGTCAGCCAGCCCCCCCTTCCTCCACAAAAAGTAACTGGGGGGCTGGCATGCTGCACAGCAAAGTGCTGCTCTCTGGTGCCACCCGTATTCCCAGGAATGCACCTGAGCCCCACATGGGTCCCAGAGACGTTCCGAGGAAACAAGTGTGGCAGCTGGGGCCCTGGCCTTCGTTCTGGAGCACGCGAGATAAAAGAAGGCAAACTGTGGGGTGGGGTGGGGGGTTAGGGGCTGGAGGGAGTGGCAGGAGCATCCCGGGGGCTGGAGGGGCAGGGGGAGCAGGGCGGCGCTTTGGCAGTGCGCTCCCTGTGTGAGGGGTGTGTGTTATCTGGCTGGTCGGTTTGGGCATAATGTGCATTTTACCTGCTGTGCGTGTGTGTTGCCTGGTTTTTGTATGAGTGTGGTGTGTGTCTTTATGATCAGGCCATAGTCTGGGGTGGGGGGATATAGGAACGTTCATTCAGAGACTCGGGATCTTCTCTTTTGGCCCGGTAATGCGAAGGGCGGGTTGGGCTGCTGTCAAGGCAGGGCCCGGTGGAGATCGACCCCCTGGCGGAGTGGACTGGCCTGGGTATTCGTAGGTGAAGTAGCTTTGTTGTTTTGGTAGCTCTGCTGTGTGTATTCCCTCTCTTCCTTTTTCCCACCTCCTATTTTACCTATTCCCTTTTAATCCTAATAAATTTACCTTGTTTTAATCCTAAAGAGTGTGAGCAGTTTTCTCTATTGATTCAGTGCTAAATCCAGTACCTTGACCAAGGGCAGAAGCTCTGTAATTGCTGGGCCTCGAGGCAATCAGAGAGAAGGGGAAGAATTGGATGTCCCTTTGCCTTGGGGCAAGAGAACCGGTGGGAGTTCTTCACATGTTCTTCAAGTTACAGGAATCTAAATTCCACCTAACATCAGGAAAAATTTCCTGACTGTCAGAGCAATAAGACAATGGAACCAACTACCTAGGGAGGTGGTGGGCTCTCCCAATCAGGAGGCATTCAAGGTGCAGCTGGACAGCCATCTGTCAGGGATGCTTTGACCTGGATTCCTGCATTGAGTGGGGGGTTGGACTCGATGGCCTTGTAGGCCCCTTCCAACTCTACTTTTCTATGATTCTATGATTCTATGTCTGCCTTCACATGTCATCACCAGTCTGCCTTCTGGGAAATGGGTATTTGTTGTGCTTATTTTGTTGTACTTTGTGGGAGCAAATATGTGATTTGGAACAGAGGGCTCAGATCCAACCTCTTGGCCAAGTTACTTGTCTCTGAGCCTCCTCAATTTGTCTTCTGTGCAATGGAGCAGAGAACTCTGCATTGGAAAGAGTGGTTTTGTCTTTTGGAGATCAGACCTTGCCTCTGCCTTGTACTTTGGTTCTTGGCCAAGTTACGGTACTTTTTTTTAGTCTCACCAGTTTGGCTTCTGGAAAATGAGTGTTTTGAGCCACGCCCACTGTTTTGGTTGTGGATTCTATGCCCAAGGAAGACAGAGGCCTGGTAGTAGTGACTAAAGCTTTATTGTGCGCATCTCCTGACCTGCTGAGCCTGCACAGGCTCCTCCCCTTTTGACCTCTCAACTAGAGGTTAGCATCCAGTTCCTTGCAGGAATGAGCTGCTACCGATCACATCATCCCCAATATCGTACTTTTTGAAAGAACACGTAAATACCGTGAGGATAACTTGTCAAACAAAACATGTGTAACGATTAACTTGAAAGTGGTGCTGGTTCTGAATGATTGATAACTAAGTTGCTTATCAGTCATTTGTTTCAAAATCGGCGTATCGTTTAGGGGGTTTGATGTGGCTGCGGGTATGTGTGCTTTTCACACGGTCATTGTACGCCGAAACATTGTGATCACGCATGCTGTGCCACTGTTCTGTGTTGATGATGCAGTTGCACGTGGCTCTTGGCTGCGTCGCTCAGGGTTGGGAAGATGGTGTGCATCCTACGAGTGCCTGGAATGACGGAATAGTCCAGTGCATCATCATCATCATCATCATCATCATCATCATCATCATCATCATCATCATCCACCACATCTGAGGGGTCCTCGAGTCCTCGAGGCCTCATTAGCCGAATGAACTTGTGTTTCCGTCGATAGGAGCGTCCATTAACTTCAATAAGATAAGTGCGGGGATTTATTTGTCCCACGCAGGTTCCTTTTGTCCAGGGACATGACTTGTCTTGAGGGAATAACAGGACCCGCACTGAATCTCTAATGCGCAATGGTGGTAAATCTTTTGTATGTCTGTCACAATAGGTTTTAGTTTTACTGCGTTTGTGTTGCAGTTGCTCCCTGACTTTTGTCGCCACTTTAGGTTTCAATAATGCAGGAGGTGTGGGTACCGAGGATCATGTGCATCCAGACATAAGTCTTTGTACTGGGCTGCTGGTCATGCCAGCAGTGGGAGTATTCCTCCACTATTTTTTGCCATTTTCTTTAATAGAGTTATTGCCATTTTGACGGCTCATTCGGCTTTGCCATTAGATTGACTGTTGTATGGAGATGAGGTTATGTGGTGAAATTCCCAGTCTGTTGAGAATTTGGTAAAATCTTTGCAGTTGCAGGTGAACTGTGGTCCACCATCTGAGATCACACAGTCCAGTATGCCTAGTCTGCTGAAATGGGTCATGATTCTCTCAATTACACTCGCTGATGTGGTGTCTGGCAGTTTGTCTATTTCCCAGCAATCTGAATAGTAGTCCACAAGAATGAGATAACTGCTGCCATTTTCAGTGAACAGGTCTATTCCCACCTTGCTCCATGGTGTGGTAGGAACGCTATGTATCACCAGTGGTTCATTCTGCTGACTCGCCTGGAACCCAGCACATGCATCACAGGTGCTTACGAGGTCTCTGATGTCATTAGTAATATTTGGCCAGTATATCACATCTCTAGCTTTCCTCAAACATCCTTCTATTCCAGAATGACTGTGATGTATTCGTGATAATATGTTGTTTCTCATGGTCTTTGGAATGAGTATCCGTTGTCCTTTGAATATGATGCCATCTTGAACACTTAATTCATCACGAAAGTTCCAATACTCTCGAGTGGAACCTTGGAGCTTTCTCCAGAGTATCTGGCCAACCTGCTAAAATAATAGAGATCAATTCTTGCAGTTCTTTGTCTTGTAAAGTGTTTTCCTTGACTCTTTGAAGTCCTGGCTGGGAGATGGGCCATGTAGGCAGCTTGATTAATGCTTTCTAGTTCTTCTTGTGTAGTTCGAGTTTCCATGGAATTGAGTATCTCATAGTCTCATTTGTCAGTGTGCTTTTCTTGTGGTAAGGGTGCCCTGGATAGGAGATCTGCTATGTACATCTCAGTTCCTTTTTTGTATTGTACGTTCAGGGCATAGCATTGTAGTCTGAGAAGCATGCGTTGAAGGTGTTTTGGAGCTGATAACAGGAACTTCTTAAAAATAACTTCTAGAGCAGGGCTCTCCAACCTTGGGTCCCCAGATGTTGCTGGCCTGCAGCTCCCAGCATTTTATCTGATTTTATCATTTTTGTAATGGCTTTGGTTACACAAAATAAATGTTACTACTACTACTAGTTCCCAGCATACCCAGCCAGCATGGCTAATTGCAAGGGGAGCTGTAGTCCAGCAACATCTGGGGACCCAAGGTTGGAGAGCTCTGTTCTAGAGGCTTGTGATCACTGTCAACCCTGATGGATTTCTGACCTCGTGTATATATACTGGTCAATTTTTTCACAAGCGAATACTATTGCCAAACATTCTTTTTCTATTTGGCCATAATGCTGTTCAGTCTATGATAAAGACCGTGATGCAAAGACAACAGGCTGTCCATGTTGCAAAAGTACTGCACCCAGGCTTGTTTTACTGGCGTCACACTGTATAGCGGCATCTTCATTCATGTCATAGTACAGTGATTGCGAACCTATGGCACAGGTGCCACAGCTGGCACGCAGGGACCTCTCTGTGGGCACTCGAGCCATTGGTCACCAGATTGCGAAAAGACTGTCCCCTTCTGCAAAACACTAATGATCTTGTTCTTTCTCACAGTGTGGAACAGAATGATTTTATTCTAGAATTCCTGTTACAAAATTCTTTTCTACATTGTTATCACATTTAAAAGTTTTTGAAGAATGATGCACAGAGCATGGCTTGGATGTAAAGCCCTAACAGTTGACCTGAGTGCTGCATGTGTTGCTCTCAAACTAACGGAGTATGAGCCAAGGTTTGACAAATTATCAGCATGCATGCAATAGCAAAAATCACATTAATTGTGCAAAAGCATGCCCAATGCAAACTTTTACCTAATGCAGTGTTTGCAGTCCAAGACATAAAGTGTTTAAAATGTGTTAAGCATGTTTAGTTTTCTTGTTTATCTTGCTCATCCTAGTACAGGTTGACTTTTACTTTTACTAATCCAACACCTGTAGAAGCAGGGAAAGGACCCGGGGTAAAGCTTGCCCCATACAATTTCAGTCTGGCATATAATCATATTACAAGTTGAGAATCCCTTATCCAAAAATACATGTGCCTAATTATTTAAAAAGTTTGTATAAATTCCCTTCCGGCTATGTGTACAATGTAGTACTATAATAATTTTGTGAGTTGATTTTTTTTCAACAAAAAACTGTTTGTATCATTGAAAGCTCTGTTATTGTGTTTTTCTTTAAAGACAAAAGATGTTAATTAGTTCGGACAACTGTATGAGTTGTTTTTCTAAAACTAAAACCTCGGAATTCAGGTTTAATTGCGGTGTTGGCAATATATTAGAGTTGTAGGGACTTAGGTTAATTACAAAGTGTTTGGTGTAGCAGGCAGGTTTAAAGTTATTTTCTGGAACTAAGATTTTGAGAATTAAAATAAACTTATTTTTATTTTGTTTGCTACTGTGAAGGATTGAGGCCTACACAGGCCTGAGTTAGTTTGAAGCCTGTAGGCCCAAACATCTCCTGATGGGAGGGGGGCATTTGTGAGTTTCATTTTCACCCAACAGAGTTAAGTTTCATTTCTCCAGTTTGAGGTCACATGATTGTAACTTTCTGGTTCTCTGGGGGTGTTTATAAGGAGCTGCACTAGGCAGACTGAGAGAGTGACATTGGAGAGAGAGTGAAGCAGACAGAGAGGAGAGTCTGACTATCACTAAAGAACTGCAGAACAGCTAGGAGAAAGGCTGGGGAAAGGAATCTCTACTAAGCTTACAGGTGACAGTGTAGCTAGGTTAGAGAACCTTGTGTTATTTTTCCTTTTATTTCCATTATACTTGCTTTTTGTAATCTTACAGCTCTATTTGTGTAATTACCCTAAGTTAATGTGATTCTACTTTACCAATATTTACTACAGTAAACAGCTATTGTTAAAAGCAAGTTGTTGGAGTGTCTTTTACACCACGCCTAAGGCCTAATCCCACGTTACTGGGAAGAGAATAATAGAATCATAGAAAAGTAGAGTTGGAAGGGGCCTACAAGGCCATCGAGTCCAACCCCCTGCTCAATGCAGGAATCCAGGTCAAAGCATCCCTGACAGATGGCTTTCCATCTGTCAGGGATGGACAGGGATGGACAAGAGGAGGTAAAGAGGCAGAGAATTGGCATCCTGATACAGGAGGGGCTCTTAAATATCTTTAAGGAGCTGATCAAGGTGTCCTGGGTAGCTGGAACCTTAACAGCTACCCAAATCCTATGTGTCAGCTTGGTGTTATTAACCTGCATTACTTTTTTTTTTTTTTTAATTTTCAACTTATAATGAAAAAAACAAAACAAAAATACAACATAAATATTGTGCACACACACACCCCACCTCTTGGGACCAAGTTATATTTCTCCCCATATACATATATATATATATATATATATATTATTCTATATTCCAAAAATGTAACAAATCTTGACAAGGTTCGTTCCCCTTCCCCTTCCCCAACACATAATCCAAAAATTTACCCCAAATGTTCACAAAATGTTCTCCAATTGTCCTTTTTGACACTTAATATTACAAGTTAATTTATCATTTAGCGTGATATATCCCATACCTCTTTATACAATTCAGTAACTGAAAAGACATGTTGAACTTTCCATTTCCTAGCTATCATTAATTTAACTGCTGTTAACAAATTCACAATCAATTCTTTTGTATTTTTTAAACAAACTAACTTTTCTGTTATTGTTAACAATGCTAATTTTGGGCAGACTTCTAATTCCATTCCAATTATTTCTGATATTTCTGCAAACACTTTCTGCCAAAATTCCAGAACATTTTTACAGCTCCACCACATGTGGGCATATGTACCTTTTTCATTACACCCTCTCCAGCACAATGCGGAGCAATTGTTATCTATCCGATTTAATCTTACTGGAGTTAAATACCATCTCCATACCACTTTATAAAAATTCTCTTTTATCCTAGTTGACATAACTCTTACGTCTATTCCAAATATTTTTCCAACTTTGTTTCGATATTTCCTCATCAAATTCCTTATCCCATAACAATTTAAGAGAATCTTTATGCTCTTCTTCTTTTTGTAACATCGTATATAAAACCTTTGTTGTACCTCTTGTTGAAACATTACCTTCTATAGCTTCTCTAGTCAAAACTGTCTTTTCAAAATTGGATAGTTCTCTTTCGCTGTCAAATCTTGTCCTCCACTTCTTTAACCACAGTTGCATTGAAATTAACCATGAAATTCTCCCTCTTCCTACTATTTCTATTATTTGTTCTCTAGTCTTCAATTTTTCCACCCAATCCATTAATTTAATCACCTTTTTTTCTCCTTAGTATAGCTTCTATATGTCTTTCTGGAAAGTCATCCATGACCACTACTGGAGTTAACGGGGATACCTCTGGTGTAAAAATTTTCCTCGTGCTATTCCAGCTCTCTAACATACTCCTCAAAAAGGGATTTTCTAGTCCTTTTATAATATTATTTATATTTTTCTTAAATAATATATTCACCATCATGTTTTCTAATTCTTGTGATTCTAATTCCAACCACATGTTATCTTTCCCTGCTATAATGTCCAAAATATGTCTTACTTGGTTGGCTAAATGATACCACTTTATGTTAGGAAGACCTAAACCACCTATTTTTTGAGCTTTATACCAACTGAATTTATTAATCCTTGATCTTTTCCTTCCATTACAATATTCATTAATAATTAATTGCCAATCTTTAATTTCTTTTTCTGTAATCTTTATTGGTAACATCCTAAACAAAAAGTTTATCTTAGGCAATATCTTCATTTTTACCAACACTATTCTACCAAACCATGAAAGTCCAATTTTTTTATACTCCTCTATTTTATTTTTAACCTCCGTCTTTAACTTCCTAAAATTTTGTTCTCCTACTTTATCAATATCTTGTGTAATTTCTATTCCTAAATATTTAATTACATTTGTAATTTTAATATTATATTTTTTCTTTAACATTTCATTCTCCTCTTTTTTACTATAATTAAACAATAAAATCTTGGATTTACCCCAATTCATCTGAAGCCCTTTCAGATGAATTTCTGAATAATATATTTCTGAATAATATATTTCTCCAAATTCTTTCAAGTGGTTCTCCAACCTATCCATTGTTTCAATAGGATTTTTAATTGTTAATAAAGTATCATCTGCAAAAAGGTTTATTTTAGTTTGATCTCCAACCCCCATCCCTATAATATTTCTATCTTCTCTTACTACATTTGCTAGTATTTCCATCACTAATGCAAACAAAATAGGGGAAAGGGGCCATCCTTGTCTAGTTCCTCGGTCTAAGGAAATTTGTTCTGTAATACCATCATTTACCACTACATTTGTAATATTATGGGCATATAGTTGATTAATTACTCCTTTAAATCTTGTTCCAAACCCATATTTTTTATTATCAATGTTCACATAGGCCATTCCACACAATCAAAAGCCTTGAAAATATCTAATGCTAATACAACCGCTTTAACATTATTTTTCTTTATACTATATATTATATTTAATACTCTTCTAGTTAATTCGGCCATTTTAACCTGCATTACTGTTAAATCTCTACACACACACCTTGATACCCACAGTATCATAGATTTAGAATAGATCCTTAATGACCTGTATTAATCTTTTCCCTCATTGGTAGGGGGAAGGTTTCATTTGACCTTCCCCTCAGGTTTTTAAGTGTTGGTGCTTAGCCTGAGAAGGGTTTATGTGTCTGGTCCTAGTATCATCACACAACCCCACCCCTGATGGCAGCCATTTTGTGGGAGCACCCATAGCACCCCCTTGAAATTCCAAATGTGCCCAATGACCCAAAAAGGTTGGGGACCCCATATTAGTTCAGTTTCTTGCATTTTTTTTCTCTTTTCCCCACTTTCTCCACAGAGGTCTGGGTAGTAGCATACATACATGCTGCCCTATTCTCTCTTCTCAACAACCCTGGTTGGAAATATCAGTTTGCCTGGATGCTACCCTGCCTGCTCCTGCTAAACCTTCTGGCTGAGTGATGGCTTGAATTTGGATTTCCTACCAAGAGCCCCAATACTCTTCTGCACCCTGCCCCACACTGGCTGCCCAAGGACCAGGAGAAGTGGAAAGTAAAACAGCAAACGCTTCACAAATGTTTTCTGCATTCTCTTTGGTAATCCATGTACATGAGTCCAGGGGGGGAGAATGTTTATGTTCCTAGCTGGAGAGAAGAGGCCTCAGTCCACCATTCAGGAGTGCCTAGTGGATTGCTCTCAATACTTGTGCCCATGATCTTTTATCTCCGACACAACAATATGTCCCTTTGCAGTTGCAAAGAGCTGAGCAAATAAACGTGGCAGCCGTGAAGTCTTGGAAGGCTTCCAGCAGATTAGTTAAGGAAGACCTCCCTCTTGCAAATACAAGTTGGCCGCTTCTAATCAAATTCTGTTCTCAAGGTCTTTCCCCTCCTAAGCGCTGCAAAATTGTTTCTTGACTAAGCAAAACCAACAGCCCAACACTTTGCTTTTCACGGGGCGTCCCTGTGCAGGTGCCCCAGAGAGACATGCGATATTAAAACATGAGTGTAAACAGGTAGAAAAGTAAACAAACAGTAATTACGGTATAAATGCAGCTGGATAAATTGAATGCTAATGAGTCTCTGTAATGCACCAGAGACTTGGCACAGCACAGATCTTGTGGCAGGCAGGGAAATTCCCGAGCCAAAAGTCGGTGCATGGATGCTTGACTAGGAGGCACTGGATTGCCAAAACCTTTGCTACAATCTCCAGACCTTTGCGCACGTCTGAATCTCACTTTGAGACATGTGCCATCATAGTTGGAGGAAGATGAGAAGGAGGAATCTCATTTCACAGAGATGGAGGATCCTAGCGAAAACTGGTAACTGGGGAATGAACCCCAGTGTTAGTGAGGAAGGTTCTTTGGGGCTTGGGACATCACACGGTTCATGCAGGAGACTTGGGAGGAGGGAGGGACCCACCGATGGGTCTCAGTCTCAGAAACCTTGGCTTGGCACCTTGCAGGGTTTATCAAAGAAGTGGACAGTGCTGGGGGAGATGTCTTCCCATGAGAGGTACAGAAGGGATGTGCTTTCTCAAGGAACCCATAGTGTCCTGCTTCCTGAATTCCCAGAGTGCTGCATGAACAGAGAACCAAGAGGATGGCTGAATGGATAGATGGATGAGTCCTAGAAAATGAGGCCTGAGATCTGATTAAAAGTGACTAGTGAAGCAACCTCAGAAGGACTTAGGTGTATGAACAATCCAAGTTTGGGACCAGAAACTGGTCTTCTGGTCTCAGCAGTCTCCTGCCAGGGATGTTTCACTCCCAAATATTTAGTACATGAATAAGAGTGTTTCAGGTTGGGAGTGTGTCATTTTGTGCTATTTGAAATTAGTAATGATCTACATACTACCACTTGCGTTTACATAATGTGTTGGCGCTTATGGGGTCTGTAGTGGTGCTGCTAAAAGCTTAGCAGAAAAAAATAGATCAACAATGCAACCCTCTAAATGTCTACACAGAAGTAAGCCCCACTGCATTCAATCTGACTTACTGCCAGGCAAGTGTGTATAGGACCGCAGCCTGAAAGCTCTTCAGGCAGGCCAAACAAATTTAAGCTGAAAAACATTTCAGGAGGGCTGCAGCCGCCAGAAACTGCTTTGTGCCTGGAGTGGCAATGACAACAGCCAGAGCCAGGAAATGCCTTACAGGGTGCCTGCAGTGCCCATCCCAGTGGACTGAGCAGCTGGTGAGAGCAAGGCACGCTGGGAACTATAGCTGGAAATGGGGAACACCCAAGAACTGTTCTCTTATACTCCGTAAAGCACCGTGCACATTGATGGTACAATAATAATAATGACAGCAACAGCAATCACCATCATCATCATGGGTCTGGAGATCAAAGTGGCTTCTGAGTGGTCAGAGCCCTTAGAGCATCCTGGGGTGGGGGGTGCTATACCCTTGGCCACGCCCTCACGTTGCCTGGCCACACCCTCTTGATCACACCTTCATGTTGCTTAACCATACCTCTTGCAAATTCACACGTGTGTCCCTATTTTCATCTCTGTAATGTTGTATGTAGTCCCCGCTCAGCCATGAAGCTCACTGGGTGACTTTGGGCCAGACACTGACTCTCAGCCAGACAACAAACAGGTAGATTGGGCCAGAGAACTACCTCACAGGGTTGTTGTGAGGATAATTTGGAGAGGACGAGGATCATGTAAGCTGCCTTGGCTTTTTTCCTTGCAAGAGGAAAAAAAGCAGGATATAAATGTAATAAATATTTAAGGGTGGAACGCTCTTAAGGCAGTGCCCAAGATTAAAAAGCACACACGAAGTGGATATAATACAAATCAATGAGAACATATTGAATAAAATTCCATAGAAAGAGGACTCTTACCAATAAGAGCAGCAGCCTGAGAACACGAGGAAAGGCCAGTGAACGCAGCTGGCTCTTCAGAGCTGTCCTGAAGGCCTGCAAAGAAGGGACATGATGGACCACGACGGAAGCCGATTCTAGGGCTGTGGAGCCATCACTGGGCAGGCCCGCTCACTCTCTTTGCTTTTTAACGTGGCTCCCGGGAATATCTGCAAATTGTCCGAAAGTCAAGAAGGGATGCATCTCTTGGGTCTTTGTTTAATGTCAAGTGATAACAAAGGCAGCAGGTGCATCCAAGGACGTTCACGTCTGCCCCTGCGTGTGCCTGACATCCCCCCTCCTCCAACCCGTCCCCGTGCAATGGTAACTTCCAGCCCTGTTTTCTTCGGTTACCGCTTCCATTTGCCCGAGATCAATGTTTTATTGCCATATCAGTGTGTTTCAGATTGCGTTTCCCGCTTCTGATTTAGCCTAATGGGAATTTACAGCACCCATCGTGCAAGAAAATGGAGCCTTTTCAGCACGAGCGGAAATTTATTTTCATCCATTATTTCTGATGGGAATCTTTGCCTCCTTGATTAATTTGGCTGATTAGTTATAAAAAGTGATTACTGCAAGTGCACAAATAATTATTGATGCTATTAAGCAGCCAGCTAGCAGCTCACATGCTCTCAGCTGGTTCTTACAGTGGCAAATCTGGGAGACGTGTCTGCACTGAAATGGCCGAGGGAAACCAGTGGGCAGTAAGAGAAGAGATGCATGTTGCACTGAGTGTTTTTGCAGCAGGAAACATCCAAAATGTTTGGCATCTGGCCCAGGAGAGCCCCGCTTCCCACACAGAGGAGGCCTCCTGCCCTTTAGCAGGGATGTGCCTTGGCCAAAATTGGCATCTCATCTTCAGCACGTTTACCCACAAAATGGGAACTGGAATTTTCACAATGGCAAGATTGTCTGAGTGGCTAGTTCGCACATTTCTTTGCATCCAGGAATAATAACTGTGGCTCCTCCCCTGTTCAAAGCTGTGATGATCTTGCTGTTTGTTGTGTGTCCCGCCGAGCTGCTGCTGCCCAGCCTCCCTGCACTCTGCACTTGGCTTAATGGCGCAATGGCGCCTCTCCCCACCTGCCCCCTTTTCATCTATCTGCAATAACTGTTCATAAACTTACCCAGACATACAAATGTGATTTTCACTCCCAAATAGGAAAATCCTGAATATTCTTGGCATATTTTTATTTATTTACTTACTTATTTATTGAGATGTGCCACCTGCCTGCCTCTGTGTAGTTTTGAGCCTCTTGTCTGCTATGATTTTGTATCTGCCTGGCACAGCTGAGTATCATATAGTACCAGGTCCCCTGGAGATCCTGCTCATTGTGAGAGGAATTTTGTAAGTTGATCCATGCGAGGGTGGGAGTGGGGGACAAATGACTGGTCATCCCATTTCTTTCCCAGGTGGTTGGAATGCCTTCAGGCTCTGTCATTAGCACCCAGCTATCCACAAAGGGCTTTGTGTTGGAAGTAAAAAGGGTTGAGTATGGGTTGAGTGTGGGTTGTCATTGAACTATGGGTTGTTGTTGAAACGTGGGTAATCATGTTGTCTGATGCCAGCCAAGATAACAAACCATGGGTTCTCTTCATGGGTTGTTCATGGTTGACAAGCCATGGCTTGTTAGTGCAGCTGGGTTCAGACAGCACCATAACCCACGTTTAAACAACCCACAGTTCAACAACCTACACTCAACCCATACTTAACCCTTGAGTGTGGGTTATTGTATTATCTGAAGCTGGTCTTTCCAGCATGTAGTGCTGGAATGCCCATTGGCGAAGGGACTGGAATATGTCATACTTTCAGATGCATCACTGGATGGCGCAACAGCAACCCAAAGATGCCTGTAATTGGGTTTGAAATAAGTGAGCTATTTCCCAGGTTGGGGGCGGCAGGGGATTAAGAACCCAATTTCGATCCATGCTATTTCCAAATTGGAGCCCGTGCATCAGAAATTCTCTATTGTTCTGTTTTTCTTTTTCCAACTTTTGTACATAGCATTATATAGTTTGCTACAGTGTTGTCAAGAGAGGAAGTCCCAATACATTATATTTAATTTAAATATAATATAATTATGTACACATTTATACAGATGTGAATATTACCAAACAAATACAGATAAACTTTTGTAAATACTCAGTACCGTATTTTTCCGTCTATAAGACGCCCCCATGTATAAGACGACCCCCACTGGGCAGTTTCGCAACCGCAGCGGTTCTCTCCTCGGCTTACTTCCGTGTATAAGACGACCCTCAATTTTTAGTCTAACAATTTTAGGAAAAAGTATAGTCTTATACATGGAAAAATACTGTAAATAAAACCATCTATACAAAATTAAATTAAGCTCATTAATAAATAGCAAACCATCATAATAATTTAGAAAATTGACTCTAACAACAAAATACATAACTTTAGGCATGATGGTCTTTCCACCCCTCGCCGGATTGTCACCTTGAAGTGGTGAGTGGGCTTGCGTGTTCCGATGAACCCTGTGAGCAATGCCGTCGGAAGCTATGTACTCCCAGTAGGGTCACCCATGGCAGTAAGGTCCGGGGAGAGGAACCAGACAAAGAATGATCCAAAACATAAAGTCCTCAACGGCAGAACAGGCGGAAGATAATTAAACCTACATTACAACGGCTGTGAAGGCGGATGAAGGCTGCAGCAGAGAACGGTTTTCCAATCGTCAGGGTAACTGTGCCGTGCCATTGGATCTTTGCCGTACTCTGTCAAATTTGTGTGGTGATTCGTTGTGCACCGATCTCCCCACATAAAACAGTTTCATGCACAGGTGTCTTCCAACCCAACCCAACCAACCCAACCCAACCCAAACCAACCCAAACAAACAAACAAAAAAGTCCCATGGTGACTGGCGAATGGCGACGGGGGCAGGACTGGCGAATGGCGACGTGGGCAGGACTGACCAAAAAAGGAAAGCCTTCCAAATATGGCAAAATGATATTAACTGCACTGCCAAGAAAAAAATCTACTCTAGCGCAAAGGCTGAGGTCCAAAGAAGAACAAGAGAACTTAAGAACGCCTGGTGGAAAAAGAAAGCTGAAAAAATTCAACAACTTGCAGAATCTCGGGGCATGATGCACGGGGCTTTTTTAAGGCCACAAGGGCCACTTATGGACCAAAAACCTATGGTACAAACCCTTTACAATCAAAAGATGGCACCAAACTCTTAAAAGACAAAGAATCTATTGCACTGCGTTGGAAAGAGCATTATTATGACCTTTTAAATTGTAAATCTAAGGTGGATAAAGAGATTTTCTCGCAAATCCCGCAAAAACAAATTAGAGAGGAAATTGCAATACTCCCCACTTTGGATGAAGTTATAAAAGCCATTAATCAAATGAAGAATAATAAAGCTAGTGGACCAGATGGGATTCCTGCTGAAATCTTTAAAGAAGGGCCCCCCGAACTTGTACAACATCTTCCTAAACTCATCGAAAAAATCTGGATAAGAGAAGAGATCCCAGAAGACTTCAGGGATGCCATAATTATCACCCTCTTTAAGAAGGGTGATAGAACAGACTGTGGAAACTATCGGGGCATTTCTCTCTTAGCTACCGCAGGTAAAATATTTGCTTGGATTCTCGCAAACCGTCTTCTATCTATTTCAGAAGAGATCCTCCCTGAAACTCAATATGGTTTCTGCCCCTCTAGAGGGACAGTAGACATGATTTTTACTGCACGTCAGCTCCAAGAAAAATGCCGGGAGCAAAATCAACCCCTTTATATGGCATTTATCGATTTGGCTAAGGCCTTTGATACTGTAGACCGTACAGCTCTCTGGACTATCCTTATGAAAATTGGATGCCCCAATAAATTTGTGAATATCTTGCGACTTCTCCATGACAACATGACGGCAACGGTTTTGGACAACAACAGCTCTCATGGTGCTCCATTTAAAGTGGGATCAGGTGTTAAACAGGGATGTGTTATCGCCCCAACATTATTTGCTATTATCATCATCATGATTTTACATCTTGTCGAGGGGAAACTTCCCACTGGTGTGGGAATTATATATCGAACAGATGGAAAGCTTTTTAATCTCAGCAGGCTGAAAGCAAAAAGTAAGGTAATTACAACCTCCGTTGTGGAACCTCAGTATGCTGATGATAATGTGGTCTCCGCACATTCAGAGGATGATCTCCAAACTATCCTAAATGCTTTTGCAGAAGCATACGAAAAACTTGGTCTCTCACTTAACATAAAAAAAAACCAAAGTGCTTCATCAGCAAGTGAAAGCTAACCCCTTGGTGATGCCATCTATCCAGCTTGGCGGGACAATACTGGAAAATGTCGATCATTTTCTCTATCTTGGCAGCTATCTTTCTGTTACAGCTAACATCGACAGTGAAATCCAGCATCGTTTGAGCTTCGCAAGTGCTGCATTTTCTCGAATGAAACACAGAGTGTTCGAGGATCAGGATATTTGTAAGAAGACCAAAACACTGGTTTATGAAGCCATTGTATTACCAACTTTATTGTATGCCTGAGAAACATGGACTATCTATAAACATCACTACCACCTCCTTGAAAGATTTCATCAACGTTGCCTCCGGAAAATCCTGCAAATTACTTGGGAAGATAGGCGAACAAATGTCAGTGTACTGGAAGAAGCAAAGACTACTAGCGTTGAAAAAATGATCCTTCAACGCTAACTTCAGTGGACCGGTCATGTTGTTCGAATGCCTGACTGCCGTCTCCCAAAGCAGTTATTTTATTCCCAACTCAAGGATGGAAAGCGGAATATTGGTGGTCAATATAAGAGGTTTAAAGATGTTCATAAGGCTAATCTAAAAAAATGCAATATAAACATCGAAAACTGGGAAGCTCTGGCCCATGAACGATCTAACTGGAGGTTGGCCTTTCACAAAGGTTCCATGGACTTTGAAGAAGCCCGAGTGCAAGGTGAAAGGGAGAAACGTGCTAAGCGAAAAGCACGTCAAACGAATCCTTTACAGGACCATCTTCCATCTGGTAACTTGTGTCCTCACTGTGGGAAGCTGTGTGGATCTAGAATTGGCCTTCACTCCACAGTCACTTACGGACCCATCGCTAGAGTCTACACAATCCTCTTTAGAATTTCCTCCTTTTATAAACCCTTCTCAAGCTAAGCATCAACACTTAAAAACCTGAGGGGAGGGTCAAATGAAACCTTTCCCCTACCAATGAGGGAAAAGATTAATAAGGATCTATTTTAAATCTATGATACTGTGGGTACCAAGGTGTGTGTGTAGATTTAACAGTAATGCAGGTTAATAACACCAAGCTGACACGTAGGATTTGGGTAGCAAATAAAATAAAAATAAGTTTATTTTAATTCTCAAAATCTTAGTTCCAGAAAATAACTTTAAACCTGCCTACACCAAACACTTGTAATTAACCTAAGTCCCTATAACTCTAAATACTTTCACTCTTCAGACAACCACTGATTTCTCTCAAAACTCCTGACAGACAAGACACGAATAACTGTAAGAAAGAAAAGACAATGACCCGACTAACTTAACTGCGAACACACTCTCAACACTCAACACACTAACCCTGACCTCACTCAAACACTCCTAATATACTCCTCCCCCCACCCTTTCCAAGATATCACAAACCACACCCACTCGGTTCAACATTCTATACTCACTAAACATGCTAATGCAGACATACACCAGGGGACTGAATTGTGGGGTTATGCCACAGTACTGTGGCGGATTTCCAGCACCGAAAACAGCCTCTGGGCCCTGGGCGCATGTTTGCAGGAAATAGTCCAGCTTCCCCAAGTCTTCAGAGCTTTTGGACTGGTCCTCTGCGTAGAAATAATTGCTATGAGGTGCACAGCTTTGGTTTTTCTTCAGGGATCTGCCAGGGATGTTGAAGAGTTTTGGTCTCGAGTCACGAGTCGAGTCACGAGTCTTTGGACCCGAGTCTCAAGTCCGAGTCCGAGTCCTTGGTCCAAAATGGTGACTCACGAGTCACGAGTCCTGAGTCACTCCCAAAACTGACTCCACGAGTCCCTATTAAAATCAATGGGGTTTCCCCCCAACAAAATAAGGCTACTTCAGATGTGTGGCTTAAATAAATTCTAGGCACAAGTGTGCCTTTTTATTTCAAAACTCTGCAACTGATTTTGGCAAGAACAGACCAGGCAGACAAACCCAAAATAACCAGGCAGGCAGAGGAGGCAGGGAACCCCAAAACAGGCAGGCAGAGGCCTTTGTCTTGGACAATTCAACTGTTGAACAGGTCAAGAAGAGACCAGGCAGGCAGAGGAGGCTGGGAACCCCAAACAGGCAGGCAGAGGCAGCCAAACCCAAAATGTCTGACCCTAACCCAAACCCCCCACAACAACACATCAATCAAAATAAATCTCAACACATCGTTGGGGCTGCGCTCCTGGTAGCTGTCCATAGTGGCCGAGCAGCGGTGCGCCTCGCTTCCATGCGCTCTTCACCGGTGATCGTGCTCCTTCTGGCACAGCCAGAAGACTCGTCAACAGCCCAGGGATGTTGACGAGTCCTTGGTCTCGAGTCCCGAGTCGAGTCTCGAGTCCCATTAAAAATATTGGGACTCGAGTCCGAGTCGAGTCAGAGGGGGGACTCAGTCCGACTCACGAGTCGAGTCCTCGAGTCCGAGTCCCCATCCCTGGATCTGGCAGACATCAGGTAGTGGAAATGCTCATTCGTCCATGTACGTGTGTGTAGGAGTAGGAAGAGGCTGGCTCTGTCGTGTGTCTGTCGTGTGTGTGTGTGTGTGTGTGTGTGTGTACAGAGGCCTCAGGGTTATACATGCCTGAACCCAGAGTTTAAATATAAGATGCTTGTAGCATAGAATTTGCAGCCAGCCGGGAAGATGCCAATGTTCAGTGTTAGCTCCCTCGCACCTTCTCCTACCCAAATTTCCAGAGGCAGGCAGGATTTAAGTAATGGCCTCTGTTCAATTTAATGATCCCATTGATTTTAATAGCCAACCTGCACACCCATTGACTTTAATGAGAGTTGTACAGCTATTTAAGAAAACACAAAAAACAAAGCTTTTGCAAGTCTCTTTGAGAAACCAAGTTTAAAGTGCTGTAAGCGGCTCTATATTTTACCTATTATAGTATTGACCAATTTTCCTTCCCACAAAAGCATAGCCCTGTGAATTCATGGCCTAGTAAAAATCCTGAAAGGCTAAAGCATAACATGAACACCGGATGTTTATTTCCGTGAAGTTACATTAGCATCGTACTTTCAAGATAATGCCCCCCCCCCCTTAACGGGGAAACCAGCCAGGGACTGCTCGCGAACCCTCCCTACCACTGGCAGAAATTAGCTGCAAGAGCAGGGAAATGCCCAAAGTTCAAAATGAGTCAAAACCTGAAATGTTCGATTCAGACCGTCAAAGATGACTTGAGGGACCCTTTAAAAAAGGAAGGGGGGTCGCTCCCCAGTTCCCTCCATCATCCTTCCCTTCTCAGATCTCGTGGACCACTCGGCACAGGCGAGCTCCCTCCCGCCCCCAACTGTGGCAGCCGTGCCAGAAGTCGAGAGCTGTGCTGCGTGCGCTTGCCCAAGGACGGTGCAGGTGCAGGGCTGCTCATGATGGACCACTGGAGAGGGCCCTGTCCATGGGGCTGGATCCGGGATCCGCCTTCCACCGCCTGCAGGAGGTCCTTCCATCTGATTTTTGGGGATCCCCCCCCTCCACAGCTGGGTCTCCCGACTCCATTTTCAGGCGGCTGGAGGGGCTGCTGTGGGAAGCTCGGGGCAGGGAAGTCCACTCCTGCAGGCGCAGTTGATCCAGCCCTTAGTCCTCAGCCTTGCTGATCTGTGTCTGAGGCAATAACAATGTGGTTTTGTGTCATGGAAACAGCACCTGATATTACCTTAGAACTACCCTTTACTGATTCTAATTGTTTTTGTATCTGCTTTTATATCAGTACATTAGATATTTCTACTGGGGAAAAAATAGGATAAGAAGATTCTGTGACCATTTTATAGGGTCAGACATCTGAGAGCTGTTTATTTCCCCAACATTTTGACAGAATCTAAATCGGCAAAAGGAAAAACTGGAGGTATGACTTATGGATGTGCAAAGTAGGATGCCAACACAGGGTGCAAAGTACAATTCAAGGGGGAATATTTAAGATGCTGCCCTCTCCATTTTATCCTCACAACAACCCTGTGAGGTAGGTTAGGCTGAGAGTCAGTGACTGGGCCCAAAGTCACCCAGTGAGTTTCATGGCCGAGCGGGGACTGGAACCCGGATCTCCCGAGTCTCAGTCCAACACTCTAACCACTACGCTACACTGGCTCTCAACCATTCGTATCTTTTTGAAATTATAGCTCTCATCATCACTTCATATTACTTAGGTACAGACAGATTTGAATTCAGCAGGTCAAAAAACATAGATGCATTCAAGCAAACAGTCCCCTCAATTATCCTCAAAACCTGGCAAATCTCTCTCACTGGGGGAAGGAATTCTCTCCCCTAGGTCAGGTCAGTCTTCTGGTGAGTGACCCCATTCTCCCTGATTAGCAAGAGAAACATGAGCAGCACGCAGGAGAAAGATCAGAAGAATCCAGCCAGAAATGTGTGGGACAAAAGCCTTGAGTAATCCGTTTATGAGCATTTATTAGTGTCTTCGCTGTGCGTTCACTTTGGTTCCTTTTTATGCAAAATCTCTCCACCAGCCATAGCCAAGATGCAGCAACTGACCAGACCATTTCCTTGATGTCTTCAGGAGGCCTTCTCACTGACCTTTGCTTCCAACAAGCTTTAGCCTTGAATCCGGAGGAGCTTCAGCCACCAGGCGGCCTGAATTCCGTTGGCAGAATCTGTCCGTATAACGAGTCATTTAATATGCTGCCAAAATGACATGGATTCTGAGTGCCTGCACTAAGTCGGAACAGAAGAGGACTCCATTTGGGAAATGTACGATTATTGCCGCGCCCGCTCAAGCGTGGCTCTCTGACATGAAGCGCGGCTGCAGCAGCCTGCAATTAGAGGGCTGTGATTAAGTGTCATTTATTAGGAGGGGCTCTTGCGCGGAACTCTTCACCAAAGCCCGTGCCAGCCTTGCTCAGCTACAGGTGGCTGGGGTGTGCGCGTGTGTATGTTTTGTCAGCCTCTGTTCACGGTTGGCTGCTTTGGAGTCCCCCTCCCCTTTTCTTCCAATTTTCCCCTGTAGATAACGTAATGTTTATTTTCTTCATTTTTCCCACCCTTCTAATGCCCCAGTTGCCAACTTTGCAGTGCAAAATTAAGGTCTAATGTGGTGAGGAACCATTTGAAGCAGGGTCAGGCCTGGTTATTACTTGGATGGGAGACCCCCCCTCTAGTCTCCTGCATTGAGCAGGGGGTTGGACTCGATAGTCTTGTAGGCTCCTTCCAACTCTATGATCTATGAAATCTATGAAATAAGTCGGTATAATGGATCTGAAGGCCATCAAGTCAAGCCCTTTGTCCCTGCCTCATTACGCTGTCTAGATTAGGGTGTTCCTCAAGCGTGGAGGGCAAAACACAGCAAGATGCCCCATGCCTGAGATGCTGCGCTGGAGGACAGTCCGGATGGGTTGTATGAAAATTCCCAGAGACATTTTGCTGGCATTGTTGAACTCTTTTGTCTTCCCTCAAAGACAATCGCTCAGATGTTTCTCCTGAGGAGGGACTACTGAAGTAGCAGATAATTTCTCTTCATGTGAAATTTGGTGGATGTTTCTAACATTAACCATGATGTATTCACTCAGAGTCTCTTAGAATAGTAACGTGGACGATGGCTGGGGATCTTGACTCTAACAAAGATTTTCTCTGGCCTGCTCTGAAGACTTGTTACTGCTGCCATGTCTTGGTTGGGAGGTCTGACATTTACACAAGTGTGAAGCTGGTTTACATTTGTAATGTGTGAGTGCATTAGTCAAAGATTCCTGTCAGTTAGGGTTCCTCTTTGTTTTGACAAGGATCTTTCTGGGTGTTTTTTTTTTTGGGTGCTTTTTAACTTTGAAACAGAAGCACCTCTGATGACTGTCTAAAACTGTTCAAAGAGATGCTCCATCTGCTGTTAATTTTGTGGGCTAAATAAATAAATAAATAGATAGATGTTTACTAACATCTTGTTTTCACTTTGTTTTCCACAAACATTAAATGGCAGCACTGACACCTTTTCATAGTTAGTGTTGAATTAATCTATGATTGGTCGGGGACACACACAGATGAGCACTTAAGCACCAGATGCTGGCTGGGACTGAGATGGGGGATAACAACAAAGTGAAGCATGAATTCAACAGCAAACCGAAATCTCTCCGAAAAAAGGGACCCAAGCAGAGAAGAAATCAACTGTGCTCCTCAGGAAGCAATGGCCACATTTGGATGACATGACAACCCACCCTGGGAACAACCCATGGTGCACCCAACAGATGATCAGGCTCACCCTGGGGTATCCCTCCCGCCTTCGCCCAGTCCTCCCATGGGTATCCCAGGGGACTCGGCAACGGTACCTGTCTTGTCTGCTCTCCCCACTGTGACCCTTTTGTGGTTGATGTGGCTCCCCCCCCCCAGAGATAGCTTTTCATGATCTTTGAAAGTGACAGCCACTGACAGCCCCTTCAAAGTGCCCAGCTGGCACGTTGAAGTGGCTATGACTGGTTCACCACTTTTTAAATTTTGCACCAAGATTTGTGCACATTTTTTCGTTTTCTATTTTTTGTTGTTGGTAGTTCAGAGTTGAACAAGTGCACAACTCCCGATCATCCCAAATGTGCAGCCTTGCCTTGTCAATGCCCTCGGATGGTGTCTCCTGTCAAAGTACAGGAGGCACCACTCATGGACATCAACAAAGCAAGGCTACAAATAGGTTAATTTGCTGTTTTGCTTCTCACTTGACAGCTATCAAATGGCAAGCTGTCAAGTGAGAAGCAAAGCTGTTAGAGTATCTTTGCTGGTGAAAGTGGGTGGTATGTAGGTCACCCTCTTCCCAGTGAGTTCCTCTAGTTTTTTGTTTGGACCTGACTGTTCTCAGTGTCCTCCACCTTTTCCACCATTTCCTGAGACTCTAGGTGCTCGGGAAAGGGGAAAAGTGCGAACCACTCTATTTATGGGAGCATGGAGTTTGACAGCTGTCAAAACTCAGGCTTCCTTTTAAAATGGGGTTTCATGTTTTTTTTTACAAGGCTAATCAGGGTTTTTGACAGGGATGCATGCAGATTTCATGGCAGCAAGACAGCAGCATTTTTTTTAAAAAAACTATTCAAATGAGTCTTGTTGTGCTGGTCCACAAAGTGTCCCCTTAGAGGCTTTGTGACATGAGCTAAATTTAAAACTTTCCCGAAATAATTTTCCATTCCTAAAAAACATCTTATGGCAGACACATATTGAAGTTCAGGCAAAGTCAAGAGTGAATTCACTTTGTTGGGTCAGTTGTTAAGTATATGTCCAGCAAATTTTATCTGTTCTTTCCCAAATTCACATGTCTCATTCCGTGCGAGTCCCACTGATTCAAAGTGTCTCACAACCATATGCAAGTCTCTCATCATGTTCCTGCTTATCCTTGAAATAAACTGGCACATCATCTGGGTGACAGAGAACACCTGGAAATCCAAATACAATTTGAGAAATTCTCTCATAATGTACACCCCCCACCTATTTTTCCTGAAATCCCCCCCAATAGAGGTCCCCCTTTTAAACCTCTCCCCAAGGGGGGATTTAGAATTCTAGAGTTGGAAGAGGCCTTTTTGGCCATGAGTCCAACCCTCTGCTCAGTGGGCTGTCCAGTCTCCTGCTTAAAGACCTCCAGCATGGAGACCCAACACCTCCTAGGCATCCATTCTCTCTCTCCCCCCCCTCCCCCCTCTCTCTCACACACAGGATCACTGAGGGGGGGGGAAGAAGTTTTAACCATGCCCCCTCCCAGCAGTCCCAACACAGGGAACATCACTCCTTCCCTGCTGCTCTTGAAAAGTTTCCAGAAATTTCAATCGGTACAAAATATGGCAGTTGGCTTGGACTTCTAACAAGAGCCCGGTATTTGATCATATATTACAGAAATATTACATCAGCTGCATTGGCTCCCATTTTTTTTCTGGATCCCATTCCAAGTAGTGGTTCTTATGTTTAAAGCCCTAAATGGTATAGAAGCCATATGCCCAAGAGGCTGCCTCCTCCCCGTGAACTTGCCTGTTCCCTGCCATGGTTGGGGGAGACTTGCTCCATGCCTGCTGCCCGGCACTGGCCCTTCTCATCAGTGGCCCCCCGACTGTGGATTTCTCTGCTCTGGAAAATCCAGCGGGCCCTGGGCTCATTTAGAGGGCAGTTTAGGACAAGCTTGTTCAGGGGTGTGTTCTGAGAAAATGCTTGCTGAATTTGATCCTCTCTGGTTTGATTGCAGTTTAGGTTTTGTTTTTGCTGGTGGTAATTGTTGTTTAACTGTTTTATTGTTTAATGTTTTATTGTTTCACATTTGGATTGTGGGCTCACCTAAGGATTCTACCGGAATGGAAGCCACATGGGATAAATGTTTTCATAATCACAATCAATTAATCGAGAAAGCACCATTTTATAAAACCTACAAAGTGCAGGAGAAGCTCCAAAATTCACTTTCAAGTGCCTGGTAGCTTATTGATACAGTACAGAGCTTGGGGTTGGGGAGAGAATCCAAAGCCTGCTGCATTTGTTCTTGGGATGAATTCTTGGGGGAAAGGAGCACATCTGACTTTCACTTTTTCTTCTTTTAAAAAAACATTTTTGCAGTTTGATGCATTATTCATGGCTGGCTTATTGACCCAGGCTGGGAGGCAAAAGGTGACTCCGTGACTGACAAGGTTAATGGGGCTGCTGCTGCAATTGGTCGCTCCCACTTATGAGCCCTTTTGATGATCCTGCGTATTGTGATTCCACGACAGATGAATTCTCGCTGACCCGACTTGGGACTCTGCCAGCAAAACAAACCCCCACCATCTTCCCAGAGGCAGCAGTGGCTGCGGCCGCCATGCACAGGCGCCGGTCTAATTACCGTACGCCAGGGGCACATGTTGGGAAAGAGGCATCCCTTCCAGACATCAGTCGGTTTCTGCTGCTTTTGACAGCCGTGTTGCATATTGATCAGGGCTCAGAACATGAAAACAAGCCTCCCCTTGAAAGACTCTCCTTTGGGTGGGAAGTTCAGGCACGTTGTGAGCTTAGAGAGAAGAGAAGCAAGTGAGACTTCAGGGTGACACTATGATGGACCATACAAGGACACTGTGTTAAATCTCCCTGTAGAACGAGCAGAGGATATTTGGCCCCCAAACATGCCCAGTGTTAAAATACCACCAAGGGATTTCAGAATGGGATACAATCATAGATCAACGTAAGTCAGTCCTGTAGTCCATTTGCAGAGAAGAGCGGGGTGATCCTTATCCTTCACCAAAGGTTGGTTGGTTTGTTTTTTAAAAAGCAGGTTAAAAGATAACCTGTTTTAACTTGCCTCGCTGTGGGTTGCTCACAGATACCCTCGGAAGAACCATTTGTCAAAATAAGGCAATAAAAATGGTCTCAAGGCAGGAATGGGGAGAGAACAGAAATAAAAACAGTTAAAGCCGGTGTGGTTTGGCAGCTAAAATGTTGGACTTGGATTCAAATTTTCATCAAAACTCACTGGGCAGGACCTTGGACAATTCTCTTATTCTGTCCTACTTCACAGGGGTGTTGTGATGATAAAACTGGAACCAAGCTCCTTGGAGGCAGAGTGGGGTACAATTGTGAAAATAGCAATAACAATAACAATAATGCACTGAGCAGGGGGCTGGACTCGATGGCCTTGTAGGCCCCTTCCAACTCGACTTTTCTATGATTCTATGATTCTAATATAAATTGGATACTTATTTGCATCCCTTCAAAGGTGCTCTCTCGCTCTCTCTCATATTTGGAGTGGTGGGGCTGGATGGCATACTTTGAGGCTGTGTCTGGTGCCAGCCCATAGCAACATAGTTCTCCTGAGTACCTTTCCCTCTTACGTAACTGTAGCTCATTCCAATTTCCACCCCCACCCCCTCACCGGGGCTATCAGGGCAGATGGCGGCTTATCCCACCCCCCCAAACCACTACACACTACACTCGCTCTGCAAGTGTTTGAGCAAAAAAAAAAAAAAAAAAAAGGTTCCCAACCTTGTTTAAAAATAAAATAAAACCCGAGTATGTTGTGCATGTGAAAACCCATGGTCTTGTCAGGTGTGAGACCACACTTTTATACAAAACCTGAAGGGGGGAGTGTTTCCTTGTGGTGACTTTTCCACCATAAATGGTGGCTTCTTGGTACCCTGTTACACGGATTCCCTTCTGGCTAGCTGTCTATTCCCTTCAGAAGATGAGAATTAGGATGTCTTCCTCACTCGCCACTCCAAATTGCAGCAAGCTCCAGTAGTAATATAAATTAGCATTTTGGAGTTAGGATAGCTTTTATCAAGCTAATGAGAAATTTTAATTGCATTGAGACACATCAAATGGATGGGGGAGATAAACAGGTTTTCCCAGTTGCTTTGAGCTGGCAGGGAGGCTCTAATGCTGCATTTGATACAAACACCTCCGCCTAATGAAAGGCAAAGTCTTTGATAAGAAGATAGGGAGCAACAGGCAGAGAAGTCCTCTCCCACCCACCTTCAATCAGAAACGCTCAAGACTTTTATCAGCAGTCTTGCAATATTGAGGAATTACAAACTGAGTAGCATTATTATGCTATTTGGTTTATTATGAAAAAGAGAGAAGTTGGAGGTACCACTATGGAATTCTTCCCTTTTCCTTCCCTGCGTGCGAAGGGCTGGTTCACACGTGCACGTCCTGCCATGATTGCGTGCAACCCTTGATTGCGTGCAGCGGAGCTGTGACCAGCCTCCACACAGAGCAGTCTTGCATTTGAGGCGATGGTAGGTGGCAGCCATTGCAGACGGGATGCCCTACGTGTTTTCTGTTCCACACATGAAAAGCATCCCCACTTGCACCTAGGGAGAGGAAACCAAATGCAGTTACAGAATGGGGGACACTTGGCTCAACAATACTACAACAAGTGAGAAGGATCTTGGAATTGTGGTAGATCACAAACTGAATATGAGCCAGCAATGCGATGTGGCTGCAAAGAAGGCAAATGCAATTTTGGGCTGTATTAATAGAAGTATAGCTTCCAAATCACGGGAAGTGATAATTCCCCTTTACTCGGCACTGGTTAGGCCTCATCTTGAGTACTGCGTCCAGTTCTGGGCACCACACTTTAAGAAGGACGTAGACAAACTGGAGAGGGTTCAGAGGAGGGCAACAAGGATGATAAAGGGACTGGAAACAAGGCCCTATGAGGAGAGACTGAAAGAACTGGGCATGTTTAGCCTTCAGAAGAGGAGACTGAGGGGAGATATGATCGCACTCTTCCAGTATTTGAAGGGATGTCACACAGAGGAGGGCAAAGATCTCTTCCCGTTCATCCCAGTTTGCAGGACACAGAATGAATAATGGGCTCAAGTTACAGGAACCCGGATCCCACCTAAACATCAGGAAAAATTTCCTGACTGTCAGAGCAATAAGACAATGGAACCAGCTACCTAGGGAGGTTGTGGGCTCTCCCAGTCTGGAGGCATTCAAGGTGCAGCTGGACAGACATCTGTCAGAGATGCTTTGACCTAGATTCCTGCATTGAGCAGGGGGTTGGACTCGATGGCCTTGTAGGCCCCTTCCAACTCTACTTTTCTATGATTCTATGATGGTGCGCACACAGAGTGAACTCATTTTTAGTTATGCTGCAAACAGGAGGCAACCTCCTTTGGATCTGTGGCAGAAGAAAGGGCAACCTGCCTGCTCCCACCTCTTTCAGCCTGCAGCCCTGACTGCTGGGTTCACTCTCCCTTCTTCCTTCAAAGAACTGGAAAATATAATGGCTTAAAATATGAGCCAGGGAATCTGCAGTTTAAATCTCTCTGCAGCCAGGAGCTCTCGAGGCAACTTTATGTCTCAGGTTTAGCCTTTCCCAGATGCAATATGGAGACAATACCAGGCAGCAGCCCATCAGTTGTGCGGCTTACCAAGATAATGTATACAAGGTGCATTGAACACTTGAAATACGTTCTATAAATACAAGGTGAGGCATATTCTTCCATACGGTCAGGTTAGGTGGGGATACCTTCTTGATCTGTACAGGGCCCTTTCTGGAGTAGAAAGGCACCTGATAGATTAATAGTGCACCCTATGCCTGTCTACTCAGAAGTAAGCCGCATTGCCTTCAGTTGGACTTGCTCTCAGGGAAATGTGTATAGGATTGCAGTCTAAGCAAATGTTTTTTATCCTATCAGTGGCCATTCCGTCTCCTCATTTTGCAAAGCAAATCTTCTTGAACCTACCTGAATTTCCTTATATTCCTCTTCTATTCCTTCTTACCTTTGTATCTTGTCTATTGGATGTTAGTTATTCTGGCAGGGATGCATCTACCTATTCTTAATGTAGCACATAGTAGAATTTTAAATGCTTAATGCTATACAATAATATAGCAAATTGAAGCAGTGGGCGATGACCCTGCCATATTCCACTCTATGTCAGGGGATGATGTTTTGGTGCAGGGAGGAGCCAGATGCATTGTTTCTATGGAGACCCTGCACACTGGTAACAGTTGGGGTGTGGGAGCAACATCCTCTATTCTTGAAAATGGAATCCCACTGGAGTCTCCAGTATGCTGGCTCTTGCAGGAGAACCTTAAGCCCCATTCATTAACCGAGGCCAAGGGGGTGTTTGCAGCACATAAAGGAGCTTGAAAATTTACATCCCAAATTTACATCCCACTGCTCACACACACACACACACACGCATGCACACACACCACCTATGTGCCTGTGATACTCTGACTCATGTTGAACAATTTTGTATTACAAATCCATGAGTAACAGAATGCTGGGGGATTCTTTTGTAGAAATTCTTTATTTAAAATTTAAAACAATGTTACCTCATACAGCAAACTGTGCACTTTGATATATCACAGTGTCTTAAAAAGGAAAATAATCAGATTTTTTTCGTCTTTTAAAACTTTAAATGCAATTTTTTGGGGGAAATTTATTTACATCCGCCTAGAATGATCAGCAAGTAACACAGTTACTATGAAACCAAAATTGTTACAAAATGTTTACAAAAAACTATATTCATAGAAATTTCTGCATGTCCACAAAGGAATATTCCCCTGAATGTCACAGAGACCAGTTCTGATAGTTGTTGTTGAGAAATAGGTCAAAATAGATCATGAGGAGCTTGGGACAGACAACAAAAGGGCAATCCGGCAATGGCAGTCCACCATTCTCTTAGTCGTGGCGAACAGGCTGTCCTCGTGCAGCGACTGGATTGTTAACTTTTCTATAGCCAAATAGGTATTGGTGATTAAATGATGTGCATTTGTATGGTTGTGAGAGTATGTGCACATTTGGATTGGGACTTGAACAGCAGCTCTGCATTTTTGTGACAATCTGAAGGTCATGTGCTCATAGTCCAAGGTCAGAAGATATTTCAAGAAGGCATTGAGTCTTTCATCTTGCAGAGCCACATGGGAAAATGTAAGCACCGAACATTATATACCAGGGCTGTGCAACAGCTGTTACCAAACAGTTGCTGGCCATCAGGGAAGCCAAGGAAACATCTTTTCTGGGGCTTCCGGGGCACTGCACTGGCCAAAGTTTCAGCTGTGGGAAAGAACTGCAGCTTTTCTGGCAGTTCACTGCTCCGGAATCAACTTGATATGGAGTGGTATACAAATACTGTATATCATCATCAATCATCATCATCATCATCATCATCATCATCATCATCATCATCATCATCGGGCAGTGGCAGCCATGACCAGCTCCCTTCCCCCTCCTTGCATTACCTTTGAACATAATTTGCTTACATTTGGAGTATGATCAAAATATGGTCCCCAAATGCAGTCTTCCCAAGTTTTAATACATTGGAGAAGAGTGTAAGATTGTTATTGATGGCTAGTTGAGATATGCCCACTAGCCACTCAGCCCAGTATCTTGTCTCCATCAGTGGGTAGGCAGCAGCACCAAAGGCACTAAGGGTGTGCTCCACCCATTACTCACTTACTCTCATAATCCAATTCATCCTCAGGTTCAGTCCGAGCATTTTAAAAACTACTATTCATTGTTACGCACATGCTCAAAAGACTTGCATAAACAAGCCTGGTGTAGAAGACAACTATATGCAAGAGAACAGAGGGGGAAAGAAGGAAAAAAAGACTGTTTTACATGAAGTTCAGAGACTGGATTTAGATCAGGT
Source organism: Shinisaurus crocodilurus (assembly GCA_021292165.1). Taxonomy (NCBI): domain Eukaryota; kingdom Metazoa; phylum Chordata; class Lepidosauria; order Squamata; family Shinisauridae; genus Shinisaurus; species Shinisaurus crocodilurus. The sequence continues at coordinate 38,887,432 of CM037885.1, forward strand.
TTTAAATAAATTCACCTGGATGCAAGAACAAAGAGTTTTTGTTTAAAGGGTTCTGAAACAGCCTTAAGGAGCATGTTCCTTGATTTAATAAACAATTTCTGTTTCTTAGTTTTGCTGAAGTAAATTGGTAACTAAAACAAACAAAAAATGGAGATGCAAAACTAGCACCTATCCATTACAACAGTGTTCTCCAACCTTGGGTCCCCAGATGTTTTTGGCCTACAACTCCCAGCATGCCCCAGCCAGCTACGAACACTGCATTACAACATTCAGTCCCATAAGACTACTACTAATAAAAAGATTTTACAACCAGAGAAGGTTTGATTGAACTGAGAATGGCTACACTATTCCTCCACCACCACCTCCACCACCAAGGTAAAATGGCTAACTTCTTGCTGGCGGGAAGGAGTAGCATCAATCCCTGTCTCTTTTTTCAAGGTCCAAGTGGCCAGGGAGATATATCTGAAACAGGTTAAAGGTCACTGTTATGCATGCAGAAGTCCCACGGGTGTCAATGTCCTGCAGCCAAACTGCCCTCTCTTTCTAAGATAGAATTTAGCAGTTTGGGTTAGTGATTTCTAGAACTTTTGCTAAAACTGTCATTGCTTCTTAGTCCCATGTCTGCAGTATTTTGAGTGGCAGGGCAGGGGCCAGAAGGCAGCAGGCTGAGCAACAGGGGCAGGGAACTGGGGAAGTGAGAGGTGGAGAGAGGGCGGCGAGAGAACAAAGGTCAGTCTGGGGAGGAGAGCACAGAGGAGCCAGGCGCTTCTCGAGGGAAGCAGCTCGCCAGGGGCCCCGGGAGGCAGGCGTGTACGGCCAGCATGTCACGGACTGGGCAGCTACGAGGCCGGCCTCGGGGTGGGGCGGGGGAGACTGGCGACGCCTGTTGTCCGTGGGGCTCCTCATCCATCGTAGCTTTTATTCTGGTGCTGCACTCCGCCCCCAGAATAGGTTCACCCCAGGGCTAGCTCCTATACAGCTCAATAAAAACTGCAATGGGGGAGGAGCCCCATGGACGCACGGCAGGACTGAAATGCATGCTTGCCTCCTTCACACTTGCCCCCACCTCGGGGCGGCCACCTTGGGGCCTGTTTTCCCTGCTGGCAACGGATGCACGTGGCAGTGAGGCCAGTCCGAGTTCTGTGCCAATTCCTCTCCCCTCCTGTCCCTTTCTTTCGAGAACGAAAAGCAGCTGCTTGAGGAGTGGAGGAAGGGGGTGCTCAGCCTTGAGGGGAAAGGACCGTGGCTCCGTGGCAGAAGGTCCCCGGCAGTATCTACAGGGAGGGCTGGGAAAGACCCACTTGAAGCTCTTGACAGTCCATGTCGACAACACCGGGCTAGCTGGACCCAGGGTCTGACTCAGCCGAAGGCAGCTTCCTCTGTTCCATGTTCACCATTCTGCTCAAAATCTCCCTCCAATGTGCTCGTCCCCCTGCAGGTCCGTCCCCCATCCTTCCTCCCATGTGGAGAAAAGCAGTCCAAGGAGGAGAGGGAGGGATGGAGGGAGGGGGGAGAGAGGAAGAGAAGAGGCCAAGAGGGCCCGTGAAGTGCCCGCTTTCCCCTCCTCATTCCGTCACTCCCGACTGTTGTTTTTCCCTTTATGGGCCAGGGGAAAGGGAACCAAAACAGAACGCCCTGTGATGTGCCCTTTGAGCCTGGGTCCCTTGAGCTTTCACCTGAACAATGACAGCCATGCCAGGTTCTCTTATCTCCTGTTGAGGAGATAAGAGAACCTATTGTTGAGGCCAGTTGAGCCTCTCCCGTCTCTCCTCTACAAAGTGTCTGCTGTGATGGATGCTGGTCCCCCAGTCTGCCGTGCCACACATCTTTAGGATATTGCACATTGCATGAACTTGGTCATTATGGCTGGAACTGAGTGCTGGAAGAAAGAGTGTGGCACAGGCCTCAAAAGGCAATTTAGGGGATGGCCTCGAGATCTCTGCACCCATTCTACTAGCTAATGCCAGGATTCAGAATTCTCCAGTCGTGCCAGACCCTGAATCCATGCCTTTCCCTGGCCTGCCCACTCGCACTTTCCCCAGCTGGATTTGACTTGGAATGTTATCAACCAGTGTAATGTTGAAACTGGAATACAGTTTGGAAACTTGCCTTGGAATGTGCATTACGATGACAAGTCAAAACATAAGTTCGGCTCAGCCTTAAGCTGGCTGAACGCGGAAAGATGCAGCTTTGCATCCAGATGTGCATGTTGTCAATCTACTGACAATTTCCCAGGAAACAGACATGCAGAATCTGTGTTTGCTGATGCCACAAACAAGAGCAAGGAGAAGAACAGCCCATTCACTGTGTTCTTCGAAATGGCAGGTGAAGGCGGTCTTTGGTTACTGGGAGATAAAAATTCAGTCTGGAGGAAAAAAAGACAACGGATGGGGAATTCATGGAGCCAAGGAGAGGACCATTCCTTTCAAATGGTTGTCTAAGTACTTTTTGTGGCAGGTGGCTTGGGCTGCAGTCCTATGCACACGTGCCTGGGAATAAGCTCCGCAGAACACAGCAGGCCTTACTTTTGAGTAACTCTGAATAGGACTGCACTCCAGCTCACCCCAAATTCAATTTCACCCCCAGATGTCACTGCTGGTCAGGGGCAGCGCTTTGTCTCACTGGAATGTTGCCAAATCCCACCCTGCCCCGCGCAAATTAAATGCTGAACGTTATCTACTTTGCCCAACCCCACTCCCCTGACATGTTGGCAGCATCAACATGGCTCATAGTTTCCAGGCGCAGGTTTTGCCAGAATGGTAACATCTCTTCCCCAAAGCCTCTGGCCTCGCTTGGTCTGCATAAGTGACTTGGGGGAGAGGCAGCCACAGGTTACAGGAGCCACTGTCTGGAGGGCAGGGGTCCTTCTCCTCGTGGGGGGGGGGGCGCGTTTGCTTCACTGGAAGCACCTCCTCTCTCCTCAGATCGGTCCCTGTCCTTCCTCCCCGTGCTCAGCCACATAGCTGAAGATCCAGGCTCTCCGTGGCATCTCCTCCCCGCAGGAGGGGGCAGGCATGCAGGACACCCACACAAGACAGGCGCGCCGGCGGGAACTCCCGGACACGGGCTTCCTGATGGGCAAGTGGTCAGAACAGCACTGAGGTCACAGGTCACAGTTTTGCTCCTTCGCGCGAAGGCAGTGGCTTTGACAATGAGTGCCCGTCGGTCCTTTCCCCTCCAGCCCGGAACCTCCTGTCCATGTTTCAGAGTCATGTGGAAGCCAGTTCAGACTGTGACCCATGCGGGACTCCACACGAGCCATTTTGTTTATTGCCATACTTAAAAAGAAGTGTTCGATCTGAGGGCTTTGTGACTCTTCTCTGAACCGGGTGAGTCTACGCCCTGCTTTGTTTCTTCCATTAGTTGGATATGTAAACATTGAGACCCTTGGATGCGCCTGGCTCAGGAGTGGGGCCTGGCTGCCACGAGACCTGCAGTGCTGCTTAAACCTTGACTGAAAAAAGATTATGAAGACGTCACAGCCCATGCTCTGAGTTCTTGTTTCCAAGTTGGAGGATGGCTGTAGTGGCATTAAAGGCCTTGTTCTCAAACAGAAAAACCCAACGCTGGCTCTCTTGCTCTGCTTCCGTAGTGTGGATGTGCCTTCCCCCCCTCCCCAGCTCTCACCCCTCATTCTGTCATGGGAACACAGGGGTCAGCCCCGTGTTACAGGTCATGCTGTCCTTGCCAGGCAGCCGCCGGTCATTGAACGTGTGCATGTTGATCACAGCATCCGTCTTCACCATGACAGGGGCTTGGGGCTTGTGTTTCACACGCCGGTGGCAGGTGAGTGACAGCCGGATCTCGTCAGCCATTGCACTGCAGAAGGAGCGCTGAAGGCAGGGGAGAAGAGGAAGAGGAGGGAAGAGAGAGACTTCCATTAGATTTGGCAACAGGCACACTTGGGGTACAATGGCCTCCGGGCAGGGGCTGCATGTGACCACCTGGAAATACTTCAGCTGCAATGCACTGGGAGCCTCTCCCCTTGCACACCCCTCCCTCGCTGACTGGGCTCAGATGACATGATAAACCACACTCAAGGGTGTGGGTCCTTGTTGAACTGTGGGTTATCGTGTTGTCTGGAGCCAGCCGAGATAACAAAGCATGGTGAACAACCCACAGTTCACAACCCAACAACAACCATGGGTTCTTTTCATGGGTTGTTCATGGTTAACAAGCCATGGTTTGTTAGCGCAGCTGGGCTCAGACAAAACGATAACCCACGTTTCAACAACCCACGTTTCAACAACAACCCATACTCAATCCTTGAGTGTGGGTTATCGTATTGTCTGAACCCAGTCACTGTGTCTTCTGTATCTGCTCAAGTGCTAGGACACCATTGCAGTCTTAGGAACAGGTCAGCGTGTCTCATATACATATGAGTATGCTGCATAGGACAGAACTGGAACAAAAAGGGCATGTTTCCAGTTCTCATGATTGCTCCTGAGAATGCATAACAAAAATAACAAAGCACTGAGGAAACACTTTCTTATGTTTCCACTGCTTACTTTATGTACTTGTTTATATAGACTATTTATATCCTGACCTTCAAAAAAATAAATCACAGGTTGCTTCACATGCATTACCTGTTGTACAGCTTAGTCAGTAATTATCCCTGTAATTCAGAAGGTGGCCTAGGCGAAGAGTGGCTTGCTTAAGCCTACCTAAGCTTAAGCTTACCTAATGTGTTCATGGCAAAAGCAAGATCTGAACTGGGGATTTCCTGATTTGCAGCTCGGCTTCATAGCCAGCACGCTGCACTGGCTCAATAATGCTCAGGGCGACCACAGAGAATCTGCGTGGGAGTGAAGATCTCCTGCCCTTTCGCTGCCCCTACACTATAGATCTCTTCTTCCTACCACAACTGAAAACTTCTCTGAGCTTTGCAAAACCCCATGGAGAAACCTTCTGTTCGGTTTACATTTCCCCCATCTCCTTTAACACATTTGGGAAGGATTCACAGTAAGAACTAGCAAACTAAATCTGTTTTCAAAACCTTTGAGTTAGAGGTTTATTTAGTTATTATATTTATACCCCTGCCTTTATTTTCCTGCAAGGAACCCAAAGCAGCATTCATAATCCTCTTCCTCCTCTCCATTTTATCCTCACAACAACCCTGTCAGGTAAGTTAGGCTGAGAGTCAGAGCCTGGGCCAAAGTCGCCCACTGCGCTTCATGGCCCAGTGGGGACTAGAAGCCACACCTCCCGAGTCCCAGTCCAACACTCTCACCACTGTGCCACAGTGGCTAATTGAGGATGATCATTAGTTTCATATAAATGAAAGGGGGTGGACACGTCCCCGCATGGAAGGAAGCGGGCTGGGTGGGTTACGAACGTAAGAACTGTGCCAGGTCAAAGGCCCATCTAGGCCGATGCTCTGCTTCCCACAGTAGCTGGCCAATGCCTCTGGGAAGCCCATGCGCTCCCCCCAGGAGCACCTGGCCACACAGTGCAGCCCTTCAACACACAGGTTCAATCCCTAATTTATAGTTGCCATTAGCTGATGGCTCATGACAGATCCTCACCTATGAGAGCCTAAGAACAGACTTGGTGGGTCAGGCCAAGCTCCATCCAGCTAGTCCAGCACTCCGATTCCAGGAGGGGCTACCTGCCTGCTGGCTCTGGAAGGTGCTGGCCATGTGCCATCTATCCAGTACTCAGAGGTAGACTGCTGCAGCATCTGGAGGTTCCACTGAGCCGCCTTGGCTAATACTCTAATAGGCCTCTGGCTCTCTTCCTCCACTCTGTTTTTCAAGCCATCTAAACTAGTGCCCATCACCACAATTGGTGTGGCAATTACTTATAGTGATTATATGTTTCTGACAGCTGCAAAATAGATTTTTGATTTAGAGAAGGGCCTTTCTGAACAAATTTCCCCTTCATAGGAAGTCTGAGGTCTTAAGGTGGTGAGGGTTCAGGCACCTCGCTCTTTCCAGCTCAGATCGTTGGGGGTCCTCCGTGCATCGATGGAGGGGAATGAAGGTGGCAGAGGGTCACTGCGGGCCCGGCTGCCCTGGTCAGTACCTGCTCGCGCTCTGCTGTCTTGCGAAGCTTGTAGATGAATTCTACAGTGGCTACGAACACGGAGAGGACCAGGCCAGCGGCCAGGACAATGAAAAGCCCCCCAATGTTCTGGACCCCGAGCGCACTGGCTTCTTTGCTCTCCTCCTCCGGGCAGCCGTTGCTTCGCCACCATTTGTCCTTCATGGCATGCAGCTTGGCCTCTTCCTGAAGCTGAAGGATTGCGATGGTGATCTTGTCTCTATATGGCGAGCCTGAAGATGCAAGAGAAAATGGGCAGCCCATAATACATAGAGTAACAAAGCGAAAGGCAAGTTGCTCTAAAAAATAAATACTAAACCTGCACCCAGACAAGCTGAATCATGCAACCTTGTGCAGCAAATTATGCATGTTGCATGCGTTCTTATTTGTATAATGTATTCTTTTTCTGCTAGTCATGGTTGAAGGGCAAGGAGCATGGCAGGACACTGACCCCACTGGAAATCCTATCAAGCCACCTTTCTACCTTCTGAGATTTCATGTTTTGCAGTCATAAGGTCTAGAAACTTGCCTTTAAAAAAAAGAAAAAAGCAGAGACTCTCAAGAAGCTGAAATGTTGTGCACAGTACCCCCGTGGTGGAATCACTGGCACACTCGCAGCCTGCTTAAGGCTGGCTTCAGAAAGCCTGTTTCGGAGGTAGCGAGACCGTCAATTCTACACAGTGCTGTGGGTTATTTGGTTGGTTGTTTTTGAACAAGCAGGCTATTTGAATGCTTCAGCAGACGTGTGGCAAGATCAGGACTCGACAATTTTGGCTCAAGGCAAGTTCCATGATTTGTGCCCAATATTATCCCACCAGGCTTAAGAGGCCAGGCGCCCTTCCCAGCCAGCAGCTCCAATATTCCTGCAGGGTCTCCACAGACATTACAGGGAAACAAGGTTCTCGTTAACGAGGAGCTGGCTTTCCGGCTGCAACCAAACCTGGAAGTGGAGCACCGACCAGTGAACCCTCTCCGTCCCCAGTATATGGGACGGCTTCTAGGAGCCTGCTTTCAGCTGCTGCCCCAAGTCCTGCCACGGCACCATCTTGCCCCCCGGCCCCACCGGGGCACTGCTGCTCCTCACCCATGGGAGTGCCAATCCCGTAGCCCTTGGAGTCTATCAGTCCCCCAATCTGGGTCAAGTTGCAGTTTCTTTGGGTGATGTACTCAATGGTGGTGGATTCCATCAGCAGGGCGTAGTCAGATGTGAGGGTGCGCTGGATCCCTTCCTCATTATTCTTAACAAGAGCCGAAGACTTGCTGCTCATGAAGGCCCACATTTTTTCAAAGGTGGAGATCTTGGATTTCTGAAACAGCAGCCCCATGGAAAACAAAAGAACAACAAAGCTGTCTTTCTGTACAATGACAAGCAGGGCAAACTTCTGGATGTTGTTTGGCTGTTTTAACTTTGGTATTTTATATAATTTTAATATTATAGCTGATTTAATTATATTCTTAACTTTTGTATATTTCTATTTATATGCTTTAATTGTACAAGTTGTAATGTTGTAAAGCAGTCTTGAGTCCTGGGGAAAGGGCAGGACACACCGTACATATAATCCTGCTCCTCCTCTTTCTATGTCACTATCTACTCTGAAAGCATCACAGCGCCTCCTACTCCCTGGAATCTGTACTACTGCCAAAGACAGTTCATGTCACAGGAGCTGCTTATGCCACAAGGTGTGCCAGTCCTGGAATTCAGAACTGACAGGAATGTGTTTGGTCCGCAAAGCCCTCCTTTTGGAGCAATGTGCTTCCTGCCTGAGGCACATGGTACGGCCTTACTCAGTTGTCCTGTGGGTGGCCCCATCTTTATGCCTGCACACAGAGTAGACCAGTGTTCTCCAGCCTTGGGTCCCCAGATGTTTTTGGCCGACAACTCCCAGCATGCCCCAGCCAGCTATGCTGGCTGGGGCATGCTGGGAGTTGTCGGCCAAAAACATCTGGGGACCCAAGGTTGGAGAACACTGGAGTAGACAATGTGCATGCAATCTCCGGTTGTCTTTCCCCCCCCAAATTAAGCTACCCCCCCCCCAGAGATGGTGGATGCTGTGAACATTATGAACGCAGGAGAGGGAGCATGCAGGCCCTCTGCCCTGGGCCACTCAGTGACACTGTCAGGCAGTGGGGTCAGGACAGAAAGGGAAGGCGTCTTACAAATGCATGGACCTCACTGCCACCGTGTGCAGCGACGGCCTCTACTTCAAGTGGCTGTAAAAAGGAATTAACTAATTCACGGGTGGGGATCTGCCTATCTGTCAACATCCACTTAGCCACGATAGCTGAATGGGGCTTCCATGCACAGACAGAGGCCACGAATGTTGGGGCAGGGGCGGGGGCGGGGTGGCCGCCATCAGCTCTTCCACGTTGGGGGAAGCAGGACACTGGGTGGGAGGAGGGACTCTTGGTTTGTTCCGGCAGCAGGGGCATCGGCGTTTGGAGGGGGGGGAAGGGGGTAGGAAGGACAAGCCATGATCTCTAGATCCCCCACTTTCCTTATTATATTCTTTTATCCCAGTCTCTGGCCCTTCACTTTGTAGAACCTGAGATATGAGGCCAAATGTGCGCCCAACTATTGTGCCAATTTGTTTTGTGAGAAACTGGCCCGCTCTCGCCTTGCAGTGTTTTTAGCCAATGAATGAAGTCACAGCAATAGTCGACACGCACTTCCTTCTCCAGACACTGAGCAAGTCTGAGTGGGTGAAATCCCTACTCAAGGCGAACTTAGTGGCTCCGGGCAATGCCTCTCAGCCTTTCCCACTTTGGAAGACTGTTGTGAAGATAAACCAGGGAAGAACTGCTAGGTACTCTGTGAACTGAAAAGGGCTCTGGAAATAGGATCTCGACCAGAAATGCACACGCCGTTATCGCCTTGCATCTAAGCCATGCAATGATGTGGCTCAGTGGTGCTTGGGGGGTGGGGGAAGGAAAGGATGCGCTTCTTATCATTATCAAGTTCTTGCAACACAGTTGTTGGAGTTTTCTCCCCTGAAAGAGGGAGGCTTGTCTCACATCAGTGCAGCCATTCAGAGTGTTATGGTATCTCTTCATATTAGATCCATTATTTTGTGTTTAAATGCACTGGTGTGTGTGTGTGTGTGTGTGTGTGTGCACATGAGGGGCGGGGGAAGGAAGTGCAGATAATTTATTTTGTCAGGGGGTCATAGGAACATCGGACGCTGCCTTATACAGTCAGGCCACTGGTCCATCTAGCCCAGGACTGTCAACACTGACTGGAAGCAGCGCCTCTCCAGGTTTTCAGGCAGGAGTTTTTCCAGCACTACCGGGATTGAACCTGGGAGCTTCTGTATGCAAAGCAGGGGCTCTGCTACTTAGCCGCGGCCCCTCAGCCTTCTAGGATATGGGGGACATTTTGTGGTCACACTGAAGAACCCCTTGGAAACAAGAAGTAGCAGTTAAAACAGTGGCAAGGGTGAACAAAAACACGTGAAAATAGGAAACTGCAGTGTATTTCATATATATATATATATATCCCAGTTATGACAGAACGGTTAAAGAAAGTGTTCAGTTTCAGCACTTCCTAATGTCAAGCAGAAGATAATTCGGCTGCTTTCAGATGTAACAGTAAACCACAGTTTAAGCCATGTGCACAAACCTCAGGCTCACACATTCCCCTCCCCTCTCCTTCTCCTGCATGGCCATGGGAGCACAAAGATCTCGATGTGCTTTCAACAAACCAAAGCTTGTCATTTCATCTGAACCAGGACAAACTGTGTTTGATTTTTACCTATAGTTTGTCAAAACAGATAGTTTCTAACCATCATTTATGATACTGACTTGACTGGACAAAGCATAGTTGAAACTAGAATCAGAAGAGGCCTCAAAGGTAATCTAGCCCAACCTCCTGCTGCTCCAGCATCCCAGATAGGCAGCCATCCAGCCCCTGCTGATAACCTCAAATGAAGGAGCCCACCACCTTCCAAGGAAGTCTATTCCACTGTCAAACAGCTCCTACTGTCAAGACATACTTCCTAAAGTTTAGTCAAAGGCCTTTTTCATGTACGTTAATTTGAGCAGATTGGTTCAGGCCCTACCCTCTGGAGAAACATAGAGAACACATTTGCTGCATCCTCAATGATTTGATCATGGATGAGGGAGCTGATCACTGGTGTGCATCACTGAGACCTGGGTAGATGAGCTGGGTGGTGTAGGCCTGAGCCAGATTGCCTGCCCAGCAGCACCAGGCCAGGCTGGAGGGTCAGTAGGGGGGGGGAGTTGCCGTGATCCACAGAAACTCCATCTCACTCACTGTGAAGCCCCTCTGTCCTGGACAGGCTATGAGAGCCTGTACCTTGCCTTGGGCCAAAGAGACAGGCTGGGGATGCTATTGGTGTACCACCCACCCTGTGCCCAATGGCCTCCCTGACCGACCTTACTGAGGTAGTCTCAATTGTGGTTCTGGAGAACTGTAGGACTTTGGTCCTGGGAGACTTCAACATCCATGCTGAGGCTGCCTTAACAGGACCAGCTTGGGACTTAGGATCATAGGATCATAGAGTTGGAAGGGGCCCACAAGGCCATCGAGTCCAACCCCCTGCTCAATGCAGGAAACTAGAGGAGGGGTCTCCCATCCAAGTAATAACATGGCCTGACCCTGCTTAGCTTTCCATGCTCAGACTTCATGGTCTCTACATGATAGAGGTGTACAAAATTATGCATGGTGTGGAGAAAGCGGATAGGGAGACATCTTTCTCCCTCTCTCGTAATACTAGACCCCAAAGGGGACACCCCTTGGGAGATTCAGGACAGATAAAAGGACTTCTTCACACAGCACATAGCTACACTATGGAATTCACTTCCACAAGATGGACACCAATTTGGACGGCTTTAAAAGGGGATTGGACAAATTCATGGGGGATACGACTACCAATGGCTACTAACTAGTCCTGACAGCTATATCCTATCTGTAGTTTCAGAGGCAGTATGCCTATGTACACCAGTTGCTTGGGAACATGGGTGGGAGGGTGCTGTTGCATTCATGTCCTGCTTTTGGGTTTCCCACAGGCAGCTGATTGGCCACTGTTGGAACAGAATGCTGTACTAGATGGATCCAACATGGCTCTTCTTATGTTCTTATGAAACTGTGGGGCTGTCTCAGTTTGTTATTTGTCCAACAAACAGGGCAAGGCACACCCTCAATCTGGCCTTTGTCTCAGGGTGTGAGGGGGGTGGTCTGGATATTGGGTGTGTATGGAAATCACCTTATTGTCATAGACCATGTTCCAGTGAAGTTTGGTCTCACAGTGTCAGCCGTCCAAACTCCACAGTGCCAAAGAGAGTGCTCAGGAGCTATTGTGTCAATAGCCAGTCACATCTCATCATTCCACGGTGTGACAAGGGCCCCAACAGAACCTCCAGCTCTGGTGACTGGAAAATCCCCCAGGGCATTCAGGAGTCCCTTGGACTTATGGAAGCTGGGACTTATGGAATCCAATGGCTCCTGAGCATTCTCTTTGGCACTGTGGAGTTTGGATGTCTCCTTGGTTTACTGAAGAGCTTCAGACAATGAAATAGGCCAGAAAATGGCTGGAAGGCAAGTGATGCAAGACTCGTCCTGATGCTGACTGAACACGCATGAGAGCACATAATCATGCCTACTGTGTAGCAATGAAGGCGGCAAAGGCAGCTTAATTTGCTGCCTCCATCATATCTTTGAATAATCATCCAGCGAGCTCTTCTGAGTGGTTCAGGGGCTGCTTTCATCTGCCCCAGTGAATCTAGTGCTGGAGCCCTCGGAGGCCTGCTGTGATGAGTTTGCCAAACATTTTGAGGATAAAATTGCTCGCCTTCATGCTGACTTGAACACCACAATTAATAAAGTGCCTGCAGAGGTGTCCAGTGCATTGACTTGTCTTGTGTTCTGGGATCAGTTTCAATTTTTGAACACTGAGGAGGTGGGCAAGATGCTTGCATTTGTGCGACACATGCTCTCTTGACCCTTGCCCATCATGGCTTCTTCAAGCTAGCTGCGGGGGACTGACTGGATGGATCAGGGGAGTAGTGAACGCATCATTCTGTGATGGTGAGGTTCCCGTTGCCTTGAAGGAGGCAGTTGTGTGACCACTCCTGAAAAAAGTCTTCCTTGATCCAGAGATTCATACTGTCGCCCAGTCACAAATGCCCCTTTTTGGGTAAGGTGCTCGAGAGAGTGATGGTGTCTCAGCTGCAAGTGTTCTTGGATGAAACTGATCATCTTGATCCATTCCAGCCTGGGTTCAGACCTGGTTTTGGGAGACAACTGGCCTTGGTCGCCCCCCATTGAGTCTTCTCGATCTCTCAGCAGCTTTTGATACCATTGACCACGGTATCCTCCTGAACTGGCTCCGTGAGTTGCGGGCACTGTTGACTGTTTTATGGTGGTTCAGCTCTTACTTACAGGGTTGGTTCCAGAGAATAACACTGGATGATTGTGCCTCAGCTCCCTGGCAGTTGAACTGTGCGATGCCACAGGGCACTATTCTGTCCCCAGTGTTGTTTAACATTTACATGAGGCCACTGGGAGCAGTCATTAGGAGATTTGGGGCAAGGTGTCATCAGTATGCTGATGACACTCAGCTCTATTTCGCTGCAGCATCTGAATGGATGGCCATAAAGGACATCTTGCAAGGGATGGCCCATTCGAAGATCTTTAGTGTGAGGCCGTTGAGTCTCTGTGAGCGGGTGCCACCTTGCTTGTTCAGGTATGCCACAGACTTAGGGATGTGTGCGAAGCCCGGCACCTGACTTGCGGGGTGCTCACCAGACTTCTGGGTCCCTGGCACTACGTTTTTTACATAAATAACAGGGTAAACTTCCTTAAAATGGCCGCAATTTGCATAACCAGTGCTTTGTTTTTTATGTGAAAAACAGCATAAAATACGTTAGAATCTCCAGCCTCGGATCTGGGAATCCAGACCAGAGTATCCTATGGCCCGTCAGACTCTGTCTAGAGGCCATAGGATTGCTCCCTCCATAAGTGACACGCAAGAGCTATAGGGGAAAATAAGCAGAAGCTCTACTCTGTAATATCAACCATTGTGTATTGTGGGTCACATGACCTTGCTCTTTGTGGCAAGACCAGTACCACAGATAAAATGGTGGACCTTTGACAGTTTCGTGTTGAGGCAGGGGATGAAATATATAGAATCATAGAATCATAGAAAAGTAGAGTTGGAAGGGGCCTACAAGGCCATCGAGTCCAACCCCCTGCTCAATGCAGGAATCTAGGTAAAAGCATCTCTGACAGATGTCTGTCCAGCTGCACCTTGAATGCCTTCAGAGTGGGAGAGCCCACGACCTCCCTAGGTAGTTGATTCCATTGTCTTATTGCTCTGACAGTCAGGAAATTTTTCCTGATGTTTAGGTGGAATCTAGGTTCCTGTAACTTGAGCCCATTATTCCGTGTCCTGCAAACTGGGATGACCGAGAAGAGATCTTTGCCCTCCTCTGTGTGACATCCCTTCAAATACTGGAAGAGTGCGATCATATCTCCCCTCAGTCTCCTCTTCTGAAGGCTAAACATGCCCAGTTCTTTCAGTCTCTCCTCATAGGGCCTTGTTTCCAGTCCCTTTATCATCCTTGTTGCCCTCCTCTGAACCCTCTCCAGTTTGTCTATGTCCTTCTTAAAGTGAGGTGCCCAGAACTGGACGCAGTACTCAAGATGAGGCCTAACCAGTGCCGAGTAAAGGGGAATTATCACTTCCCGCGATTTGGAAGCTATACTTCTATTAATACAGCCCAAAATTGCATTTGCCTTCTTTGCAGCCACATCGCATTGCTGGCTCATATTCAGTTTGTGATCTACCACAATTCCAAGATCCTTCTCACTTGTAGTATTGTTGAGCCAAGTGTCCCCCATTCTGTAACTCTGCATTTGGTTTCCTCTCCCTAGGTGCAGCACTTGGCATTTATCCCTATTAAATTTCATTCTGTTGTTTTCGGCCCAGCGCTCCAGCCTATCGAGGTCACTTTGAATTTTGTTTCTGTCTTCCAGAGTATTAGCTATTCCACCCAACTTTGTGTCATCTGCAAATTTGATAAGCATTCCCTGTACCTCCTGATCCATATCCATATATTATATATATTTGGAAACAGGCAGGCAATGCTAAATACACCTCTGCAGGAACACGGAATGAGTTAATAAAGCCGTGTGGTCAAATTTTGAGGGAAGACGTTGTTGTGAAGGCTACGCTTCCGTAAGATTCTCAGTTTTAGCAGATGAAACAGCAGATATTTCTGCCATAGAACAACTAGGTGTAAGATTTGTGGAAGGATGTGCTTGGAATGCATCTGTACATGAGGAATTCCTAGGGTTCATTTCAATCTCAGACCAAACTGCAGTAGGCATAGCCAACACAACCTGATCTGCTTGTTCTGACTTTGAACGCTATCTCAATAAGCTAGTTGGACAAGGATACCTGGTTATTCAACCATGGCAGGAAAAGAAGGTGGGGTCCCAGCACAAATCAGGGCAATCTTTCCTCAGGCAACCTTTGTCCACTGGTCATCCCATAGACTTAATCTCACGATAAATGATCTGGACAGCCTAAGTGATGTGCATAATACAGTTGGCATCATATAGTTTTTTTTCTGTGAGAGCATCCAAAGACAACATGTAATGCCCAACATACCAATGCTATCTGAGTACTCATCTTGAGTACTGCGTCCAGTTCTGGGCACCTCACTTTAAGAAGGACATAGACAAACTGGAGAGGGTTCAGAGGAGGGCAACAAGGATGATAAAGGGACTGGAAACAAGGCCCTATGAGGAGAGACTGAAAGAACTGGGCATGTTTAGCCTTCAGAAGAGGAGACTGAGGGGAGATATGATCGCACTCTTCCAGTATTTGAAGGGATGTCACACAGAGGAGGGCAAAGATCTCTTCTCGGTCATCCCAGTTTGCAGGACACGGAATAATGGGCTCAAGTTACAGGAACCTAGATTCCACCTAAACATCAGGAAAAATTTCCTGACTGTCAGAGCAATAAGACAATGGAATCAACTACCTAGGGAGGTGGTGGGCTCTCCCACTCTGGAGGCATTCAAGGTGCAGCTGGACAGACATCTGTCAGAGATGCTTTGACCTAGATTCCTGCATTGAGCAGGGGGTTGGACTCGATGGCCTTGTGGGCCCCTTCCAACTCTACTTTTCTATGATTCTATGATTCTACGGTGGACTCAAAAATACAAGAGTATCCATGTGTTTGTAGAAAATTACACAAGTATTGTCTTGCAACTCAACTCAAGCAATTAGCAGGATCAAGCAACGCCAAGACAAGACAGCTTTTGTACCAGTCATTGTGTGCATCAAGGACTTTAACTTTTATTGTTTGTCTTGTGATCATAAGCAAATATTCTTTGATGCTAGAGCCAGTCACCCAAGCTCCGTGATCTGTGAAATTAGATGTAATGAAAATGAAAGCACATATAGAAGAGCTGCTGGGAATAATGGAACAACACGGGGAAGCTAGTGAGGAGACCTTTAGAGAAGAAGAGAGAAGACTAGAACAGAGAAGTGCAGGAAACTGGCAGACGAAGTGGATGTAGAAGTTAAAGCACCAGACAAACCACACAACAGAAAAACCGTGCCTATCTTCCCAACCAATCCACAGAAGGGTTCTACTAGTGGTCCATCTACATTTCCTGCCTGGATTCGCTTATCACTTCACTGAGGACTCATTTCAATGATGAAAACCAACCTGCTTACAGTTTGCTCAAGCTATATCCATCTCAGATGTACCACACTTAGGGATGTGTGCAGAGATCGATTGGGGGGTGGAAGTCTGGCTTCCGCTCTCCCTACCTGCTTCCCCAGCTTCACTCGTGTTCTCATGAGCCGAGCTGGGGAAGTGACTGGCGCTACGTTGTTTACGTAGAAAATGGCATAAGATACGTTAAAAATAGCCATGATTTGCACAAGTTATGCAAATTATGGCTGCTTTTAACATGTCTTACACCATTTTCTATGTAAACAACGTAGCACCGGGAACCCAGAAGTCCGGCGAGCACCTCAGCTGGCACTCGCTTTCGGCCTAGCCTGGCTCGCACAGCGGGAGCACTCACCGAGTGTGCCGTGAGTCGGGTGGTGGGCAGATTGCCCACCCCTAATTTTATTGTCACGCTGAAGAAAAGACTTTCAAGCCCACGGGCACATCCATTCCATTCAGGAACTTTACAAATATGAAACCTTTGCGGATGAACCTGTTACTTGGTATGACAGGGTATGTCTTTTTGTGGGCAAAAAGACATACCAAAGAAATACACCCATCGTTGTGTGACATATGCAACATGACCCTTACTGAACTATTGGACCACACCAAACTGTTCCCTGCTATTAAAATGGCCATCCTTACAGCACTTTCCCTCCCGGTTACAACAGGCACAACTGAACGATCCTTTAGCACTTTGCACGGGGTGAAGATATGCATACGTCTGACAACGAGTGAAGATCGACTGTCTTGCTTGTGTTTGTTGAATGTCCATAGAGGAAAGGTGAAGACCTATCCCAAGGGGAAATTTATAAAAGATGCTGCCTGTTGACCATTTTGGCCAAGAGCTTTGAAGACTCCAGATTTCATTTAAAGGATGATCCACTTTTCCTTTACGTTTTGGACAGACAAGCATTAAGAAAAAAGTCTGACTGGTTTTAGACCTTATGTCTCGCATCCACCACAACCTTAGGGATTTTTAATTTGGTTTAGAGTCCTACAGTATGGTTGTTCAATGGACAAACTGAAGTTGTATATGTCTCTCTAGTGCCTTAGGGCACTGGATGCATGGTTAGACAGAAAAAAAGTCCTACAACTCCCAGCATTCCTCCAGGCTCCAGCCAGCCACGGTAACGGGCTTGATCAAGTTGACTCCTATAAATATCTGGGTATTTGGTTTCATGAGGTTGCTAACTGGAGAGTCCAGGTGAGGCTTGCTAAGGCTAAAGCCGAACAAAATCTGAGTGCCATATTGTGTTTCTTTTTCACTAGAGGTGGGAAATTTATTCCAGCTGCCATCTGTGTTTCTCAAGCTAAGATAGTATCCCATATTCTTTTTGGAGCTCCTATCTGGTTTCCTTGTCTTAAAGACTCTCTTGAAAGCATTCAATCTTACTTCCTTAGATCTATATTTGGCAGTGCCCAAGTGTGTAGCTGGTGCTGCCCTTTATCTTGAAGCTGGCCTTAATTCTCTTAATTGTCTGGCTTGGATACATTCTACATTGGATACATTCTTCAGAAGAGGAGACTGAGGGGAGATATGATCGCACTCTTCCAGTACTTGAAGGGTTGTCACACAGAGGAGGGCCAGGATCTCTTCTCGATCATCCCAGTTTGCAGGACATGGAATAATGGGCTCAAGTTACAGGAACCCAGATTCCACCTGAACATCAGGAAAAATTTCCTGACTGTCAGAGCAATAAGACAATGGAACCCACTACCTAGGGAGGTCGTGGGCTCTCCCACTCTGGAGGCATTCAAGAGGTGCAGCTGCACACAGCCATCTGTCGGGGATGCTTTGACCTGGATTCCTGCATTGAGCGGGGGACTCAATGGACTCGATGGCCTGGTAGGCCCCTTCCAACTCTACTTTTCTATGATTCTATGATTCTATTCACTTCTGGTCTGGCTTCCTTGCGGGCTTTTGGTTAAGCCTAATTCTTTTGTTTCCCAGGTGATGTTAGATTCCTGTGTGTCTGCTTGGAATAAAGCAGTGGGGCAAAAGGTTGCCTCAATTGCGCTGTCTCCTTCCTATTTGCTATCGTCCTGGAAGAAAGCTAAATTTCTAGTCAAGCAGAGACTGACTGACATCAATTTTCAAGAGTTCCACGCAGCGGCCCAGGGCCCATGTTCCCCTCTGTTGCTGGGTTTGTCAGGCCTTTATCCTAAAAATGGGATGCCTTATTTAGAGTGGTTATCTATCCCTAAATACAGGAGAGCATTCTCCTTAGCTCGATTTAATGTTCTACCCTCCAGACTTTTGGGTGGTAGATACAGTAAAATCCCAGTGAAAAATAGATGCTGCCCCTGCAACAATGAGGAGGTGGAATCTGTTGTGCATGTTCTTTTTAATTGCAGTTTCTATCAAGGGGCTAGACCTCTAGAGAGACTCTAATGCTCCCAATCACACAGTTTAAACTGCATATCCTTCTTAAACTTAAATTACTGAAACAACAAACTGAGGTTAGCTGAAAATGGAAGTGGATGCTTCCAAATTCCTTGCCACCACACCAGAGGAAGACACCACACCATCATCTCTGTTCGTAGATGATGCGCAAAATGCCCCGCCCCTTTTGGTTTTGCTCCCACCCGCTCTGGCTCCGGCTCCTCCCCATTCAGATGTGCAGCCCTCAGCCCAACATGAAACATGGCCCTCGCCACGCGGAAGCTGCCTGCCCCGGTCATATGGCCTTGCAATCCCCGCTCCACCATAGTGCCTCCTTCTTCTTTGGCAAACACTAATTTCCCTGACCTTCATCCTGACTATCTCTCTTTTCTAGTTGGGTGTATTAGAACTTGTGGTATACTGACCCAACGTTAGGGGGCAGGTATACTAATCATTTTTCCTTCACATGTTATGTATGTGCATGTGTGTCTTTTTGAAAACAAGCTATAAAAATAAAGTCAATGTTTTTGGATGTTAAGCACTTGAGTACAGGTTGGTTAGTCCCCATTTTAGTAAGAGCAGACTGCTTAAGTCCGCTGTGAGCACACCACTCCATAGGTCAAAGGCCCCCTAAGACCCACGTTGGTTTTTACACATGTACACATCTCAGTTATGTGTCCGCGTGAACGAGGACATGCAGCAACATTTGGGGGGCATCTACAAAATTATAGAGCAACACTCCGTGCTGAGCAGCCATGGTTTGAAGGCCTAAAAACTGGGCCGTGGGTCATAAAAATGTCATGTTCTCACTCATTGCCATAGAAGTCACGTCACACTCCAACTGAAAGCATCTCCAATTAGGGCTTGGCTTTGATTACATGCAAATTAACTCCCACTTTCTCCACATCATCTTGGAGAGGGTATATTCTTTTTTTTTAATAACCATATTAGTTGTCCAATGTCCACTGTAATTGCTTGCCATTAAAAGCTAACAGTCAATACAGCAGGCAATTAACAACATCAGCTTTTGAAGTTAATCAGGTATCTGTCATGTATTGATTTAAGTGCCAAGCAGCGCTTTAAAAAATCCAAACAGAAGATTTATTGAGACGCAGCACCCTTTGTTATATCATGATTGGATGTTATAAACATACTCTAGTTTCTAGCAAGTGAACTGCAGTTTAAATTGGGTGTTTTGTTTTGTTTTAAAATTAATAAAAGTGTCTTGCAAAAGCAATCAATTGATAGGCAGTCCATCTGCTAATTTTGGCATCCATTTTCCTTTGGTGGCAAGTATACCCTCTGTTCAGGTTGCCAGGAGACCCTCTTGTGAATGTAACAACAACAACCTCCCGCTACACAAAGACATCCCTACACTGAGAAGGCCAACAGACTTGAAGCACGGCATCGTATTGTGGAGTGGCTGGGGCAAGCCAGTGGCGAGAGAACTGCCCCACCCTACCTGTGGGACTAGCCACCTTCCCCCTGGCAGGCTGCAGCTGTGTGCTCCCCAGAGGCGTAGCCCAGCCAGCTACTTCAGTATTGTGGAGTGAGACCTGAAACACAGGAAGCTGACATACTGACTGGGTTCGCACGACATGACACCCAGCCAATGATAACAGGCAACGGTTGGTTATCATGTGGTGCGAACCCAGTGTGGGTTTGAAAAAAAACTACCCATGATGAGAACCCATGGACTGTTGTACGGTTTGTTTTCCCCACGGTGGGTTTTTTTGTGGGCACAATTTAAATATATATATTTATAGGTGCTGCAGGGGCACTTCGAGGGGGCATCCCTTGGCTGCCCAAACAGGGATTGGGAAAGCCAGCTATACCAATCTCTGATGATGATGATGATGATGATGATGATGATGATGATTGATAAATTTAAAAGGACAAAATCGGCTCGGCATTGCGGTAGGGAAGGAGACCACTCATTGCTCCTGTGGTGTCCCCTAGGACAGTGTTCTCCAACCTTGGGTCCCCAGATGTTTTTGGCCTACAACTCCCAGTATGCCCCAGCCAGCTACGCTGGCTGGGGCATACTGGGAGTTGTAGGCCAAAAACATCTGGGGACCCAAGGTTGGAGAACACTGCCCTAGGATACTGCCTGGAGGAAGGAGCGGGAAGGAGGAAGAGAGTGAAGGGAAGACGTACCCACAACGAGCCTGATTGTCTGTCAGGCTCATCATGGGTGCTTCATGGAACAACCAGCCCACCATGGCAATCGCCATGATGGGCTTGGCGTGACGTGTGAACTGTGCCAGACCATTGGTTCATTCGTTGACACTGAGGGTTTCAGGCAGGGTTCTTTCCTATGCCTACCTGGAGATGACAGGGATTGAACCTGGGGCCTTCTCCATGCAAAGCAGATGCTCTACGACTGAGCTATGGACCCTCCCTGCACAGGCCCAAGGCCATCAACATAAACATGGCAAGGAAGACCTCCCCTACCCTCCGTCCCTCGCAATCCCTAGCTTTGCCTTACTACGGACTGAGTTATCTAGGTGGGATAAGGATGACCATGCTAGTCACATGGTTGTGAAAAAACTGAATAGAAAACAGATGGTGGCTCCACTAGTGGGGCCCCAGTAACAGTATTCTAGGTGTACCGGTAATTTGTCTTGGCACTGGAAGCGAGAAGCCCCTCTAAAGCAACCCTGAGGTTGCTGTTCCATTTAAATTGGGTGTCTCTCTGTCTCTCCTCCCTTCTTTGTATTTATTTATTTATTTTAAATATTCATAAGTCACCTATCTGGTTCACCAATGTGGTGAACAACAATATAAACATAAAATTAAAATAATATAGCATTATTTTAAAAACTTTAAAATTCAAGAAACACAGGATAGAATTTAGCCAGTACAGTAAAAAAAAACTATTCCCAAAGACCCACCAATAAAACAGCTTAGTTAAAAGCCAACTGGAACAAGTAGGTTTTAAACACTTTATGAATACCAAGACTGAAGGGGTGGGAGGGACTTCCAGGGAGTAGGGGTCACTACAGAGAAGGCCCTGTTCCTGGTGCCCACCAATCTAACTGATCTTGAAGATGGGCCAACGAGCAGAGTCTCCAATGATACCGTCAGTGCATAGGCAGGTAGTCCTTTAAATAATTTGGCCCCAAACTGTTGATGGATTTTAAGGTCAAAACCAGCACTCTGAACTAGGCCCAGAAATGCAGAGGCAGCCAGTGCAACTGGCACAGACTTGGTGAAATATGATCCATCCACCTAGCCCCAACAAGTCCCCGAGTCTCTCGGCTGCATTTTCTGGGTTGCCTTTCCCCTTCCACCCATCTCCTCCTGCCAGGTTGCTCTCTGGGCCTGGAGCAGCCGCTGCCACCCCTCCAGCCCCCTTCCCTCTTCAAGGCCCATCTCTCCAGCAAAGCATTTCCTGCATCATCTCATCTACACTTGAACTGCTTCTCACTTGTTTGGGAAGAACTTCTTTTTAATAGTAGTAGAAAAAAGGTCCCATGTGGGCTCACACCAAGGCCGCGTCCACATGTACACATACACTACACTCATCCTACCCTGACTTGCCTGTGTGAATGGGCCATCCCTGAGCAAGTAGCACAGACAGGACCTTGATATCGACCCCTATTCATCTCGAACACAACAAGCTTTTCAATGAAGCTGGTTCACATGGACAGCTGTGACACTTTTAAGGGCTGAGTAATCAAGAAAAGTGCATGCATGTGTGAACTGCCCTTATCCCTAGAGAGCTGCTTAACCATTTGCTGTCGGAGGTAAAAGCTTTGTGTTTCCATTTGTCAGAGGCGGGAACCAGACATCAGAAGAGGCACGACTACCATCAGGCACAGTCAGCAAGTGCCCCGTCTGCCCCGCCTCCCTCTCCCGTGCGGCACCATCACACTCAGGCATTTGCCCACCCCTGGTTGTGAAGGACATGAATGAGGCAATTTCCAGCTCCATCGTTGAGGTGTGAAGCTTCCTTGCGGAACAGCCGGTTGTCTCCCTTGTGAACTGAGCCCTGCCTCCAAGCCAGACACCTCCCCACACCTTCCCCCCTTTCATCTCATTGGACAAGATGATGTGAATAGTTAGAAGAATGTGTCCACATCCTGACAGAGGAAGCGTGGGGCGGGGCGGGGGATGTGTGAAGAGGACACCCGCACTTTGGGTGCTTAATCCAGCCTCCCCTCTGAACGGCCATTTCTTTTGGCTAGTGCAAGCCTTCCCCTGCTGGCTGTGCCCAACAGGGATCTCCTGTGGCCAAGATGGTGAGTCCCTCCCTCTTTGGGTGAGTTTGCTTCTATCTATTAAAAAGGCAGATCTGGGAGATTCAAAATGGGGCTTTTCTTTGAGCTTCGTGTGCCAAAAAGGACTTTCCCCTGGACTTGGGGGAGCCCAGGTGGAAGCAAGTCATGCCATGTGACGTCATAGCCTCTGTCTTCGTGCATTTGTTCTGAGAGAGGCACAGGTTACTCCGTCTTCTGAATGGGTTAAACCAGTGTTCTCCAACCTTGGGTCCCCAGCCCAGATGTTTTTGGCCTACAACTCCCAGCATGCCCCAGCCAGCTACACTGAGACAGGCTCTGCTAGCATATGTAGTATCCTGGCGACACCTCAACCTCCTCTCCTCGTGCCCTGGGGCAAAACAGACAGCCAAAATTGAAGATCGCCTCCGTGCTTCTCCTGTCCTCCATAGGATGCCCATGATCCTCCAAGTTCGGAGGGTTATGGGCAGCCTCACTGGATCACCCACAGCTCTGTCCTGAAACACCAGATTCCATCACAGAATCCTAAGCACACAGAATTGCCCAAGAGAGGCCTTATTTTTATTTATTTATTTATTATATTTTTAAATCGCCCATCTGGCGATGGTGCAATGCAGAAAGTGCTAGAGTTTGACCTAGATAAATGGGTTCAAATCCCCATTTTTAGCCATGAAGCCTCCCTGCCCTCACAGCAACAAGGGTGTCTGTGTCCCTTTTTTTGGAAAAAAGATGGGATAAAGATGCAATTAAGAGTATTGCTTTTATCTGGCATGTCTTTAAATAATTTCTACCTTTCCAGGGAGAGTACTTGTTCCATACCCTCCAACATTTCACAGATGAAAATAGGGACACACATATGAATTTGTAAGAGGTATGGTTAAGCAACATGAAGGTGTGATCAAGAGGGCGTGCCCAGGCAACATGAGGGCGTGGCCAAGGGTGTGGCCAGGCAACCAAAGGGCATGGTCAGGTACAAAAGTTATTAGAGGAAACACACAAAACTGCAGTATTTTAAGCACAAAAATCTTTGAATTTATGTATTGCATTTAGGGAAGTCTGGGAGGAACGAAAACCATTTTTCTTTTTGCATTTTTTAAAAATGCATTTTTTAAAAAACAAATAAATCCAAAATCCCTGCAGAATAATCCTAATCATTACTGTAGAGAGCTTTCTCCATTGCACTTCAGCATGATGTGTTAGAAAAAGACTTTCACATGGGGTACACAGGTAGAGCCAAGTAAAATTTACCACTGCTCTGAAAACAGAATAACAGTGCAATCCCATGCATGTGTACTCAGAAGGAAGTCCTATTAATGGGACTTACAGGAAAGTGTGCATATTTTAAAGCAATCTACAACACTGACCATCACATCTTGTAGCAGCAAATTGATTATGCATTGTGTGATTCTTCATCGTGTGATTGAGGGATAATTGTGAAATGCTGCTCCTTGCTAGAAGAAGAGGTAGCAGCAGCAGCACCAGTGCTAGGATAACTTTTCCAGAATTATATTATTATATAATATCTTATATATTATAATTATTACATTATATATTATTTTATAATATTTTATAAGTGGCTTTTGTAATTTTTTTTTTAACCTTTCTTAAACCCTTAATTTTTGATACCTGGTGTTTTTCATGGGTGTGTGTGTATCAGTGCTTGCAGGGTAATCTCTTTTTGTTTTAAAATTGTCAGGATTGGCACAAATTCAACTAGTGAAGCTTACCCACCCACCCCACACCCCCAAACATGGAGCTTCAGAGAGAAGGGGAAGTTTCTTGCATTTCCTTCTGACCCTGTATCTCACCTGTTAGAGGCACAGAATCAGCAATGTTAGGAAATAAAATCTTTGGCAATATAAAGATAGGAATCATGTGATAAATTCCCTCATTCACCTCTCCGTTGGTCCAGGCTAGCGGGTGCAACACACATGCGCACGTACACACCCTTGCACGTCTGTTCCCTCCCTGCTTACTGTCTCTTAAGGGGGCCATGGGCAGCCCAGCCGAGGCAGCAGGTGCGTGCACACACAAGCACGCACACCCGTGCACGCACACACGCATCCTCGGGTCTGTTCCCTCCCTGCTTACTGTGGGCGGCCGTTGGAGCCTAAGCAGAGCTATCTTTAAGGGGTGATGGACAAAATCGCAGCTAAGCTAAAAGTTTTAGCTTAGCTGAATTCAGGACTCTGCATAACAAAGTGAGAAGTCGGGATGGCTTAAGGGTTTTCAGGATGGTCCCGGAATTTTCAGGGCAGTTGGAGGCTGGCTATGTTGTTCCTTTGTCTGACTCTTCTTGATCTCCCACAACTTCTCTTTTCAATGAGAAAATCAGCGCTTGGTTGCCCATCTTGCATTCATCCTCTCTCCCTTACAATTAATTCTTCCGCTTTAATTGGCAAAGAACGGCATTATTTTTGAAACCAGGGATAATCCCTTGGAAAGGCACATCCTCCCCTTCCCTCCTCAGCTCGGGCTTCCCCTCTTAGCACAAGCATTGGCAACTTAAATGCTCTTTCAAAGCCCCTTTCAAATCTCTTTTAAGCAGCATTGTGAGAAAGAGAGAAAGAAAGACAGAAAGAAGAGTGATATCTTCTTTTGTGTGTCCACTGGCTCCTTCAATTAATTTCTTTTCAAATTGTGGAAATTAATGCAAACCATTTCATGTGATGGCTGGTGGGAGAGGAGCAGAGCAGGGTGGGTGGCAGGATTCACTGAAAAACACTGAGACCCCAGTTGGTGCGTGTGGCTCACCCCCTTGGGCACTCCCCCCCACACACACACAATGAGGCTGTTGTGCTGGTGTGCTTTCTGGCTTTCCTCCCCGTTCCTGTTGCTGCAGAGAGCCATTTTGCCCAAGCAGCACTGAGGAGCACTTGATGAAATATCAAGACGGGTTGGATTCCAACTATCATCCCAGTAAATTACTGAGACCATAAGGGCTGCCCTGCTGAATCAGAGCCATGGGAGTCTGGCCTACCCAGTATCCTGCTTCTGAGAAGCTCATAGGAAAATATTTCAGGTAGAATACTGCAACAAAAAATTAACGTGCGGTACTTCTTTTCAGCTTTGTTTTCTAAATACAAGTAAAATAAACATGCTAAATTAGATCTCTCTAGGGCAGTGATGGCGAACCTATGGCACGGGTGCCACAGCTGGCACGCAGGGACCTCTCTGTGGGCACTCGAGCCATTGGTCACCAGATCACGAAAAGACCGTCCCCTTCTGCAAAACACTAATGATCTTGTTCTTTCTCACAGTGTGGAACAGAATGATTTTATTCTAGAATTCCTGTTACAGAATTCTTTTCTACATTGTTATCACATTTAAAAGATTTTGAAGAATGATGCACTGAGCATGGCTTGGATGTAAAGCCCTAACAGTTGACCTGAGTGCTGCATGTGTTGCTCTCAAACTAACGGAGTATGAGCCAAGATTTGACAAATTATCAGCATGCATGCAATAGCAAAAATCACATTAATTGTGCAAAACCATGCCCAATGCAAACTTTTACCTAATGCAGTGTTTGCAGTCCAAGACATAAAGTGTTTAAAATGTGTTAAGCACATTTAGTTTTCTTGTTTATCTTGCTCATCCTAGTTCAGGTTGACTTTTACTTTTACTAATCCGACACCTGCAGAAGCAGGGAAAGGACCCGGGGTAAAGCTTGCCCCATACAATTTCAGTCTGGCATATAATCATATTACAAGTTGAGAATCCCTTATCCAAAAATACATGTGCCTAATTATTTAAAAAATTTGTATAAATTCCCTTCAGGCTATGTGTACAATGTAGTACTATAATAATTTTTTGAGTTGATTTTTTTTCAACAAAAAACTGTATCATTGAAAGCTCTGTTATTGTGTTTTTCTTTTAAGACAAAAGATGTTAATTAGTTCGGACAACTGTATGAGTTGTTTTTCTAAAACTAAAACCTCGGTATTCAGGCTTAATTGCAGTGTTGGCACTTTGAAATAAATAAGTTGGTTTTGTGTTGCAGTTTGGGCACTCGGGCTCAAAAAGGTTCGCCATCACTGCTCTAGGGAAAGGGTGGACAACTTGTGGCCCTCCAGCTGTTTTGGCCTTCAGCTCCCATCAGCTCTAGCCAGTATGGTGAGGGATGATGGGAGTTGCAGGCCAAACATCTGGAGGGCCACAAGTTGCCTACCCCTCCTCAATGGCATCGGGAGATTTTCTGGGGGAAACTGAAAGTGTTCCTACGCAAATGGCCCTGTGTAAATTAACTTAATTTGCATTCCAGAAAATATTCCAGTTCAACATTTTCTGGAAAAGCCACATCACGGCAGCTAAGCCTATTCCGGTCAGCAGCAGCAGCAGCATCTCCATGTGAAGTGCCGAGAAGAGGCCACGTTGGGAAACGCAGTGCGCACGGCTAGTGCCAAAGCACAGACATGAGGGATGACAACAGCCCCGTCCAGAGAACCGGCAGGTTTAGATGCAACACCTGAACAAACATTGAGCTCCATTCTTTGTCGTGGCCTCACAATACCTCTTGGGGGGCCTATTTACGACGTGGCTGGCTGCTCCTCGCCCCTTATAACAGGCAACTGGTTGAAAATAAAATACCTGCAGGGCAGTGGGAACGCCTGCCCTTCCACATCCCAGCTCAGGAAACATTTCCTATGGCAACAGGAGATGTGGTGAACTGCTCATTCGGCTGTGCAAGCTTACCAAAGCGTGTGCGTGATTGTGCATTAGCACATGCGAGAAGCGACTGCCGACATCAGCCCAGCTTTTCTCCCTGGACTCTTCACTGATTCTGGTGGATTCCGGAGCTGCCCCTGGTGGTTTCCTTTCATGCCAGCTCAT
Organism: Shinisaurus crocodilurus; assembly: GCA_021292165.1. Lineage (NCBI taxonomy): Eukaryota > Metazoa > Chordata > Lepidosauria > Squamata > Shinisauridae > Shinisaurus > Shinisaurus crocodilurus. Next base: position 38,914,639 of record CM037885.1, read on the forward strand.
TATCAGAAAACCGTGCCTTGCTTGCGGGACATCCCTTGCTGTCCACCATTGGAAAAGGTATGCTAGACAAGGCGAACCCGTTGCTCTCTCAAGCAGCACTCGTATGTTCTTATGGATGGTGTGTCTCTCAGCACGTGCTGCTCATAACAGCTAAAGGAGCCTCCTTGTGCCGGCGGGGTACGCTGCTTGTGAATGTGAGAGGCTGGGAAGAAACAACAGGGCCAGGCAGGGCAGGGCCATTTCTGGCCGGGCACCCTCCACAGGCCCACCCCCTCTCCACCCCAAGCCCTCTCCCTCTCCACTAAGGGCATCCCCCTGCACACGGCTTGCCCTCCCAGACTGGAGATAACATGAGGAGCGGAGAGGGCGGGGCCCTTGGAGGATTCTGCTGCACTCGGCTGGGCAAGCCCCAATCGAGTCCCTTCCCCCACCTTCCACGGGAGGGAGGTGCCTGACTCAGCCAGGGCTTCCAGGAGCTGGTCCTGCAACCCCGGAGGCGTGGGGCTCTGTGCCCCTATGCACAAAGGGGGTGAAAAAGCAAAAAAAAAAGTGTTGGGCAGACTTGATGTCACGGGAGGGGACGGCCCCTGCCCCATGGTGTCATTCAGCCTGGCAGCTTGGCCTGGGGGGCAATTTAGCTCCGGAACAGATCAGGTTGCCTGTCCCTGCAATAGGGGAATGATCATCACCTTCATGCCCAGCTTGTAATACTAGCCAGAGGCACCCGGCTGGTCCCTGTTGGGAACAAATGGACCATGACTGGATCCAGCAGGTCTCTCCATATGTGCCTAAATAGCCTGGATCATGCCACCTAGTTCTCATTTCCCTTGAGAGGTAAACATATAGGGTGGTGGTGTTTGGTTTGATCCACAGGGCCTTTCTAGATTCTTAAAACCTAAAGGTTCTAGCTCTCATGGTTAAAAATCTGATGACAAAACTTGTCCTTCATTTCTTAGACTTATACAAAACCAACAAAGACTTTGTGGCACCTTAAAGACTAACAAATCTGGCCAGTGATTCCCTTGCCGCAAAGTTCTAGCCAGACCTGCCCCTTGCTCTGGGGGCAGGTCGATGAGCATTTCCTGCATTAAGATGGATGGTTCCCTGCTGTCTTCACTACTTGGAGGTCAGAAGAGATTTCCCCCACCCTGGAAGACCAAATATACCATAACCAGTGATCTGCAGCCAAAGCAGCCCATAAACGGAAAATCAAGGTGTGAAATCTAGCCCTCTGGCCTCGCTGCCCCCTTGGACAGCTGCCCCCTCCTGCCTCCAAAGCGCCTTTGCTCATCTACCCCTTCCTGCCAGTGGCATGCCCCCTCCCCAAGCGCGCGCACACACGTGCGCACTTTCTCCGATCTCTCTCTTCTGCACTCTTTCCAGCCTTCACTTTCTCCCCCCGCAATCCCTCATTCTCTCACAATGTGCTGTTCAAACCATGCTGGCTGTGCCCTTGCAAAGCTGGAAGAGGCTGTGTAGGTCGACGGATGTCGTCAATATGGACTAGTTACTGGCAGACACAAGACTGCTCCACCTCATGCACAACTCCAACCCAAACCACTTCCCAATTCATTTTTGGGCACAGTGCTGACATTCTCAAGGAGACGGAGAGGGAACAGCAGTTGCCGTCAGACGGCTGCATTTTGGCTCAGAGACTCCTCACTGGTCTTGCCATGATTAATGGTCCGATACCCCTGACGGTGTATTTCCTTGTCTGTGTGGAGGCCGGGATCGAATGCATTCAATGCTCACCTTGAAGAAGGTCACGGTGGCCCCGTCCTTCACCGCTCCATATTCGATCTTGGTTTGCTTGGCCAGGTCATCGGCTGAGTCGATGGGGGACTCCATCCTCTCCACAGTCAAGAAGGCAGCCAGGTTTGCCGTGTAGGAGGAGATGATGATGAGAGTGAAAAACCACCAGATGCCCCCAATGATGCGGGTGGACAGTGCTTTGGGCATCAGCTCAGAACCTGGGAAGAAGTGGGGGGGGGGTGCGGGGAGGAGGAGGCAGAAACAAGTTGTGGGGGGGGGATGCACAGAACACATACCTTTTAAACCCCAAATATCATTAATTGCTGGACTATGACTGTTGCACAAATTCAACCATTAAAAAAAACATGTAAATTAGCCAGGCAGTGGTGCACAAGAAAGTATTCATGTTTTCCCCCCCCTCCCCTTACCCTATAATGTCTGCAGAAATTCCCACCCTGTTACTGCTGACCTTGGGCGCAGCCAACAATTTATGGGGAACTTTCAAACCAAAGTAATTAACTAAGCAGCTTTTATGTGATTTAAATAGCAAGCCATTTGTGAACATTTATGAGTGTTTTGTTCTACCATTTAAAATAAAAAGGCACTTCTTTTATATGGATTGTTTTTCAAAAGGGCTCACTCTAGGGAAATTCTTCAAATATACAAGCGTTTTTTTTAAAGTATCCAATAGTGTGGAAGAGAAATGATCAAGGCTCTAAATAGCAGCTGGAGGTAGGAAAATACCATTTAAAAAAAAGGTGTTACAGGCCTGTAATGACTTTGAGCAAAGAGAGATGAAGGACATTACGGGCTGCTATTTTTGTGCTTGCCCCTCCTGGTGCCTATTAAAACCAGAGAACAGGGGGGAATGGAGTGGGGAGCTGACCTCAGTAGACATTTTTGGTCTGAAACTGGGGAATCAAACGGCAGGCTGAAGTGGTGCCGTATTAAAGGAACATCAAGGCCTATCCCCACGTTGGCTAGTCAGTCAGTCCTCAGACCCCCCCCCAAGTACTGAACAGAACAGGAAATGCGGAGGGTGGAGAGCTGGAACATCACATCACCACCCAGACAGGAAGCTTGAGGGGTGACGACTTTAGGAAATCAGCCACCCGCCACTGGCTGGTTTGTTGAGTCCAAAGAGGTATCCCATGTATCAGAGGTGCACAACCTTTTCAGCCCCAGGAGCTGTTTGATCCCTGGGACAGGACTATGTGCACACCACACACGGTGCACCCCCCCCCCGTGACCCTATACCCTTTCTCTGGGGACAGTGCGCCCGGATCTCGCTCCCCAAGCTGCTGCCGGGCAATCCCCGCCAGCACTTCAGCCCCTATCCTCCCCCCATGTGCAGCATGGTGGCCAGTGCCACCAAGAGTGTTGGCTGGGCGCACTGGGCCGTCGTAGCAGCCCTGCGTCCCCAGTGGGAGGCGCCCCCCTCTGCTACAGTGAACCGGCCTGGACTTGCTGGAGTAGCACTTTCCTTCTCCGTGCGCTATTGGGCAGAAAGTGAACCCCGCAGTGACGGCCCCACAAGTGAAAGGAGATGTCCGTTAACTTAAACTTTTAAAGGTTTTTATATTGCGTTTGTATCGTTTACATTGTTGTATTTCATGACTTTTAAGTTTTGTGAACCACTAAGGGAGCTTCGGCTATTGGGCATATAGAAACGTAATAAATGCATAAATAAATAAATATTAGAAAACAAGCAAGCTTAGGGAGGGACCTGGTGTAGCCCTGAGGCTACATGGGGTCATCGGGCCGAGCATTGGAAAACAGGCTCTGAGTGCAAGGCCTGTATGCAATGCCAGAAACTCTCTGTTCCCCTTCATGAATTGGAGCAGAACCTACTGGAGATCAGGCTGGCTTTACGGTCCTCTTACCAATGGTGCAAGGCACTGGAATTTGCCTCCAGAGACAGAAAACAGGAGAAATTTCACAAAATTCCTAAAATTCCTGGGCAAGTCCACAATGCTGCTTTGCTTCCAGGAGTTTTGACCTCTGAGCCACCCCTGGGTTCCACCAACCTAGCTGAATGCCCGCCCCCCCAGCCCCCTTCCTGGCTCTTTGCCTGCCAGGACTCCAGGAGTGGCTCTCCAGCGATGCAGGAAGCAGAAGGAAATCCCCAGGGCAGCAGAGCCATGCTGGAGAGGTACGGCTCAATTAATGGGAAAAGCCGCACGAGGCAAGGAGCTTCAATGCCCGGTACCCACAGGGCTGTGTAAAGCTGTCAGGGGAGAAAGAGGGAGATCTCAGCTGCCGCACCTAAAAGCCTCCGCAGCGGAGGAGAGACAAAAGCTGGTCTTGACAAGCACTCCTGTAATTGTTAAGAGACAAACTCCACCATTTCAAAACCAATGTCTTTGCTTGTCATTGTGGGATGACAGAGACTCCCCGGCACTGCTCTGCTGCGTCGTGACAACGAGGGAGAGGAGGTGCAACATTATTTTCCTTGCTCCAGAGACTCATTTTTTTGACAAGCTGCAACTACGTTTATCTTGCACCTGTCAACGAGGAAAACACACAACACGCGCATGCAGCTACGCACCAAATGCAAGTGGCATACAGAAGAGGTGTTCGTTTGTTCAGGGGGGCGATGGGAGGGGGCCTACCTTGCTGCATAAGTGCTCCCATTCCAAACCAGAAGCTGTTGAGGAGGGTGAAGTTATTCTCAACAATGTCTGACCCTGGATTGCAGGGGTGGGCATCATACCATTCATAAGGACTGAACCTGCATGTGGAAAAAGAGAGGAGTCAGTCACACCGGGCACAAAACCTCACGTGATGGGAAGAACAGGGAGGGAGGCAGAGGCAGAGCAGCAGTGGGCACCAGCCACAAGATACGGCTTGGACCCTGCTTTGGCAGTTTGGAAAGCAGCCCAATTTGGCTTGGGCTGCTCTGGAGGTCACCTGATTCAGCCGCTGCTGAATCAGGACCTCACGTGGGGAAGCCCAGAGCCTTTGCCCCTCCCTGTTGACTCTCACTGGGAAAGCAACAAACGGATGATCGAGTTTTTGCTTTTTTGACAGAATTGGATGGATTTTTCAGACATTCCAAGGGGATAACAACAGCTACACTTCAGACAAAGAAGTGCAGGGGCTGGGTCGTGCAAGTAGCCTTTAAAGTCTGTTTTCTAAAGAAAAACCTTTCTTCGAAGCATTGGATGAAACTTGCAGGCATAGTTGTCCTTCTGAGCAGACAAATGCTACCAAATTTCAGACAGACAGATGCAGGGCGTGTGTGTGAAGCGGCTGCCATTCCCTGCTTGGAGGTTTCCAAAAAAGGATTAATTTACTGCTCTGTGATTTGGGGGGTAATTTGTATGAAAACAACGGATATCCCAGAAGTGCCCCAGGGAAGGGCCCGGCACATTCCATTTATTAGTAACATACACTGTCTTATTTGCTAAAAAGCCATCAAGGTTGAGTACAGTAATTAAAAACAATAAACCTTAAAACAATAAAAAAACACTAAAAACAGTAAAGCATTAGAATCTTAAAACAACTACATAATTTAAATTATGTCACACAATTAATTAATTAAATAAATAATTAATTGAACATAATTAAAAGTTCTGAAGGTTGAGGGGGCCATGTGCAAGGCGCCTTTAAAGCTGATTTGGGGGAGGAGCTAAAAAGGAATGCAGGACTAACCCTGTGGCTTTGTGGGCAATTTGTATGTATACATTCGTAGAGGTGCCCCTTAGTAAGCAATGCCTGAAATTTTGGAAGGATGGGTGCAGTGCCTGGCGAGTTAGGATGAAGGAAATACAGTGTGAGCTACTTAATTAAAGTGAGTTGGAATAAATGTTCTTGTGCACATTATGTGCTGGACACTGTAGTCACCTGCCATCCGGTTACAATTAAACTGGGGGCGGGAGGGGGGGAGCATGCACCCTTGTGCCCAGAAATGTCCCCGCACCCATAGATCTTCACAGATCTTTGCTTGTTCACTTATCACAGATCTTTCCTCACTAAGGCTGGGTTCCTCATCATGGTAGGATTCCCAATCACGAGAGGTCTGTAAGCACGTCCAGCCAAATGAACTGACTAGCCTGTATTCAGATCTTCGTGCTCAACACACAAAGATCTGTGACACAGCTGGGGGCACAGGGAAATCTGGGGATGGGGCACGCTTCTTGCACACATCCCATCCCCACTTTAATTGTGCAGCCGGTGTTACCTAGTGTGTGCATGTAACGGTCACACACACACACAGTGCACCACAAGACACTCAAGACAGACAGCAAGAACGAAGAACTGGATTTTAGGAAAGGACATACCGTAGATTTTGGGATAGGACATAGATTAGAAAGAAAGGATTTTAGGAAAGGATTGATTGGATTAAGCAAGGAAATAGATAAGCTAGATACTGTTTAGGAACAAAAACTTCCTAAACATTGCCAGAATATGTTTCTGCTCAGAAGAGAATTAGCAAACAGCACAGAACAGACTTGAAGCAAGTTGATATATGACTCCAGCGCCTCTCCCCTAAAGCCCTGTGATTGGACAGCCCTGGTAAAATCGCTCCCTGTGCTAGGCCTGTCAGTCAAAACCGACAGCGCCCAACCTCTCCCTCCCCCAATTTGGTTTGGGCTTCAGGATTTGGAGGAGTCCAACGCATACCCCGAAAGCAAAGGACGACGATTTCAGAACGGTGTGTGCACAGCACACGTGGGCCGGCGGAGGTCTGACTGACACGCACCAAGCTTGCTCGGGGGCTCCGTGTGCTCTGCCTTGTCTGCACTGCAGTGGGGCAGTTGGAAGGGAAGAGGGGAGGCGCCTGTTCCGGCAGTCTGTTTCTGCACTCCTCCTCCTTTCTGATTCGGCCGAAGTCTGCCCGGCAGGAATGATCTTTATGGTGATGCCAGCAAGATGCCTGGCACCTTGCGCAGTCTAACATAAGCAAACGAAGAAGATCTCTGCCTGGAGAAGCTTACGATCTACATTTCAATGGTTGGGATCTTTGCTTTATTATGATTATGTTTATTATTATTACACCATCAATGTGTATGGCACTTTACAGAGTACAAGAGGACAGGTCCCTGCCCTAAGGAACTTACAATCTAAAATTTGACACAGGGCAGAAAACCGAGAAAGGGGAGGAGAGGGGAGGAAATGGGAGGAATAATCATGCCACCACATGTCACTAGCAATTTCAAAGAACTGGCACAGTCCACACACCGCAATTGTGCCCATCACTACCTGTCAACCCACAGTCATTTCATGTTTTTATTATTAAGATTTACACCCTACCCTTCAATCAAATTACCTGGGTGGCTTACAATCTATATACAGTAATACCTTGGATTGCAAGTAACTTGGTTTGAGAGCGTTTTGCAAGACAAGCAAATTTTAAATATGTATTTATTTATTTTTGACTTGATATACAAGCAACGTCTTGCAATACAAGTACTGTAGTACGGCTTAAATTAAAAATCTCTGTACAATTTTTTTGGGGGGATTTCGTTTTGATATAAGAGTGTTTTGGATTACAAGCACGTTTCCGGAACGAATTATGCTCTCAATCCAAGGTATGACTGTATATAAAAGAAGAAGTCCTGACTGACTGACTGACTCATCAACGCCCAACTCAAACCATTTAATCTAGGAACGTGAAATTTTGAAGGAACATAGTTTTTATGATGTAGACACCCACTAAGGAAGGATTTTTGGAAATTCTGTCTATAAGGGGGTGAAAAGGGGGGGAAATCACCCCACTCTCATATCTCCTATGGGAAAAACAACAGGGGAGCAGTTATGCAAATTGGCCTCACCTCATAATTGCTGCAGGAGCCAATAGGAGCAGCTATGCAAATAGCCCATATGACACTTAGAATATTCATATGAATTCCTGCAGGGGCCAATAGGAGTGGGTATGCAAATCTCCCCTAGGCCATTTAGAATGTTCTCTAAGGGGGTGAAAAGGGAGGGAAACTTTTTAAATGACTGACTGACTGAATGAATGACTGTTGTGTGTGGGGCGTCGTCGCATAGGCTCCATCACGTTTTGACGGATCTACCCCAAACTTGGCACGGTCACTCCGTAGATCACCTGTAGATTCTCAGGATTAACCTGATTTTTCTTTAAGATCAGATATTTCTGTCAGAAACTGATTTCTTCTGCCAGCACCCAGCCTAAACGTTACACTTTCAGTCAGAGACACTGTATCTTTTCCATACAGCTCTCGCAGGCCTTCAAGGAGAAAACAAACAACAAACAAACAAACCCCTTTTCATTTTCAAACCTGTTTCTTCTCCATAAAAAAAATTCAAAATTCAAATTGAAAATGTAAATGTAAATGCTGTGATGATACCACACACAGTCGTACCAATTGTAGGCGATGGAGCGTGCCTATTCCGGGCACTAATTTTCGTTATGTATGGCAGTCAAAATCTAGGTAGGGAGGTACATCAACAAATAGTTGATCATGTCGTTGAAAACTGGGATGAATGTCCCACCACGACAGTGATGGAAACAACTATGCGAGTGCCGATGCATACTTTGACAACATGTCCAGACCCCATACTTATGGTGGTTTGTGCGAGTTGACAGCGAGTGGACAGCTTTTCGAATTAGTTTTCGAAGTTTATTGTAATGGTGAACTTCATACAAAATTTGGTAACGAAGGTAAGGCTGTAGAATGGTTACGTTTTACGCAAAATCTTTCCGGTGGCCATTTTGAGGCTTATTTGCCATCCGAACCTGATAGTGTTTCTAAAAGCAATACATTTTACACTCAGTCCAGTGTTATCAGACACTGCTCTCAGGAATCACCTCTTTCTATTTCCACACCTAAGACATACCACGAATACCTCTTACTCCATCAGAATATCCGATTGAATTCAAAAGACTTCAGTTCCCCCTAAAGGTTTGTTTCGCCATGACCGTCAACAAGTCGCAGGGGCAGACTTTGTAGGTAGCGGGGATTGACCTAAAGGAAGACTCACTGTAGGGATGTAACTGCTCGCCTCGAGCGAGCCGAAATCAGCCCCGCTCACGCCCACCAGAGACTCGCTTTGATATAAGCGTGTTTTGGATTACAAGCACGGTTCTCGAACGAATTATGCTTGCAATCCCAGGTGTTACTGTACCTGCTCCAGATGCCATTTTTCATTCCCCCCCCCATTTCTTTTTTGTTTTTTAAGAATATTTTGGGGGTGCCAGATGCAAAGGGGCAAAGGAACGTTTAGGGCTGTAGCACTAAAAAGAGGCGTCGCTGTGGGGCAGCACTCACCCATCCCCGCCCCCCGCTGACGTTACTTCTTCTCTGGCTGCTGTGGATTATGCAACCCATGACCAGTGCAGGATTCATCAACTGTAGTGCAGAAGGAATGGTCTTTCACAGCACATCCCATAATCCCCCAAGCCTCCTTGTGTTGGTGCATCGAGACTGTGCCAGAAACACAGTAAAATACTGCAAGACATCAAACGTGACGCGCACAGGGCTCCAAGTCTGGGATCAGGTGTACTCCTCCTGTGCACGTAGCACGTGGCGTGAGCCTCCCACCCGCCACACACGAGGTATAAAGATTAGTCGGGCTACATAGCTGGCTGCCCCCTTTGAGCCCAGGGATGACGGCGGGTGGGGAGAGTTATGGGCCCTGTCCAGGAACTCAGCTGGGCACTGCCGTTAAAGCCAGACTGCTCAGTGTGACCCCTGGGTCTGAGGAAGGAAATAAGCGGTGTGCAAGGACATCTTGAGGAAGGGGAGAGATGCTCATCATTCCTTTACAGCTACTTCTTCACATTGATCAAAGGTCCTGCATTTTACAGCACGATTAAATTAAATGCAGCATAATTGGCATAATTGTTTCAGAACTCAACAGATTAATTATCATCATCACTACTCCCTCCAGAAAGCCCCACAGCTTTGCAAGTTGCAACAACCTCGTCTCCTCCAAATCCCAGGCTGTAATCAAAACTAGGGGAACTAGGAGGAGGAAGAAGCAGCTTCGGTACGTTTTATTAATTTGTCTCATTCATTCCTTGGCATTTAAGCAGACACCAAGTTATTTAATTGCAGCGGGGGCCTTGGCTTTCCCAGACAATAAGAAGCAAATGTATTTGCAGAAAAAGATACAAAGGGGGCTGATCCAAGCTGGAAATTCAAACCCCCAAGCCTGTTCAATTACAAATTTTAGTCCACATGCGTGTCAGTTTTGTAGCTCAGGAACCCCAGAGGTCCAGGCACATCAAGCGACAATTAAATATTGTCATTCACATCACGGCCTCGACTACACTACAAAGCATCACCAGGCAAAAGTGGCCACCCAGAAGACATCATTCTACATCTCTCACCTTGATGACATTTGGTGGATTCTGGCTGCAGCTCCATCAGTAAGCTTCAGAGCCTTATTAAAAGCTCTGATGGATCAAAACGTCACCATTTCTGGTTCCCAAGCAGCCACAGAGCTGATTTTAAATGGCAATGACCTATGACGGAGCTGATGGAGGTCTTTATGTGGGGTGTGTGGTGGGGGAGGCAGGCATACTTCAGGAGCAACTCTTGCCTTTGAATTAAGGTGTACCAATTTGGGCAACATTTCCCCTGCAGGCAAGCATTCCAGAGCCTGGTGAAGGTCAAGAGTGGAAAATGTTCCTATTATCTCCGGGGGTGACAAATCCAGTTTCATTCTGGAGCCCCCTCACACCCACTTTCCCCCAAGTGCAGCCTTTGTACAACCCTAATTATGCTGAAGGCCAGGTGTTGCTGAAAGACATAACAGCCTGTGGATGAAAGACATAAAAGAGGGTCATTTTGAGGGAAAAGTTGTGGTGACAGGTAGTTTAATTAAAACCAAGCCAAGGGGAAAATCATTTGAGAGAAGTCAGCTCAGAAAAATAAAAATATCCAGTGATGTGACTTGCTAGTTATTTTGGTTGGAAATCTGTACAGATTAAATCATAAAAAACTAATAGGTAAGAAAGTGGATGGAAAGACACAGAAACAAAACTTAATGGAAGAATGAAAAGGATGAATTAATTTTCTCCCATTGCGGCATGACCGAATGCAAAAATGGGATGGAATTAATTCTTCTGCTAAAAAGGTTTACAAGTTATTGTATTGTTTTAAAAAAAATTGAGGGAGGGGGACACCGCGAGCTCCTTAGAGGAAAGGATATAAATACAATTAACAGATCCTTCCTGGTTCTGCTTTTAAATATTTTGGTCCCGATGCTGTTGTTTTATTCACCAGTGCTGTTGTTTTATTCACCATTTTGCTGCCAGAAGAAGAGCCCAAATTATGCCCACCCCTCAACCCCCTTTAAAGAATCTTGCTGGATCATTCAGACACCAGTTTCTGCCTTCAACTGCCCCCCCCCCATCCCAGTCTTGCCCGGTTCCTTCATCCCGCTGTATAGGGGGGCAGCCTGGTTATGGACTGTGCTTATTATTTGTGCTGATTTCCCATTTGGCTTCTCTTTTTCTGTTGTTTGGGTTAGTGTCTGCTATTATCATAATTCACTTGGAAATCATTACTGTAATTTTATTGGCTTTTTTGTGAGTCACTCTGAAGACTTCAAAGTGGAAAAGCAGACTACAAATACTTAGAATGAATAAAATCCCTACGGTCAGGAAAATGGGAAACCGAGAGAAACTGACATTGACAAGACTTGCCCATCCCAAATTCAGACAAGAAGGATGCACTGTAGGTGGGCAGACCATATGATTTGGTCTTAGGGGTGAAGCACCTCTTGGATGGGTTTACTCCCCCTAAAAGATCAGGTCCATAGTTTGGGGGTGCTCCTGTGGGATGTGCAGGTGGCATCAGCGGTGAGGAGTGTTTTCTTCCAGCTTCTGCTGGTATGCCAATGATGACCTTACATGAGGAATGAGGGTCTTGCCACAATCATTCACGTCCTAGTTACCTCCATGTTAGCCTGCTATAACACACTCTATGTAATGCCGTCCTTGAAATGTTTGAGAACTGCAGCTAGTGGAAAATGCTTCCACCAGCGTACTGGCTGGAACCAGGTGATCATTTCACCCATTTTGTGTGATCTATACTGGTTGCCAGTTTGTTTCAAGATGCTGCATCAGCTGGTGGTCGCCGATGCGGACCAGAGCAATCACGGCAGGGGACTGGCGATCATGCGGCGTGCGGCTGGACCGGTAGGTCCACATCCCTACAGTGAACATATAACACCAATTCTGGCCCACTTGCATTGGCTGCCTGTATGCTTCAAGGTGCTGCTGGTTTTGACCTGTAAAGCCTTACACAGCTTGGGACCGCAATACCTGAGAGAGTGCATCTCCCAACTGAACCTACTCAGACACTACGATCAGCATCTGAGGCCTTCCTCCAAGGGAGGCTTGGAGGATGGCATCAAGGGGGAGGGCCTTCTCAGTGGTGCCCCCCCAACTGTGGAATAAGCTCCCCACTGAGGCCCACCTGGCACCAACTCTGTCATCTTTTTCAGTGCCAGGTTAAGACCGTCCTCTAGTCCCAGGCATTTAATGGTATTTAATGGCATATGATGGGGCATTTTTGTCTGTTGCCTTTTTAACAAGTCTAGTATTTTTATTGAAATTGTTTTTAGCTGTTCAAATTATTTTAAATTTTGTATATTGAAAATTTATGTGGTATTTTATTATCTGTAATTTGCAGTTTGTCATTTTATGCATCGTTGTAACCGCCCAGAGCACTTCGGCTACTGGGCGGTATAGAAATGAAATAAATTATTATATATATATAATTGTTACTGTAAACTGCTTTGAGTTTCTTTTTGAAAAGAGGGGGCTACAGTTTTTTAAAATGAAAAAATAAAACGAACCTTTATTGTGCTTCCCTCTGAATTATTCTGTGAGGAAGATCATGCTGTGAAATGGAAACTTGCCCAAGGCCAGGCAGGGAGTGTGGTGCGGTTTACACCCAGATCTCTCCCATTAGTCCATCTACAGAACGCTCCTCTCCGCTCCCTCCTTGACGAGCTGCGGTCTTGCATCAGGGCCCTCCTCGGAGGGAAGAGGACTATCCGCTCCGCACAGGTTGGGCTCCTTGGAAATGACCCCTCTCAAAGTTTGTTGATGATGCACCTGCTAAACTTTCACCACCCCTCCCACTCTCCAAGCAGCCATTTAGCCGATCCAGATGTGCCAGAGGAAACAAACCCAGCTGCTCCCTGCCGAGCTGATTTTCACAACAGCATTACATGAAATTAGGGTATTAGGCACTAAGCTCAGGTAATCGCCTCCAAATGCTGTAATGGCCCCAGGGAGCCAGCAAAGCATCATCACAGCCGGAGCACGGAGTGGCTGGCGGGCGGGCGGGCAGGCGGGGGGACGACTAATGGAGATCACGACGCTGCCGCAGCTCCGTCTGCTGTGCCCGGCCGCTCCTCCCAGATCCCAGGCTGGACAGGCTATTGCAAAAGCCATCTGCAAGCTGACCCCTGAGAGGCCCGCCACACCGGCACCTGGCAGGTTTCCCTCCTCCGAATTAGTTCCTATAAGCCCAGCATCAGGAAGGGGGTGGGATCAATCTCCCTGATCACCAACAGGAAGATGCAGGTTATTGCATTTAACTGTTTCGTCTGCTGCACTTCTTCTTCTTCTTCTTCACTCTTTTACATGGTGGCTCGGTCCCCCTGCCCTCCAGAACTAGCTCTGCACGGTGCCTGCTACAGCGATGCTGCCATTACTGCCGTCTGCCGTTAGTGACTGCATCAGTGATGCCTCCCCCCAATTCCAGCACGTGTGGAGTTCTTACCATTCTTCCCTAACAGCAGCAGCAGGGGAAGGGCCCGCCCCGTGGGGCCGGCAGTGGGGGAGGTGGGAGCCATAGAATCATAGAATCATAGAAAAGTAGAGTTGGAAGGGGCCTACAAGGCCCACAATATAGGGACACGTGGCACGATTTGAGTTAGCTCTGATCGTTATCATTCAGCATAATTAATGATTTTTTCAAGATTAGAAGGTGTTCTAAGCACATCTGCATTACAGGCTTGAGGCAAGACCTAGCAAGAACTGTTGTTCTCAAAATTAGCATGGTAGGTTTTGCATTTCAATCACTGTTACTACATTTCTTTGAAGCACATGGGGGCTTGCTAGGGTCTGTAATATTCAGATTTAGAAGGGACCTCTCTCTCCAGCCTCGAGCAAATATCTTTCTGATTCGCAGCTCAATTGTTCAATGCTAGTTAACAAAAAAACAAAAACGAAACAAAGCAACAAGAACACACATTATTCTTGGTCAAGCAAAGCTTCCTGGCTGCTTTTCTTTTTAATAATAAATTTGGGGGAAATTGGGAAGACCCTTACTGATGAGCTGCAGGAGTTTTTGAGTTTTGGCACTTAATGGTAATTAAAATATTTAATTTGTTTTAATATAAAATTGCGTCTTCATTTTATTTATTTCCATAAAAAGGCCCACCAAAATCCTCAGCACCAGGCCCATAATGCTCTTAATCCGGCCCTGGCCATGAACCATCCCGGGCTGCTCCCTCCCTTCACAGCGCCGGTGCAGCCAGTGTGGCAACTTGGGGACTGCTGGGGAAGAAACGGCAGCGAGCAGCCATCACGAAGACACAGCGGAGCATCTTCACTGCTGGTGATAAGAGGCAGGTACAAGCTTTGCCCCGTGCCGTGCCAATCCCAAATTTGCGCCATGAGAAAAGGATGGTGAAATTGGGGGAGGCACTTTAGCTCAGCCCTAGTTTAAGCAAACATTGTGTAAGGGAGCTCGAAGACGCCGTTTTCCATCTCTCTCTGCCCTTCCAGTAGGGTGGCCAGATGCAAAAGAGGACTGTGCTGCTGCTAGTTGTGCAGAAGGAGGAGTTGCATGACAAGCTACACCTGCTGAAATTCCTTCTTCGACACAACTGCTAAAGGAGACGGAGCCCCTTTTGCATCTGGTCGCCCTTACTCCAGGCCCTCCCGTGTGTGGGGTGAGAGGGGGCAGGCAAATTCACACCAGTGAGGAGCCCCTGGGCTTGGCCAGCACCAGCCACTAGCCAGCAGTACTGGTGTGGCAACCAGACCAGATTCCCATGTTGCCTCCAGCTGCAGCACAGGAGGACGCACTGGCCCAGTTGCTAGGGTGGCCAGGAGACCTGCAGGCATTAGGGAACTCTGTGGGATACTGGGGTGCGGAGGAACCTGGCACAGGCCTTAGGGAGGTATAACAGGCAGCGACTGGCCAAAGAGGATGGCCCTGGGACCCCAACAGTGGCATATGGGAACACAGGGAGGACTGGGGAAGTGGGCGACAAAGCTGGTCGACAGCAGATCCGAGGCCATGGAGTATGAATGAAGGAGAGCCAAACCCGACAAGGCATTTCACCAGGAAAGTGCTACGCTCTTGCTTCCGTCTGAATCAAACCCAGGATGAAAGAGTCAAACGTCACCTAGGGACAGTCAGTGGTGGAGAAGGAGCTCCAATTAGTGTGTGTGTGTGTGTGTGTGTGGCAGATCCCAGCCCCCAGAAACAGGAGGGCTTCTGAGGGAAGGCTCCCAGCCCGAGCCCAGCACCAGGTCTTCAAGCCCTTGTACTTGGCGAGTTCCTTACCTGGCAATCACAAAGAGCACACAGCTAACTCCCAGGTAAGCGAGGAGGATGTACATCCAGATGTCAGCAGACAGAGGGTTAAGGAAAGAGAAGACGCTGGGGTTGGTTCCATTGGCCTTCCGGTAGAGTATGCTGATCCCCAAAGTCATGAAGGGCTTGGAGAAGTCTATGGCTTTCTCCCGGACGTGGGTGATGGTAAGTGGAGCGACCGCCAGATCAGCTTTCTGTGGGGAGAGAGAGAGCAGCCATTAGAAATGAAGAAAGAAGAGGATGATGGAATAAGAAGTTCTTTGCTCTCATTAATACAACCTTTTTTCCCTGCAGGACTGTTTCAAAGATATAATTGTTCTGGGGGAGAGTTTGTTACTTAGCAGAGCTGCAGAGGAACTGGAGTGACCCTTATTCGAGTAAAATATTAAAGAAATTGAAATATTCCTAGCTGCTGTTTTGGAGCAGGCTTGCAGCTGTCAATTTTAGGTGGTTAGAGTGTTGGACTGGGACTCGGGAGATCCAGGTTCTAGTCCCCGCTCAGCCATGAAACTCACTGGGTGACTTTGGGCCAGTCACTGCCTCTCAGCCTAACCTACCTCACAGGGTTGTTGTGAGGATAAAATGGAGAGGAGGAGGAGGAGGATTATGTAAGCCGCCTTGAGTTCCTTGTAGGAAAAAAGGCTTTAATGAGAGGGTCCAGACAATTTCCTGCACGTGTGTTTTACTCACAGTTGCACCACAGACAGTTTGTGGTCTTAAGGCTGAATAACCTGCCATTCTTCGGCATGCATGTGTTACCTGCAGTGCTTTTGGCACAAAGGGTGCCTGAAAGAACAAGCTGGCCCAAGGGCAGAACTAGAGACTTCCAAAGTGGGGGATGGTAAACGAGCAGCCTTCTCTTTGCGTGGATCAGGGCGGGAGTACTAGCAGAGGGTTCTCTTAATCCTTAAGCTGCTATTAGCTACAGAGGAGGAACAAGACCGGCACCTGTCTCACTGAAGAGAAGAAGCAGTGACATGAGCCACGGCACCAGCCGGACCTTGGATTGCCTGCAGGAACCTGTGGCCCAGGAGCAGGACCGAGAAAGGGCATCCCGCCCCCCGGTGATTTCCATCCATCCACACTGTCCAGAGTGGGGAGTGACGGAGGAGGGTTCTCAAGAGGAAACTCCAGGACTTGCAGCTCAGTGAGACAGTGCAACAAACAAACCAAATCACACCTAAGGGCAGGAATTAGGGCAGGACCCCACAGGGCTGCGCAGCCCAGAGCCCTCCTCTTTGTCCTCAGTGTCCCACAGCCAAACTAACCAGCCGCGCGGTGCCAGACTCAGATGAGCGCATTTCAAAGGCAACCTCGTCATCACCAGAAGCATCTCATCTGACTGCGGACTCTGCCCACACCACCACCGCTGTGCATGCACTGTGGCCTACCCTGCAAGGCAAAGAAGGGCTTCAGCACCCCAAATTGGCTTACCAGGACAGCACAGTTTTCTGGGCCCATCTCCCAGATGTAGCCAGTCACTGTAGTGAATAATGTAGGGAACTTCTGTCATGTTTTCAAATCCTGATGTCTCTTAATGGAGAAGAAATCTTAGCTCCAAGTACAATTATATTGAATTAAAAGATAACACGCTGGATCTGAGTATCTTGGGACTATAGTGAGATATTGTGCCTATAAGCCATAGAACTATGTATTAAAGTTGAATTAGCAGGGAGGCTGACATCATCTGCCCCCCCCCCCCCTGCCACTCCCTCCCCTCTCAGGCTTTCCTGTCCCCTCTGATGGGGGCAAGGGCTGAATTTCCCCAGCAACAAAATATTCGTCCCTGCCCTCATGAACTTAAAATGAAAACATCACCGGAGTCTGCAATAGACTCTTAAGGAGAGCCTTAAAAACGCCTCTGTTTTCAGCAGCTTTCTCTGAAATTGGTTTATTGGGCTGTTGAGTGGAAATGATTTTAGCTATAATTTTTAAGGGATTTTAATATTTGTGTTTTAGTTTTATCTGCTGCTTCCTAATATTTATTATTTTGTTGCTTTGAGATTTTGTGTTTGTGTCACCCTGAGCAGCTTTTACCTTTAAATTTTTTTTAAAAAATTATACATATGCTATTATAAAGTGTATACACACACACACACACACACTTTAATTACCTGGGGCATAAGGGATTTGTGCACCCATTTGGGGTGTCCATTGAGGACTCACAACTCAGTCCTGATGTGGGTGAGCTGGACATCCTCAGCAGATTGGCTAGATTGCAGCTGGCCTGTGGCTCACGCTGGCTCAGCTTGTCCGAGTGTGGAAAGCTAAGCAGGGTCAGGCCTGGTTATTACTTGGATGGGAGACCCCTCCTCTAGTTTCCTGCATTGAGCAGGGGGTTGGACTCGATAGCCTTGTAGGCTCCTTCCAACTCTATGATCTATGAAAAATCTTGGCAGCATGAGAGAGTTAAGCGAAGGCCCACAGAAGTGTCCTGGTTGAGCTCAATGTGTGCCGACAGGTGGCGACAACACCCCGAGTCCTCCTTCTCCTCAATGCAGGTCCTCCTTGGACCCACAGCTGATGCAGTGACATAAACCAGGTATTCAATGAACAAGCAAAGTGACAAAAGCAGCAGCATTACCCCCCAAGGGCAGAAGAGGGAGGGAACAACACATGTTTATTTTAGATATTACATAAACTAATTGTCTGTGTCACTGGAAGACAAGGTAAATAATGCATATTGCATCGATTTTACTGGAGGACACGGTTAATGCAGAGGAAAAGTATAAGCAGCCGTTACTTCCAGCAGTTTTAGCTGGCAACCACAAACAACTCATGATGATGGGCTCATTCCAACAGTGTGTGTGTGTGTGTGTGTGGTGGGGTATCAGATTTTCCACCACACACAAAAAAATTGAATGTCACAAAAGAAGTGCCCTGTTCTGATAGGGATGCTCGAGCTCAATGAAATTCTCCAAACTTCACTTCAAAGCTCAGTTTGCCTCTCTCCTGTTCTGGTTGCAATCTGTTTTTTTTTTTAATTTGTTCAAATGGGAAAAGTGTGCACTTTCCCTCCATTTACTAACGTGTGAAAATGATTTTTTTCTATGTATGTATTTTTTAAAAGGCACTCTTTAAAAATGCACACTTAAAATTGTGCATTTTTAAATTGTGCATTTCTTAATGTGTTTATTTTTAAAAGTGTGCATTTTTAAAGTGCATATTTTGTGAATGCGAACGCAAATTTGTGAATTTGTGAACATTTTCAGAGGACATGAGCTTCCATTTGTATTTAGGATTGTTAACAGGGCATTTTTGAGTGATTTGCGAACTGAAACAAAATTCTCATGCATCCCTAGCTGGACAACACAGATATGCAAAATTTAGATTTGAACAAAAGAGATATACAAATGAGAATGAAAAAAAATTGGCGTGCAAACTACACCACTAAAAAGGTACTAAAAACAGGAGGTACCACAAGAGATACATAAATCCTGCCTGAGATTTTCCACTAACTGTATTGAAATTATTTTAACCCTGAGAACCCTCAAAATTTGTTTTAAGCGTAACATGGCAGTATGTGAGAATTCCTCTCACATGAGAGAATTTGTGAATCTTATCAGAAAGAATTCCCTTCAAAATTCGTAGCTGTTTTGCCTACAAATGCACCTTGTTTTAGGCTACTCTAAACAAAACATTCAAGATTCTCCTAGAAGTGGACTCCGTCCGTCAACCACAAAGAGGAAGGCTGTTTCAGGGATCTGCTCCCTACTGTAAACTTCTTTCTCTAGTACATCAAATGTGGCACAGAATCAGGCCACGGCCAAAGTTGTTTCCTTCCTTCCCAGGGAAATCATTTTGCCAGTGACCTGCATCTGTACTGAACAATCCCCCAGCATCAGCTGCAAAAACATTTCCAAGCTAGGCGGCCATCAGGCCTTAATTCGCTGGAATTTACTGTCAATAAATGCTGGTTTATTGTGAAAGCATTAAATCAACTGTCAAATCATCCCCCGGGGACTGAGATTAGGCCTGAGCAACCGTTATCAGTGGGGAGGTATTTCCTTCCAAAATCCCCTCCAATGTTTAGTTTGTGTTCTTCATGCCAAGTGGAAATCACAGCAGCCTGGAGAGGAACCGGTACAGGTGCAAAGACAATTGCAACATTTCACCATGAGGACAATGGGATTCTTAATGCAGCCACTTTTGGTGCAAGCCTCTTCTGTGGTGGGAGGCGTGTAAGAACAAAGCTTACTTAAAGCTAGAAGGAACACAAAGCATAATCCATTATGGGCTGTAAAGAACTGACTATGAATGAATTAACCGAAGCAATTCATTGCCCCAAGACAGTGTTCTCCAACCTTGGATCCCCAGATGTTTTTGGCCTACAACTCCCAGCATGGAGTTGTAGGCCAAAAACATCTGGGGACCCAAGGTTGGAGAACACTGCCCTAAGATGTGATGATGGTCACTTACTCAAGCGGCTTTTTAAAAGATTAGTCATATCCAGGTTGCTCAGTAGCTACTGCTAGCTGTGAGAACTAAACAGAACCTCCATGTTCAGCATAGTATATCTCTGAGTAAAAGATGCTCAGAGGGGAAACAAGAGGAGGAAAGGGCTGCCTTCATGCCCTTCTTATGAACTTCCCATGGGTGGCGTCGTTGTCCCTGTGGGCCAGTTTGTTGGTGACTTTTTTTACAAATTAAAAAAGAAAATTTTAAAAAGAAAAAAATCCCTCAGAATTTAATGTCCCCCAATGATCAACAATCTTGCCCGCTGCTTTAGCAGGGGGCAAATGGCCTTGCATTAGTAGTGGTAGTGGGGATTTTTTGGATCAGCAACGTAATTTTTAGACTCTTATATGTTCTAGACCAAAAGGCCACAAGTCCAACACTCTGCTACGAGACAGGCCCATCTATGGATATCCAGTTCATTAATCACAACCAGAAACTGGAGTTTTGCATAATGCCACAGAACCCTGAAAATGATCCTGCCATGCAAATTGCAGCTTCTTATTGAGGTCAGCAAGTCGAACAATGAACTTGGTATGAACAACACAACAGTTATGGGGAACTAGTTGCACTTTGCTAGATCTGGATGTTTATTAATTAAATTAATTGCTTTCTGCATTTCCATCTTGTTTCCAAGACCCAAGGTGGCTGACATCACAACATTTAAAGCAATAATATAGGATGGATACAACTCACAGAAGGGTAATGCTGGTGCAGGACCAAACCTCCCCCTTTTGTGACCACATGAGAAGGTGGGGTTGGCCATCTTCATGGGTGGAGGGGAGGGGGATTTAATTTTTTTTCCAGGGGCAGGGGCTTACCCTTAGTACATGAGGAGGCAGAGGCTTTTTGCCAGTGGGGCAGCCATCTTTGCCCCCGGCAATGTGCCCATGCTACGTCATGACGTAGTGTCACTCCTGCTGGGCCGTTGGGGACAGAACCCCCGACTGGCTGAATATCGCAGTTCTGCTGCCGCATAAAGCAGTGGAAAACCTTCTTTGGTTGGTTGTTTAAAGAAAGAAAAAGTGGAGAAAACCCTGTGCCACCATGTGTCCATGTGGTGAGCTCACCATACCCTGAAAAATAAAATCACCTCTTCCCTGAAAATGCTGCTGGTAATTGGCTGTCCCCTCACCTCACAAACCATGTCCCCTGAACTCACAAAAAAGTCTAGGCCAAATAGGTCGGCCCAGTGTGGGGCAATAACTATATTAATATAGGTATTTTTAAATTGTTTTAAATGTCTAGTGAAATTTTTACGATGTTTTTATTGTTTGTATTTTATATTGTATTTTATTGTGTTTTATAATTGTTGTAATTGTCGCCCAGAGAGCTTCGGCTATTGGGAAGTACAGAAATGAAATAAATGAATGAATAAAGACCAACTAAAATGTCATGAAGAGTGAGCCTCTCTGCTGGATGCAAATGATTTCAGGAGGCAGAGGTGTCTGGGCCGTGTCCGCCAGGTCCAGGAAGGGGTGGGGGAGCAGTCCTGGCCACCACCACCACATGCTCCTCCACGGGCAAGGCCGGGTCCAGGAGTGCTCCCAAACTCTATGCTTGATTTTACATGTCCTAGTGACCAAAAAGCACTCTTGTGGACTGAGCCTCCTTTTATTTATGTTTTAGCTCATATCCACCTATTATTAAGCTCAGGCACTGATTCAGGACCTGCACAGTCTCCTTGGCATATGCCAGAAGGAGAGAAGAAAGTTGGGTGTCACCCAATTATGGGTGACACCAAGCCTCAGATGATTGACCCCCGTGATCTCGCCACCTTGAGAGGGTTCAACCCTTAAAGGCAACCTAGAAATAATTTTGGATAGATTTAGATAGAAAGATAGATAGATGATATAGAGGTTTTATGTAGATATTAAAAAACTATGGGGACAAGAGGGAACCCTGCAGGCTGCATAAATCAGGGTTAGGCAACCTGGTGCCCTCTAAATGTTTGGGACTACAACTTCCCATCAGCCCAAGGTCATCTCCGTCCCAAAAACCAGATTAAAATGAATCTGGATGGATCCTGTGAATTGGAAATTGACCTTAGAGGCAGAAAATAAAGAACATGGCACAGAAGTGATGTCTCACACACACACACACACACACACACCATTCATACGCAGAGACACGCACACACCCAGCAGGGCAGGGGGGAGGGGGAGGCTCAGCTGAACCGCCACATTGCTGCACTTCCGGTGCCCAGAAGCAGTGGCTCCACACTGAGCGGGCCTCGCTCAGCCTTCGCCTTTCCCCTATGGGCAAGTGGAGGCCTGGGAGTCACAGGTTCAATGCTGCGCCCCTCTCGCTTCTTGGAGGCTGTGGAGCTTTGCGGAGTGGCCTCAATGGAGGGCGCAGCAGGCCAGACGGGAAGGCCTGACGGGGGGCCGTGTTCGGCCCGTGCCCTGGGGGCTCCCCCTCCCTGCCCTGAGCAGAAACTGGCATATGGAAGACTGAGCTGAGAATGGCAGCAGCTTTTATCTTGCAGACATGGGAATAAAGGAGATCCAATTTTTTATTTATTTAATTTATTTATTTAATACAGTGCTTCTCAATTATTTTCTGTCATGCCCCCCCTAGGAAGAAGAAAACATTTTGCGCCCCCCGCGCGACTGTAAATAGTATCATTTGTCTATAAAATTGTTATAAGTACACCTCTGCATAACACTGTATCCTTATTAACGTATAAGAGAATAAAAAAAGAAAGAAATGTGGATCAATTTACAACAAAGAATAGCTTTATTAACTGTAGCAGAAAAGGTTTAAAGGAGCACAGGATTTAAAGGAACACAATATTAAAAAAAACTTTTAACTGAGGTCAAACGAGCCCCCCTTTACGGAGCCTCGCGCCCCCCCTGGGGGGCCCGCCCCACTATTTGAGAAGCACTGATTTAATACATTTTTATACCGCCCAATAGCCGAAGCTCTATTGGAAGTTCGGTGAATTCAGACCTGGGACACAAGCAAAGCCTCCCAACATGTAAACATGGAATCGAAGAGAAGAACACACGTAAGGATCGTTGCATGCGCAGAAGCCTAGGATGGTCACAGGTTAAGATCTGCCTGTGTAGGAATTTCCTCAACAAGCCAAGCGGCCTATCATGGGATGGCACTCTGAGCGAGACGGGCCACTGCTCTCAGGCAGAGGACATTTCTCGTGCTTCTCCACTGCAGGAAGGAAAGGTGTGGCCCTTGCGTGGGCTGGGAACGCGGGGACGCGGGGGAGGGGGGGAGAGAGAGAGCACAGAAGCGTTCTAAGACACCAGCTGCTGTTGCTGCTATGTTGTTGCTTGAGGCCAGCCTCGCAAGAAAGGACTTTTTAAAAAGGTGTCTTTCCCCCAAGGCTGCACTGCCTGTGGCCAGCCCCGTCTGCATCACAGGGCAGGGGGCAAAGGGGAGCACACACCGCACTCTAACGCGCAAGTGCTGACAAATAAACAGCAGCTCTATCACAGCGCAGGCTGTGCACTGATGGAAGCGACGCACTGTTCGCAAGACACAGAGTCACGCAACCCATTGGCTTTCTCAATGGAAAAAAAAGTTATGCTTTGAGTGATGTGCTGGCCCCAAGTCATGTCTTCTGCCAGGGAGCAAGCATCACAGGTTGCTACGAGGCTTCACAGATCTCAGATTTTAGGCCTGAAGTTATAGGGTGCTTCTTGGGACATCTACAGTACATATCAAGGCCACTTTGAAATGGGATGCACTGTTACGAATCCTAGGAATTGTCGTTTTGCAAAGGTGAGAAGAATTTTTTTTTTAAGGAGAGCCCTCACTCTTCTGAGAATTAGAATTCCCAGAATTCCTTGCATTGGAACTGCGACAATTGCTGCAAAACAAAATGGGTTTAAATGTACAGTGTAGCCAGCCCGCCATGCCCAGGCCCAACGCATCCTCTACTACCCCACACCGGCTCTGTCACTTCGCGGCTCTCCTGCTCTCCCGTGTGGCACAGCGGACAGAGTGTTGAACATGGGCCGCGGAGAGCACATCCCTGCTCAGCCATGCAGCTCTCCGGACCAGCTATTAGGTATGTCTCCCCCTTACCAACAAAACAGAGCTGCTGTGAGGACAGAAATGGGGAGGAGGGCTCTGCACTCCCTGGAGGACGCCCAGGACTTTCTAAGACGTCTGAGAGGGAAGCAGCATGCCTGAGGCACAGCAAGGGCACCGATTGCAGAGGGGATTCGAAAGAGCTGGAAGACAAGTCCCTGCGATCTAAAGATGGGACAGAACATAACTGCTTGCCTACTTGCCATGACTGCCTTTTCCCTCCGCACTTTGTGGGCGTCTGTCTCTCTCTCTCCCCCGGCCCCCCTCCAGTTCCTGAAGTGGGACAGATTTTCACTGCTGGAGCAGGCAGCAGGTTGGGGGAATTGGGTAATGTTATTCTTTGAGAGGAAAATGGGCTTTTGAAATGGATATTTTCTGAAATAGTTAATAGCTTTAAAACATTGCACAAAAAATAGTCTTGTCTGACTCTACAGTGAAGCAAAGTCCGGTGGCTTCTCAGATCCCACTACAGATGTTGCTGAGCTTCAAAACTCCTGAGTGCAGAATGCAAAACTGGGTGGCTTGTAATACCCACCCCAAACAGTCCAAACTGCCCGCAGAATGGCTCACTGGCTTGGAGATTAATCCAAGCCAGAGAAGAACTCGGCTGTCGCCTCACCCCCACCCTTCCCACGCGTGCCTCCAGCCTCTCTGCTGCCGCTCCAGCGACCTCCACCCGCCGCCCACCCCCCACCCCCCGCCAGCCAGTCCCGGCACTTGGTGCTGCCAGGGCAATGAGCCAGGCGTCAGGAACTCTGGGAAATGCAGTTTGCTCAGCAGCACTTCTATGAGCGGGCAGTGGGGGGAGGGGATTTGGAAGCTCACTGTGGAGTGGGGGAGGGGCTGGTGTGCGAGGGTCCAGTTTGATTCTGGACCCTCGCAGTTGGAAAAGGCAGTGAGATTCGCTGATTTTGAGGGGATATAGACTGGCTTATTCCTAGCCAATCCAAAGAGAACCCCTGAGGTGGGGGGGGAGGGAGGGAGGTTGCCCAGAAGCATCATGACTTCCCACCATTCGCAATTCTGTATCCAGGATTGCAAATTTCATTTGTTTAGAAATGTAGTTTTATTTTTGAAAGTAGCCTGACTCAGACAAGATGGAAACTGAAGCTGTTTCTTAGCTGGGTAGATGTAATACTGAGCACATATAATTCTCCCACTTAAACTCAACTAATCACTCTGTTAGGGAAGATAATCCACTCATCTGTGTGCGAGCCTCCCACACCACTCATGCATTCATAGCCCTCTCCAATCTGCATTCAGAGTGTAATTATGCCATTAATTATTTTGTTCTGTTTTACAGGTTCAGTTTGAGGAGGCCTCTGAACTGAAATTTGCATGGAAGACTCTTCAGTGGGCTGGGAAATTAGGGTTCTCTCGGACCTCATTTCTTCATGGTATTATGAGAGCAACAAGAGAACGGTGCCGTTCCAGAGCCTCACCGGACTCCCTGCAGTGCCTCCCAGATTAATTACTGAATGGCTAAAATAAATGGTAAATGGCGGAGGTCCTATTAATAAAGAGATTATTAAAAGGACATACCTCCCATAGGTAATCAAGGTTAACAAGGTCCCTTTGTTTTGAGGTCATCGTACTTTGCAAATAGGGATTTTTTTTAAAAAAAATGGTACAAACAGTTCCCATAAACTGACAATTGCAAGTCCCATCACAGCTAACGTGGCCAGATTCTGGGTAACTTCGGATTCTGTGCTCATGTCTGCATTCTGCCACTGATACGGGATGCAGCTCTGAGCAAAGCCATTCCCAGTTTCAATTAAAATGGAACCCACAGAGCATTGCAGGAGGGTAATTAATGAATGTTTGTGGAGCGCTTTGAGGGACTCGAATAAAAAGATGCTCTCGATAGGCCACTGGCGATGAAGCCTGGACGTGCTGCTAAAAAGGGTGGTTTGTTTTTTAATGGCCTTTTAAAACATTTTCTCTCTTGGAAAGTGACTTTTTACTTGTTGCTTGTGCAAAAGCGCGTGCGTATGTGTACTTGTGGGGAACAGGATGAAAGCTCCAGCAGCGACCTCAGTGGGGATAAGACTGGGAGGCAGAGAGAGGGTGGCTTCAAGCGCTGCCCCCTTCCCACGTGGCGGCTTCCACGGAGCGGCTTTCCACACAGGAGCGGCAACGTCTGACGTTTGTGCACCACCACATGGAGATCTCCACAACAGCAAAACGTGCTCCTGGCTGCCTCTGGGGACTCTGCAGATGATCGAATCTGTCTTCATGGTGAGGAGATTTATAATATTACTCCCCCCACTAACCTGGATTGTATTGTGTGGAAGAGCTTTTGTTATGATACCTACATGTAGCAACGGGCGGTGATGATTAGGGTGTCAGACTAGGACTACTGGAGAGACCAGGGTTCAGATCCCAGCTCATCCATGAGTCTAATTGATTTTGGCCCAGTGACTTACTCTTTCCCTCAGCTTAGCCCACCTCAGAGGGTTGTTGTGAGGATAAAGCGGGATTGGGAGAACCATGCATGCCACTCTGAGTTGCCTGAAGGAAAGCTGTGATAAAAATGCAATGCGATACAATACAATACCAGCGTACATAGATGTGTGCATGTGTGGAGGGCATAATATCTGAATTAGCCCTGACCAATTTGAATTTAGATGCACAATAATTTCATCCATTAATGATATCACCAAGACTCATATTCCTGTGTTTGGGAATACACACCTCAAGGCTCATAAAGCTCATCTCAAGTGAGAGGTGAGCGAGCATTATGCCCCCGGCATTCTTCTTAGCATTAGATTTTAATCTGAGCCAGATAAGAATTCCTATCCCCCCACCCGCACCCCGCAAAGCCCCTCCCTTGGGCAGGCTCCATTCCTCATAGGCTACTCGCGGCCTGCCAAGCACTGGGGAGATGAGGGTCTCTCCCTGCCTTGCTTGGTGCCCGAGAATCAGAAATGGCTCAGAAAGTAGCTAAGCCAGTGTTCTCCAACCTTGGGTCCCCAGATGTTTTTGGCCTACAACTCCCAGCATGCCCCAGCCAGCGTAGCTGGGAGTTGTAGGCCAAACACATCTGGGGACCCAAGGTTGGAGAACACTGAGCTAAGCTGCTTTCCTGTTTTTGGTGAAATAACTCGGCTTATTTCCAGTCCAATCCAACTGGAGCCAGGAGGAGCCTGTCCATGGAGGGGCCATCAAGGCCTCACAGCTCAGTATTCTGGGAAGAAGAGGGTTACTATTAGCTTACGGAGAGCTATATCTGTGGCATGAGAAAGGCTACTGCACCCGCTCAGCTGGAAGGCAGAATTCGTTCACATTTTGTCCAGGTCAGACTGCTTTCGAAAATAAAACTGCATTTCTAAATAAATGAGATTGTCCCTCACACACCTGGTCCTCCTTTTAGAGCTTGTCCTCCACTCTCCGGCAGGGTCAGGCAATAAAAGTGCAAGCACAGATCATCGTCTTGCGAAGATATTGCCTCTGGGATTCCAGCCTGCAGGCAGTGGCTTAACTCCTTGAGACGTGGATTTCCCTGGACCGCGTGTGAATTCAGCACATAGCCCTCAGACAGGCTCTGGTCTCTGGTCTCAGTTTCAGGCAACAGAGACTCCATACCCCCTCCCTAACAACAAGACGACTTTCCCTGTTAATCTGGAAGCAATGGAAGGATAGAACTCTAAATGATCAACACTAATAAATTCCTTTGTGAACATTGAGATTCTTACTCTGCAGCCACCAGATAGAATCATAGAATCATAGAAAAGTAGAGTTGGAAGGGGCCTACAAGGCCATCGAGTCCAACCCCCTGCTCAATGCAGGAATCCAGGTCAAATACTCAGATTTCAGTAATTTTCAACCACATGACACCCGGCTCTGGTTCTCCTTCCCATCACATTCTGAGGAAGATGCTGAAGTTCTAAACTGGTGTTTGAGATCAGTAATCGTAGTTCAGCCTGTTTGGGTTGGGATAGGACTCTCCCCTAGAAAACTCAAGTTCACAGCTTGGGCATGCTCCTGGCCACAGCCTTGAATGTTGATGCTCAGGTGATTAATGTGGTCAGGAGTGCATTTGCCAAGCTTAGGTTGCTGCCTGCAACAGATGTGCCCATTCCTAGAGACATCAAATCTGGGCCTGGTGACACATACCTTAGCTTTGTGTTTGGCTGGAAACAAGGGCAGGGCCTTCTCTGTGGATGCACCCATGCTTTGGAATCCCCTATCTGGAGAGGCTTGACCACCTCCTTGACAACCTCCTGCCACCACATGAAAATCTTCCTTTTTCTATAGGCATCTGACCTGCTGAGTGGCTACATTTTTAGTGTTCTATTTCAGAAATGTTTTTATTCAGATGGAACCAAACGTTTTATCTCCCCAAATTTCTCCACATCACTGGGGTTTGTGAAACTCCTTCCACAGATTGGGAGGAGGCTGGGACGAAGATTCAGGTGGAGGTGGCAATGGCACTCACGCTGTAAATAGCAAGGTGGCCCGAGGGCTTCTTAACCCCTCAGAAGTGCTACCACAGCTTGGCTGAGTACTCCAGCGCACTTTGGAAATGGGGCGCAAATGCGGCTGGGAAGATGCGCCAGTGCACCACTATGGTGATGCTGCATCGTACCCACACAGTATACAGAAGAAAGGTGGCAGTCATCTGCTGAAAACAGGAAGGGACTAAGAAGCCCACGGGCTGTCTGGTAATGCAATTTGTAAGTGCCGCTTTTATTCCCTCGCCCCGAAGTCTAAAGAATTTCTCCCCTCTCCACAAAGGATGTTCCCAAATTTCCAGCCCCAACCTTGGTTGGAAAGAAAGGTCAGAAGAAGGCGGTGGTGCGGATTTTTCCTAGCCCTAGTTTTTATCTGCTGTTTCATTTTTATTGTTTTCACCTTTGTTTCTGATTGTATTTTGTGTTTTTAGCCTTGTGGTTAGTCTCGTGGACCATGGTTTTGCATGGGAAAGCAGGACAGAAGTATTTTAACGCAATGAACCAATGATCCAACAAATAAAGGTGAAGGCCAGGGTGCTCCAGCACACCGACAGAAGGCACAAAGGGTCTTACTCACGTGATCAATCAGCTCCCTGATCATGCCATTCCACTGTCCCTTTTCATCTTGGGCACCGTACTTCCCATCCTCCACTAAGCGAATCTCAAATGAGAAGCCGAGGATGCGGGAGACCTCTGTCAGGAGGTCGATGCAGTACCCTTCGAAGCGCCTGTTCCCAGAGAGGACTGTGTCTGACTTGGTGAACATGACAAAAGGTTCCTCCTACACAGCCGAGAGAGAAAGCGAAAGATGAGGACACCAACAACAACAAAGCAAGCACATTAACTCAAGCCCACGAGCCTCAGGGGCGAGCCACAGACTGAGTTTCGGGGGGGGGGGCTGCTTCTTCATTTCCTGGCATAAACAGACTGTATCCACTTTGATAATAAGTACTGCCACATTCCATCATTAAAGCATGTTTAATTTGCAAAGGGCGTTACAATTTTGCTGGCCATGATCCAAGACAAAGTTAAACACACTAAAACCAGTCCCTGAATTAAATGTGTTTAAAAAAGAACATGCCTTGGATTGTGGCCCTTGTGCTTAATTGTGAGAGGTTTCCCATTTTACAGATCAGGAACTAAGGCTGAGAGTGCACATGACTTGAGGTGAGAAGGCTAGAGTGCCGATGGAGTAAATCCTGCTCCAAAGACGATCGAACACAGGTTAGAGCTCCATCTTCAACCTATCAGGTGGAGGTGTAGGCAGCAAAAAAGAATTTATATGGATATGGGACAGAAACGGCCTTGGTCACCTTGGTGGATGATAAGAGGAGGGCTTTGGATAGGGGCAAATGCTCCTTCCTAGTCCTCCTTGATCTCTCAGTGGCTTTTGATACCGTTGACCACGGTATCCTCCTGGACCACCTGGAGGGGTAGGGTATCAGAGGGAATGGTTTGCAGTGGTTCCGGTCCTTCCTCTCTGGAAGGTACCAGAGGGTAGTTCTTGGGGAGAATCATAGAAAAGTAGAGTTGGAAGGGGCCTACAAGGCCATCGAGTCCAACCCCCTGCTCAGTGCAGGAACCCAGGTCAAAGCATCCCTGACAGATGATTGTCCAGCAGCACCTTGAATGCCTCCAGAGTGGGAGAGCTCACCACCTCCCTAGGTAGTTGATTCCATTGTCTTATTGCTCTGACAGCCAAGAAATTTTTCCTGATATTTAGGTGGAATCTGGGTTCCTGTAAATTGAGCCCATGTGTCCTGCAAACTGGGATGATCGAGAAGAGATTCTGACCCTCCTCTGTGTGACAACCCTTCAAGTACTGGAAGAGTGCTATCATATCTCCCCTCAGTCTCCTCTTCTGAAGGCTAAACATGCCCAGTTCTTTCAGTCTCTCCTCATAGGGCCTTGTTTCCAGTCCCTTTATCATCCTTGTTGCCCTCCTCTGAACCCTCTCCAGTTTGTCTACGTCCTTCTGAAAGTGTGGTGCCCAGAACTGGACGCAGTACTCAAGATGAGGCCTAACCAGTGCCGAGTAAAGGGGAATTATCACTTCCCGTGATTTGGAAGCAATACTTCTATTAATGCAGCCCAAAATAGCATATGCCTTCTTTGCAGCCACATCGCATTGCAGGCTCATATTCAGTTTGTGATCTACAACAATTCCAAGATCCTTCTCACTTGTAGTATTGTTGAGCCAAGTGTCCCCCATTCTGTAACTCTGCATTTGGTTTCCTTTCCCTAGGTGCAGCACTTGGCATTTATCCCTGTTAAATTTCATTTTGTTGTTTTAGGCCCAGCGCTCCAGCCTATCGAGATCTCCTTGAATTTTGTTTCTTTCTTCCAGAGTATTAGCTGTTCCACCCAACGTTGTGTCATCTGCAAATTTGATAAGCATTCCCTGCACCTCCTCATCCAAGTCATTAATAAAAATGTTGAAGAGCACCGGGCCCAGGACCGAGCCCTGTGGTACCCCGCTCGTTACCTCTCCCCAGTTTGAGAAGGAACCAGTGATAAGCACCCTTTGAGTTCGATTCTGTAGCCAATTGTGGATCCACTTGATAGTTGTTCCATCTAGCCCACTTTTAGCTAGCTTGCTAATCAGGATATCATGAGGCACTTTGTCGAAAGCTTTGCTGAAGTCCAGGTATATGATGTCCACAGCATTCCCACAGTCCACAAGGGAGGTTACCTGGTCAAAAAATGAGATCAGATTAGTCTGGCAGGATTTGTTCTTGACAAATCCATGCTGGCTTCTAGTAATCACTGCATTGCTTTCAAGGTGCTTGCAGACTGACTTCTTTATAATCTGCTCCAAAATTTTCCCCGGGATTGATGTCAGACTGACTGGCCTGTAGTTCCAAGGTTCCTCCTTCTTGCCCTTTTTGAAGATGGGAACAACATTTGCCCTCCTCCAGTCATCTGGCACTTCACCTGTCCTCCATGATTTCTCAAAGATAATAGACAGTGGTTCTGAGAGTTCTTCTGCCAGTTCCTTTATTACTCTAGGATGCAGCTCGTCAGGCCCTGGAGATTTAAACTCGTTCAGAGTAATCAGGTGCTCCTTGACCATTTGCCTATCAATCTCAAGCTGCAATCCTGCCCCTTCCATCTGCTCTTCAGGTTTGCAAGGGGGGTCATAGACCCTCTTTTGGGAGAAGACCGAGCCGAAGTAGGAATTGAACACTTCTGCCTTTTCCTTGGCTTCTGTTATCAATTTGCCATCCTCATCACGTAGTTGAACCACCATTTCTTCCTCTGTCTTTTACTATGCATGTATCTGAAGAAAGCTTTCTTGTTGTTTTTAGCATCCCTCGCTAACTTTAGCTCATTCTCCGCTTTAGCCTTCCTGACACTATTCCTGCAATTCTGTGCTACCTGCCTGTACTCTTCCCTTGTAGCCTGTCCTTCCTTCCACTTCCTATACGTGTCCTTTTTTGTTTTCAGGTCATCTTTGAGTTTATTGTGAAGCCACATTGGCTTCTTCTGTTGCCCTCTGCCTTTGTTCCTTATGGGAATTGTTTGCAATTGTGCCTTTAAAATTTCCTTTTTTAAAAACTCCCACCCCTCCTGGGCTCCTTTTCTCATTAGAGTCGCTTGCCGTGGGACCTTACTTATCATTGTTCTGAGTTTGTTAAAATTGGCTTTCCTAAAATCCAGGGTACGTGTTTGGCTACACTCAGCTTTTGCTCCCCTTAAAATCAAGAACTCAAGTATAACATGGTCACTTTCCCCCAGAGTTCCCGAAACTGCCACTTTATCCACTAACTCGTCTCTGTTGGTTAGAATCAGGTCAAGGATAGCCGATCCTCTAGTTCCTTCCTCCACTTTCTGTAGGAGGAAGTTATCAGCAGCACAATTCAGGAATTTCTTGGAGGGGCCATGCTTGGCTGAATAAGTCTCCCAACAGATATCAGGGAAATTGAAGTCCCCCATTACTACCACATCATGCCTCCTTGAAACAATGGCAATTTGCTTTTCAAAAGTTTAATCCTCGTCTTCTCCTTGATTGGGTGGTCGGTAGTAGACTCCAACTGCCATGTTCGTTTTATTCTTTGCCCCCTTTATTTTAACCCAGATGCTCTCAATGGGGCTGCCAAGCTCCTCTTCCTGTATCTCTGTGCAGAGAAACATATATTTAACATACAGCACAACTCCACCTCCCTTTCTGTTGCTTCTGTTCCTTTTGAACAAGTTATACCCTTCAATTGCTGTATTCCAGCCATGGGAGTCATCCCACCAGGTTTCAGTTATCCCTATCAAGTCGTATTTGCCCTCATGTATCAAGAGTTCAAGTTCGTCTTGTTTGTTGCCCATACTCTGGGCATTAGTATAGAGGCATCGAAGACTATGTGCTTTATACTCCGACTTTTCCCCTACATTTTGTGGTAGACTATCAATGGGCACCGCTGAGCTGTTCTCTCCGTTGTGGCACAGAGGCCTTCTTCCATTGAAACCCCCGAGTTTATGTCTCCCTCCCCTGTTGGATTCAGTTTAAAGCCCTCTTGATTAAGTTCCTCATGCTATGGCCAAACACATTCTTCCCAGTCCTTGTGAGTGCAACCCATCCTTTGCCAGAAGTCCATCTTCTAGGAAGTGTAGCCTGTGGTCCCAGAATCCAAATCTCTCACGTCGGCACCACCTTCGTAGCCAGTCATTCACTCAGAGTATTTTTCTTTCCCTTTCTATTCCTCTTCCAAGTACTGGAAGGATGGATGAGAAGACTATCTGGGCCCCAAAGTTCTTGAGTTCCCTTCCCAACTCTTCAAAGTCTGCCGTGATTTCTTTGTAACTCCGCTTGGCAGTATCATTTGTACCCACGTGGAAGAGAAGAAAGGGGTATGTGTCGGTGGGCTGTATGAGCCTCGGCAGCTGCTCTGTCACATCCTTAATCCGTGCCCCGGGAGACAGCACACCTGGCGAGTCCATGGGTCTTCGCGACATACTTTGGCTTTGATCCCCCGCAGGAGGGAGTCACCCACTACTAGTACTCTTCTCTTTCTCTTGCTGTAGGCCTTGGTTTGATTGCCTCCACTTGACTGACCCTCAGCCTCTTGCTCGCTGTCACGTTGTGTGCCTGGTAATTCGTCCTCTGCAGGCTGTCCTCTGCCCTCATCCTCAAGTACATGGAAGCGGATCCATAGCTCCACTGCTTCCACAGGCGCAGAATGTCTTCTAGTTCTTCTGCTCCTAACAGTCACCCTTTTCCAGGGAGTTCCCCCTACGTTATTTTCCCTTGCCTCCGCAGTCTCCGACTCCGCCTCATCCTGCCGTTGCCCTTCTGGCTCCTGTTCTATGCTTTGGTGCTGTAGATCCACCGTTCTGTCTAAGAAGAACTCCTCACTTTCGGACCCTCGGCCGCTCACTTGTGGGGTGCCGCAGGGTTCCATCCTCTCCCCGATGCTATTTAACATCTACCTAAAGCCGCTGGGGGCTATCATCAGGAGATTTGGGGTGCGCTGTCATCAATACGCGGATGACACGCAGCTCTACCTCTTCTTCAAGTCCTCACCAAGGTTGGCTGTTGAGACCCTGTCCAAGTGCCTGGAGGGTGGCAGTGGGTGGCTGGATGGGAAGGAACATGCTGAAGCTGAACCCCGACAAGACCGAGGTACTTCTGGTGGGAGACAAGGGGAGGTTAGGGGATGTTGACCTGGTACTGAATGGGGTACATCTACCCCTGAAGGACCAGGTCCACAGCTTGGGGGTCATTCTAGACTCCCAGCTGTCCATGGAGGCTCAAGTGTCAGCTGTGAGCCTGGGCGGCGCTGTATCAGCTCCATCTGATACGGCAGCTGCGCCCCTACCTTCCTAATCACCTGCTCCCATCAGTGGTTCATGCCTTGGTCTCCTCTCACCTAGACTACTGTAATGTGCTCTACGTGGAGTTACCCTGGAAGACGGTTCGGAAGTTACAGCTGGTACAGAACGCGGCGGCTGGCCTGGTTAAATGCAACCGCCAGCATGATCACATCACGCCAGTGCTCAAGGAGTTGCACTGGCTACCAGTTGCTTGCCGTTGTGCCGAGCTGAATTCAAGGTGTTGGTTTTGACCTTTAAAACCCTACACGGCTTCGGTCCAGTTTATCTCAAGGAGCACCTCCAGCAACATCAAGTAAGCTGCTCAACAAGATCTGCCACAGACGGCCTTCTCCTTGTCCCATCAGCCAGAACAGCCAGGCTGGTGGGGACTAGGAAGAGGGCCTTCTCTGTGGCGGCCCCCAAGTTATGGAACTCCCTCCCTAGTGACCTTCGCCATGCCCCCTCCGTGATGAGCTTCCGCCGTGCATTAAAAACATGGTATTTCAGGTGGGAATATGGGGTGGGTTAGGATTTTTAAAAAGAAATTCTATACTGTTTTAATTGTGTTATGTTTGTTTTATAATTGTATTGTTGGATTGTACATCGCCCAGGGTGGCCGGGTGACCGGCCAGATGGGTGATTCACAAATGTAATAAATGAATAAAATAAAATAATGACTTGCCCAAGACTATGGGAGAAGGCCAGGGTTCAAGGCCATCTGTTTTGCCAGTGGACCTCACTGCCTGCCTCTCTTTGGTATGCAATCCATGGCTGCCCTTCATGGACAGCATCTTCCATCAAATAATCTTTGAAATATTCTTCCTCTACAACCCAGAAAAATTCAATTTTATGCTCAAATGTTCATAAACCAACACATGCTTGGTGCCATGCATCATTCACACATTTTCAGAATCTCCGCATTCAGGACAGGCTAGCAAGGGTGAGAGATCCATCCAGTCCCCAAAGTAAGGCAGACTTCTTGTGACACCCAAAATGGGCACAGCTGGTGAACTAGCAACAGTATGAGAACACGTGAGGCATCTGCACACACACAGAAGAAACTGGTACTGTGCCTATGCAATTGGTACAACTGCAGAGCATTCTGTCCCTCGTGCATTACAGAAGCCCTGCCCCTGTGGGCCAGCTTTAGCAGCCGTAAAGCCCCATCACCCCGAGGTGGCACCAAAGGAAGGGCATCCATATTTAATAGTTGAAGCAGCCGCATCATGTTGAAGCTCTGCTCGCCTCAGCATCACTTCTGGAGATCTCAAACATTTCCTAGGGGGTAATGCTTGAACTCTGCAAGGCACTTATTCACGGGCTGTTTCACAATGTATTACTGGAAATGGTCAGACATTCAATTCGCAAGCTTTCAGGGCTTGCTAATCGATTTCTCTGCGAAGGTGCCCTCAATTTCAGGATCTTCACAGCTCTCCTGTGGCTCCAGGAGAGTGGAACGGTCTGTTGGGGCAACAGCAGCATTCTGCCGACAAGTTGCTGCGATATGAGCAGAGGGGTGTGAAAGAAAGAGGGAGGGGGGAGGGGGTTTCCAGTACACCCTCTCCTTGCTTCCCCTTTTTTCCTTCCAGCATCACAATAAACATGCCAGCAAGCGGCAAAGGGTGTGAGAGCTGAGGGTGTGTGTGTGTGTGTTTGTTTTTGTTCTTTACTTCTGGTGATGCCCAGCTTGGAAATGGAATTATTGCTGAACTCAGGAAAAGTAGACGCACTTGCCTCTACATACAGCAGTTATCATGGATTTTGCTGGCTTCATATCTTGCAATGTAGAATGGCTTATTATCCTACAGAGGAGTCAGGGAGGGGGAAACAAAGAAGGAAAAGCCAGGGTGGGACTGCCCAGCCTCCTCCCTTCCCATTGCCCTGACCCTGAGGACTGCCATTCTTACAGAGGTCTCTCTCCACACTTCTTGTACAAGCCCCTTTCCATCCTCCTCTCTCACAGCTCAGCTGACCCAGAGTCAATTCACTGGAATTGCCCTGCAGAGCACAGAACATGCATTTAATGAGAATCCAACTGCTTGTGCAGAATCTTGTACAAGTATTAATATCGCAATGTGTAGCTTTTAAAACACTAGGCTTCTAGCCCTCATTGAGGCAGAGAAAAAATGTTTTTGCTGAAGGTCTGCAATGAGGAAGAGTCCAATACAGGACTCTCAGTGGAGCAGGGCAGGGGCTTCATTCACTTAGAACTCACCCCAATCTTCTTCCCTGCTTTCTCCTTTCAACAAGATTGTCAGTCATCCTTGTATTCTGCAGAACCACCAAACCTCTTTCACCTGTCTCTAGCATGCACACACACAACTGTGATAATTCCTGGCAAAACTGAAACTAAGGGAAGTATTCAAATAGAAATCCCAGTCAGAACAGGAATGCAAATAAGTCATTAGATGTAGAACTGAATCTTCCATAGTATATTTGAAGAAATTGAGTCCTGGGGGAGCTGTAGAATTAGGGCTTTCTAGTGAATGATTTAGGCCAGTCCAAGTCTGATCATCCAATTCCTCACCCCAGTCCCAAATTCGGCACCACCATTTTCAAGGACTTGCATTAATACTGCATCAGCTTCCCTTCTTCCTAGCCCAGCACATCGCCTTTCAAGGATAGGTCACAGGACAGGAGAGAGGATCGCTTTATGGACCACAGCTTGAAAGGGGATCTTGAATCAGGTGTGGCCTGAAGAAGAATTTTGGGGAACTCAAAAACTTGCTTACTAACATAATTTCCTAGCATTATGTGTGGTTGTACTGGGGGCAGGATGGGTGGGAAGGCAGGCCCGTGACTGGGCAATCACAATCACTTTCTGCCTGAAGTGAGCGAGCCCAATTTGTTTGCAGTAGTCGTCTGCGTAGCTTGAAAGCCTGCTCATCCCTTCACCAGCAGCAGCTGACCCACAAAACATTGTTGAGTTTCACCCCTGGAAGCAACAGAGCATTGATTTTGCATACCAATCCTCCTCCCCGCCCCATCCCTGAAGGCTTAATGCCATGTCACAGGAAATTTCCTGGCTCAAAATCCCTTGGAGAGCATCCATATGTAAGAAAATGAACCCTTCTCCATATCAGGAGCCAAACTGCTGGGTGGGATTTCCTTTCCTCCCGTGCGGAACTAGAGCCTGGAAGAAGCAGCATCAGTAAACTTAATGAAGACCCAGAAAATGCCAAGGAACTCTCAAGCAGGCTGACAAGATGCAAAGGAGGGCAACAAGGCTTGTCATGTAAAATTATATAATGGCCCCTTTTTGGGTGAAAGTGTTCCTGAGGTTTGAATGGAAGAAAGTTACCAAATTATGAGACATGCAAAGTTACCAAAAGGAAAAGGCTGAAGAACTGAGTAAAAAGCAGGTGTATGTGCAAAGGTGACCGGGGAATGTGAACAACAACAAGATGCAGTTAGTCAGTGGAGTTTGGAAGAAGTAAACAATGGACAAAGAAACTTCCAAGATAAGCCTGGAGCTGAGGCAAAGGTCGAATGAGTGCCAGCCAGCAGGTAAAGTGGTGGGCAGGGCAAGTCCTCTGAAGGAAGGGTGATGTCCTTTAGCATCAAGAAGAGAAATTTCCAAAAAGGATAAGACGAGCCCAATTAATATACAACCAGGAAACATAGTCAACAGATGTGTTTTCCACATGGTGCAAGGACTTAGGAGAAAAAAAATATAAGATCCACCAAAATCAGCAAAACTCTGAGGAAGACATGGCCACCAAAGAAGCAGCTGCACGCCGCACACCGAGTGCTGCTTGCAAGTGTGTGACCTGGCCAGCCCCCAGGCTCCGTTGCTCCAATGTGACCAGTGTGAATGGACTGACCTTAACTGCATTTTATCTAACAGAAGGTGTCCTAGAAATTGCATTTGGGTTTTGGGTCTCAGTCTGCATCTCACCCTGCCGCCGCAGCTATTTGCAACAGGCTCCTCCTGCACCTTTGTGCACAAGAGGTGATTCCAGCAGATGTAGCTTGCATAACAACACATTGAACTGAAATTTCTCACTTGCTGAAATTCCTTACTCTTAGGTTGCTCCTGAAGTCAAAACGCAGAGAGGCAAGTTGTATGACAACAAAAGACAGGAAGCAAGGCTGAAAACAACGGAGCAAGCCTGATTTATCTGCCAGGATTGCCAAGATCATGTTCCAGACTGACCTGACCTTGTTTTAATTGTATGGATTTTAAAGGGTGTAAGCTGCCTTGGGTCCCAGTGTTGGAGACAAATTGTTGACAAATAAATATCATCATCATCATCATCATCATCATCATCATCATCAAGGCTTGGACACAAAATGGCAGGAAAAGGTAGTCTGGATTGTGAGGCACCAGCTGATGGGTTCAGACGGATCAAGTGGCATGCAAAATGATGCAAGGACCAGCCGCTGACACTGTGACATCTCTGCAGAGGCCTTCTGAAGCTATCAAAATGGAGGCTGACTATGAAAAAATTGCATCTCCAAAAGGGAGAATCTCTTCAGTCTTGCTGTCCCTGTCTCTTCCTCTTTACACAACAAGACCCAGCACCGTGTGACTCTAAACCGGCGAGCCTCATCACAATTCACTGAAGAGTGGATGGGAAATCCTCCTGATCTGATGCCTGCTATCAAATCCAATCGCAGGCTGGTGTGCTAAATATACTGTGACAGTTTGTGGCCGAGGAGAGTGGCTGAGCGAACCGCGTTGGGCTGGTCTGTCACTTGTGTGCCGAACAGTGTCTGTGTCTGTGTCTGTGTGTGTCGGGGGTGGGGAGGAAACAGGGGATGCTGAGAAATGTCAGGGAAGAGAGCATCGGAGGCAAGGCATTGTTGCCCTTTCAGGTTCCCTCCGGAGGAGCACGGTGGCCATGGGAAGATTCCTCCTGGAGTTCTTAATTGAGAAGAGTCAGCCCACCCCCTGATCAGCTGCACCTGAGGGACATCACCTACCCCAGTGTGCTTGCTACTTGTGGTGGCTGACGCTGCCCCACAGTCCCAGCAGACAGTGCCTCCTTCTGATACTGCCTGTCCACACACGCAGATCCTCCGCCAGGACCTCTGTTGGCTAGATGCTGGTGGACAGAGGGGAGAAGGAGTTGGAGGGCTAAGGGAGGATGGGGTAGCCCAGGGGGCCTGGTGTGACTCGCAGACTGGCGAACACTTTTGCCACACCTGTATCCCAAGGTGTTCACTCAGGGCAGGATACATCATTTCCCCAGCCACTTGATCCTTCTACAACTCTTTGAGTAGGCTCGGCCGAGAGTGTGCAATGGGTTCAGGGTCACCCCAGAGGCTGTGCGGCTTAGCAAGGACTGGAACCCTGGGTCTTCCTGGTCCAAGGGCTGATGCTCTTTTCACTACATTACCCTGTTGTGGAGCAGGGCCCAAGGGGTTACTTCTTAAGTACACCCCTCTGTGACCTCTAGCACGACC
The DNA here is from genome assembly GCA_021292165.1 of Shinisaurus crocodilurus. Taxonomy (NCBI): domain Eukaryota; kingdom Metazoa; phylum Chordata; class Lepidosauria; order Squamata; family Shinisauridae; genus Shinisaurus; species Shinisaurus crocodilurus. Next base: position 38,954,105 of record CM037885.1, read on the forward strand.
CCTTACCCGGGTCCTGAGACGTGACCTGGAACTAATTCACTGTGGTCTGCTGATGATCTTGGTCCCCCAAGCATGGAGCTCTTTGTTTCAGGTGCCTGGGGGGAACCAGCCAACTTATCACTTCTTACCTCTTCTGTTAGCCTGAAATCATGTGCTTACTGAGAAAGCCAGCTGGGTTCTTCCATGTGGAAATCCAAACCTATTTAACTCTTTCCAGTCTTGATGAGGGGATGCAGAAATTGCTCAGCTTTCAGTCACCTCAGCACTTTCCTGCACAGGGCCTGCCCGGAGAACTTTTTCTTTGCTAGGCATGCTGACTGATCACCAGCTCCCTCACCACTGACTGTGTTGCCACTCTAGACCTCAGCCATCAGGACAGGCAGCTATTCTAAGGGGTAGCGAGTCCTGGGGGCGGGCTTCTCCGAGGTCCCCAGCGACTATCACCCTTAGCCCAGAACAAAGGGATACCTTATAGCCACAAAAGTATCTTTTTATAAACAGTTTATTTACAAAATTACCTTCACCAACCCAGACACACGCTAGCAATACAGCTTATCAGTACAGCACAAAGTAGCAAGCAGAAGTCTCACGGACACCGTGATTTCAGGGCTCTCAGCCAGTTAGTTCAGCTCGGGCTCCAGCAGAGGCCTGGTCAACCGCATGCTGCTAGCTGGGTTCCCGGCGGAGGTCGGTTCTACCCAAGCGGCTAGCTGGTTCCCGGCGGAGGGTCCGGTCTACCCAAGGGCTTGTGAGTGATTTCAGCTTGGTTGCCCGGGGGGTCCGGTCAACCCACGTGGCCAGTGATTTCAGCTTGGTTTCCGGGGGTCCGGTCTAACCCAAGCGGCCAGTGATTTCAGCTAGCTGGAGCACGCCGGGTGCTGCTACCCGGGGTTGCCGATCCCTTCGTTCCCTTACCCCAAGCATGGGGCAAGATTGCTGATCAGGTCCAAAATCAGTTCCCTTGCGCAGGGTGTTTTATACCTTGGGTTTCAGGTAGCCCCTCCCTCTGCAATCAGGTGGGTGGCCAATCGGGTGGGTTGCCACCCTCCTCAGGTGGGTGGCCAATCAGGTGGGTTGCCACCCTCCTCAGGTGGGTGGCCAATCAGGTGGGTTGCCACCCTCCTCAGGTGGGTGGGGTCCCTTTGAAGCCACCTGCTTAATGGTCCCATCCTGTGGTGTTGAATGGCCCTTTCTTATGGGTGCCGAAATGTCTGCTCTGGCAAGGTATTCAAGTCTTATGTAGATGGGGCTGATATACGAGAGCATTGACGAACCTGGGGATGCTTCCTGCCTTCCCCCCTGGGGTGATTCTATGCAGATGTTGTTTGTCCCCGTTGGTCTCTGTGGAGACTGGCTGTCTCTCCCCCCTGGGTCTCCTTCCCCCCTCCTTGGTGAGTTCACTTGGCTTGTGGCTGCCCATTAGCATCTTGAGACTTGAGCTGGCCTGCCTGACCACTTGTTAAACCGATGCTCTTGCTTACCTTGGCAATGCCTCTGAACCGGCCCTACTTGTTCAGTCCTCTGGCTTCACTGAGCCTCAGTCTGGACTCTGCCAAGGAGAGCTCTGTTCCTTCACAGCCCCATATCATATGCAAACATTTCGACATTTTGACAAAACATCCACATGGATGCATTGTCCAAGTTAAACATAATACAGTAATACCTTGGATTGCAAGTAACTTGGTTTGAGAGCGTTTTGCAAGACAAGCAAATTTTTAAATATGTGATTTTTTTTTTACTTGATATACAAGCAACGTCTTGCAATACAAGTACTGTAGTACGGCTTAAATTAAAAATCTCTGTACAAATTTTTTTGGGGGGATTTCATTTTGATATAAGAGTGTTTTGGATTACAAGCACATTTCCAGAACGGATTATGCTCTCAATCCAAGGCATGACTGTATATGCAAACACTGCTCAAGTTCCGCATTTGCTTCCCATGAGAAAATGTGGTTTTGAACTCAGAATTGTAAACAGCAAGTAGGAAATATGAGAGCAAAACATGACCCATCTAGGAGGATTAAGTAGAAGCCTGCAACCACCTACCAGGACTGTGGTGACAACCAAGGATCTATTGGTCAGGGAATCGGTCACATTGGGCCCTTGCCTTCGGGAGATTTCAGTGATGTTCAGTCCGTCAGATGGGCTCCACACTCCAACCTGTGATGGAGGCAAAGGCAAAAATGATCAAAATCTAACCAAGGGTTAGACCCATCAGGCCATTGAGGAGAGAGAACTTTCACAGGGTAGAAGGAAGTGGTGGCCAGAGATTCTGAAAGTCTGGGATAAGAAGGTGGAACTCAGCCTCTAGTCTTTAAGAGAGTTCTTTTATAATTATAAGATGGGGACAAACTTCTAAGAAGTGAAAGGGAGAGCTGGGCCATCTTTGCATAAACTGCTACTTCCGTTTAACACAACTTGGCTTGATTGTAATGTTCTTACTGAGAGAGGAGAAAAAGTGAGGAAGGAGCAGAGCATGGGCTCCACTTTCATCAGGATGAGTACACACCTCTCAAGTCTTGGTTCCAGTGAACATTACAAGAAAAGGGCAGGCACACACACACACACACACACACACACACACAGCCTCACTCTACTGACTATAAAATGGGAACCGCCCCAGCCTGTGCACCTCACAGATTTGTTGTAAGATTCTAAAGAATAATTATTGTAAATCTCTTTGCTCTAAAAAAGTTAATGTGTGACGAACCACAAGGTACGATATTTATTTCTCTGCTTAGCTGCACATCTGGAAAAGGCCCAGCAGCTGGCAAGTCAAATATACATGGTCTCTGGTGTTAAGAGGCTCCATCCCTGTTCTACAAGTTTGCCAGGGACTCTGGAAAAGATGGAAATTAACCACAGAGTCCCTGGCAACCTTGTAGAACAGGGATGGAAAAGATGGAAATTAACCACAAAGAGTTCTTGCCATGTGTGCACACACTCTTTCTCATGTGTGTATTTAAGCTCTTTGTGAGCTCAATAGAGGCTTTAAAGTGTCCCTGTCAAATTGCTGTGGAGTCGGGACATTAAATTCTTGTCAATAGATAATCTGAATTAATGGTGTGCCAGCAGAAAACAGGGGGCCTGAGCAATATTTCCAGCTATCGAAGGAGACAGGCCACCTGCTTCTGGAAAACTAACAGAGGAGACGGCTGGCCCACTTCAAAGTTTCACCGGGGACAGCTGAGATGAGGTAAAGGCTCCAGTCCCAAACCACCCTTTCTGCAAGGAATGAGTTTTGTATCTCTTACTTTTCTTTCTTTAAAATGAAAAAAACAAACAAACTGCACAACCACCTGGTTGCATTTTAACCTGAGGAAAATGTGGTAAACCCTTTCAAAAAGTTTAACGAGAAGCCAGGCTGGTTGTGTAAAAGGCACCACCGCTCTTCCCCTGTCTTCCCCTTCTGGGAAGCAAACAGCAACCAAGACTCCCACTGCAGTCTGCAAAGATCGCTTGGCAAAAGAAAGAAAACACGCTGCCTGGGACTGACTCTGCCTGCATCCGTTGCTTCCTAAAATCCCCCAACACCATCCTCCATCTCACTGCCAATGTTGCTGCTGAGCTACACGGGTAATACAGGATTTGTAATTACACGTGGTTAATACTGCCATAATCCGCAAAGTTGAAGGAGGCGAGGAAGATCAGAAGCCCACTGCTAAAGCTCAGCAAATGTAAGCTATTAAACATAATGCAAAAGTACATATTGGGATTTGCTCCCGGTTTGGGCACGCCATTAATTCAGATTATCTATTGACAAGAATTTAATGTCCCGACTCCACAGTGATTTGACAGGGACACTTTAAAGCCTCTGTTGAGCTCACAAAGAGCTTAAATACACACTCATGAGAACACGAGAGTGCGCACTACATGGCAAGAACTCTTTGGAAAAGATGGAAATTAACCACAGAGTCCCTGGCAACCCTTGTAGAACAGGGATGGAGCTTCTTAACACCAGAGGCCTTGTAACACCACATGCTGGCCTCCAATAACAATGGCCCACAATTGTCTTGAATGGTCTTGAATAAGGGATAGTGGTGGAAGCCGTATGAAGACCCATCACCTCCAGAAGGTCTTGCAAAAGGTCAGAAAGTCTGGAGAGAGTTCACGGAGGGAGGGAGGGCATATTTTCTCCACAGGATCTTCCAATAAAATTGATAGATGCTTGCTTGCTTGCTTGTTCGTTTGTTCATTCGCTCATTCATTCATTCTTCTTTATTGCTTAGTATAATAAGATCCCTAAGTGATTCACTCTAAAATGCATGCATAATACAATATTTTAAAAAATCAAATGGTCTGTGTTAGAAAGAGCGTACTGGACTAGATGGACCTTCGTCTGACCCAGCAAGACAATTCTGCTCTAGCCGCCTGCATTCCAACTCAAAGCCTGCCCAGGCAGGCTCTACTGTGTCTCCAAACACAAGCCGGTCGCACAAGAACCGCATACAGTCAGTTTGACCGAGAGATAGTGAGTCGCCCAATGAGCTTCAGGAATGAGCAAGGATCTGAACGTGGGACTGGGCAGCGCAAATGAAGCGGTCATAGTAGATTTGGAAGGGATCTCAAAGGACATCTAGTCCAAACGTCTGTTGATGCTGGAAATCCACTGCTCCGGCATCCCTGCCAGGTGGCCAGGCAGCCTCTGCTGAAATGCCTCAAGGGAAGGAGAGCCCACTGCCTTCCAAGGCTGACAAATCCAACACTTCACCCCCCCGTTTCAGGGTTGGCAGCCTGGTGCCCTCCATACGTTTTCTGCCAGCCAGCATGGCCAATGTTCAGGGATTATGGGTGTTGCAGCTGAAAACACCTGGATGGCACTGGGTTACGTACCCCTTCTCTGTAACACAGCTGGGCCCTGTGAATGGACTGGGTGCACCCAATGCTGTCTGCAGGGCTGGACCAGTGCTGGGACACACACACACACACACACACACACACACACACACACACACACACACGGGGAGCCCCCTGGGAAGCAGGACACAAGGCAGCCCTACTGACCTTTTCTAGCCCATCCTCCTTGAGGCTGATGATGTCCAAGTCGAAGTCGGTCCGCAGGCCACTGGTCTTGTTGAAGGCGATGCGTCCAGTTAAGCCTTCCCACTGGGCCTAAAGGGAGCAAGAGTGGGCGTGAGGGTGGCAGCGCATGCATGCGCGCACGTGGAGGGAGTGGTGAACAAGGGAGACAAAGGAGCCCTTCAGTCAAGTGCATAAATCACACTTTGCTCCAAGTCATGTGGTGCTTCATTTTAATTACTCTGCACACCACTGCACCGTCCCTGGAAAGCATCATTAATTAATTATATGCCCCGTCAGTGCTCAGAGGGCTGCAGAGGACGGAGAGTCCCATAAATCCCACTGCACGCTGTAAATCCCTGATTGACATGCACACCTTTTGGGTTCACCGTGGAGGGGAATTAACTGAACATTAGCTGAGATCTGGTGACTGGCCCTCCGGGGGGGTGAGGGGAGAGGCGATTTCCTCCCAGCCTTAAGCCAGTCAGGCACTCAGCAAACAGGACCTGCTCAGTTATGCCGGAGGACTGAGCAAAGGAGGCCAGGCATCTTTTCCTGGCATGCCTTTCCAGTGCCAGGGCTCAGTAGATCAAGCATAGCAGGCCTCTCGGCATGTGCAAAATGCCTTTCCCTCCCTCTAGAACTGCAACCCACTGCTGCACAACTGGTATTCAGGAAAGGGCTTCCAGGTCAGAGGGGCTGGCCCCAGAGTAGGTCCCAATCCAGCTCCTTCGTGCTTTTCACTTTATTATAATTAACCTTTCCCATGCCCTTCCGGCAGCCACACAGCCCTTCTGGGACTGTCCTTGCCCAGTACAAAGCCACTTTGTTGTCAGCTCCCCCCCCCCCCGTCACCGCAAAATGGAAATCAGTTATTCTCATCTTCCAGCACCAACAGAGCCATTCCACGGGACGCCACAATGGCCCCTCTTCCCTCTTTCGCACACACATGCTGCGTCTGCAGGAAGTTTCGTTTCAGAATGCTATTGTTTTTATTTATTTATTTATTTATTTATTTCATTTCTATACCGCCCCGAAGCCGAAGCTCTCTGGGCGGTTTATAGCCAACGGCCATCACAATACATATATACAAAAAGCATAAAATGAAGAACAGAAAAAACATTTAATAATATAATAAAACAAAAGGCTATAAAATAATCAGGGTTTGGATGCCTACACAACCCTCTCGCCTCGCACTACATGGAAAGGAAAAGCAGGGATTGGGGCCCTCGTGCTGTGCTTCTGCTTTCAGTAATCTCTGCTTTCCCCACCCGTGCATTCCATGTGTCCCGCATGCCCCCCAATTCCCTTAGGACCAAACGGCACATTACTCTAAAGCAGTGTTTCTCAACCTTGGGTCCCCAGATGTTTTTGGCCTACAACTCCCAGCATGCCCCAGCCAGCGTAGCTGGCTGGGGCATGCTGGGAGTTGTAGGCCAAAAACATCTGGGGACCCAAGGTTGAGAAACACTGCTCTAAAGCAGGGGTGGCCATCTTGTGGCCTACAACCCCCACCGTCCCTCACCATTGGCTGCGCTGGCTAAGGCTGATGGGAGTTATAGGCCAAAACAGGTGGAAGGCCACAAATTGCCCACCCCTGCTCTAAAGTAAGCACAGGGTCCCCAATCTGGATCAGGACTGTAGTGAGGGGGGGGGGCTTAACCCTTGGCTTCACACTGTGGTCCTGATCCAGATCACACCCACCTGCAATGCATCTGCAGTTCATATTGCCTAAAATATTGCATTTGTTTTGTTGCATCACTTTTTGGCAATGTAACTGCAGGCGTGGGGGCCCCTGACCTCCCCATGCTAGGGTCCCAATCTATATGAAAATTGTGTAGTGATGTCTCATTCGGCCCTGAGTGGCCTTCCTCCGTAACTAAAGAATCCTCCGGGTTGCTCACCGGGCAAGCGCTGGGGGATTGGCGGCACTCCGGTTACTGCCATGGCTTTAATGGGGCAGAAAAGGCCTGAATAACCTTTGAAATGATGCTCAGAACTTCACCAACCAATGAAGGGTTGCCTTCCTTGAAAAGCCTGAATGAAGTACATTGGTGGTTTCCACCAAAATTTGGCAGACATGCCCGAAAATGTCTGAGTAAGATTTCCTCCCTCGTCTACTAGCTGCCACTGCTGAGGCCATCAGAGGAAGACGAAGCAGCCGCAGCCCTTGCATTACGTTTGGCTTCAGCTCCATGACCTGCTGGAATTTGCACCTAAGAATCTAGTGCCTGAATCTGTTTTTTCCTCCTCCCACCCAATCCTCTTTCCTTTTGTGTCATGTCTCTTAGATTGTAAGGCTGCAGACAGGAACTATCTTATTCTTGTCTGAGTGTGGAAAGCTAAGCAGGGTCAGGCCTGGTTATTACTTAGATGGGAGACCCCTCCTCTAGTTCCCTGCGTTGAGCAGGGGGTTGGACTCGATGGCCTTGTAGGCCCCTTCCAACTCTATGATCTATGAAATCTATGCAATTTCTGATCTGTGTAAGCACTCTGGGAGCCTTTATGGCTGAAGAGCAGGATAAAAATGCTTTGAATGAATGAATGAATGAATGAATAATAAAAGTGTAAATGTGTCAGTTTTCAGCACTTTTTATCTTGCCTGTACCTATGGCAATATTCACAGAATCATAGAATCATAGAAAAGTAGAGTTGGAAGGGGCCTACAAGGCCATCGAGTCCAACCCCCTGCTCAATGCAGGAATCCAGGTCAAAGCATCCCTGACAGATGGCTGTCCAGCTGCATCTTGAATGCCTCCGGAGTGGGAGAGCCCACCACCTCCCTAGGTAGTTGATTGTCTTATTGCTCTGACAGTCAGGAAATTTTTCCTGATGTTTAGGTGGAATCTAGGTTCCTGTAACTTGAGCCCATTATTCCGTGTCCTGCAAACTGGGATGATCGAGAAGAGATCCTGGCCCTCCTCTGTGTGACATTCCTTCAAGTACTGGAAGAGTGCGATCAGATCTCACCTCAGTCTCCTCTTCTGAAGGCTAAACATGCCCAGTTCTTTCAGTCTCCCCTCATAGAGCCTTGTTTCCAGTCCCTTTATCATCCTTGTTGCCCTCCTCTGAACCCTCTCCAGTTTGTCTATGTCCTTCTTAAAGTGTGGTGCCCAGAACTGGACGCAGTACTCAAGATGAGGCCTAACCAGTGCTGAGTAAAGGGGAATGATCACTTCCCGCAATTTGGAAGCTATACTTCTATTAATGCAGCCCAAAATAGCATTTGCCTTCTTTGCAGCCACATCGCATTGCTGGCTCATATTCAGTTTGTGATCTACCACAATTCCAAGATCCTTCTCACGTGTAGTATTGTTGAGCCAAGTGTCCCCCATTCTGTAACTCTGCATTTGGTTTCCTTTCCCTAGGTGCAGCACTTGGCATTTATCCCTATTAAATTTCATTCTGTTGTTTTCGGCCCAGCGCTCCAACCTATCGAGATCACTTTGAATTTTGTTTCTGTCTTCCAGAGTAGTAGCTGTTCCACCCAATTTTGTGTCATCTGCACATTTGATGAGCATTCCCTGCACCTCCTCATCCAAGTCATTAATAAAAATGTTGAAGAGCACCGGGCCCAGGACCGAGCCCTGTGGTACCCCACTCATTACCTCTCCCCAGTTTGAGAAGGAACCATTGATAAGCACTCTTTGAGTCCGATCCTGTAGCCAGCTGTGGATCCACCTGATAGTTGTTCCATCTTGCCCCCTTTTAGCTAGCTTGCTAATCAGGATATCATGAGGCACTTTGTCGAAAGCTTTGCTGAAGTCCAGATATATGATGTCCACAGCATTTACTGGATTGGTTTGAAATTTCGCACATTTATAGATCTCATTTATAAACAACATAATTTTGAGGCTTATAATTGTGCAGCAGCAGCCAATCAGATGCAGGACATGAGTGCGCAGGAGCAGTCGGATGCCGCAGGTGCCCATGCACAAGGGCACGAGTGTGAGAGCCCCCTTCCGCGGCCGTTCCCAGCAGCCGGCATGCAGAGGCAGGAAGGCTACTGCAGGTGCGGTCCAGCCACCATGACCTGTAGCCTCATCTCCGTATATTTTATTATTTAGAAATTGCCACAAACCAAGTCTGAAAAAACACGGGAGGGCAACACAGAAAACACTGAGCTACAACAATTTGACCATGATGTTGTCTGGATGCACCACAAAAAGCGGGTGAATGAGATGGCGATTCCGAAGAAAAGGGCTCACGGGGAAGCCACCCCTCACGGCCCCTCGCTGGAGTGCAGCGGTGCCTGAATCTGAGGCCAAATGTTGTTGTTCTGTCTTTGTCTGCCAGACTCAAAGAAACACCTCAATGAAATGCTTTTAATTTCATGCACACAATGGTGAGGTCACCACTTGACCTTCTCCCTGACAACTTGAATAGCACTCCAGCCTGCTTCATCTCCTCATGGTAATTGCTTCCACTCGAGCTGGGACTCTCTCCTTTCTAGCCACCAGAGATCATTCAGAATGAGGCACCTTGAGAAAAGGTGGCAGGTGAAGTGGCTTGGAGAGCTGAGACTGGAGGTCAGCGGTCCTGCTTCTCACTCAGCAACACTTTGCTGTTCTGCAGTGCCTTTGCTGTGCTTCGTGGGAAGCGGACCTCTGCCTCTCTGACAAGTGTGGGAGCCGTCCAGCCTCCTCTACCATTTAGAAGGTTGATGACCTGCCCAGCCATACCTGTTCTTACTCGGGGCGACCGCCTGATGCCAGTCATTCTAATTGCCACCTTTCGAGACATGCTCGGAGAAGCTGCTGGTTGATCTGTGAAACCAAGACTAGCAGCATCCTCACTAGGCATCCATCCCATCTAGGAACTGGCATCTTTGCTCAGGACAACCAACCTACACACACACTGCTCAGCAGCCTGTAAGTTTCCTCCTTGCTCTGGACCTACACATTAGGGGCACAAACAGCCCTTTACAGACAAGGCAGGGACACCGCGGATGGGAGGGGCAGCTGCCAGGCGCCTGGACTAATCAGACACCAAAGGTGGGGCAAGGAGCTCTGGTTTACTGACATGGAAGTTGCAGGCTGAGGGAGAAGCCACCCCATGGCACAGTCCAGGAATCTCATTGTGGCTATGCTGTTTGCTGGGGCTACCCATGAGCCAGACAACCCATTCCCTTCCAACATTTGCCAGTCTCCGGGTAAGTTAACAAGGTTTCTCCTCTCCTCAGTTGCCAGCCAGTGATGAGGGCTTTCCCTGAAAGAGTCAATTGCTTGAATCAGGCCAGGATTCATAGGTGGTAACTGCAGCAGAGTCACCAGCAATAAATATTCTGCACCAAAAGCATCTTGAGCCTGGTTTAAGGGCACTGTTCTCATCATCTGCCCCACCCCAAGTATTAATTGAGAGATGGTGAATTGTTCACCATATGCCAGATTTGGGCCTTCAAAAGGCTCCATTGCTGTGAGATTTAAGGTGAGCACCAGACTGCCAATTTCATCTTGGCATGGTTTATGTTCTAAGAGAACATCAAGAAACGGTGAGCCCTGGAAAATTCACGTGTCTGCATTTTGGCCTCTTATCATTGCAAACTCAGTTGGCTTCTCTGCCTCTCTGATTCAAGCCCTGCTCGCTTCACCCCCTTTATGCCAAATACAGGCAGAAAAGCTGTTTGGGCTGCTTGCAGGCAGGCAGTAATTACTCAAAACACAGGGAAAAATGAAGTTTCCACTTCACTCCCCTGACATTCAGCTCACTCAAGTCTGTGGCTCTGCCAAAACAGAGGCATCCGCCAGCAAACACAGCACTGTGCCTGCTGCCAATTTTCCCACTATAGTTTTAGCTATTCACTAAGTGGTTGACAGATGTGCCAAGCAAACACTCCTCAACAAGGCAGAAAGATGGAAAGGAGGGCAACAAATGGCATTGCTACTTTACTAGGAAAATATCATAGAAAGGATGGGATTGGCGCACATAGTTCAACGGCAGAGCATTGGCCTTGCCTGCAGAAGGCCCGGGTTCAGCCCCCGACATCCCTACGGATGGAAACTACGGGGCTGGGAATGAAAGGCCTCGCTCCCGCTCTGCTGGAGAGCCTGGAAAGCCACTGCCAGTCACAGCAGGCAACGCTGGGCCAGACTGACCAGAGGTCAGATTCAATCCAAGGCAGCTTCATGAGTCCATAGGACAGCAGACCATCAGTCCCGCCCTGAGCAGGACCTGCTGGCAGTGAGGGTGTCAGTGAAAACATCTGTGCAGCTGTCTGGTGGAAGCCGCGTAAGGGGAGAAAGCGGTGCGCGTCTAGGCAATGGCTACTCAGTGGAGAGAGAAAGCACATATCACAGGCTGCAAGGGGGGGGGGAGAACAGGGGGAACACAGGAGGCTGCCTGAGGCGGGGTCACAGCCTGCTGTGCCCGCCTAGCCCAGTGTTGTCGGCACGGACTGGCAGCCGTGGCTCTCCGGGGTCTCTGGGGCTTTCCTAGCCCGAGCTGGAGATACCTGCTGGGATCGAACCTGGGGCCTTCTGAGTGCAGAGCCGGGGCTCTGCCATAAGCTCCGGGCGGCCCGTCCCTACTTCGTGCATTCACGTAGGTGTCTAGTGACTTCTGAAAAAAGGTTTGGGGGGCCCATCACCAGCCACAGCTGCAACCGGACACTGAACTAATTTCACTCCTAGTTGCAAAATGAAGACATGCTTGTGTTCTGGATGGGGCCCAGCCTGCAGGATTGGCATGTCTTATCGTTCATGTTTAGTCCTGGATTCCCCTGCAGAATCAGGGTGGCTTTCTATGGGAAGAAGAAAGTGTCAGGTGGGGAGAGACGGGCACGAAGGAGGCCAGCCGCCGCCGCCACTCGCGTGATGCCTTCAGCCTGGAAAGCTCATTTGATTTTTCCCACCAGGACTTCATGTTGGGGTGGCCAGAAAATTAAAATAGGTGTATTTGATTCATCTTATGAACATGCGGAAGCTTCTTCATACCAGGCCAGACCACTGGCTGACCTCGCCCAGTGCTGTCTACATCAGCCAGCAGTGGCTCGCCTCGCCTCTCCAGGATCTCAGGCAAAGGGCCTTTGCTGTCACCTGCTACCTGATTCTTTCACCTGGAGATGCTGCTGGGGACTGAACCGGGGACACCCTCCACGCAGAGCAGGTGCTCGGGCCCCCGAGCGAGGCGCCTCCCCTCCGTCAACGAGCACAGGCGCGTGCCCCGTAGCATAGGCGGCCAGCCACACTGACTGGCTGTGGCGCTCCCGGTCTCAGGCAGGAGCCTCTCTTTCCCAGACCTGGCTGGAAATGGCAGGAATTGAACCCAGGCCCTTGTGCGTGCAAAGCAGGCGCTCTGCCACTGAGCTACAGCCCTCAGTGCCTGATTACATTTCTATGCTACCCAACAAGCCAAAAGCTCTCTGGGCCCTGTTGGGATATAATGGACCATCCCCATTACACACTTCATAGAATTAGTTCACAAGCAGCTAAAAACGCAACAGCCGTTAAAAACGTGACAAAACCGTAGAAATCATAATAAATGATTGAAGTCCAGCAGCCCCTTAGGTGACTCATGTATTGCTCAATCCTGTCAAGAGCCTAATCCTGGGCTCTCTCAGAGATTAGGATAAGGCACAGGCCACTCTCCTGGAGGGCGGGGGGGTCGGGTCTGTCTGCTTGGAGCTCATCTTACCTCTTTGATGAAATTCATGAAGCGTCCCCCGAACCGCCAGGCTTTATGCCGATGGCACTGGAGGGAGTTGACCGTCATTTGCGGAGCCCGTTGGTAGCACACAGAGACGATGTGGACGGCGTCGTACAAGAGGGCAGCATCTGTCTGAAATGAAGGGGAGCCGTATTTGCTTTGCACGGGCGCACGCGCAAGGGAGAAAGTGGGGGAGTTTAAAGTGAGCGCCGTACCATCATCACCCCTGCGGTCAACCCCGGTTCAGGCTTGGGGGCCGCCTGCAACCGCTCCATAGACCACTTATCGATGATGGTGGAGACGTGAGGGTTCTCCACGTTCAAGATGCGGAAGCCAGTCAGGTTCACTCCAGAGTAGCGATACTGTTCTAGATCTAACTGCATAAAGATCCTTTTAAAAAAGAGAAAAAACTCATTTCAGTGCTGTGTCTACTTTCCTCTAAGCTTAATTTCATTCTTTGTCCTGAGGGAGGGGCAGTCTGTAGGGGTGGGGGCTGATGCTGAGTCCACGGATGAACAAAAGCCCACTGAGAAGTTTCACGAGTCCTACTGAAGCTCAACTTTCCTTGGAATTGCCTGAGCAAAACCCCTCAAAGTTAGTCTCCAATGACGCTTTAGGGGGTGATGGGAAATTGGTGTCTGTTGCAGCTGGGAGGCATTTCTGTGTCATGCATCAGTTAACTATGATGATGATTAATTATATATATGAGAAAATTTAAAATGTTTGAACGGGGAAAAGAAATAATAATTCGGAAAGTTTGCCATTAAGCCTTGTTACTATTGCCATCTCCAAGCATAAAAAACCATCAATGTGAAATGCCAATATTGTCGGCACTTCCAGCATCATCTCGTGGCTTTCTGCAAAACATTTAGAGGGTTGGAAGTGTGGTGAGGAAAGCAAATAATATTTTGCCAAATTCCCAAGATACTGAAAGAAGCCTTGGCAATGCTGTTGTTTCACGCTGATATGACGTGCTATTCTATTCATGGGAAAACCTCAAAGCAACTGGAATGATGGCCACCAGGTCCCTTCCGTGTCAGTTCTTCAGACTCGTCCCACTACCTGCGAGTAGGACCTACATGGGCACGCAGGCACAGGAGCAGATGTCTGCCTGCTGCACGATCCCTGATTGGCTGACTCTGTGCCCGAGTCCTGATTGGCTGGCGATCTCTCACTACTGGTGCCCCCTTTCCACATCAGATCAATGTCTCTCTACAAGCTCAGGTGTTGCTCAGCCCCGTGGGCCGCACCTTCCTGCCTCTACTCTAAAGAACCTCCATCAACCCCAAATTGCTTCTTTGGCTTTAGACCACCAGGGACTTTGAACCTCTTCCATCCCAAGATACAAATTCAACTTCAGAGAAGCTTTTGGGGAGGGGGCACATTCAGGCGGCCAGTGGAGCCAAATGCAACAGGGTCAGGGTCAAAATACCAGCATAGGGACATTTCAATATTTTAGAATAGGGGGAAAAACTAGGGAAAACCTGGGAAAACCCAAATGATTGGCAGTCAAGGGAAAGGTGGCACAGCAATATGGGGAACCCTGGAGGGCTGGATTGGGAGCCTGGGTGGGCTGGATTTGGCCCAGGACAGAGCCTGAGGTTCAGCAGCCCCCTTTAGAGAGCTATCCTATGGTCCCTGGGAGAATGTTCCAGGGACCACAAGATGGCTCGTAAAACCCTTCTGAGATCGGAGACAGTATTCTGAACTTGGAAGGGAGAGTTGGAGATCCAACCCCAGTTCCTTTGGAAAGAACTGCGCCAGCTGGCCTCCGAGGCTGGAAAATCGACCTTAGAGAGAGGGGAAAGGGGGCATTCCAGTGGGTGGGAAGGGAAGGAGACTGGAGAGGCCACAAGATGCTTTATCCTGAGCCTCCTTCCCTCCTGCTCCACAGTGCCCTTGCTAGATGGGCTGAAAAGCAAAGAATGGATGACGGGGAGGAGAAGACTGCCCGTGCTGCCCACCCGCCGGCCCCTTGCTGGCTTCAGCCCGGTAGGGCACAGGAAACTCGGAAGCCTTCGAATTCGGAGGCTTCCAAGCAGCGAGGGTGCAATCAATTGGACTGTGCCCTTCGACTCGGGTGCTGCCATGGAACTTCAAGAATCACCCAGATCTTTGGTGCGGCACTTTGTCTCTGATCTTGGGGGCACCCGACCTGTGCCTCCCTGTCTGCCCTTTGGGTCATGATGTAGACCCCTCACCAAGTTTCTTCCTCACCTTGGATTGTGACAGAAAGATGGGGCACTAAGCACCTACCCTATTTATTTATTTATTTATTTTATAACTGTACTGCGTCCAGTTCTGGGCACCTCACTTTAAGAAGGACATAGACAAACTGGAGAGGGTTCAGAGGAGGGCAACAAGGATGATAAAGGGACTGGAAACAAGGCCCTATGAGGAGAGACTGAAAGAACTGGGCATGTTTAGCCTTCAGAAGAGGAGACTGAGGGGAGATATGATCGCACTCTTCCAGTATTTGAAGGGATGTCACACAGAGGAGGGCAAAGATCTCTTCTCGTTCATCCCAGTTTGCAGGACACGGAATAATGGGCTCAAGTTACAGGAACCTAGATTCCACCTAAACATCAGGAAAAATTTCCTGACTGTCAGAGCAATAAGACAATGGAATCAACTACCTAGGGAGGTGGTGGGCTCTCCCAGTCTGGAGGCATTCAAGGTGCAGCTGGACAGACATCTGTCAGAGATGCTTTGACCTGGATTCCTGCATTGAGCAGGGGGTTGGACTCGATGGCCTTGTAGGCCCCTTCCAACTCTACTTTTCTATGATTCTATGATTATATTTATGAATCGCCCATCTGGCCAGTCATCCAGCCACTCTGAGCGATGTACAATCCAATAAATACAAGGGGGGGGGGAATACATATGCACAATATAAAACACAATTAAAAACAGTACAAAACTTAAAAATCCTAACCCACCCCATATTCCCGCCTGAAAAGCCACGTTTTTAATGCACGGCAGAAGTTAATCAAGGAAGGGGCATGGCGGAGAGCGTTCTATAAATTGGGGGCTGCCACAGAAAAGGCCCTCTTCCTAGTCCCCACCAGCCTGGTTTCTCTGGCTGATGGGACAGGGAGAAGGCCGTCCGTGGCAGATCTTGTTGAGCGGCCTACTTGATGTTGCTGGAGGCGCTCCTTGAGATAAACTGGGCTGGAGCCGTACAGGTTTTTAAAGGTCAATGCCAACACCTTGAATTCGGCTCGGCAAACAACTGGTAGCCAGGGCAACTCTTTGAGCACCGGAGTGATGTGATCACGCCGGCGGCAGCCTTTAACCAGGCGAGCTGCCGCATTCTGTACCAGCTGCAACTTCCGAACCGTCTTCCAGGGTAACCCCACGTAGAGTGCATTACAGTAGTCTAGGCAAGAGGAGACCAAGGCATGAACCACTGATGGGAGCAGGTGATTAGGAAGGTAGGGGCGCAGCTGCCATATCAGATGGAGCTGATACAGCGCCACCCGGTTCACAGCTGACACCTGAGCATCCATGGACAGCTGGGAGTCTAGAATGACCCCCAAGCTGTGGACCTGGTCCTTCAGGGGTAGATGCACCCCATTCAGCACCAGGTCAACATTCCCTAACCTCCCCTTGTCTCCCACCAGAAGTACCTCGGTCTTGTCGGGGTTCCGTTTCAGCATGTTCCTTCCCATCCAGCCAGCCACTGCCTCCAGGCACTTGGACAGGGTCTCTCAACGGCCAACCTTGGTGAGGACTTGAAGCAGAGGTAGAGCTGTGTGTCATCCGCATATTTGAGCTCTCCCCGCTCCCTCGACTTCCCCATGTATAACCCAGAGCTTTTTGTTGTATTGCTCTCATCGAAGGAGATGAAAATGTGGGACTTTTTTCTCCTGACCCAAAATCTCTTCTGTTTCTCTCAGAGGGGAGACTGTTTATGGTCTGCAGTGCAGAGGCCTCTTTGGGTGTCTTCCAGTTAAAGAGACCGGCACACATTCCAATGAGAGGCAGTACTTCTTTAAGACCTCAATAGACAATTCTTTATTCTTTTTTAAAATCATTGGTAGCAGCTGTGAGTGCTGACTTGTGGGACACCTGGAATTTTGCCTGTCAATTTGCATATCACTATCAGAGAGGAGCTAAGATGCATTTCTTGACTTTACCCTTCGTGCAATTAATCGAGGAAGGGAGCAGAGGGAAGCGTTCAGGCAGAGGGCTGGCGGGCCGCCCAGCCCTGCCACTTGGCTCTCAGCACAAGTGAGCCGAGGGGACATTTGTAAGTCCTCCTCCAGCGCATTTCCCTAATACATCTCTTGACTCAGCAGAGCCAAGCCAGAATATGAACTCCCACCACAGGGAAGTCTGCAAGTCAAACCTCGCACAAGCCTAACCTGAATGACCAGCTGAGCAAAGTGAATGACAGAGGAACAGCTGACCCAATTTGTTAGTCTATTACAGCAAAATCAACAAAGAGTCTTATGGAACCTTAAAGACTAACACATTTATTTTGGCACAAGCTCTTATGGACTATAGCGCACTTCATCAGATGCATGGAGTGTTACCAAGAATTTCAGGTTTTTATTTTTATAGTGAATATGGGGTGTGTGCATGCCATATTCACCATACATACTGTATAAAATCCTGAAACTCATGGTAACACTCCATGCATCTGATGAAGTGGGCTACATTCCATGAAGGCTGACCCAATGGACAAGAAAGAAAATGGCATTCAACAGCATCCATCTTGGGCTTGGAGGAGAGCAACATCCCCAAAGAGACACCCCAAATCTCATGCCAGGTGACTGAGAACTTGGCTGGCCCAGAAGAACAGGATCCAGCCACTCCCACTTCCTGCCTCCCACCTCCAACATAGCCACGGCTACTGATAGGGATGAAGTTTGTAATTACCTGGCTCTGTATATGAGTTTGTCCAGCTCATGATGCCCAGCCGTATTGTGAACTGGGTACCATTTCCTCCAGAAGTTCTTGCCCAGCTCAGAATGTTATATCAGATTCTGCACATGCTCAGTCAGCCTTCAGTGGACCAGGCACCCAAAGCCAGCTCTTACTGATTGCTGTCAAACTACATGACACGCAGCTCTACCTCTGTTTCAAGTCCTCACCGAGGTTGGCCGTTGAGGCAGTGGCTGGCTGGATGGGAAGGAACATGCTGAAACTGAACCCCGACAAGACCGAGGTACTGCTGGTGGGGGACAAGGGGAGGTTAGGGGATGTTGACCTGGTGCTGAATGGGGTACATCCTACCCCTGAAGGACCAGGTCCGCAGCTTGGGGGTCATTCTAGACTCCCAGCTGTCCATGGAGGCTCAGGTGGCAGCTGTGAGCCGGGCGGCACTGTATCAACTCCATCTGATACGGCAGCTGCGCCCCTACCTTCCTAATCACCTGCTCCCATCAGTGGTTCATGCCTTGGTCTCCTCTCGCCTAGACTACTGTAATGCGCTCTACGTGGGGTTACCCTTGAAGACGGTTCGGAAGCTACAGCTGGTACAGAACGCGGCGGCTCGCCTGGTTAAAGGCAGCCGCCGGCGGGATCACATCACGCCAGTGCTGAAGGATTTGCACTGGCTACCAGTTGCTTGCCGAGCCGAATTCAAGGTGTTGGTTTTGACCTTTAAAACCCTATATGGCTCCGGTCCAGTCTATCTCAAGGAGCGTCTCCAGCAACACCAAGTGGGCCGCTCAACAAGATCTGCCACGGATGGCCTTCTCCTTGTCCCTTCAGCCAGAGCAGCTAGACTGGTGGGGACGAGGAAGAGGGCCTTTTCTGTGGTGGCCCCTGTACTGTGGAACTCTCTCCCGAGTGACCTCCGCCATGCCCCCTCTCTGCCGAGCTTCCGTCGCTCATTAAAAACCTGGTTGTTCAGGTGGGAATATGGGGTGGGTTAAGATTTTAAAATTTTTATATTGTTTTAAATGTATTTTATTGCTTTTATTCTGTGTGCATCACCCAGGGTGGCCAGTTGCCGGCCAGATGGGTGATTAATAATAATAATAATAATAATAATAATAATAATAATAATAATAATAATAATAATAATAATAATAATAATACATGGGCTGGATGAATGTGCCTGTCAGTGGCAAAACAGGGCTGTGCTGTATAAACAAACAAAGTGGGGGGACACCTGAGCCATGGTGCTGCAGCATCCACACTCGCTGCAAGTTCAGTTGTACATGTAGTACCAAACCAAACTACAGTTCCCAGGAGGCAAGCACCATCCCCACATACAGCTAACATGATGAGCCAGAAGAGAACGTGAGGAACAGAGAGGAGCTTTTTCTGAATGCTTACTGAGAAATCTTGTAAGAGCTGAGTCAATTGTGAGCAGAGCCGAGGGGAACACGCCCATCACACCTCACTGCCACTTTTCTTGAAGGTACACGTTCACACGTGCGCTATCATAAGGAAATGATACAGCAAGGTACAACTTGCTGGAGGGCAACAATAGGTGCTGCAAGGGAAGGGTGTGGCCTGAGAGCTTAAAGGGAAGGGCAAGGCCTGGGAGCTCATTCTGTTCCTGACTCCCAGATGAGCAGAAGCACAGGAGAGAGGCTCCAGCTGTTTCGGGGGCTGTGATAAGGCAAGCAGGCTCCCAGAGAGCGAGCGAACAGGGAGAGCAAACAGGAGTTCGGCAGGGGAGGTCCCTAAGACATTTTCCTGACTGTTTGTTTGTGTTGTTCTAGTACCACGCACTTATAGGCCAGGGGGACTCTGTTGTTGATATTCAGGGAAGGCAGGACAAGGGACCGCCCATTCCATTACGAAAAGAAAGGCAGAAACATAAAGGGAACAGAGAACTATGGACGGAAAGGAATCTGCAGTGGTGGTGATCTGCAATGTGTGTGCAATGTTTGTTTTCCTGCCGGAGATCAACATGGCCTACACGTGCAACAAGTGCAAGCTGGTCACGCAGTTGGAAGAAAAGGTCACAGGACTGGAGCAGCAAGTGTCAACCCTCAGGAGTATAAGAGAAAGTGAAGAGTTCTTAGACAGACCAGTGGAACTACAGCACCAAAGTGTAGTACAGGAGCCAGAAGGGCAATGGCAGGATGAGGCGGAGTCGGAAACTGCTGAGGCAAGGGAAAATAACGTAGGGGGAACTCCTTGGAAAAGGGTGACTCTTAGGAGCAGAAGAACTAGAAGACATTCTACACCTGTGGAAGCAGTGGAGCTATGGAACCGCTTCCAGGTACTTGAGGACGAGAGCAGAGGACAGCCTGCAGAGGACGAATTATCTGGCACCCAACGTGACAGCGAGCAAGAGGCTGAAGGTCAGTCAAGTGGAGACAATCAAACCAAGGCCTACAGCAAGAGAAAGAGAAGAGTACTAGTAGTGGGAGACTCCCTCCTGCGGGGGATCGAAGCCAAAGTATGTCGCGAAGACCCATGGACTCGCCAGGTGTGCTGTCTTTAAGGATGTGACAGAGCAGCTGCCGAGGCTCATACAGCCCACCGACACATACCCCTTTCTTCTCATCCACGTGGGTACAAATGATACTGCCAAGCGGAGTTACAAAGAAATCACGGCAGATTTTGAAGAGTTGGGAAGGGAATTCAAGAACTTTGGGGCTCAGACAGTTTTCTCATCCATCCTTCCAGTACTTGGAAGAGGAATAGAAAGGGAAAGAAAAATGCTCCGAGTGAATGACTGGCTATGAAGGTGGTGCCGACGCGAGAGATTTGGATTCTGGGACCACGGGCTACACTTCCTGGAAGATGGGTGGCAGTTTTTTAAAAAGGAAATTTTAAAGGCACAATTGCAAACAATTCCCACAAGGAAAAAAGGCAGAGGGCAACAGAAGAAGCCAATGTGGCTTCACTATAAATTCAAAGATGACCTGAAAACAAAAAAGGACACAGTATAGGAAGTGGAAGGAAGGACAGGCTACAAGGGAAGAGTACAGGCAGGTAGCACAGAACTGCAGGAATAGTGTCAGGAATGCTAAAACTGAGAATGAGCTAAGGTTAGCGAAGGATGCTAAAAACAACAAGAAAGCTTTCTTCAGATACATGCATAATAAAAGACAGAGGAAAGAAATGGTGGTTCAACTACGCACTGAGGATGGCAAATGGATAACATAAGCCAAAGAAAAGGCAGAAGTATTCAATTCCTACTTCGTCTCGGTCTTCTCCCAAAAGAGGGTCTATGACTATGACCCCCCCTGGCAAACCTGAAGTGCAGATGGAAGGGGCAGGATTGCAGCTTGAGATTGATAGGCAAATGGTCAAGGAGCACCTGATTACTCTGAACGAGCTTAAATCTCCAGGGCCTGATGAGCTGCATCCTAGAGTAATAAAGGAACTTGCAGAAGAACTCTCAGAACCACTGTCTATTTTCTTTGAGAAATCATGGAGGACAGGTGAAGTGCCAGATGACTGGAGGAGGGCAAATGTTGTTCCCATCTTCAAAAAGGGCAAGAAGGAGGAACCAAGGAACTATAGGCCAGTCAGTCTGACATCAATCCCGGGGAAAATTTTGGAGCAGATTATAAAGAAGTCAGTCTGCAAGCACCTTGAAAACAACGCAGTGATTACTAGAAGCCAGCATGGATTTGTCAAGAACAAATCCTGCCAGACTAATCTGATCTCATTTTTTGATCAGGTAACCTCCCTTGTGGACTGTGGGAATGCTGTGGACATCATATACCTGGACTTCAGCAAAGCTTTCGACAAAGTGCCTCATGATATCCTGATTAGCAAGCTAGCTAAAAGTGGGCTGGATGAAACAACTATTAGGTGGATCCACAGCTGGCTACAGAATCGGACTCAAAGAGTTCCTTCTCAAACTGGGGAGAGGTAACGAGTGGGGTACCACAGGGCTCGGTCCTGGGCCCAGTGCTCTTCAACATTTTTATTAATGATTTGGATGAGGAGGTGCAGGGAATGCTTATCAAATTTGCAGATGACACAAAGTTGGGTGGAACAGCTAATACTCTGGAAGACAGAAACAAAATTCAAAGTGACCTCGATAGGCTGGAGCGCTGGGCCGAAAACAACAGAATGAAATTTAATAGGGATAAATGCCAAGTGCTGCACCTAGGGAAAGGAAACCAAATGCAGAGTTACAGAATGGGGGACACTTGGCTCAACAATACTACAAGTGAGAAGGATCTTGGAATTGTGGTAGATCACAAACTGAATATGAGCCAGCAATGCGATGTGGCTGCAAAGAAGGCATATGCTATTTTGGGCTGCATTAATAGAAGTATAGCTTCCAAATCGCGGGAAGTGATAATTCCCCTTTATTCGGCACTGGTTAGGCCTCATCTTGAGTACTGCGTCCAGTTCTGGGCACCACACTTTAAAAAGGACATAGACAAAATGGAGAGGGTTCAGAGGAGGGCAACAAGGATGATAAAGGGACTGGAAACAAGGCCCTATGAGGAGAGACTGAAAGAACTGGGCATGTTTAGCCTTCAGAAGAGGAGATTGAGGGGAGATATGATGGCACTCTTCAAGTACATGAAGGGATGTCACACAGAGGAGGGCCAGGATCTCTTCTCGATCATCCCAGTTTGCAGGACACGGAATAATGGGCTCAAGTTACAGGAACCTAGATTCCACCTGAACATCAGGAAAAAATTCCTAACTGTCAGAGCAATAAGACAATGGAATCAACTACCTAGGGAGGTGGTGGGCTCTCCCAATCTGGAGGCATTCAAGGTGCAGCTGGACGGCCATCTGTCGGGGATGCTTTGACCTGGATTCCTGCATTGAGCAGGGGGTTGGACTCGGCCTTGTAGGCCCCTTCCAACTCTACTTTTCTATGATTCTATGTTTCTATGAAATCATGGAGGCTGAAACTGCAGGGCCTCAAGACTACATCATAAGATGTTTGCACCTTTACGGTTTGCCTTTTTAAATCTTTTATTATATTACATGCTATTAGATTATAATAATTCGTCTATCCATCTTCCCACTCTACATAATATGAATTAAAAATCTTAACACTATTAAATAAATATTTTGATTAAATTGCACATTCCAAAAGTTCACAAAGAGCTTACTCCAATCTCTACATTACTTTCCTATCTTATTTATCCCTTTATCTTCTTTCTCAGCCTGTCACACCAGGCCCCTCCACTCTCTTCCATTTCCAACTACTTTAATTCTAACAGCTATTTATTTATTAATTACTATTGGCACAGTACCTCTGATCAGTTCTAAAAGAATTGCCACTTGTTTTTGAGGCAGGATGGTGGTCCACTGGGTAGAGTCCAAGGACAAGTTGGAGAGCAGATGCCACCTCTCTCGGACCATCTTCTTGCACTTTGGCCAGTCATTGCTGATGGGAATGGGCCCATATCTCTGTCTTGCCCAACTCTGATCCATCAGGGTTCTGGGACCATGGCTGCCATTCTTTTTCAGACACCCAGTTCCACACTGAGAAGCCTGTGTAAGTCTCTCACACAAAACCCCTTTATGTTGCAAAAGTTTCTGGAGAACGTTCTAAGATGCAGTCAGTTTGTGCAGAGTGCTGTATGATCTAATGTGGCATGCAGAAACCACAGGTCCAGTGTGCCTCAGTTTGAAAGCATGGAGGGTACGTGGGGACATGCATGCCGGCTCCACCCCTGACCTCCCCATGTTGATGGGCAAGGTCTGAAGAGAGACTGTAACCATGTTCAGCTGAATGTGGTTACGTTCCTTTCATGGTTTGGGAACCCTGATTGCACAGGGCTCCCAAGTACTCGGAAGACTGTAAGTGCATTCAGCCGAACATGGTTAGACTCTCTCTCCAGACCTTTCCGGTCAACTCGGGGAGGTTGGGGGGGGAGGGGCAGGGCTGGTCTGCCCCGTCCATGCTTTCCATTTTGTGATGCCTCCCTGGGGCTACTGCTGTCCCTAGAACACCCCCAATGCTCTCCCATGGCTGCACACTGCAGGGGAGGATTGGCAATGACGGGCAAAGTATTTCTGGGAAGCTATTGGTCTTTCTTTGAGGAACCCTTACTGAGCTTCTGGGGAGCTCCCAGGATTCTGGAACAGTTTTGAAAACAACCAGAGTAGGAGGAGGGACAGCTTTTCACACAGATGCACGAGCCGTTATTCTTCTAATCATCGATAACTTGTTTAGGAACAAAAAGAAAAGAGGGGATCTTCCTTGCAGTAAAAAGGAATGGGAGTCCTGCCACCTTAACAGAAACGGTTCCCATGATGGGATATCTGTACAGCAGGCTCAATGATCGCGGGGGGGGTGGGGTGGGGGGGGCTTCTAGCATCCTCAACACTGCATGGTCAGGATGATCTCCTGCAAGGTTCTACACATTCAACCTTGCTGTTTTGTAAAAACATTTCCCTCCTCCTTGCCAAATGCAGTGTTTGGAGTCCACTGGGGACCTTTTAGTGAAACACAACAGACTAATCCAATCACACCCCCTGGGCCTTGTATGGCAGAAACGGCTCTGAAAAGAACATCGCCTGGAGGAGCAACAGCTTAAAATATCTTTCCCACGGTACAGCTGCTATTTCAGGGAAGTGGCACTAATTGTAATTGCTTATCTATTAATTTATTATAATTCTTTTTTCTTTTCTTTTCTTTTTTTTTTTTTGCTCCCTCCTCCCGCACCCTTCTTCATCTTCACCTTTAGGCTTTTACTTATTTGCAAAAAAATGTTCCAGTGTCTCAGCTGGGGCTGATTAATGAGAGGTTATCAGAGAGTTGCATGAAGCTGCTAAGGACAGATAACGGTGGCAGCAGTAATTAAAATGTCTCTTTATTTTGGAGGGAGGATGTAATCTTTTAAAATTAAATGTAGATGTTTCCATGTGTGTGATTTGCTCTGGGTGGGTGTGTGAGATCTGGTCCCAGGCACGGCCGGAGGGCTCAGGGTGCAGCCGCCAGGTGGAAGCTCAGCGGCGCCTAGGAAGCCTGAATGGGCTGTGACTGCTTTGTATCCCATGACAGGAGAAAAACAGGATACGGATGCATGCAAGAAACAGGAAAAGGAAGACATCGGGCAGATCAGGACCAGGACTTTCCACCTCCTCTGCCATGGACTTGCTGTGCATCCTTTGTCAAGCCCCCTCTTTCACTCCCCATCTGTAGTGGCCTATTATTAGTTCATGCATGTTATTTAAAAGAATTATAATAAACTGCTTTTTAGGGCAAAATCTCTCCCAAGAGAGCATACAAAATGTAAAGCACAAAACACAATAAAACAAGGGTAAAATCAACCGTTAAAAACCATATAACGCCATATACCAAATGGTACTCAGTAAAATCCTGACTCAATTATAAGCCCAGGTAAATAAATAAGAGCTTTTCTACAGGAGGCATTTATTGTGCGCTTGTCATTCCTTACTCACGGTTGTTTACAGGTTCTTTAGACAATGTCATGACCCTCAATTTCACTTCTGTTTTTTAAGAGCACTTTCCCAGGTTATTTGGAGCTGGAAAAATGGAGTATTATTTGTGAAAATGAAAGAAACTACATTTTCCTACATGTGTAATAAGATATTCCACTACAGCACAGCCCCACCTAGAGGTTATGTGGTGGAAAAGCAGGAAAGTAGATACAGTGATTAAAAGCCTTGTGTAGAAAAGCTCTAAGTCTTTAGGGCTTGCCTGAAGGCCTGTAATGAAGGGGCCTGGTGGGCATTGATTGGAACAGAGTTCCACAGAAGGGGGGCCACTACCATTGTGCCTGCTGGCCCAGCTGCTTTGACAGGTGGCTTTGATGTTGATCTCAGAGTGTAGGCAGGTCGACATGGGCGATGGCAATCCTTCAAATAATCTGGAACCAAACTGTCCCATACAGGCCAATATCAGCACTTTAAGTTGGGTCCGGAAATGCACTGGCAGTGCATTCCAGTGCAGCTGGTACGATATAGATGTCACATGACCTAACTTTCTAGCACTTACCAGTACTCGAGGTGGCACATTTTCTACCAGTTGAAGTTTCCGGACTGTTTTTAAAGCCCCCCCACCCCCAGTCATTCAGAGTGGAAGTCACTAGAACAAGAACATGGACAACCGAAGCAAGGTCCATCCTATCTGGAAAGGGTCACAGTTGGTGTATCAGTATAAGTGGGTAGAGAGCACCCCTGGCCCCCGCCACCACCGGAGTGTCCCCAGTTAGTGCTGAATCCATGAGAATTTCCAAATGGTGTACTTGGCCTTTCAGGGGGAGTGCAACCCCACCTAGACCAGAACAGTTAAGTTCCCTAATCACAATACCTCTGTCTGGTCTGGATTTTCCCCTCATCCATCCCAAAAATGTGTCCAGACACTGGTTCAAGACTACCTCACAGGGCTGTTGAGAGGCCAGACACACAAAGGCTGTAGTGTCTAGTGTCTCATCAGCTCCTGCTATTTGAATTTTGAAGTTACAACACAAAGTGGGTGGAATTCAGTTCAGTGGATATTGGGGGGGGCTATGTTCAAGTTTTCTTTCTCCTTAGAACTACAACCATAGTTTTACAAGACTGAATTTACCCTCTTGGCCAGATGCCAGACTAAAACGCAAAAGCGGGGGTGGGGGAAATCCATTTGAGCAGGATTCGGTCTTGGTGTGCACGCATACACTGCCATACCATGTGCACTGAAGCAATCATGTAACAGGGTGGATACTTCAAGAAAAAGTAGGGGACGTGCTAGCTTATGTTTAGCTACAGCATATCTGTCACCTGCTCTTCCCGACTCCAGCCACGATGGCTCAGTCACAGCCTGAGAGTGAGCAAACCATATTTATGGAGGCCACCCAAGGCCAGAATGGCAGCTACATGCGTCAAGATACGTTACCAGTGTGGTGAAGATGAAGTGGTAGTACTCCGTCATCATCCCCATCGCCATGGCCTGAGAGAAAGAGCAAATGAAAGGCTCATTAAAAAGGCAGCCAGGAAATAAGCAATAAAAAGAATGAGCCCAAAGAGCCCCCAGGAAAGCAGATTTAATGGCTCTGTCACTTTGACTCCTAGATAAGCAACACCCCAGTGCCCCAGGCAGCCAAAAAGCACTCCAGTCCTTTGTCATGTGATGGTCAGTGCTGGACCACACAGGAGTAGAACTTGAAGTGCTGGCCAACCTGGCAGGCCCTGGACACTTTTTTCAGCACTGCTGCAGCATCTCCCAGGCCCTGACTGGCATCCAGCTTGGTCCTCTGATTGGCTTAAGATGATATAAACATCCTTTCATGTCAGGTCAGCCTCAGTGGTGGATAGTCTATCAGAGCTTCATATACTTGAAAATTCTGCACGAGCTGTGAAAAAAGAAGAGTGTGGTACTGGATGCAGAATTTAGTTCCCTAAAATTTTCAACTTTCTTTTAAAAAAAATTGTCTAGAACTTGGCAACATCTGCTAAAGTCTCAGAGGCAAGATATATAAGGTGTCTGGTGGAAAGGGGGTTGGTGCTTCAGTGGCTTGGCCTGGATAGCTGCTTTCTTCCCAGCTCCCTGGCTAGCAGAATAAATTATGCAAAATAAGCAGAAATCTGCTCCATTTGCAAAACTTACACATATTGCAAAATTTGGCAGAAGTTGACACCACAGTTTGGTGCAGCATATTTATTTATTTGGAACACAGATAACAAACAGACAGCCAACCCTTCCCTGATGTGTTCCAATCCAGCAAGCCTATCCTTCCTTCCCTGTTAATTGCTCTCTCCTCAGACAGGTATCCCTGCTATAAGGATGTGCATTCATTTTAGGACAAAATGGAAACTGGGATGACAGAGCCCCTTTCATTCCATTCATCATGAGCCAAAGCCCAAAGTGCAAAAGACGCTAGAATGGAAAACTATGCATGTAATGCCTTTTCTGGGCTACTCCAGCTTTTCCAGTGTTGATTCCTCCACAGACAAATAGTCTCCAAGACCATATGAACTACAACTACATCACTGGGTGCTGAAGGAGCTTGTGGACATTATTTCAGACAGAGCCACTGTCTGTAATCACTGAGAATTCCCGGAGAACAGGTAAGGTGCTAGAAGACTGGAGATGGGCAAATGTTGTCCCCATCTTCAAAAAGGAGAAGAAGGTGGATCCAGGAAACTACAGACCAGACAGAGACAGCCTGATGTCAATACTGGCTAAATTTCTAGAACACATTATTATGTAAGTAGTCGGTCTGTGAGCATCTAGAAAATAATGTGTTGATTACTAGGAGTCAACCTGGGTTTGTCAAGAATACATCATGCCAGATCAACCTTACCTCCTTTTTAACAGACTTACTAGTTTGGTAGATCATGGGAATGCCATGGACATAGTATATCCATATTTCAGCGAAGCGTTTGATGTTTCCCATGATATCCTCATTGACAAGATGGTACAATGTGGGTTGGATGGTACTAGTGTTAGGTGGATCAACAGGTGGCTGAGCAACTGAGTGTTCCCTGAGTGGCCAATGCGTAGAAGACAGAGTCAAGTTTCAAAAGGATCTTGACAGGCTAGAACACGGGGCTGAAACTAACAACATTAAATTCAACAAAGATCAATGTAAAGTCTTGCATTCAGGTACAAAAATATCAAAGGCACAAGTATAGGATGGAGAAAACCTGATTTGGCAGCAGAACATGTGGAAAGGACTTGGGTGTCCTGGTGCAAGGCAAACTGAATATGAGCCAGCAGTGTGATGCAGCTGCTAAAATAAGTGAATGTGATCTTAGGCTGTATTAACAGAAGCAGAGTGTTCAGGTCACAAATAATAACTCTGCTCTGTTCTGCATTAGTCAGGACACATTTTGAGTAGTATGTCCAGTTCTGGGCACCACATTTTAAGAAGGCCATGGACAAACTGGAGCATGTCCAGGGAAGAGCAACTAGGATGGGGTGAGGGTCTGGAAACCAGGTCCTAGGAGGTATGGTTGAAAGAGCTGGTATGTCTAGTGTGGGGAAGTGAAGATATATTAGCAGTTGTTGTGCCTCCAGTAGGCCAGACAGAGACCAGCCGGGCCAGAGTGTGTTTGGGGTGGGGCCCGGCTACATGCAGCCTGACCCAGCTGGGCAGCCTTACTAATCAGTGCCTGCTCAAAAGGCAGGTCCCAAACACACTCAGAGGCTGGAAGCAATTGTTTGCCAATACAGCTACAGCGAGACGCTCCTGACATTCCCGACCTCAGACTTGTACCTTTGAACCTTGGAACGACCCGACTTTGCCTGATCCCGAACTGGTTTACGTTTGCTCTGTTTTGGACTGATATATTTTGGCGTCGACACTCGGACTGTGATAACACAACTACGGCTTATCTTGGAACTGGACGGATTTACGACAGCAGTCTTCAAATACCTGAAAGGCTGCCATCATGCATAAGATGCAGCAGACTTGTACTCTTATTGCTTCAGAGGGCAGGCCTAGAACAATTAGCTGGAAGTCACAGGAAAGCAGATTTTGGCTAAAATTTTGAGAAACTTTGTAGCAGGGAGGGCTGCTTGGCAGTGGAAGTGGCTGCCTCAGGGGACGGTGGGTTCTCCTTTGCTGGAGGTATTTAAGCAGAGGCTGGACAGGCATCCATTGGAGATACTCTAACTGCATCCTGCATTGTAGAGCCTGCTTCAAGCAGGAGGTTGGACCAGAAGGTCCTTCTAACTCTTTCTAGACCTGGCTGAGTGATGGGAGATTTGGGACAGATAGAAAGAAGTACTTCTTCACACAGCACATAATTAAACTATGAAATTCACTACCATAAGATGTAGTGATGGCTGCCAATTTGGATGGATTTAAGAGGGGATGAAATAAACACATTCATGGAGGATGAGGAGGGGCTATCAATGGCTACTAGTCCTACATGCTACCTCTGGCATCAGAGGCGGCAGCATGCCTGTGCACACCAGTTGCTGGGGAAGTTGGGCAGGAGGGTGCTGTTGCACTCATGCCCCGCTTGTGGGTTTTCCCTAGGCAGCTGCTGGGCCACTGTGGGAGCAGAATGCTGGACCTAGACAGGCCTTTGATCTGATCCAGCAGGGCTCTTCTTATATTCTCCATTGTGCCGTGTAGTTTAGATTAGATAAGGGTTAGACTGTGTCTCCAATATGCCTTTTCAAATTGCTTTTTCCTATCTTTCTGAAATTTGGCAGGTGGGATTCAAGCCATTCCTGGGTCTGAACAGATGCACGGCCACATTGTCTGACTAGGTATTCCCTAAGAGTGGGCCCCGGAGGGACCCAGAAACAGCACAGCTATTTAAAGGTGTATTCTGGAGCCCAGATGGTGGATTTGTGTTTCGGACACAGTTTTTTCCTCTTCTTAGATAAGTGCCAAGGAAAAAGCCAGCTACAAGGGGAAACATCCAAGTTGTACAGAAAGTGTGATGAAATGGGGCAGGGGGAGCTTTTGCCTTGTTAAACCTGAATTGCTTTCTTGCTCTCTGCATTACGTAGGCCTTTAATAAGTACCTGCATGTGCAGCCAATTAAGGAATAAACATCTGTGTGTGCCCCTTACTCATCAGAGGGAGGATTACTTTCAGTACTTGGAAACTCTAATCAGAAATATTTCTAGGGTCAGGGAAGACTGCAGAGGTAAATGTGTGGCTGGGGACGGGTGTGGGTGGGAAGAAGAGCAAAAGCCGTTCCACTGTATTTGTCAGTGACATCAAATCAATTAGTACAAATTAAAGGAGCCTGGCAGGTTGTGCAAAAACACTACCAGAATAGCCCAAGAAGGAACGCAGGTGCTAGCACCCACAGAAAAAATGGATGGTTCCGAGGAGAATAGGAGATCGTAAGGGGTGCACTGGGATCTGGAGCCATGCAAAAAGGCAGCGCACCTCCCGGCACTGCTGAGTTATTCAGCAGAGGGCGAGTAAACCCGCCATATCATCATTATCATCATCATCAATGAAGCAGATCCATTTTAAACAACCCCCCCCCCCCCCGTCTGCACAATCATTTAGTTTCCTTTTCAAAGAAGATGCATCCGACTTTTCCAGCGTGCACTGTGGCTCCAGCCAGGATTAGGGGCCGGAGCTGAGATGGGACACGGGGCAGGGCACAGGGAGGGCGGGGGCTGCCAAGGTGCTTGAACGGACCGAGCGGTCCCAGACGTGGAACGGCCACCAGAAAGGGCTGCGGGCCATCTGACAGAAAGATGGGGAGAGGAAGAGAAGGCCTGAGGGAAAGATATCTGGAAGTGGCAGGGATATGTGGCAAGAGATGGCGACCACCGGTGGAAAAAGGAAGCCCCACACAGGGCCAAAAGGCAGAATGGGCTGTGTCTGGCAGGGAACTTTGGCATGGCGTTCACAGAGGCAGCCGTGAGGCTGGAGTTCCACACACAGGCTCCGACACAAAGCAACCATCTCAGGCTGTAGGCCCATGGTCCAAATTAAGCAGCCAGGTCCACTAGGTTGTTGCTACGAGGGGAGCTGGTCCAGAGCTCTGCTCCAGCAAAGGGACCCTTCCCAAAGGTTTGCCCTTCTTCTGCCACAGCTCTACGTGAGTCACTGTCAGAGAAAGCAGGTGTCTGAGGATGCTCAAGCTTTCCCACCTCTAGCCAGAGGGGCTCCTGGCTTTGTGCGGCTTCCGCTGAAATTACTAGGGCAGAATTTAGCTTGGAGGAAGAAGGAACAGTTTGCAAAGAAGCAGGAGGCTGGGGGCACGGGGAGGGAGGAAAACCATGGGCAGGGGGAGGGGGGAGTCTGCTGCAGATCCATCTCCCCTTCAGTCCTTTTCCTGACCTGGATGGGACTGAGGACGCCGCGGGAGAAAGAGCCAGGAGATCCGATTTCTGAGGGAAGCCGAGACCGCAACTTGGTTCCGCAGTCAGTGACGCAGAGTGAAGGGAGCAGTCCCTTGGCCCTGGCCGTGCTGAAGGGCCAGCTGGCCATGCGGGAACTAATATGCGCAGGGGCCAAGCCCGTCATGCCGCCGCTGTGCCGTATGCGCACGGCCAAACTCGTTCGGCGCACGTCTCCGTTTAGATACTGACTCCAGAACCCTGGATGGTGCTGTGGCCAACTGGGGCAAACTACATGCTACGCTCTGGTTATGGGGAGCCAGACTCAAGCAGCCTCTTGCCTTCTGCAAAGCACCCTCAGGAGAAGCAGTTTGCACTGGAGGAGGCGCAGGAGGGGAGGGGGGGTGCATCTCCCCTTACCAGCCCGCTGCCCTCTGAAACGCTCCCTGAAGCTGCTTGAATCTCTGTGCGATGGTGGGGGGGGGCACATTTGGGGTGGGGGAAGCTGCTGGCAGGGGAAGAGTGAAATGCTCCTGCCCTTCCCATCTCTTCTCCACTGCAAGCTCCGCTCCGCTCCGCTCCGTCCCCCGCCCCCCCCCCCGGGACCACTGGCCTTTGTTGCTGCCTCCAAAGTGTCCTGGGTCGTCGTTTGCTCCTCCAGTGCCCAAGTGAAGTGACCACCTGAGCCCTTTGCTGCAATCCAAAGCTCAACCCACCAGGCACCAGCCCCAACGTGGCAGGGCACTTCCAGGGCTTTGGGAGTTGCCCCCAAAGGGTCACTGGTCCGGTGCTGCCTTTGCCAACCTGCCGCCATGGCTCTGACCTCCAGTGGCACAGAGGGCAAAGGGCAGCGGTGCAGGAGGAGCGGGCGCCGGGCCTGAGCCCTGGCGATAAGTCCAACTACCAGGAGCCCCCAAGCCCGAATCTAGACCCCCCCCGCAAGTCTGTAGCCCCCAAGCCCAATTCCATTGAGGGGCGAACATCTTCACCTCCACTCAGCCCCCCCCCCGAGGCGTAACTTCCTTCCTGGGCACTCACTTGGGGGCAGGACCAACTGGCACCCTGACTGTGCGCCCAGCTAGGCCCAGGCCAAATACCTCTTGAAAGGGGAGTCAGCGGGAGCCTTCTTTGCTGGTCCTGATCCTGATGCTGAACCTCCCAAAATGCCTGTCCAGTATCCCCCCTCCCCACTCTTGCAGCCCTTTCAGTGCCCTCACACGGCAACACCCAGGCGGGAAATGAGCGTCTCTGCCCTGGAAGAAGCCTGCCTCAGTCGCGCCTCGGGTGGATCCCCCTGACTCTGAGCCCTCCTGGAGTCCGCAGTGCCTGGGTCAGCTGAGGATATACGCACCTGCTCAAAGTCCCACACAGGAGCCCCGCTTCTTTCAGTACCATCTTACTGGAGATGGAAGGCAGAGGCAACCCTTTCGTTGCTGTCCCTCTGGACTGAAGGCCTGGCCCAAGTTAAGCCTTGTCTGCTGATCGCGTAAGAGACAGACAGGATGCTGGGCAGTGGAGGGTGGGCGAGGGGTGCAAGTGAACGTTAGAATGACACCGAGGCTTTGGCTTGGCATATCTGCCCTTAAGATCGTGTGAACAGAGAGCCTGTCTGAGGGAGGGAGGGAGGGAGGGAGGGAGGGAGGGAGAGGTGGAATTACCTGTCTCAGCCGCCACCCGCCACAAGCAGCTGCAGAGCGGGAGATAGCAGATGTCCGAAAACCAGCAGGCAGATGTGTTCAGGAAGGGCAAGCAGTGGCAGAGCCCTGGGGGGGCTGCTGAGCTGGCTTGGCTTCTCCTGAGCCAGGAGGTGAGAAGGCAAATTCTTTCATTCCTCATACATCAACTGTTTTCAGTGTCAAACAAGTTCTGGGGCCTAAATCTTCCTGAAGGCCATCCCTGGCTGCTGTCTAGAATCCTCATCTCAAGCATGAGGTTGCACAGTAGCATTAGGGGAAGGCACTCTGCATATGGTTCGGAGGACAACTCTTCTCTGTTAGGGCTCTGTGAGTTCCAGAGAGTAATTCGCCTATTCAAAAGCACTTTGGACTGAGCCCGGGCCCAGATTAAGTACGGCCCAGATTTGGCCACTCGGATTAGCATTTTCCCTATGCAAATCCAGAAGAGAATTTTTTTAAATGGAACAAAATATCTATTATCTTGCATAAATTTGGCACCAAGACGTTTCACCCAGGAAAGTTACTTTATACATACACAGATTGTCTGTTGAGAGAAAAACATGGGGAAGCCAACTACCCAGCGTACTCCAAGACATACCGGTACTAGGGGACACACACCTGTCCCAAACTCCTGTTCTTTAAGCTGGAAATCATTTCTCCTACTTCCTGATGCATGCAAAATAAAAACGCTTTTTTAAAGCTCTCATTTGAATTGAGTCCCATGTTCTCAGAGGTTTTCTAAAGTACTGACGCAGCAAGCTTCATCATGTCAAACTGTGAGAATGGTTTACTCTGAAAAATATGGTAACTCACATTTTCAAATAAACGCTACATTTTGGGAATTTTCAAAACCACTCTGCACATGCTCAAGAGCTCCCTCTAACTGATCTAGAAGTGCAATGGGGGAAAAATACAGCGAGTGCCTGATAATCCTGTTCCACAGAGAAAGGTAACCAACGTCTTGAAAAGATGCAAACTAGCAGGTGTGGGGAGCTTGTCCTCTGTGCGCAGGAGCCACCAACGCAAAGACATCCCATGTTCCACAGCTGAGTTCTGGGTCGTGTTAAGCTGCAGGCAGGCCGCCTGCACACATCCCCCAATGTCCATGTCCTGGAAAGACCACACGGGGTTCTCCCAGGCTGTGTGCATCCCTCTTCTCCTCACCTCACCCCGGTTTCCTTCAGTGATGAACGGAGCAGATGGGCACAATGAACTAAATAGGACTGCCTAATAAGGGAGGAGCGCCCAACGCAGCCGTGGGCACGCGAGGAGTATCAGAGGAGACAGGAGATGTCACTTCTGTTCTCCGATTTGCAATAGGATCCCTCCCAGGCCTGCAGCTGACGCTAGAAGCTTCCAGTAATTTTAGAGCAACCCAGAGTTGCAGGAGAATGGAGGCCGCTGAAGGCAGTGGATTGGCTTTTTCTGAGTCAAGTGGATTCCGTGGACTTGTGAACCTGTTTTCTTACTGGGTGTGTGTGTGTGTGTGCAAATGCACACTTGGGCAATTGTGCAAATATATATTTGCAAATGAATAAATTATACAAAAAATCTGATTCCGTCAGTGAGTGGATGACAGAACGAAAGAAACCTGACAGTCTTGCAAAACACAGATGGAATGGATTTAACAAAGGCTGCTCGGAAGGCAGCTGACGTTGAAAGCCCCTGAAGAAAGAATGCCACGCTGCATCTCAGGGGTCTTAGAAGAGCAACAGCAAGAGCAAGGCACAGTTCTCACTCTGGGCCTTCCCCACCCCTCCTGACAGAATTCAGTAGTTGCATCAGAACACTTCTCCTCTGAGACCTGCAGCCAAAGGTTTGGTGGGCTATTTCGAAACCATCCTCTCCCCTCCCTTGACTCTCCCGCTCACTGGAACACAAGCGCCTGCTGCTTTCTCTCCCAGCCACCCGGACTCTCGGTCCCCTTAGCCAGCCAGCCGCCCAACAGCAACAGTCCATTTGGAAGGCCCTCGACCATCTACCCCCAAAGACCCCCTCCCCCAGCATAGCAAAATTATTCCCACCCCTTTGCTCTGTGTGACAGTTCCCCCACCTCACTCCTTAACCTATATGAAATTCTCCCTCCCCCCCCTCTCTCTCACACTCACACTCACACACACACACACACACACACACACCCAGTGGAAACAATCTTCCTCACCAATAACTGCCCTGACTTTCAACATTCCATGGATGGTCACTCCCTGACCTGCAGGCCACGGTGGTGATGACCCAGCTATGACACCAGCGTCCCTTGCGGCGCAGAGCTGGCTGCTTACATGTGGTGTGGCGATGTTTGCAGCTCCACAATACTTGGACATTCAGAAAGCCACCACATTTTGAATACTGTGCACAGGCACAGTTCTGGTTGCCGTCTCCTATGGGATATTGTAGAGGTGGAAAAGGTGCAAGAAGGTGCAACCCAAATGCTCAGGAGACTGGGACACCTTCTCTGTAAGGAAAGGCTACATGATTTAGGAATTTTTAGCTTAGAAAAAAGGCTACTGGGGGACCTGATAAAAGTCTATGACAATTTATGCATGGTGTGGAGAATGTGGGTAGTGCTCTCTCTCTCTCTCTCTCTCTCATAAAACTAGAAGTGATTGTTTGGCAGGAGATTCAGGAGAGGCAAAAGGAAATAGAGCCAGTGTGACGTAGTGGTTATAGTGTTGGGACTGGGACTCGGGAGATCTGGGTTCTAGTCCCCACTTGGCCATGAAACTCACTGGGTGACTTTGGGCCAGTTACGGACTCTCAGCCTAACCTACCTCACAGGGTTGTTGTGATGATAAAATGGAGAGGAGGAGGAGGAGGATTATGTAAGCCGCCTTGGGTTCCTTTCAGGAAAAAAGGCGGGGTATAAAATAAATAAAATAAAATAAAATAAATAATTCTCATCAACTGAGCAAGGATGTTAGCCCAGGTTGCCTAAGTCCAACACTCCAACCACTATGCATTCTGGAGCTCTCTAATACGCACGCACGCACACACAGAGAACCCACCTGCTTGAGGATGTGCACCGCCATCGTGTGGGTGCAGTCAAAGATGATCCGGAACTCCCGCCCCCGCTTCATCTCCTTGAGCAAGGGCCGGGTGTCGTCTGTGTCGAGGGGCAGCTGGCGGATTTTCAAGCGGATGTTGTATCTAGACGGGGCCATGATCAGCTCTTGCAGCCGGATAAGACCTTAGAGAGAGCAAGGACAAGCACCAGATGCCAGGCACAGCTGGACACGGGAGTCAGGCTCCCACTCAGATCCTTTTACTCCCAGGAAAGGAAGTTGTCACCTGGAGCAAACTGTGGACAGGGAAGTTGCAGTGGGGAAAGATCTCCTGCCCTCCCAGTTCTGCTCGTCTCCTGACACACCGGCTTCTTTCCTAACCAGGAAGCTTCTCCTCCTCTTTCCACCTCTTCAGCCAGCCTTCCCAGCCTGAGGCCCAGATGTGTTTGGACGACAGTGCCGCCATCTGCAACCAACATGGTCGATGGCTGGGCGGGGTGCGTTGCCATGGGGTGAGAGGTGGGGAGGGGAGGGGCTTCCTGGAGGCTGCCTTGTCTCTGGCGGTGGGACACCATTCTTGCTCTGGAGCAGAGGTCAGACAGTTGGAGGCCCCAGGGACGAAAGGCACTCCCGCTCCCAGGAAGTACCCTCTGGCCTCTGGTTTGGGGGCTGCAGCAGCGGCATTTCAGGGCTCCAGTCTGCCATGCCTCCCCCTCCCCGTCCCAAAGCAGTTCTCCCGGGAAGGAGCTAGCAGCAAACAGTGGATGAGATGGAGCCTCAACGGAGCAAACGTGCAGGGGAAATGGCCCCAGGCAGAGGCCTGCTTACACACGCATGTGTGGTGCGAGCACAAAGGGAAGAATCCGGCAGTTCAGGGGATCCATGCAGTGAGCAGGCCTGCCGGCTGCCTCACCTGTGCAGCCGCTCCTGGTCCTCAGGCAGGCTTTCCTGAGCATCCCTGTGGCTGGAGAATGAGCAAGCCTTCTGCTGAGGGCTTCACCAGCTCCGCTGTTTCCCTGAATGACTCATCCGCAGTTCAAGATCCCCGTGGACACTGGGCCAGTCCACACAACGTGGCAGCCCGCTGAGGGCTAATTTACCCTTGCCTTGAGGAGCTGCAGCGTGTGCTGGTTGTCATTCTGAATAGGTACCGCTGACCGGGGGCTGTCGTGTGGTGTGAGCCTGGCTGGCAGGGGTTATATGAGTGTTAAACAACCTTTGCATAACCCTACCACAGACCGTGGGTTATAATGCGCAGGTTATTTAAGCCTCAAATAACGCGCACCAGCCAGGTTTGCAGGACAGGTGAACTCCCGACAACTCCTGGCTGGGGCTGCATATTCACAACAGTGTCTAGCACGCGCTGCAGCTCCTCGAGGATGAATTAAGCCTCAACGGGTTGTGTGAGCCAGGCCAGACTTGCAATGCCTCAGCTTATAGGTTTGGTGCCAGCACCCCAGGTCTTACAGGGCAAAAAACTCCTTGGGCACAGAATCACTGTAAGCTCCCTTCCCAAGGTCAAACGGGTTTGAAACCTCTGACAAATTGCCTCCTTAGGGCTAATTAATTCCACTGTCGAAAGCACAGCCTGCTGCCTGCAATTATGATATTGCATTAGCCAGAAACTCTCTGCAGAAAAACAACCCAGCCCAATCCAATGCCCTAATACCTTGGCAGAGCACTTAACGGTGCTTCGGGGCTGGTGGGGGAGAGACTTTACTTAAAAATTCCTTTGTGACAATCAAGGCTTCCTGATGACACTGATGAGGTCAGACTGCACAGCCAACAGTGTCATTCCATACGGTGTAACGAGCACCTGTTTTACAATATTTTCTGGCCACTCTGAAGTGCCCTGGAAAATATTATTTCAGTTATTTATTGAAAAGTATTTATAAATTGATTTTCTGCCCACCAGAGCCCTCAAAGTGAGAAACAATTTAAAACAAAAATACAGTAAAATCACAACAGAATAAAAAACAGAAACAAAACTTTCTTTAAAACAAGCTAGAACAATATTAAAATCCATCAAAGGCGCATTGAAACAGGGCATTTTTTACTGTCTCTCTAAAACTTAGTTGGGATGGAGCCAACCTGCTGGGGTGCTGCTAAGAAAAGGCGCTTTGTCTCGTGTACCTGCCCAACCCAGACTCCCTTGCCAGTGGGACATACAGCAGGGTCTTTGATGAAGATTGCAGATTGATTATTGGCAGGCTCATATGGCAGGATGTGGTCTTTCAGATATCTGGCCCCAAGTCACCTTGGGTGCCCAGATGTTTTTGGCCTACAACTCCCAGCATGCCCCAGCCAGCGTAGCCCAAAAACATCTGTTGTAGGCCAAAAACATCTGGGGGCCCAAGGTTGGAGAACACTGATCTAGGGCTTTAGAGGTCAAAACTAGCACCTTGAACAGGGCTTGGAAACAGACTGGAAGCCAGTGTAGTTGGTTCAAGATGGGTGATACATAGCCTCTAAAGTACACACCAGACAATAGTCTGGCCACTGCATTTTGCACTAGTTGTGCTTTCAAAATACTTCTCAAGGGCAGCCCCACACAGATATCTCCCAAGGTATGTCTACTCTTCCTCTACCCACTGCACTTCCTGAAGGCCGCCAGGTGACACATGGGCTTTTGTAATACAACAAGGATCCATTTAGTCCATTACAATCAATGAAATGGAAGTTCACTCAATGGGCTGCCCCCAACTCCTTACCTGTGCTGTCATCATATACCACGGTTGCTGACCTCCACTTCAAGTACTGTACAAGGTCCAAGATGGCGTGGCTGAGAGAGGCATAGTCCGGGTAAAGGTTGACATAGAAAGTGTCTTTGTTATCCAAGGGGTGATGCTTCCACCGCAGCTGTATGTGGGGGACTTCCAGAGCATTGCAAATGGACTGGACTGCGTTGGTACAGGAGCCCTGGGAAGGCCCAAATATTGCTACAACACCAAGAGCAAGCTGGTCGCAGGCTGTAACAGAAGGGATCAAGGCTTTCAGTCACACCCGGGAGAAAAAAAGGAACACTCAAAGAAGGCTCATGAAAGGCACTGACATGAGTCAACCTCATTGTCACATGGGCGAGTCACATGGCCAGACAGACATGGTAGAGAATGGGGGGCACGTGACTCTCTGCAGCTTTCAGCGTGTAATGAAGCACCGTGAGATTGCCTCTCTATTTCACCTAGCCAGCAAATCAGGCCACATTAAGATATTCTCAATATTTATTTGTTTGTTTTGTACTTTATTTTGTACTTCTATGTGCATACTTTAGCTTTCTACTATCAATTACAGTGAGGTTTTTGTTCTCAGTGCTTTGGGTGGCTTTGCATGTTAGGTTATTTGATACATACCATGTGTACACATAATGCCTGCACAAATCACACCTTTTTAATGATGTACATATTGCTGGAGCCACAGCTGTCCCCAATTCTGCATGCTGCACACAGTCCCTTTACATGCAGTTGCATCATGCGTGCTTGAACAGAGGACCTGGGCAGCTCATCCTCTGCGCCGCCACCACGGCCGCTTCCAGAGGAGGGAGGGAACGGCTTGCTCCCGCTGCAGTAGCAGCACCACCACCCCGGCCGGCCATGAACAGTATTGCTGCTACCAGCTCGGCAGGGGCCAGGTGACAAATGCAGTCGACAGGGTTCCACCCAATAAAACTGCGGGTTGCCTGAGCAACTCATATTCATGGCTCAGGCATAGACCGAGCGATTCATAGACTGCCTATCCATGCTCGCTGCCAAGGCTTGAGATTTGGGCTGACCCCAGAAAGCAACCGGCGGCGTAAGTCCAGGTCCCCGCAGAAGAAGGGGGAGCAAACGTATGCCCAGATGGGATTGCGGGCTCAGCGTTTCCAGAAGATGTGGGTCCTGGAGGAGCAAGTTGCCGCCTTTGAGGGACTGACAGACTTGGTGGAGCAGGAAAAAATTCTGGAGATTTCATAGATTTCATAGATCATAGAGTTGGAAGGAGCCTACAAGGCTATCAAGTCCAACCCCCTGCTCAATGCAGGAAACTAGAGGAGGGGTCTCCCATCCAAGTAACAACCAGGCTTGACCCTGCTTAGCTTTCCACACTCAGACAAGCTGAGCCAGCCTAGGAGTTGCAGCCGTTAGTGTTGGATCGGAATCCACGGACTATCACTCCAGCTGCTCAGCTTGCTGCCAGATTATCCACTGCGTACCATAAAAGGGGGCAGCAGAACCACGCTCCCTGACCAAAGAGGCGGCTGGAAGGAGAATGCCGAGGGAGCAGTGGGAAGAAGTTGGTGAAGGAGACGGACGTCCCCCTTCGTGGTATCTCGGTGGAGAGGCCAAAGGGCCAGCTGCTTCCACTGTGGGAGGCCGGGACATTTGAGCAGGAGTGTCCGCAGCTTGTGAAATTTCCTGACTGTCAGAGCAATAAGACAATGAAACCAACTACCTAGGGAGGTGGTGGGCTCTCCCACTCTGGAGGCATTCAAGGTGCGGCTGGACAGCCATCTGTCAGGGATGCTTTGACCTGGATTCCTGCATTGAGCAGGGGGTTGGACTCGATGGCCTTGTAGGCCCCTTCCAACTCTACTTTTCTATGATTCTATGAAGCAACCCTGTTTTCAGCCACCGGCTCGGGTGCGCTGGTTTTCTCATGCTGCCCTGGGCTCTCATTTACTGCCAGAGCATGGACAGAGGGGGTGTGTGTGGCTGTGCCTGGAGAAGAGGCCCCAATCCTGTGGTCTGGTCAGCGTTGTGCTGCCGAAGAGGAGGAGAGCGCTACAGTTGCTGTGCCGCTAGCAGAGATATTGTCTTCAAGACAGCCGTGACTCCTGCCCCGAGGGCAGAGAACTCAGTAGTGGTTGTGCTGGTGTTTTCTTTGTGGCAAGCCATGTCCAGTGAAATCCCAAGCCGGTATCAGGCAGGGTGTGTGTGCATGTGTGTGTGTGAATGACAAGTTTCACCAGGGCTGGAGGGGCAGTGGGTGTGGGGCTCAGATTTTGAGACTGCACTGTGATTTGGTGGGGGAAGGGCAGATTCTACCAGGGGCATTTTCACCATTTCCACTTCTGAGAGCCCTACGATCTGTTTGCCTGAGGCCAAGGCGCCCATTCCTTTTGGTGGGATGTCTGGGATTTGGGAGGCCGCTGTGCATTCCCAGAGCCCCATCGCTGTCACCTGGCAGAGCGTGTGGCATAGGCGAGTGATGCTGGTCAGAGCCAGCCTGGGCTGCACGCTCCCCTGGAGGGAGGGAACCTGGCCCGCGGGCTCTGCGGAGGTTGGTTTCTCCCATCTGGTGAGGAAGGGTGAATTTTGCTGGGATGCTGCAGGAGGTTGTGCTGTTGAGTAACATGCCTGAGGCCAGTTCTACTATGAGCTGCACATCTTTACTTGGCCTACCGGTATGTGGCGATGTGACAATGAGGAGGTGGAATCTGTTGTGCGTATCTATTTAATTGCAGTTTCTATCGAGGGGCTAGACTAGAGACTCTAATATACCCAATCACACAAACTTTCCCTGGACAATCTTTAGAGTCTCTTTTGAACATTCTGCTTGATGGCTCAAATAGCTTAAACACTAAGGAAGTTGCAAAATTCTTGAATGTTGCTATTCGGACTAGGCCTTCTATGCTTGCCTGATTCTGTTTTACTGTGTATGTTTTTATTCTGAGTGTACAACTGAGAGCTGGTATATCTTGTTTGTATTGTGTATATATATATATATATATACTGGTGTGGTTGGTAGACCGTAAATAAATATTATTATAATTACAATTACTATGAGCTGGTAAAAAATGTGCCAAGAATTTTGTTTTCATTGTTTTAAAAATGTTTAATCAGGGTCCTCCTTGTTCCTATATATGGTTTTGTGGAGTCTGAGATCCTGTCTAAAACTGATGTGTTTTTATGAGGGGGGTGTACGTGTGGGTACTTGTGTGTCTTGTGATGTCCGCAAATTATATATGCACGTGTGTGTGAGGAGGGCTGCATTGTAGGGAGTGTTTGGAGGGGCAGACTCTCCAAACTCTCTCTAAGTGGGAGGATGGGGTGAGAAGAAGCTGTGCTTCTCGCCTAAAAAATTGCTACTCTCCCTTTCAGTGTTCCTGGCCTGCGAGACACGGGCCAAAAAGCTCCCTTTTGGTTATCTGCCGCCCTTGCTAACGAGGCACAGGTGTGTGGGTGGGTGCGTGCAGAACAGCATGGCGCCCTTGCCAACTACCCTTAAAGGGGGGGAGGTCTGAAGCCCACGTCAGGTGGGTCTGCCAGAGAATGCAGGCTACGTCGCTCCAGACCCCATGAAGGAGTGTCAAAGGCAGGGTGCCTCCCTGGGAGCTAAGTGGACGGGAGCTAAGGACCTTCCCCCGAGCACGCGCAGCTGTGGGCGGGGAGAAAGACTGCGGACGTGGGGGAAGAGAGTCGAGGCTTACCTGTTGATGCAGGTAATTAGCCAGCATGGGGGCGGGGCTACAGGAGCCAATATTAGGCCCGGCAGCCCTGCCCCACACCCTCTTTGTTCTTCGCAGCTCCCTCCCTCCCGCCCTGTATACAGTATGGGCTCCTCTGGTCGCCGTTAAGGGGCCGAGTAGGAATTTTGGTTCATCTCTTTTAGAGGGATGAGCGCGTTTCGTCTACTCCATACTGCAGCAGGGTTGGGAGGTGTTTGCAATCAGTGCATAGCAAGTC
This sequence comes from Shinisaurus crocodilurus, assembly GCA_021292165.1. Lineage (NCBI taxonomy): Eukaryota > Metazoa > Chordata > Lepidosauria > Squamata > Shinisauridae > Shinisaurus > Shinisaurus crocodilurus. The sequence goes on from CM037885.1 coordinate 38,996,718, forward strand.
AAATTTGGTCACATTTGGATAGTAGGCAGGTAAGTGCGGGTTAGGGTATTGATAGGGTGAGGTGAGCATCCTTGGCACCATTCAGGTGACAGGCGGTTTCAAGAGGCCTCAGATTGATGGGTCAGTAGGCTCAGTCAGCTGAGGATCAAGAACGCCTGTGATGCCTTTGTGCTCGCCAAGCTTGTTGTCGTGGGACTCCGAGAGGGGGCGACGCAACAAAGGATCCCAACACTGTAAAGTGGAAAATGGGGCGGCGGCGGATCCAACGCCACCTCCCTGTTTTGGATGCTCCGCCCAATTGTACAATTGAGCGGCCTAGGAGGCCAGATTAGAATAACCCACACTCCATCCCTTTGCAGTTCATTGTATGTAAATAAATGTGGCCCAGTTAAACACCAAACAAGTGTCTCGGCTCTTCATTTCCCCCCTACGTTCGCAATAGGTTTTGTCATTTTAGTCAGTGTATCCTCTGTCTGCTCCCGTATCCCATTTGCCTGGTTAATCTGTTAAACAAAGTTGTTCAGTGAATAACTGGGTTTGTGTTGTACAACTGGGAGGTGTTGGGCCAAGACACAAGGGAAGGGTTTCCCCCCACATGGCCTGACCCCCCATGCCGAAGAGGAGAAGCCGTCACACTTGCCATCAGACTACAAATCCTAACGACAAAGGACGGCTCTGCGTGAGGTGATCCACGGGCAAGAACACATGTAGACACTATTTTTGCAGTATCGATAGAACTCCTTGCTAGCAGTGCTTAATCAGCCACCCCAAAATGCAGGCCCTAGAACAATTCTTGAGCACCCAGAAAGACTGCCTTGGATGGCAAGCACGCCCCTCCCGCCTAACAGGCTTTATGGAGGGCTCATCCACAAGGCTGGATGAAGTCCCGACTGTAGTGGATTAGGAGAGCATTTTGTGTACCGTAATTATCCTTTCTCCAGGAGAAGATGCTTCCTTATGGTTGGTGGGGGAAGGAAGCCAGTCCTGTAGCCAGCCCAGAAGTTCTGGGGGGAGCCCAAAAAGAAGGGGTTTTCATCTATCTGGTTTGCAGGCCTTTTAAAGACAGAATTGTAAACTATTTTTAATTGTTTGTAAAAGTAACTAGGGGCAGAGAAAATTTAGGGGGAGAGCAGGCTACATGCCTGAAAGAAGCCAACACAACATACAGAACACCTGTGTTAAACACAGCACTGCACTGAAACAACCGAGTCACTTGACCTGGTTCTAGATCCAACCAAAATGTGTGGAATTTCCACCCCACATTATTAAGGGCAGAACTGAAGCCTTGAACACATCCACCGCTGTAATGCAAGAGTCCCGCTCAACTCAGTGTTCACTCAGGTTCCCCACTGATGTTTCCAGTAATTTGACAGTGCTACATGAATCCTTCCATAAAGCTACACACGATATTTAAATGTTGATTCCAGAATAACGTGAGTATGGAAGAGCCTAGGGAAGCTTCCTGGCAAATATTGAATAAACTTGTCTCTTGAGCAAAGTCCCCACCTTGCCCCAGAAGGGCTGCTGTTGCCTTCAGCAGAGTGGGTTCTATAGCAATCAATTAAGCAGGGACAATATTATATTGTCACTAGATCTGCTTTGGCCTCATCCCAGAACCTAGAACCCACCTCCCTTCATTAGAAAATGAAGAGATGGCTATAAAGTCAGTGGATCTAGTGAAGAAACTCCAAGCCACACCTGGGATTCCATACATGCCGTGGCAGCTCTTTGAGTTGAAGAACAAATGGGATGCCACATGAGGGTTTTCCCCCTGCATACACCAGTATTCACTGGCACAGAGAGCCACAGGGAAGCCCCTGCATGTGCAGAGGCCCTTGTGTATGTTGGAGCCTTGTGGAGTTTTCAGCTGTATCCAAGAAAAGAAATGCAACAGCAGTAAAAAAATTTCAGCTGTGGAGTTGCAGAGAGTCCATAAATCTTCAGACTAGGACGTGCAAAATGAATTTTAAGATATTGAAACGCACACAGGGCAGCAGGATAAAACTCCTTTTCATGACAAGAATTTTGAATAAATGTTCAGTGAGGCCCAGTTTGCAACTGACCCACCAGATTCAAATCCTGCCTCAGCCCTTGCCTAAGTGGATAGCTGTGGTCAAGTTCCTACCCTTCGGACTCAGTTTCTCCAGCAGGAAAAGCAGGAATAGCATCACTGTGATAGGACATAAAGGCCAGTTTACATTATCCACTTTTACAAGGATGTGTCACCACAAGATGACCAGTTCCCATCGCCCTACGAAGTTACTTGTTCTTATAAACATACCCATGGATGTGATGACATGAAAATTAGGGACAAACTAAGAAAGAGGAACCATGGGAATTACAGGGGATTTCTAAGCTTGAGATGAAATTTCCCTGTTTCAAAAATGGTATACTATTTACCCTAATGCAGTGTTCTCCAACCTTGGGTCCCCATATGTTTTTGGCCTACAACTCCCAGCATAGCTGGCTGGGGCATGCTGGGAGTTGTAGGCCAAAAACATAAGGGGACCCAAGGTTGGAGAACACTGACTCAACTGTGAGAAAGGTAGCCTGGAGGATGAACCGACCAGAGAAATAAAGCAAGAGAGAGAAAGAGAGAGGGGGAGGGGATTGTGTGGCACATAAAAACAGACCACAGGGCCGGTGAGTGGACTTAAGAATTGTCCTTTCCCAAGACCCAGTGGGAGGGCTTGGGCACTTCAAATAAATTTTCTTATTGTCATGACCTGAAATTCCAGTACAGCAGCAGAGTTCCCTGTGCTGATTTTTTAAAGTCATTTTTGCAGTGTTTCAAGAAATTGAAAATAGTTGCTATCACGAAGAAGCACATTGTGTCCTGGAGTTGGCATGGCCAAGCAAGACCTTGCATGGGTTGGTGGTTACCTACCTGTCCATTCTACTGTTACTCATTCTACTCTCCAAGTTGTTTGAAAATATTATCCCAATGCATCTCTCCAACTGTTCAAAGGAGCCATATGCATGATCCCGTTATGTGATTGTAAACCCCCATCTGCTCAGATGCTTCTGTTTGTGTGCGCACGCAGACTGAGAGGGGGCTGCCTTTCTTGGGGGAAAGTTTTCAGCAGTCTTTACTGAGTAACGCACAAGCCTTGAGTAGCAGAACATTAATTAAACACGAGGGAGAGGCTGGTGAGTGGTTGCTTTTTTTGTAAACCTAACCTTATTTACTTGTCACATTTCATTAGTATCATCTGTAAATAGAACCATATAAGAGTCTTCAAAAACTTTAATTAGAAGAACTAGGTTAATTTGGGTCGGGTTAGTGGGTGGAAGAGAAGTGCCGTCTAGCTGCTTTGACATAGGGCAAAGAGCAAGATTTTGGGGGTTCAGTATCCCAGTGACAGGGATTTCAAACCCCCCCCCACACACACACACACACACAATTCACTTGACTTCTTGGTATGAGGTTCAATCCTTTTGGAGGCTTGATTCAGCAATAATGTGGAAACAACCAAAAGTGACCCCTTTTGCTGTGAAGTGGTGGCAAAAGTGACCAATGGCAAAGTTTCCCCAGCTCTTCAACTCTTATAGTGATTGAAGGAGTCCTCACAGGGTCTAGGCACTGGCAACCCACTGCCTCTAACCACAGCCCCCAGCCTTCCAGATTGCTTTTGTCTGTCCATCTCCCTCCTGCCCACAGCCCAAAGCCCCTCCTCCCATCTCTACTCTAGGCCTTTGTGAGGTTTCTTGCATGCCCACCTCCTCCTTGGCCATGCTGTTTTTCAACTCTGTGCTTTCATCATCCATGCTCTTTCCTTGGGTGGCTACCTGGCCACCCGCTTACTTTGTCAGCCAGTCCCCCCCCCCCGCCACTGTCATACAGACTCTGCTGTAGTTCTTCAGCTCTGTGAGGATCCACAGACCCCTCTCGCTCCCTTGCCTTCCCTCCACTCCCCACCCTGCCTGCACCCCTCTCGCCAGGCACCTCCCTTTCCCCCAAGCTCCAGCATCACCACTCTTATTCTGCCCCCACGCTCCCTGGCCCCATCATTTTCCCACCTCCTGAGTCTTCTTCCGTTTCAGCTTTCCAGTCCTCATATCTCTAGGAGCTGCTAGAGTTTTAAACTCCCGCCAAAGCCCAGGAGCTGCAGCAAGAATGTTTTGTTCAGGATAGCTTCATTCCCTGAGCAGCTGAGACCTTCACAAACATCCTGTGACATCACACCAACTCAGCCAGTCTGTAACTGAGTTTCACACGACATTAATGGTCAACACCTTTGTTTGAAACGTTCTATTGCAGTTGAGTTGCCTACATTATCTAATTCCCTTTAAACTGCAACAGCTTATAGAAAATGACGATTAGTGCTTACACAAAGATCAACTTGCAACTCAACATATTGGAAGGATTCTTCACCAGCATGAATCTTCTTTAGCCATTCACTTTGCATCAAAACTGTTGCAGTTAGCAACCAGAGTGAGGACTTCAGAAAAAGAAACACAAGCGTGGCAACATAACGGCTCTTGGAGCACTAGAGGCAAAGGCCTGATCAGGCCTATACGCGGAGAAGCATGTGCCAGTTGTAATAAAAGAAGGCAAATGTTATTTTGGGCTGCATTAATAGAAGTATAGCTTCCAAATCACGGGAAGTGATCATTCCTCTTTACTCAGCACTGGTTAGGCCTCATCTTGAGTACTGCGTCCAGTTCTGGGCACCACACTTTAAGAAGGACGTAGACAAACTGGAGAGGGTTCAGAGGAGGGCAACAAGGATGATAAAGGGACTGGAAACAAGGCCCTATGAGGAGAGACTGAAAGAACTGGGCATGTTTAGCCTTCAGAAGAGGAGATTGAGGGGAGATATGATAGCACTCTTCCAGTACTTAAAGGGTTGTCACACAGAGGAGGGCCAGGATCTCTTCTCGATCATCCCAGTTTGCAGGACATGGAATAATGGGCTCAAGTTACAGGAACCTAGATTCCACCGAAACATTAGGAAAAATTTCCTGACTGTCAGAGCAATAAGACAATGGAACCAACTACCTAGGGAGGTGGTGAGCTCTCCCACTCTGGAGGCATTCAAGGTGCAGCTGGACAGCCATCTGTCGGGGATGCTTTGACCTGGATTCCTGCACTGAGCGGGGGGTTGGACTCGATGGCCTTGTAGGCCCCTTCCAACTCTACTTTTCTATGATTCTAAGGAGAAGGAGAAGGAGAAGGAGAAGGAGTGGGTGCTCTCCTCTGATATTGCTATACTTCCAGAAATGATGATCCCAAGGGTAGCATCCCGGTGGATTCCATGATATCTCCTGACCGTGTTCCCTCACTCCCACAGAAAGCAAACCCCTGAACATTCTTCACGGGTTTCATAACACCCTTCAGGCCCACTGAGGAGATGCAACAGAAATGGGTGAAAAGCATGGAATTTTAGAAAGCACTGAGGAGCCAATGAGCACCAAAGTCCTGCCAGGGCAGCCAAAACTCTTGGCACATGAAGCCCTTAACTGGACTGAACCTAAAAGCTGTGGAGGAAGAAGTGGCTCCATACTCACCTTTCTTAGTGGCTTCAAAGCTATCATGGAAGTGTATCCTCTGGATATCATAGGTTAAGGTTGTGTTGGGTAACAAAGTTCTGTTCCGATTGATGATATTGGCAGAGAATCGGAAGGCTTGCTCCTCAGCATTCATTATCTGAGCATTTGGGCCATCTGCATATTCAAAGATTCCTCCTGCAAGAAAATAACAGACTGTCACCACCAGCCAGGTCAAAAATGCTCAAGTCGAAGCTCAGATTGCATCTTCAGCACTATTTCATATGTTTTGTGCTACCAGAAGCACATCAGTGTTTGATGCATTAAACATGGAACTGGTGAAGAAGGAACATGCATCCCCAAACACTCTAGCACATGTGGCTGATGTGTGTCAGAGAGATGCAACCAGCCACGTTAAGGATGGACAAATCTGTCAAGTTCATTTTCATTCAGTTCATTGGATTTCCACAGGTAAGGTCATTCTGTTCCATTTCTGCATCGATCTGCAAACTCTACTTTAAAAAATCAGCATGAAAATATATACAGTTTTGTACACAGTTTTCCAAATGTATCCATTTTTAATGCACATTTAAAAAAAAAAATACGTATCCCCCTGGCCAAAGTGATTTTGTGCACTCTTTCTACCTAATATGTGCATCCTGTATGCACATATTAATATATGCATTTTTGTATGTATTTTTAAATTTCTGAACTTGACTTGAGTTCAACATTCAGGAAAATGAGGATTTTGAAGTGCAGCTATGTTCTGGTTTGTGCTCTGGTTCAAGGAGTGAAAATTAGGTATAGTTGCCTGCCTCAAAATGCAAACCAAATGAAATTCTCACCTAGATACCTGTCTGTTGTGTGCTTGGGAGATTCACATCCAGGACCAGTGTCAAGGGTAGGCATGGTCAGGCATCTGCTGGGGCCAGATGGGGCCCACCGCAGGGGCCCACTGCCGCCAAGCTGCTCCCCCCCTTCACCACCGCAGCCTGCTTGTCCCCCTGCCTCTCGCTCTGGCCCAGACAAGGGTGCTGGTGAGAAGGGGCAGCAGCGGAGGCCACGGCCTCCTTGCCCACCGGCTCTCCGCCTGTCAAGCAAGTAAGTGGTAGCAATGACGAGGAAGAGGATGAGGGCCAAGCGCAGCTGGTCACCACGGTGGTGAGAAAGGGGACTCACTGAGGGAGGAGAGGGGCCATGGGGGGCATGTCTCGCCCTAGGGCCCTACGAAACCTGGAGCCAGCACTGAGTGTTCGGCAACTTTCCACCTTGCTTCCCATTCCTGGAGTGAGATGCCACATCCTTGCCATCTTCATCTGCTTCATCAGAGTAACTAAACCAACCAACCTTCCTCAATCTGAGCTTAATTGAACTCCTTGGAGTCTGTTGCGGGGGGTGGGGGGGGGGACACACAGGTGAGACACATGTCTGGGTTTGGACTGGGAACTCTGAATGATCAGTTACCTGCGCAAATGCCAGCCCCAAACCTGAGTTTTCTTTCGGTATTGAATGAATGGAAACAAAGCACTGTTGGATGCAGCATTGCACTTACATATTGGACATCAACAGTGAAGGATGGGAGAAATGCGCATGTGGAATCCTGCCCTCCTTGTGGCTTTGCACCCCTCCCCCCAACAGTATACAGCGTCTCCCATTCCTACAACCCACATTTCACCCCATTCCTTTCTGCCTCCTTAGCACTCCTGCCCCCTCAAAAAGTGGAGGATAGCCCCCCCCCCCTCACACACAGTCCTTTGGGCTTTCAGGTCCTTGTGAGCTTCTCCTCCCAAACATACAAAAATCCTTCCACTTCTCTCACTATGGCTTAAGAACAGAAGAGCAGCCTTGCCGGATTAGATGAAAGGTATGTCTAGCGACTCTAGCACAGCATCTAGGAACCACCCAGACAGATGCTGCAGGGAAGCAAAAGCCCTCTCCAGAGATAGACTGCCTCTGAGCATGGAGGTTCCATTTAGCTCTCCTTGGCTCAGTCTGGGGCCAGCTTTGCTCTGCCCCACCACCATGTTTCGCAGGCATACAATAAAGTTGGTAATACAATGGCTTCATAAACCAGTGTTTTGGTCTTCTTACAAATATCCCGATCCTCGAGGCCTTCACGGGCTGGATGGAGAGGCCTGGTAGTTCAAATTTGGCCCAGAGGCCAAAGGTTCTCCATCTGTGAACTACTGGATCACCATTATCCACATGCTTGTGGATGCTCTCAAACAACTCCATAAGGTTGATGAGACAGGACTTTCCTTTGCAAAAGACATGCTGATTCTTCCTCAGCAAGGCTTGTTCTTCTTATGTGCTCTAATAATTATATCTTAAATAATGCTTTCCCCAAAATTAATAATGCTTTCTACCAACATAAGCAAACTGGCCTGTAACCCTCTCCCTCTGAATCTGTTCTTTAAAAAAACAAAAAAACAAAAAAACCCCACCACAATGTTAGGTTAGGTATTTCACAGCAAGTTTCTCTCCTCTTCCCCCTACCCTGCTTTCCTGCTTACATAGCAGCTGATTTTAGCAATAAGTTACATGTTCACGTTAAAAGGTTAGTAATTTTGCATTTGAGCTAAGAACCTTTGTATGGATGCTATCTAAACTTTTGACTTGTTAATTTTTAATTGGCTACTAAGCCAAATAATCTCTTGTCACCTCTATTTAAGATGTCCTCCCCAAAACACCGGTTCACACATGGGTATCTAGTTCAACATCTTCCACAGTGAAGATGGATGCAGAGAATTCATTCAGCTTTTCTGCAATTTCCCCTGTGTTCATTTAGCATTGCTTTTGCTCTTTCACCATTTTAAAGTTGACCCATCTCCTTGGCTGCTTCTGGTGTATTTCAATTGTTTTAAGTTATTGTTGGCCTTAGTGTTTATAATGACATGTTTTCTCAAACGTGATATTCCACTAGCCTCGTTTTCAGCTTCTGCTCCGTTTCCCCAGGCTTTGTGCTCTTTTTCATTCTCATTTGGACCTTGAGCTTTCCTAACTCTGTCCATTAGGCAACTGCCATCCTCCTGGACTCGTTGGTACCTTTCCTAACCTGTGATATACATTCTAGCTGAGCTTCTGTTCTTGTGGTTTTCAATAACATCCAAGAGTCCTGGGGTGATTTCAGCATCCTTGACTTTACTTTCCAACTTCCCTTTAATTTCATTATTTGTTTGTTCGGGGGGGGGGGGGTTGGAAGTTTTTTTCTTTTAAAACCAAATGTGACTGTCAAGGTTCCACTACTGCAAGGACCCCTTGATCTGCCCTTTGGGAGATCTCTGCCTCTTCCCAAAGACCCAGTCCTTTGCCTGCTTCCTCCAGTAACGTGGGTGAAGGCTTTAGGCATGGTGAATAAGTCACTCCAAACTCCAGGGTACACAACAAACTTTACTTATAGTAGTAGGGAAATTACTTAATAGAGTGGTTTTAAATCAAAAGCAGGTATGAAAAAATAAAACAAACAAACAAACAATGTTCTCTAGTTTCACTTCAGTCTACCTAATTCCTGTGTAGTCAGCCAGCCAGTTTCTCTTTCTCTCTCTCTCTTCTTCTCTCTCTGCTGTTTCTCTCTGCTGCTCAGCACACACTCTGCCTGCTAGCTGACCACACCCCACATATATAGTCTTCCCAGGCAAAAGCAGTGTGTGTGTTTTAACTTCAGAACTGCAACAAAAAAGCTTTCTTCAGATAATTGCACAGTAAAAGACAGAAGAAAGAACTGGTGGTTCAACTACGCAATGACGATGGCAAATTGATAACAGAAGACAAAGAAAAGGCAGAAGTGTTCAATTCCTACTTCGGCTCAGTCTTCTCCCAAAAGAGGGTCTATGACCCCCCTGGCAAAACTGAAGTGCAGACTGAAGGGGCAGAATTGCAGCTTGAGATTGATAGGCAAATGGTCAAGGAGCACCTGATTACTCTGAACGAGTTTAAATCTCCAGGGCCTGATGAGCTGCATCCTAGAGTAATAAAGGAACTGGCAGAAGAACTCTCAGAACCACTGTCTATTATCTTTGAGAAATCATGGAGGACAGGTGAAGTGCCAGACGACTGGAGGAGGGCAAATGTTGTTCCCATCTTCAAAAAGGGCAAGAAGGAGGAACCTGGGAACTATAGGCCAGTCAGTCTGACATCAATCCCCGGGAAGATTTTGGAGCAGATTATAAAGAAGTCAGTCTGCAAGCACCTTGAAAACAATGCAGTGATTACTAGAAGCCAGCATGGATTTGTCAAGAACAAATCCTGTCAGACTAATCTGATCTCATTTTTTGATCGGGTAACCTCCCTTGTGGACTGTGGGAATGCTGTGGACATTATATACCTGGACTTCAGCAAAGCTTTCGACAAAGTGCCTCATGATATCCTGATTAGTAAGCTAGCTAAGAGTGGGCTAGATGGAACAACTATCAGGTGGATCCACAATTGGCGAAAGAATCGGACTCAAAGAGTGCTTATCAATGGTTCCTTCTCAAACTGGGGAGAGGTAACGAGCGGGGTACCACAGGGCTCGGTCCTGGGCCCGGTGCTCTTCAACATTTTTATTAATGACTTGGATGAGGAGGTACAGGGAATGCTTATCAAATTTGCAGATGACACAAAGTTGGGTGGAACAGCTAATACTCTGGAAGACAGAAACAAAATTCAAAGTGACCTCGATAGGCTGGAGCGCTGGGCCGAAAACAACAGAATGAAATTTAACAGGGATAAATGCCAAGTGCTGCACCTAGGGAGAGGAAACCAAATGCAGAGTTACAGAATGGGGGACACTTGGCTCAACAATACTACAAGTGAGAAGGATCTTGGAATTGTGGTAGATCACAAACTGAATATGAGCCAGCAATGCGACGTGGCTGCAAAGAAGGCAAATGCAATTTTGGGCTGTATTAATAGAAGTATAGCTTCCAAATCGCGGGAAGTGATAATTCCCCTTTACTCGGCACTGGTTAGGCCTCATCTTGAGTACTGCGTCCAGTTCTGGGCACCTCACTTTAAGAAGGACATAGACAAACTGGAGAGGGTTCAGAGGAGGGCAACAAGGATGATAAAGGGACTGGAAACAAGGCCCTATGAGGAGAGACTGAAAGAACTGGGCATGTTTAGCCTTCAGAAGAGGAGACTGAGGGGAGATATGATCGCACTCTTCCAGTATTTGAAGGGATGTCACACAGAGGAGGGCAAAGATCTCTTCTCGTTCATCCCAGTTTGCAGGACACGGAATAATGGGCTCAAGTTACAGGAACCTAGATTCCACCTAAACATCAGGAAAAATTTCCTGACTGTCAGAGCAATAAGACAATGGAATCAACTACCTAGGGAGGTGGTGGGCTCTCCCAGTCTGGAGGCATTCAAGGTGCGGCTGGACAGACATCTGTCAGAGATGCTTTGACCTGGATTCCTGCATTGAGCAGGGGGTTGGACTCGATGGCCTTGTAGGCCCCTTCCAACTCTACTTTTCTATGATTCCATGATTCTATGACCTTGCCCTGGAGAACTGATTCTAAACTTCTATTGGGTAACTTAAAACTGTCAAACTCCCCCTCCCATCGTGGAGTGTTTGGGCCTTCAGGCTTCAACAAACTGAAGCCTGTGTAGGCCTCAACAAACCCAATCCTGTGTAGGCCTCAAACCCTCACAGTGACCCTGTTGGCTTTTCTGGGCAACTTTCCACTTACATATTTCTGAATTTCATAGCACTGTGATCACTGTTCCCAATTGGTTTGGCAGCATTTACCGGTATATCTTGCACCAGGCCCTGGGCACCAGTCTGGATTAGGTCTAGGGTGCATTCGCCACCCCATTCATCAGTTCTACGAGCAATTGTTCTGGGGGACAGTCATGCAGGGTGTCCAGAAATGTAAAATTCCACAACTATTCAACCTTTCTCAACTAGCATATTTCCTTCTGGTGCTTAAAATATCCATGAAGTTGCTGTGGCATCACAGCTGCTCAGCTAATGACTTGGGCAGGTGATAGGTGATTATGATCAATGTATTTGCCTTTTCTTCCATAGTAGTCAAGTTCTTCCCCAGTCCTTTTATGTTAGGCTGTCTCTTCCCCCTTTTTTGCCCACTCTCCTCAGATTTGCATCCAAGTTCAGACAGGCAGAAACTTCCTTCTGAGCGAGCGCAGGAGAACGGTTCAGGCGGCTGAAGTGTGCACACCGTGGAACGCCGGCCTTTTGCTGTTCAGAAGTTGTTAATGCCATTATCTCTCCCAAAGGCAGAGCAGCTCATGTCACAGCATTGCAAAGCTTTTTCTTGGCTCTTCAAGGCTTGTTTTTCGATTCCCCACTGACAGCCTCTCTAACTGAGGCACCAGAACCCAGGCAGAAATCATGTAGCTGCATCGCCTTGTTGCAGAGACGTTGAACAATCTTGTGTCTTCCTTCCCTTCCCTCCCCGTCTCCTCACTCTCCCTTGGAACAGTGGAGAGGGACCTAAACCAGGCACTCTCTGATTAACAAGCAACTCAAAATAATTAATGGATGAATGAAATACGCAAATGCAGCCAGGAACAGATGGATCCCCTGATTCATTACCAGAAAGCAAGCCTCCCTTTTCAGTGTCAGGAGAGCTTGTCGGTTGCTGTATCTTAACGCTGTCGGATCCGTTGCGGCTCTCCAGGCACTTCATTAGATTTTATTGATTTGCATTCCAGAAGAACTCAGGGAACAGGACATGGGGATTTTCTCCTTTTATCTCTAAAACATCTCTGTGAGGTAGATGAGCCTGAGAGAGCATGACTGACCCAAGGTCATCTAGGTTGCTTGATGGCTGAATGGGAATTTGAACCCGAGCCATCCCAAAACTATACCTCTCAGAAGAAGCTGCGACAGCTAGCACACTGGATGTGAAATTCAGTCTCCGCTTTGCCACCAAGGTGCCCAAATCCTACCCTACCAAAAAGATATGCTGAAATATGAATAATGCCAGTTTTGCAGGCATCTTTTTATTTTGCTTCTGCCTGCAGTAAGGGGAGAGGAACAAAATGCAATAGGGATTACTGAAGCACCATGATGGGCTTCATCAGTGAAGCCTGGCCCCCACCCCAGCATTTCAGTGTTAGCTGGCACTGGCCATGATCTTTCCAAGCTTATCTTTGCAGCTACAGGAGCTGGGAAGGAACTCGCTTTTAAGAACGCAGGTGGAGGTTCTCAAGAATGGATGCTAAAAGGTGTGCCGCCAACGCATTTGGCTATTCCGTGGTGCTACTGCAGCCATGGACAATATATCTAGCACTCCTCCATGACCACCACCTCCCAGAGAAGATGAGAGATGCTTCAGGTCTGGCTCTAGGTCTGGCTGTCCACAGCTCTAGCTTGACCTTGGCAAAGAATACCAGCCAGGTTTCTGGAAATGGGAGGAAATGGCAGCAAACCTGGCCACTGCTCAGGTTTGGGGCACCAGGATGACCAGGCAGCAGTGATTTTTTTTCCAGCCAGGCTGTGGTTTTGCACAACTTCTCCACAGAACTCTAGGAATGGAAAGAGAAATGCAGGAAGCTCAATCCCAAAGCAGCTACCAAGAAAAAGACTTCACACATATGTTTATCCTGCTCTACCTCCAAGGAACTCAGAGTCACATACATGGCTCTCCCTTGTATCCGCATAGAATATGTGAGGCAGACTAGGCTGAGAGCTAGCATCTGGCCTAAGGTTTGCTTAGTTTGCCTTCTGGGGGAATGGGTGTTTGAACCCAGGTCTCTTGGTCAAAGTCCAGCCTCTAGCCACTGCACCACACTGCCCTTTTAGCTTCCAAGATTGAGAAGCAGGCCTTGGATGCCCTTCAGCCAACATGAAGGCCTCTGTTCCTTTCTTCAGGATTCCTTGTTTTTCATATTTTGCTGTATTTATGAAATAATTTGTCATATTGTTTTAATATAAGGAATAGTGGCTGCTGTGGGTTGTCCTCTGCAAGAACGGTGGGATATAATTTTTGACATAAAACTGCTCTGGATTCTGTATCTGAGGAGGAGCATCACTGGGGCAAGTCCCAGGTGGCACCCAGCTCAGCGAGCCATGGTGCTTCTCTTTCCGCCCGCCCCCCGCTTATGGATTGCTCCCTCCCTATTGCCCGTGAAGTATTTATGAGGCAACAACCCTTTTCCATCACGGCAGCACTCCGACTCCAACTTGAGGGGATCAATTATTCAGAATAATATAGTCAAAGAGGGCCTTCTCATTCAAGCACCACCACATCAGAAAGCCCCGCGCCACTGCCAAGCATCCTCCAGCAACAAAAACACTTAATGCGGAGAGATGGGAAACCATCTGCTCCTTCTGCCCGGCGCAGCCTGAGATGGCAGCAAAGATGGGTGAAGCCAGCAGCACTGACAAGACAGAACAGCCAGACGTGGCTGGCTGCTCCGAGGTGCTCACGGAAGGGCCAAGGCCTGCCCTCTCTCCATCCCCCATGGTACCAGCTAAAACACCCAAGACGCGAGAACCACACTGCCTCCTATCAACCTACAATACACTGGCAGTGCCGAGATTTCCTCTCTCTCTCTGTGTGTGTGTATTATATTGAAATGACAACTGGCTTTAGGTTGCTTTGATGAATAAATAGCTGATACTGTGTATAGCTCAGCCTGCGAGCCTTTTCAAGAGAAGATGTCCTGTTTTCCATCCTGCCTGCTTATGATACATTAGGACTGGGATTACATCTGTACTTGATCCAAAATAAATTAACACTCCAGGCATCCATTTAGACATAATAGGCTTTTCGTCAAGGAAGGAAGTGCCGTTGGTACGGGGGAACAAGGTGACAGTTGGAAGCTGATAACCAATTCCAGATTATGTTGAAAGGACTTTGCTACAACCAGAAGGACACAAAGCAACCCTGGCCTGCCAGATCCATGGGGCTGTAGAGAAAATGAGACCATTACATCCAAATGACCAACCCTGAACAGCAGAGACATGCACAAAGATATTCTCAGAGCCATTAATAGGGATGGGAGATAAATTTGCATTTTAATGTTCACTTACCGAATTTTGCACTTTTGAACCACCATGTTAACTGAAATTCAGATACACACACTTCTCCAAATTTTGGTATGGAGTTCGCCAATAAATAATGCATACAAAATGCATACATTACGGAAAGTGCGTATAAAATGCATATATGAGGGGACATAATGTTTTAAAATGAATTATATTAGGAAAATTGCTTGCAAAAATGTGTATATTAGGAAAGATCCATACAAAAATGCATTTGGTGAAGCATGCACAAAAATGCTTATGGATTTTCATTAAGAACTTAAAAAAAAAAAAAAAAAGCTCAACATTTGGGATGAAACTGGAGAAATTCTCAAAGTTCAAGATGAACTGAACATATGATTAGGAGACATGCAAAAGAGAGAGACACCGGAACTGACAGAGTCATCCATCCCTACTTGGAAGCCATTGTATTGCCAACCTTATTGTATGCCTGAGAAACATGGAGTGTCTATAAACGTCACTTTCACCTCCTTGAAAGATTTCATCAACGTTGCCTCCGGAAAATCCTGCGAATTACTTGGGAAGATAGGTGAACAAATGTCAGTGTACTGGAAGAAGCAAAGACTACTAGCGTTGAAAAAATGATCCTTCAATGCCAACTTCAGTGGACCAGTCATGTTGTTCGCATGCCTGACTGCCGTCTCCCAAAGCAGTTACAGTGGAAGACCGACAACCTGGTCTTCTGCGCGGGTTCAATGCTAAGGGGGTAGCGAGTCCTAGGGCGGGCCTTCTCCGAGGTCCCCAGCGACTATCACCCTTAGCCCAGAACAAAGGGATAACTTATAGCCACAAAAGTATCTTTTATAAAACAAGTTTATTTACAAAATTACCTTCACAAACCCAGACACACGCCAGCAATACAGCTTATCAGTACGGTACAAAGTAGCAAGCAAGAAGTCTCAAGGACACCGTGATTTCAGGGCTCTCAGCTAGTTAGTTCAGCTCGGGCTCCAGCAGAGGCCCGGTCAACTGCATGCTGCTAGCTGGGTTCCCGGCGGAGGTCCGGTCTACCCAAGCGGCTAGCTCCCGGCGGAGGTCCGGTCTACCCAAGCAGCTTGTGAGTGATTTCAGCTTGGTTTCCCGGGGGTCCGGTCAACCCAAGCGGCCAGTGATTTCAGCTTGGTTTCCCGGTGGTCCGGTCAACCCAAGCGGCCAGTGATTTCAGCTAGCTGGAGCACGCCGGGTGCTGCTACCCGGGGTTGCCGATCCCTTCGTTCCCTTACCCCAAGCATGGGGCAAGATTGCTGATCAGGTCCAACAACTCAGTTCCCTTGCGCAGGGTGTTTTATACCTTGGTGTTTCAGGTAGCCCCTCCCTCCGTAATCAGGTGGGTTGCCAATCAGGTGGGTTGCCACCCTCCCTGAGGGGCGGCCTTTTGGGTCAGGTGGGGTGACGCTTTCCCCCTGTGGGGTGGGGTCCCTTTGAAGCCACTTGCTTAATGGTCCCATCCTGTGGTGTTGAATGGTCCTTTCTTATGGGTGCCGAAGTGTCTGCTCTGGCGAGGTATTCAAGTCTTATGTAGATGGGGCTGATATACGAGAGCATTGACGAACCTGGCGATGCTTCCTGTCTTCCCCCCTGGGGTGATTCTATGCAGATGTTGTTTGTCCCCTTTGGTCTCTGTGGAGACTGGCTGTCTCCCCCCCCCCGGGTCTCCTTCCCCCCACCTTGGTGAGTGTGTGTGTGTCAGAAAGGGGGCTTAGGTTGGCTTTCTCCACAGTTACTTTATTCCCAACTCAAGGATGGAAAGCGGAATATCGGTGGTCAATATAAGAGGTTTAAAGATGTTCTTAAGGCTAATCTAAAAAATTGCAATATAAACATCGAAAACTGGGAAGCTCTGGCCCATGAACGATCTAACTGGAGGTTGGCCTCTCACAAAGGTTCCATGGACTTTGAAGAAGCCCGAGTGCAAGGCGAAAGGGAGAAACGTGCTAAGCGAAAAGCACGTCAAACGAACCCTTTACAGGACCATCTTCCATCTGGTAACCTGTGTCCTCACTGTGGGAAGCTGTGTGGATCTAGAATTGGCCTCCACAGTAACTTACGGACCCATCACTAGAGTCTACACAATTTTCTTTAGAATTTCCTCCTTTAAAATTTTTCTTTTGTAAATTTTTTACCCTGGAAGACAATCTTACTCGGTCACGAGTAATCGCCTGAATTCCTCAAACTTCTCCATCACACCCATTTCCCATGGGAAGGACCAGAGAAAAGCAAGGTGTACGCCCCTCTCCACTTGCAGTCACACTGAGAATGGCTTTCACAGTAGCCCCCTTCACAGTTAAACCATGTGAAGGGGCATCCTTCATAGAAATGGGCTACACTACAGGCTAACCCTCCCCCCCCCGGGTCACATGGCTTCTCAGCCCCACCCTCAACATCCATGCATTAGGCACAGACATCTGCAGAGGAAAGCCTATGTGGACAGGCTTTCCACATGAGTTGGAATTGTGTGTGATCAGGGTTCCAGCCTTCATGTAAAACTTCCACTCACAAATTTTCATCTTCAATTGTCCTTCCCTGAGGTGTGGATTTCAGAGCTAGGCCAGAGGAAGCCACCATGGCTGGGAAGACCCTGCTCCTTGTACTCACTCAACACACTCGCTCACTCAGAGCAGGCCTTCTGCACAGGGGGAACATGGGGACCTGGTGATCTTTAAAGGATCCAGTTCCCAAACAATTTAGGATTCCAAAAGGTACGAACCTGAGAATGAGCTAAGGTTAGCGAGGAATGCTAAAAGCAACAAAAAAGCTTTCTTCAGATATATGCACAGTAAAAGACAGAAGAAAGAACTGGTGGTTCAACTACGCAATGAGGATGGCAAATTGATAACAGAAGACAAAGAAAAGGCAGAAGTGTTCAATTCCTACTTCGGCTCAGTCTTCTCCCAAAAGAGGGTCTATGACCCCCCTGGCAAACCTGAAGTGCAGACTGAAGGGGCAGGATTGCAGCTTGAGATTGATAGGCAAATGGTCAAGGAGCACCTGATTGCTCTCAACGAGTTTAACTCTCCAGGGCCTGATGAGCTGCATCAGTAATAAAGGAACTGGCAGAAGAAATCTCAGAACCACTGTCTAATATCTTTGAGAAATCATGGAGGACAGGTGAAGTGCCAGATGACTGGAGGAGGGCAAATGTTGTTCCCATCTTCAAAAAAGGGCAAGAAGGAGGAACCTGGGAACTATAGACCAGTCAGTCTGACATCAATCCCCGGGAAGATTTTGGAGCAGATTATAAAGAAGTCAGTCTGCAAGCACCTTGAAAACAATGCAGTGATTACTAGAAGCCAGCATGGATTTGTCAATAACAAATCCTGCCAGACTAATCTGATCTCATTTTTTGATCGGGTAACCTCCCTTGTGGACTGTGGGAATGCTGTGGACATCATATATCTGGACTTCAGCAAAGCTTTCGACAAAGTGCCTCATGATATCCTGATTAGCAAGCTAACTAAGAGTGGGCTAGATGGAACAACTATCAGGTGGATCCACAATTGGCTACAGAATCGGACTCAAATCAATGGTTCCTTCTCAAACTGGGGAGAGGTAACGAGCGGGGTACCACAGGGCTCGGTCCTGGGCCCGGTGCTCTTTCAACATTTTTATTAATGACTTGGATCAGGAGGTACAGGGAATGCTTATCAAATTTGCAGATGACACAAAGTTGGGTGGAACAGCTAATACTCTGGAAGACAGAAACAAAATTCAAAGTGACCTCGATAGGCTGGAGCGCTGGGCCGAAAACAACAGAATGAAATTTAATAGGGATAAATTCCAAGTGCTGCACCTAGGGAGAGGAAACCAAATGCAGAGTTACAGAATGGGGGACACTTGGCTCAACAATACTACAAGTGAGAAGGATCTTGGAATTGTGGTAGATCACAAACTGAATATGAGCCAGCAATGCGATGTGGCTGCAAAGGCGGCAAATGCTATTTTGGGCTGTATTAATAGAAGTATAGCTTCCAAATCGCGGGAAGTGATAATTCCCCTTTACTCGGCACTGGTTAGGCCTCATCTTGAGTACTGCGTCCAGTTCTGGGCACCTCACTTTAAGAAGATCATAGACAAACTGGGGAGGGTTCAGAGGAGGGCAGCAAGGATGATAAAGGGACTGGAAACAAGGCCCTATGAGGAGAGACTGAAAGAACTGGGCATGTTTAGCCTTCAGAAGAGGAGACTGAGGGGAGATATGATCGCACTCTTCCAGTATTTTGAAGGGATGTCACACAGAGGAGGGCCAGGATCTCTTCTCGATCATCCCAGTTTGCAGGACACGGAATAATGGGCTCAAGTTACAGGAACCCAGATTCCACCTAAACATCAGGAAAAATTTCCTGACTGTCAGAGCAATAAGACAATGGAATCAACTACCTAGGGAGGTGGTGGACTCTCCCACTCTGGAGGCATTCAAGGTGCAGCTGGACAGACATCTGTCAGAGATGCTTTGACCTGGATTCCTGCATTGAGCAGGGGGTTGGACTCGATGGCCTTGTAGGCCCCTTCCAACTCTACTTTTCTTTGATTCTATGATTCTATGAACTAACACCATGAACTGGGCCTGGAAATGGACAGGCAGCGAATCGTGATCAACGCAATGTGCTCCAGCCAGCAAGTACCAGATAACAATCTTGCCGTAGAATTTTGGACCACCTGAAATTTCTGGAGACTATTCAAGGGGAAGCCCCACATTAAACACATTACAGCAGTCCAGTCAGTAGGTTACTAAAGCATGAATGCCCATAGCCAGGCTCACCTTCTCCAGGTGCAGCAGGCACGCCAGCCCAAACAGGTAAAAAGCACTCATGGCCACGGCTGCCACCTGAACATTCAAAAACTGTGCTGCGCACCTGTGTCTTCGGGAGACTGAGATCCCATCCAAGGCAGGTTGTCTGCCTGTCTGTGGGCTGATTAATCTCACAGCTAATAGCACTTCCACCTGAACTGGACGATGTTTCATATTGTTTAACCACACATAGTCCTTCACTGGGCCCAAACAGGAATCAAGGGTTTCCCCTGCCGCCCTAGAATACAATGTAAGTGAGAGATACAGCTGGTATCATCAGCACCCTGAAGACACCTCAGCCCAAATGATTTCCTCTGCAGGCTACATATGGGAGAGAAGACAGAACACGGTGGAACCCCATAAACCCATGGCCATGGGGCAGAGCAGCAATCCCCAACACCATCTTCTGGGACCTATCTCCCAGGTATTACCAGAGCCACTTAAGCACTCATGTATTTGTCCATTCATTTATTACATTTCCATGCCGCCCAATAGCCAAACCTCGCTGGGGAGTTTATAAAGATTAAAACCCTAAAATACTATAATGCATAACCAATGTACAAACATATAACAATTTTAAAACAATCAACAGTCAATCCCAGAACCTATTAAAAACCTTATGATGTGCTGACAAATGCCTGGGAGTAGGGGAAAGTATTAACCTGGTGCCAAAAAGATGGCAATGTTGGTTCCAGAATCAGGGGGCCACCACCAAGAAGGCCCTCTCCCTGGTCTCTGAATCTCCTTCGGAGGCACTTGGAGGAGGGCCTCCTATGTTGATCGCAGTGCATGGGCAGGTTCTTGTCAGGGGAGGCTCTTGCGACGACACGGTCCCTTCACACTAGGACCAGCCACATAAACCGTTCTCAGGCTAAGCACCAACACTTAAAAATCTGAGGGGAGGGTCAAATGAAACCTTTCCCCTACCAATGAGGGAAAAGATTAATACTGGTCTCTAAAGGCTCTATTTTAAATTTATGATACTGTGGGTACAAAGGGGTGTGTGTGTAGGTTTATCAGTAATGCAGGTTACCGGTAATAACACCAAGCTGACATGTAGGATTTGGGTAGCAAACAAAATAAAAATAAGTTTATTTTAATTCTTAGAATCTTAGTTCCAGAAAACAACTTTAAACCTGCCTACACCAAACACTTTGCAATTAACCTAAGTCCCTATAACTCTAAATACTTTCACTCTTCAGACAACCACTGATTTCTCTCAAAACTCCTGACAGACAAGACATGAATAACTGTAAGAAGGAAAAGACAATCACCCGACTAACCTAACTCCGAACACACTCTCAACACTCAACACACTAACTCTGACCTCACTCAAACACTCCTTATGCTCCTCCCCCCACCCTTTCCAAGACATCACAAACCACACCCACTCGGTTCAACATTCTAGACACACTAAACATACTAATGCAGACATACACCAGGGAACTGAATTGTGGGGTTACGCCACCGCGCTCAGTCAGGTATTGCGGTCCCAAGCTGTGCAAGCATAGTGACACCCCTCCACCCTCACCACTGCAAGTCGGCCCGAGGAGGATGACATGGTTAATGGTGCTGAATGCTGCCAAGAGATCCAGGACAATTAGAAGGGTCATCTCCCCTGCCTTTCTCCTGCAATAGATCAGCCATCGCTACAACCAAGGTGGTTTTAATCCTAAAACTAGGCCACAAAGCAGATGGAAAGAGGTCCAAATAATCAGATTTATCCACTCCCCCCCCCCGACTTAAGCATGAAAATGCACAGTTTAAAGTATGCATTTTGTGAACACTCTCACAAACTCAGGACCGTGTGAGCCTCTTCCGAAAACGGTGCTGCCGTTCACATCTAGGGTTGCAGATGGTGCAAATATGAGTTAAACATGAAAGAAAACAAAATTGTTGTACATACCCAGTGGAATATGACAGTGGTTCAGCAGCTCTCCTGTCCATGAGGGTGAGCAAAGCTGAGCAAGCTCAGTGCCCTTCAGTCCCGCACTGGCTTCCTTCCGATGGAGGAGTGAAAAGGTGTGAAGAAAAGAGCCTTTGGGGGGGTTCACACACACACACACACACACACACACACACCTCATGTGTGAACCGGCTGGGGTGGGGTGTGCATAGTTAGCGTGTGGAGAAAGGGGCCATTGGGGGTTCCTGCATGCATGCACACACACACACACACCTCCTCATGTGTAAGCCAAGTGGGGCCAGTTGAGGGGGCTGGGAGGAAACGAAAGCCTCGGATAGGGCTTTCATATGTAAATAGTTCAGGCCCAGTAAGCCATGAGTCATGAGTTCCCTTCCCCCTGCCTGGCCAGGTGAAGTGCATTATGATTGGCTAAGAGGCAGCAGAGTTACAAGGAGGAGGGGAGGGGGGGAAGGTATATTTCCCAAAGCATGGGTTTTGGTCTTTGTTCTACCTGGCTGTGGTAATGGCGGTAAGCCAAGGACCCCAGGCAGCTCCTGATGAAATTAGCTGGATTGAGGGCTCTAGTAAAGGCAAGCCTTGTGGGAGTTTCACCCATCTCGGACCTTCGGGTAGGTGTGGTAATCTCCCTCGGGCAGCGAGGCTGTGCTGGATTTAACCCTTGAAGAGAACACCCTCAGGTAACCGGTGTGTGCCTGAGAGATATTAAGGAATCAGGTCTTATTGTTTTGCAGCTTTACTGTGTACTAAAGTGTCTCTCTCTTTATTTTGTGTGCTTCTCTCATTTCCCTAATCTTGTTGTAAAATGCTACCAGAATAAACCTTGTCCTGGTTTTACCCCACATGGGTTTTGTAGTACTCTGTGAGTTCAGTATCTAAATCCAGGTTACAGAATTGAAGGCGAGTCCCTGAACAGAGATCCAAGTAGGATTGCAGACAGCTGAGGCTGGCAATCTGGTACCTTGAGATCTCTGGGGGTCTTGGTTCCTTTGGAGTGGGAAAGGGTGGGGGTGTGGCGGGCCGGCCAGCCCCCCCCTTCCTCCACAAAAGGACTGAGGCCTCTCCTAGCTGAGGAAAGCCCAGGTGGAGTGAAGCAGTCGCCTCCGCTACCGGTTTTGGTGTGTTGGGCTTCTCCTGGCTGGGGAAAGGCCACGCGCATTGAAGCCTCCCTGGCTGAGGACCAGTCCTGCACCCAGCACCTCAGCCAGGGAAGCCCTTCGCATGCTGCTCCCCCGCACGACTGGGAGGCCAAGTGACGTGCTAAGTAAGGGGAAACCCCACGGTTACCTCCAAACACTGGCAGGAGAGCGCAGAGATGCCTCTCCCCGCTAGCCCCCAAGGGGGTGGGGTGCTCGGGTTTATCCACGAAGAACTCCCCCCGGGCAGTGCTGTCCCCGTTCCATGACTTGACAGGGCACAACTATAGTCTGCACAGAGTGGAACACAAGAACCATGGAACCATAGAAAAGTAGAGTTGGAAGGGGCCTACCAGGCCATCGAGTCCAACCCCCTGCTCAATGCAGGGATCCAGGTCAAAGCATCCCCGACAGATGGCTGTCCAGCTGCACCTTGAATGAATTAGCTGAAAAACCTGCACAGATCTCAGTGTCATGTCTGGAGTCTGCCTCTCATCTGCATGTGCTGTTGCGACAGTCCCTTTGTGCTGGGATACGGAAGTGCATTGCCTCCTGCTGCTGCTGCGCAGCTGTTCATGCACTAGTGCTCTCCTCAAAGGCACCTGCGTGCAAATTCTAGATCTGTTGCCGCTGCACCAGATCAGCTTCCTTCTGTGTGACAGCTGTGCGTACCCACATACACGCACCTCTGGGCAAGTTTTTTGCAGTCATTAAAGAGCCTAATCACTAACTTGGAGCAGTTGATTAATGCATAATCTTAATCATGATTACACAGTGTAATTGGCGTTAATTTGGAGAGCCAGTTAATTATGAAAATAATTGTCGCAGCTTTTCTGTTTTAATAAAATGGAAGAAATGCGCTTGGGCTATAAATTAAGCAGGGGATGTGGCCATCCCAAGGTTTCAGGAAATCCGCCTCCAGGCTTTTATCTTTGATAAGGAAGGCACATTTTAAATCAGCATGCAAACATTGAGGTGACTCAGGAGGCGTGCTAGAGGGAACCTTGCCTAGAGCTTCCACAAACAGATGGGTGTGGCTCTCAGTGAATGTTGGGCTGGCATCATTATGGGCAGGAGACCAACAGATCTGATCGCTGCTGCACATTCCGCTTAGTGCTCCCCACCCTTTCCAATGGGGTTGCGCATGATTGTGCCCCTTGGGTAACATATGTTCATCTGCCACCACTCTTAATGCCCCCCCTCCACCATTGTGGGGCAGGAGCCATTCCATGTCAGCTGATCTTGCCCTACGCTTTTGCTTTTACTGAAAACTACTGCCCTGCCCCATGTGCTCAGGCTGGGCAAGAATTATTTGTTTATTTAGAGCCAGTGTGGCGTAGCGGTGAGAGTGTTGGACTGGGACTCGGGAGATCCGGGTTCAAGTCCCCACTCAGCCATGAAACTCACTGGGTGACTTTGGGCCCAGTCACTGACTCTCAGCCTAACCTACCTCACAGGGTTGTTGTGAGGAAAAAATGGAGAGGACGAGGAGAAGGATTACGTAAGCCACCTTGGGTTCCTTGAAGGAAAAAAGGCGGGGTATAAATATAACAAATAAATAAATAAATAAATAAATAAATATATTATTGCAGAAAATCAAACAGCAGCCAGGCTGAAGCCTGGCTAAACAAAAATGTCTTCAAATGATGGCGGAAGACCATTAAAGAAGGGGTGAGAGAAATACTTGGGGTAGCAAGTTCCACATTCTGGGTGCTGGCACACAGAAGGCCTGTTCCTTCTTGCCTAGCAACTTAGCCAATATGGTGGTTGGCCAGACAGAAGGGTCTCTCCTATTGACTGTAGCAGATGGGCAGGATCATATGGGAGTAGACTGTTCCTCAGGTATCCAGGTTCTTCCGACAAGGGCTTTCAAGGTGATAACCTGCACTTTGAATTGTATGTTTGCACTACTGTCTTGTAACTTGGAATAAATAAATATAAACTCCTCCTTTTCCTCCCTCTATCTTTTCTTCACTTCCTTTCACCCAAGGTTCCCACCAATCTTCATTCAGTTGTCCCAAACAACCAACAGAGGCTTGCTCTTCTCACACAGCCACTAGTTCCACAGCATATGCGCTATACATTCAAAGACAAATTTACCATGTTTAATAGCAACTTATGGAAACAATGATAAAGCTACATACAAAAAGAAACCTGACATGAGGGGGGGGGATCTTCAGTCACCCCCCAGCTATCCCGCAGACCAACGTACTAATTGTCCTCCTCAGCAACTGCAGAATTCACGCTGGATGTCTCTCCAAAGGCTACCTTTGTATCCCTCAGCAGCAGTTTGGGTCAAACTGACTAAAAGCCTAACTTACTACAAAAACTGTAATTGCTGCCTTGCAATTCCCCTGACTCAGAACTGCATCAACAAGCAAAGCAGCTCTGAACAGGCAGCGTGCTGAGCACCTCCTCTCTCTCTCTCTCTCTCACACACACACACACACACACACACGTGCTTTTGCTGTGAAGGAATGTGGCACTGCCCCAAGGCAAGAAGCCCTGACTGAAGCAGCATCACCAACTCCATAGTGCAGACATCATAAAATCATAAAATTGGTGGAGGAAGTCAAGCTGCATGACTGAACTGCCCAAACTCACAAAGATCAAGCCACCTAATCCAACCAGCATGTGTCAAACTCCGAGAGCAGCTGGACTGCAGGCAGGGAGAACAAATACAGTATTAGTGGAAGACCGACAACCTGGTCTTCTGCGCGGGTTCAATGCTAAGGGGGTAGCGAGTCCTGGGGGCGGGCCTTCTCCGAGGTCCCCCAGCGACTATCACCCTTAGCCCAGAACAAAGGGATAACTTATAGCCACAAAAGTATCTTTTATAAAACAAGTTTATTTACAAAATTACCTTCACAAATCCAGACACACGCCAGCAATACAGCTTATCAGTACGGTACAAAGTAGCGAGCAAAAGCCTCAAGGACACCGTGATTTCAGGGCTCTCAGCTAGTTAGTTCAGCTCGGGCTCCAGCAGAGGCCCGGTCAACCACATGCTGCTAGCTGGGTTCCCGGCGGAGGCCCGGTCTACCCAAGCGGCTAGCTGGGTTCCCGGCAGAGGTCCGGTCTACCCAAGCGGCTAGCTGGGTTCCCGGCGGAGGTCCGGTCTACCCAAGCGGCTTGTGAGTGATTTCAGCTTGGTTTCCCGGGGGTCCGGTCAACCCAAGCGGCCAGTGATTTCAGCTTGGTTTCCCGGGGGTCCGGTCAACCCAAGCGGCCAGTGATTTCAGCTAGCTGGAGCACGCCGGGTGCTGCTACCCGGGGTTGCCGATCCCTTCGTCCCTTGGCTGTCTCCCCCCCCCCCCGGGTCTCCTTCCCCCCTCCTTGGTGAGTGTGTGTGTGTCAGAAAGGGGTTTTAGGTTGGCTTTCTCCACAGTATTTTTCCATGTATAAGACTATACTTTTCCCTAAAATTGTTAGACTAAAAATTGAGGGTCGTCTTATACACGGAAGTAAGCCGAGGAGAGAACCGCACAGTTGCAAAACTGCCCAGTGGGGGGCGTCTTATACACGGAAAAATACGGTAACTTCAGGGGGCTCAAGGAAGTAATCCAGACCACAACACTACAGTGAGACGGGAGCTTGATGCTCGGGTGATCCTGCTGGCAAGTTTCAAACTAAGAAAAAGTGGGAAAAATTGGGGCTCATCCAAACTCTGCTATCAAAATGCAATTTTCCAAGTTACATTTCTCTGACTGAAGGATCAAACACAGCAATCACGCCTCTTTTCTGCCTTGAGAAACTCCAGCTTTATAATGCTGTGGTGGTGGTGGTGGTGGTGGTTGATGTCCTTTCAGGCCATTGGAGGATAACAAAGTATATTAATATTATCCACAAACACTAAGCAAACCCATTGGATAAAAAAGTGACCGTCACTATTTTTCAAGCAGGGACCACTTTGGATCCAAGCACCACCGCCAAGGCCACTCGGGGCCCTCCCTGAGCGGTGGGGGGTGGGCTTTCCTCTCCCGCACCCCCACCCCCGCCCCGTCGAATGGCAGCACTGAGCACAGGACTCGGCCGCGGGCCTCTGGGGGCCTCCCCCCCACCCCTCCCCTCCATGTCATCCAGGCAAGGACCCACCGGACAGGCACATTCCGACAGGCTCGCGTGGTCCTTGGATTGGGATGGATCTTCCCCCCATCACCGAGAGAGCGCCCTGCTCTGCTGAGTGCTGCAAAGTCTCCCAGCACGGGTCCCGGTGGCCCCCCTTTCTCGCCTGCACATTCAACTTCTTCCCCTCCAGGGCCTGCACAGTGCACCACTGCAGCTAGCCTATTGTGCTGCTCTTTGCCTCTTGGGATCCTCCCCAAGGCTAATTGCTCCTTTATTCCACCCACCCACCCACCTTAAAGTTGATGAGTGGTCGGTCTCTTGACTCCCCACCCCTGAGACCTCCTCCCCTAGCCCAGATCACAGCAACCTGCCTGCTGCTAAAGCAGACCACAAGGCAAAGCTCCAGTGCTCCTGCTGAGAGTGCAGCTCCTGCAAAAAGAGAGAGCGAGTGAGAGAGAGAGAGGCACAGAGAGAGAGAGGCAGAGAGAGAGAGAGAGGGGGAGGCAGAGGGCACCCACATTTGAGGAGTCTGGGAGCCGCCGGCGGTGTCCCTCAGGCCTTGGAGTGAGGAACAGTGGCACAGAAGAAACAGAAACAAAAATCACTTCTTGTATGGATTGCCTGTGTAAACAAGGTGAATAAGCTCAGCACAGACTATGGAAAGTGGCTCAGCAGAAGAAATACATCCCTTGCCCAGCTTCTTTGGCATAAACCTTGGCTCAGTGGGGGCCCCAAACAGGGAGCCACGAAACCAAGCTGTCCCAGCCAAGCACTATCTCCAATGTCATGAGCTGAGGGGGAATCTGTTCTCCCCTACTATTTACCCTATAAATAGCTTGGCTGGGACAGCTTGGTTTTACAAACATGAACTGTACAGAACAAGCTTCTGCACACAGCCCCGTTCAAATCGGCAGTCTCCAGTTCAGATCTCACCACTGTCATGAACTAAGTGGTCTTACTCTTATCCAAGCCACTCTCTCTCCCCAGCCAGCTTCAGTCCCTCTTCCGCTCCGCAATAAATGCCTGGCCTCACAAGGCTTCTGTAAGGATCACGGTGCTTGGAACGCTGCGCAGCGCTGTAGAAATGCCAAGTGTAAAAGGAGAGTTTCTATAGACTAATTTGGAGATGGTACTTAACTCCAGTAAGATTAAATAGAATAGATAATAATTGTTCTGCATTTTGTTGGAGAGGATGTCAGGAAAAAGGGACATATGCTCATATGTGGTGGAGTTGTAAAAATGTACTGGTTTTTTGCGAGAAGTTTTTACAGAAATATCGGAAATTATTGGTATTAATTTAGAGGTCTGTCTAAAACTAGCATTGTTATCAATAACGGAGAAACTTATTTGCGACCAAAATACGAAGGAATTAATTGTAAACTTGTTAACTGCGGCTAGGCTAATGATAGCGAAGAAATGGAAAGTACAACATGTTTTCCTAATAACAGACTGGTATAAGGAAGTCTGGGACATAGCCCTAAATGATAAATTAACTTGTAGCATCAAATGCAAAAAAGGACAGTTAAAGAAGAATAATTTTATGGATATATGGAATCAATCATTAGACTATGTATTAATAAAGGGGAAGGCGAGCATGCCTTGTCAGGATATGTTATATTTTTGGAATTTGGAATTCATTTGATCAAGGGGATGGAAGTATATTAATTGGTCCCTTGGAGGGTGTGGGGGGGTGCACTTTATGATTTATTGTATGCTGTTTATGTTATATTTTTGTGTTATTCTTGTATTTTGTTATATTTTGTTTTGAAAAGTAAATAAAATTTCTAAAAAAGAAAGAAAAAAGAAATGCCAAGTATCATTGGGCAATTGAAAAATGCCTTATGACTGTAGCTTATTGCACTCACTCTCTACTACTCCCATTTTGCAGATGGAGAATGCCAGCTGGAAAAAGCACCGCCCTGCCCAAGGCCGTGAAAGTAGTCTTTGGTGAAGGAGGGATTTCAGTTTGAACCCCCAAATGCAGCCTATAAAGCAGGGGTCCAACACCAATTTTGGGTGGGGGGCTGGATGACCCGCCCAGCCCTCTGCAGGCCCTACGATGTCAGGTAGGTGTGGCCACGTCCATCTGAAGTCATTTGCTCCGTCTGTAAAATGGATCATCCACCCAGTGCTCGGGCCAGGCTTTGCTGTGCACAGGAAGCCCCGTGCACAGCAAAGCCAAGCTGGCCTAGTCACCAATCACCATTACTCCTCAATGGACGAGCAACAGGGGCTAGGTCGGTCCTGCCCCATCTTTGCCACCCCACCTCCTTCCTGAACGGGGGGAAGAAAGCAGGGCAGGCAAAGAGGAACAGCCAGGCCCCCTTTGCTTCCCCGGCAGGTGCAAAGGGACTCTCGACAGGCTTCACCTGCCCAGCCTACTTGTGGGAAGGAGGCAGCTGGGCAAAGTGGAGTCAGGCTGCCCTGCACCTGCATCGTCACTGTCACCCTACACAGTGTGGGTGGGAGGAAGCGGCCCACGCCAGAAAGACGTGTTTCTTGTAGGAGTTGTAGGCCAAAAACATCTGGGGACCCAAGGTTGGAGAACACTGCCCTAAACATACGCTGCCTTCCCCACCCCCTGGGCACAGGAAGTGGTAATGCAAGACCTCACACAATCTCACAACTTGTCTAAATTCCACCAGGGAGGAGAGGAAGGATGTCATTTTACAACCTCCACAGCAAAACTGGTCGTCCTGGTCCAGTCAGGTGGAAGAGACTGTAGCCTGTGCATCAAAAGCCATTCTCAGTGAAGATGTCAACCTGTGAGAGGCAGGTCCTGGAGACGTTCCAAAGAATCTGCATTTTCCGCTGTGCAGGTTAACGTAGCGGGAGCATTAATGTACTCACCAAATAAGTTCATTTAAGTGAGAGGCACTGGGCCAGCCTGACGCATGCTCATGGCAAAGTCCCACTGGGCAAGTCACAAGGCTGTTTTGTCAAGTGGGAACCTGGGACAGAATGTCTGCTCATTGGCAAACATAAGATTAATAAGCTTATTTGATGTATAATTCAGTCAGGAGCAGCTATACTTCCCCCTCCCAATTGGGGTTGAACATTCCCCAATCTTTTGTCCCTCCTCCTAGGGATTGTCATATCATGAAAGAGACGGAATATTTGTCAAAATATGTAAAGGGCTGGTGTGGGGGACGACGACGACACAGGAGCCCGCTCATCAAATATTAACTGTATGCTCTTCTTGTATTTTAAATATCAATTGGCAGGCAGGTTAAGCACTTGTTCACATTCTCTGTTGGATTTCAAAAGTGGGCTAATTGCTCCCTGGAGTGCCTCAATCAGCAAATGAGAGAAGGCACTAATTAGAACCAGCTCCCCTTTGGATTGCATTGACCGTCAAAACTGTGGCAAGCAGTCTGGAAAGTTTAAAAGTTTCAGAGGGTTAGGAAAGAAGAACTATGCTGATGCACACATGGGCCTGGTTCACACAATGGCAATTTGTGTGCCAGTCACCCGTGGCACACACCCTACAGCAGCCCATGGGTTCTGGGTGGCTTGTTACCTATGGCAATAAGCCACCCTCGCCAGGTTCAACCAACACAACAAGCTGCGCTGCCAAGAGTAATTATGCTGATCTCCCTGGAGCACACAGCAGGGGAAATAATCTACCATGGCGATCTTGCAAACTGGGTCACTGGCTGAGTTCAGACAACACAATAACCCACACTCAAGGATTGAGTATGGGTTGTGTGTGAATTGTTGTTGAATCTTGGGTTGTTGCTGAACTGTGGGTTATCAGTGTTGTCTGAACCCAGCCACACTAACAAACCATGGTTTGTTAACCACAAACAGCCCACAGTTCACAACCCAACAACAAGCCATGGATTCTCTTCATGGTTGTTCGTGGTTGGCACTTTGAAGGGACTGCTCGTAGCTGTCAAAATGGGGACTGTGAATGCTGGCTGTCCCCCCCTCCAAAAAAGTTTAAAGTCTAAAGGGGGGAAAGCCAC
This sequence comes from Shinisaurus crocodilurus, assembly GCA_021292165.1. NCBI lineage: Eukaryota > Metazoa > Chordata > Lepidosauria > Squamata > Shinisauridae > Shinisaurus > Shinisaurus crocodilurus. The sequence goes on from CM037885.1 coordinate 39,027,091, forward strand.
AGTGAGCCCGAAACAGCTCACGGTGGTGGGGGAATGACTCGATCCTCCCGCGGTGTCCCCTAGGATACCCGCAGGAGGACTGAGGGGGGAGGACGGGGCCAGCAACCCATGGTGACTGGTGAGTCTGATCGTCTTTCAGTCTCATCGTGGGTTGCTTGCATGTGTCTTATTGACATGATGGATCAGCATGATGTGCAGACGCAGCCAGTGCCATCTCTAAAAGGGACTGGACAAAGCCTGAAGCAGCCAGTCTCTTGCACCTGAAAGCAGCTTCCCAGGAAGGGCTCCTTCCCAAGTACAGACGTGAAGTCCTGGGGATAAATCAGAAAAAAATGGGGGGAACCAGAAAAAAGAGAAAAACAACAACGCTTCCCCAATTTCTTCCAGGGATTTTTGGAAAATTTGGGGGGAAATCCCCCCCAAATATTCCCAGTCCCCCCCCCCCCCCGAAGCCTTCCGATTTCTATTCCCAAGCAGTGGCTTCCAGCTCAAGATTCAGCTCTCTTTGGAAATGTGTCAAGCGTCTGCAGGCAATTGCTTGTCACTGGCAACATGGGAGAAATGTTGTGTCTGAAAGCAAACCTTGAACTTCAACACTGCTCAGCATTTTTCAGCATTAACTCTCCCTACTTCTCATCTTGCCAGTTTAGCAGACAAATTGTTAGCCCAAACGCCATTTCTATAAATTGCTCATTATTGTTGCATTTACAGTGGCAAATCAAGTTCCTCTGAAGCTCTTACTTAAAATAAAAAGATGTGAACAAAACCAAACAAGCTTCTGCTGAGGGGAGGCATTCATGGACTCTTAACTGCAGTGCAGCCTTTCTTCAAATATAAATCACCGATTGTTTCACTTTGGCAAACAGTTCCTTTTGATAACACCACTCTCTTCCCTGCTGATAGCGTTGCTAACACATCCAGACAGCATTTGAGGTAGTCTCCCATCAAAATAGTCCTGAAAGGAACACATGAAGAGGGCATGCAGGTTCCTCTCATCCCTAATCCATATGAGGCAGGAAGCAGGAGAAAGTGGAAAAGGATTGACCCAAGGCAGAAGAGCCCCCCTGCCTTGGAAAATGAACCATTCTGCACTGCTAACCGCGACAGAGGGAGAGGAGTGCTGTTAGGCGGGAAATTGCCAGAACTGAAATATTTTATCACCACCCCTGATAATAGTCTTGCAATAGCCCCCAAATTGATCTAGATCTTCCAGGTTTCAGAAGTGTGTGCAAAGACGGGGGGAAATCGGCCGACTATAACAAACAAGTGAATATTAGAGGCCTAACAATTACAGCAAATGTGGGGTCCCCTCACTTTGACAATCAGGAGCTCCTGTTTTTCCACCATCCCTCTATAATTAGCTTTATTATATTATTTTCCTTCTCTTAAAGTAAGCCCTGTAAAAATATATGTAAAGATCACAGCCAGCTTTCAGTTAAAGAGCAACCAGTTTTTCCTTTCATCCCTTTCCTGTTTCTCAAGTCAAGGACCAAACGAGTATGGTCAATTTCCCTAACAATTATCATTAATAAATGAAAAACAAAAAAGCAAAACAATATATATATATATATATATATATAAAAGGAAACCAAGGTATCATCCTCATAAAGACAGATGCTCTGATACTTCCAGAACAGATAGAAAGCTATAATTTGATCCACACATAATCCAAGGTAGCTGAAGTACAAGAAACATCTGGAAAAAAGGAACATCAACACTCATATTGAAAAGGACCTGATAGTAGGCCAGTGCTCCGGAAGAGAGCGAGTCAAGCCACATGCGTAACATAATGAAGGAACATGGGTGAGTCTCCCGGTTAACTTGGACCATCCTCAGGTTGGGAGAGGGGAGGATTTACCGTGGCAGCCAGGAACATACATCTGGAAAAGGCGAAGCCATACCTGTGATAGAGTCTGTTGCAGAGTGTGTATGCTACAGGGGCAAGCTTGGCAGTCTCGTGCACTGAACACATTGCTCCCAGGTGTGAGGGGCCAGACAGTCTGTGTAGCTCAGGCCCTGAAAGGAGACTTGACTGGTTTATCAGTCAAGTTCATTAAGTGTGACAAGGGAAGAATAATCCACTCGACCCCACGTGCCAGTTGTATTCAGCTGTCTCAAGCATGCAGGACTTGGTCGCTTTCTCTGATAAGAAAGGAGTCGTATTGCTGTCCCTTTAAATGCATAGTGAAAGCTCCTCAACCCTGCCACTTCAGCCTGACCTGGCTTAATATGACGGGACACAGTCGCAGATCTAAAGCAGAAGGCGGAAGGAAGCAGCAGCACGCTCTTCTCCAAGCCAAGTTGTCAGGGGGAGAGAGAAGCGCAGGCTGGGATTCAACGGCAGGGGCCCTGCCGCGCCTCTAAGACTGTCAGAGTGACGTGGTCGTTCCAGCTGCTGTGTAAATCCTTCAGCTACTCCATCTTCCCACAGCTCTCTCTTTCATTTATCAGCAGCGACACTGCAAGTGTAACTATTTCCAGAGGGGTGGCAGCCACATTAGTCTGTTGCAGAAAAAGCAATCAAGAGTCTTGTGGTACCTTAAGGACTAACACATTTATTTATTCTGGCATAAGCTTTTGTGGACACTGTCCACTTCATCAGATGCATTCTACTGTAAATGTAAAAGTTTACACACACACACACACACACACACACACACGTGTGTGTGTGTGTGTGTGTGCAGATTTTGAACTTTGATTTTCTCAAGAAAGTTGAAACTAACACGAGGCACTGTAGCACAGTGGCCTACCTTACAGAGTTGATGTAAATATTTCTCAGATAATGCATCTGAAGCACTTGGAACACTTTGAAGTACTTACTTTTAAATGTACTAATAAGATCAGAAATGTTTTTCTTTCAATGTTACCCACAACTACAGCGTATACCTTTTTGCACACATTTCTGTGTGTACTTCTATCAGTTTCCCAGCATATTGGTTCCCTAAAATTCAATTCACCAGAATTCTCTTGTTTCCTGTAGAGAATATCTTGAGGGAGGGTGGAATCTAATACTGGGAAAGGCGAGTGTTCACCATGCAGAAGACAGAGCAACCATTCTTGCACACAGCTCTTGAGGACATGCTGGCTTCTGGGGGCATGCTTGTCCATGCACCCCGGAGGAGGCTGAGCTGCGTTCCCCACTCACAGAGGCCGCTGATGGAGGGAAGCTGCCAAGCCCTCAGCCAGCCCTCTCCGAAAGGCCTCCAGTCCACATTCTGCCTCATCTGTTTGCATGCCGTGCCCCACATCCGTTTTACTGCCGTACACAGCAAGAGACTTCAGTCCTCTCACACTTGCTGCAGGGGGCACAGGAGTGCTGCTGAAATCTTCCCTAATGAGCTAAGTAAGGGGGAAAGGAAGTCACAGACTTTTTGCTGAAGCAGGACTCGCTCATCACCTAACCTTTGAACTAGGAAGCAGACACTTTGCAACATGAGATTCATTCCCAAATGTGACTACTCGGGTGTAAAGTGACCCCTGGATGCAAAGGAAAGAACTTTCTCTGAGGCAAGGAAACCATGGGAGGACAGTAGGTGTTCAAAAAGCCTCTCTCAGCTCAATGCCAGTGTTTTTATAGAATAAAATACTATAAAAATATAAAAACAATGGCATTGGGGGGACGGACGACAATTATTGCCTATTTGCCTATATTTGTATGTCTTTTATCCTGTATGCCACCTTGTGAGGGTTTTACCCTTAAGGGTGGCCTAAAAATCATATTTTAAATGAAAATAAAATTAAAACAGACACGTGCTTTTTGAAAAGGCTTCCAGTGTGCGAGGGCAGTTTCTTGCACATTTGGCGTGTGAATACACCTCTCCCGCCTGATGGCATCCCATGGGAACACGGGAGGCTGCCTCATACCGAGCCGGGCCCTGGGGAGTGGGTCCCTCTTGCCCAGGACTGCCAACACTGACTGGCAGCGGCTGCTCTCCAGGGTTCCAGGCAGCCGCCTTTCCCAGCCCAACCCGGAGACCCCGGGGACCGAACACGGGGCCTTCTGCACGGCCGAGCAGGGGTTCTACCAGACGTCGTGCACTTCGTGGGGCTCTAGGATGGAGCCCTGGTTGTCTGATCCCCTCCCACTCCACTGTCCCCTTACATTTAAAATATAATTATTCTTTCAAAAAGAACCCACCCACCCCCCTTGAGCACGGCACAGCTAGAACTGCTGCTGCTGCTCTGGGCCGATTCCCTGGAGCTTCTCTGAGATCCGGTCTGCCCCTGATTGGATCGCAGTTTCAGGCTTTTGCGACATGCTCCTTCCTGCCTGCCTTCGTTTCTCCTCCTCAAAGCAAACAGGTCCCTTTAAAATATGGCATCCAGTGGGGCTACGGCATGGTTGAACTTTCCATATTTAGACTAAAATTCACTCCCCACCCCCACAAAGGAGGAATAGAGGGGCAGAGAGCAGAGTCTGGGTGCCTGACTGGACAGCCCTGGATCCAACTGGTGTTAGACATTCTTGCTTCAGCCCTGGCACGCGTGGCTCACTTGCAAGCCATTGAGGAAGACTTGGGCTCCATTTCCTTCTCAACTAGCTTAGCAGACAGTGGAGAGCAGTAGCCAGCAATGAGACAGTGGTCATCTTTTATAATAAAATGCTGTTTGTGTGAGACTGTGCATGTGTTGTGTCTGCTGGGCAGCGGCCAGACATGAACTCCACCTCTGCTCACCTCAGATTCAAGCATCCTCAAAAAAAGGTATTTATAACTCATTTACTTTCACTCTTCTTCCTCTTCGTCTGCTGCTGCTATTTTTACTACACAATCCAGAAGTAAGTCTCATAACCCCTCATCTAGTTCCCTGCATTGAGCAGGGGGTTGGACTCGATGGCCTTGTAGGCTCCTTCCAACTCTATCTATGAAATCTATGAAAGTTCAATGAGGCTTACTCCTAGGTAAGTGTCTATAGGATCACAGTCCTACAATCTGTTCTGGTTGGAAGTTAAAATCAGTGGTAGTTCCAGGCTTTTAATGCTTGTACATTTTTTCCCTGCATTCAAAAAATGTAGGCAACTTGAATTAATGTTTTTAACTGGTATGTTTGATGTGGTATGTTATTGGGTGAACCGAAAACAACAGAATGAAATTTGATTGGGATACATGCCAAGTGCTTCACCTAGGGAGAGGAAACCAAATGCAGAGTTACAGAATGGGGGACACTTGGCTCAACAATACTACAAGTGAGAAGGATCTTGGAATTGTGGTGGATCACAAACTGAATATGAGCCAGCAATGCGATGTGGCTGCAAAGAAGGCAAATGCAATTTTGGGCTGCATTAATAGAAGTATAGCTTCCAAATCACGGGAAGTGATAATTCCCCTTTATTCAGCACTGGTTAGGCCTCATCTCAAAGGACTGGAAACAAGGCCCTATGAGGAGAGACTGAAAGAACTGGGCATGTTTAGCCTTCAGAAGAGGAGACTGAGGGGAGATATGATCGCACTCTTCCAGTACTTGAAGGGTTGTCACACAGAGGAGGGCCAGGATCTCTTCTCGATCATCCCAGTTTGCAGGACACGGAATAATGGGCTCAAGTTACAGGAACCCAGATTCCACCTGAACATCAGGAAAAATTTCCTGACTGTCAGAGCAATAAGACAATGGAACCAAATACCTAGGGAGGTGATGGGCTCTCCCACTCTGGAGACATTCAAGGTGCAGCTGGACGGCCATCTGTCAGGGATGCTTTGACCTGGACTCCTGCATTGAGCAGGGGGTTGGACTCGATGGCCTTGTAGGCCCCTTCCAACTCTACTTTTCTATGATTCTATGATTCTATGTATTCTGTGGTGAATGAATGCATGCTCTGCTGATCTTTTCCTGCTGGTGTGTAAAGACAGAATTAGGGGGACTGGCTGGCTGGCTGGCTGTGATATTTATCTTTCAACTGTATTATGAGGTGAGTGTGTGTATTCCCGTTTGTTCTTTTCCTGCTTCTGTGTAAAGCAGTCTGTGAAGACAGAATGGAGTGGGGAGAGCTAGATGTTTATTTATTACTTATTTATTTATTTATTGCATTCATACCCCGCTCTTCAGCCAAAAAAGGCTCCCAGAGTGGCTTACAAAGATTAATAATAAGACCGTCCTTGCCCTCAGGCTCACAATCTAGATGTTATATTCATGGGTCCATGCATTCATGCTGGCTGGGAGCTGTAAGACTTTTTTCTGTCTACGCGTGCATAGGATTGCACCCTTAATTATTTCCTCATCCCTCCCTATTCCTTTTTCCTTGTATGTCATATCTTTTTAGATTGTAAGCCTGCAGGGGACTGACAATTTTTTTAAAAATCCTCCTTATTTTATATATATATAGTCTGGGAGCGCCAGGTTGGGTATGTGCGTGCTTACAGATTCTCATCTTTTTTTAATTTAAATTTTTTATTTGTTTGTTTATTTATTTATTTCCTTCCTTCCTTAAGTGTTTTCAAGTATTTTTTATCCTGGTCCTCAGCCAAAAGTCCCTGTCCATCGGCTTACAATCTTAAAGACATGACACGCAAGGAAAAAAGAATAGGGAGGGATGAGGAAAAAATTAAGGATGCAACCCTATGCATGTCTAGACAGAAATAAGTCCTATAACTCCCAGCATTCCTCAACCATATATTAAAATATATTATCCTTTTCTACAAGAATATGGTGCTTATTCCAAAATAAATGTGTTTAGCATCAGGGCAGGCAGAAACAAACTCCATTTTATTTCTGCAGTCATAACCGTTATATAGCTTAAGTGAGTTTAAAGTGCAAAACAACACATGCTCAGAGTATTTTAAAAAAATATTTATCTCAGGGTTGCCAGTCAATTGTACAGCATGGGTGGGTGGGGCGGGTCAAGCGGGTGCTTCCTCACAGCTGAAGTGATGCACGGGGCTGTCTAAGGGGGGCTGGCTGGAGGGGGTGGGGGTGGGGTGGAGAAGGACCATCACGTCCAGGGTCGAAAATTAACTTGATGCACCCCTGGGCTGGGGAATTTATTGTTTATTTGTTACACTTCTATCATGCCTCTCCTACAAGGAGCCCAAGGTGGTGTACATGATATTCCTCCTCTCAATTTTATCCTCACAACAATCCTGTGAGGTAGGTTAGATCGAGAGGTAGTGACTGGCCCAGTTCATCCTGTGAGAAATGGGAGACATTTGCTGGGACTCCTCATGCAGCGAAATGTCCTGGGCCAACACTGGCTGTGTTTGTGTGCGTCCTGTTTGGCTGTTGTGTCTACATGAGTCAATTAGTCAGTCTATGTTGAGTTCTCTACCATTTATGTATTTATTTCATTATATTTATATCCTGCCTTTTTCCTGCAAGGAGCCCAAGGTGGCTTACATAATAATCCTCCTCCATTTTATCTTCACAACAACCCTGTGAGGTAGGTTAGGCTGAGAGTCAGGGACTGGCCCAAAGTCACCCCATGAGCTTCACAGCCAAGTGGGGACTGGAACCCGGGTCTCCCAAGTCCCAGTCCAGCACTCTCACCGCTACACCACACTGGCTCTCATTGGCTACTAGTCCTGATTGGCTCTATGCTACCTCCAGTATCAGAGGCAGACGAGTTGCTGGGGAACATGGGCGGGAGGGTGCTGTTGCACTCATGTCCTGCTTGTGGGATCCCACTGGGGCAGCTGGTTGGCCTCTGTGTGAACAGAATGCTGGACCAGATGGACCCTGGGTCTGAGCCAGCATCAGGGCTCTTCTGCTGTTCTCTACCATGGAAGAGAGATTAGTCTTTTGCTTCCAGGAAAGCATGGACTGAGAAATGCTTTTGCATTATTATTGCACAATGTTGACTCTCTGTGTGTATGCACACGTGTCGGGTGTGAGTTCAGTATTGGGGACACAGTAGTAGGCCTTGATCTGGCCCCACCTGGGCGGCTCTGAGATCTCATCAGAGGGCGGCGTCCTCAGCAGTGGCAGCGTCACGGTTTTGTGTGGTTTTGTGATTTCCCCCTCCCCCACTGTGCACTTATGATCCTGAAGTCACTTGATTCTCTTGGAATGGGTGTTCTTGCTGGAACAGGACAATGTGGGCCCAAAGGAGTGCTTTTGTGTGGCTCTGTGATTTTCCCCTCCCCTCCTTTGCATGTTCATGTGCCTTAGTTTTCCCTTTCTGTGGTCTGGGTTGCTGGCTGTTGGGGAGTCAAAGGCTGCTCCACCTCCGGTGACCCCTCGGCTCCGCCTCTGCTGATCCAGCCTCTGCCCCACCAGTCAGACTGGCCACCAGCATCCACTGTGCCCTGCCACTGAGCCATGGGTCCTCCCACCCATCCCTCCCTTTCAATGAGGAACCACGGATGAGCACCCTTTGAGAAAGGGCTTTCAACAAGCTGAGAATCTACCTGGTGGAATCATCACCTGGCCGGCACTTCACTTGTGCTGATCAAAATGCCATCGATGCATTGCTTTAATTGAGATAAAAGATAAACTGATCACGTATCTCCTATCTTTAAATATGGGTAAAAAACAGCTGCCAGAGGTGTAGTTTGGATCAGGAGCACAAAGGAGAAGATGCTTCAACCCTTCCCTTCCCCTGCCCGTGCTGCTGCTTCCCAGTAAAGGTGTTATCTGCTACCAAGCTGCTATCTGCCTGTTTAGGAAAAGCAGATGTTTGCAACAGATATGTTTTCCCCTACAGGACACACAACAAATTCGGGCGGGGGGGTGCGATGTTTATCAGGAAAAGAGCATAGAAAGATAACCCCCATCTTCCCACAAAGCTACAGTCCCAATCCGAAGCCACATTCCAATAGCTCAGTGTTCTCCAACCTTGGGTCCCCAGATGTTTTTGGCCTACCACTCCCAGCATGCCCCAGCCAGGCCAAAAACATCTGGGGACCCAAGGTTGGAGAACACTGCAATAGCTGCTTTTTACTAAGGTTTAAAGAGGAGCGATCCAGTCACAGATCTCCACGGTCTGTGTTTGGCCCTCCGACTAAGGAGATGTGGCTGGAGCAGCAGCTTCACAGGTGCAGCAGCCAAGCAGAAGCAGGCTGGACGAGGGAAAGGCCCCATCTGCCAGGATAAACCGAATCCACATGCCCCTTATTGGAGCAGCAAGCAAGGGGTCAAGAGCAGCTGCTCTCATTGAGACTCCAGGCGGGGCCACCACTGCCTCCCAAAGGAGGGAGGGGTCAATCTGCCAAGCTCTATTTCACTCAAGTTCTCATTTTTTTTCCACAGCTAAGTTTGTTCCATCCTATTTCTGCATCCAATTGCAATTTTAAAAAAAGTCCACATGTAAGTGTGTGTGTGCATTTTTGTGTGCATTTTTTGTACATAGTGGCTCAAATGTATGCATTTTTGTGTGCATGTTTTCACACAGAGTGCAATTTTGGTACACTTTTTCCTTTCAGAGCTGCACCACAAATTTCAGAAAAGTGCAGATTTCAAGATCTAGCAGCACTCCGGTTTGTGTTCAGGTTTGGTGAAAGTGAATTTGGTAAGTTCACAATGAAATGCAAGTCAAATTAATTTCTCACCTGTCCCTACCCGGAGGACCAGCTGGGTGCAGCTTCCTACCCCACCCAGCCAGCAGATCTACAGTGTCTCTGGGTCAGTGTTTCTCAACCTTGGGTCCCCAGATGTTTTTGGCCTACAACTCCCAGCATGCCCCAGCCAGCTATGCTGGCTGGGGCATGCTGGGAGTTGTAGGCCAAAAACATCTGGGGACCCAAGGTTGAGAAACACTGCTCTGGGTTTCAAGCTGCTCTCAGCCAATTAAACATCCGAGGCTTCCTCAGTGTGCTCTGAAAATGGTGAGCTCCAGAGTGCCTCTTGTGGAGACCTCAGCTCAGCTGCGATCTGCTCCAGAAGGTAATGGGGCAAATTACGGTAGTTTAGGAATTCCAAGAGGACAAAGCTGAGTGGAAACCACAAGGCATGTCACCACCATCCTCTTCAGAGGATGGTGAACAAGAGGGGAAGAAAAGAAAGAAAGAAGGGTTAGTTTTTTTCTTCACCACCCTGTTTTACACACTCCTAAAAGACACTCTCTTTTTTGTTGCTCATTTTGGCATTAAACATTCTGTTTTCATTATATTAGATATTTCCTGTCACTTAGGGTGACAGTATTCTCCTGTGCACAAGCCATTTAACAGATGAGCAGTGAAGTGGCAAAGGAACTACATTATTAATGTTTCTGGTTAAATTAACTGATTAAAAAAAACACATACACCCTAGGTAAAATGTACATATCAGCACTTTATGCAGGCTAAATGAGAAATTAATGGAATATGGCGGGTGATTTTGTAATGAACAGCAGACAGAAACTGCATGGAAAGGTAATGGAATTTACATGTTAGGTATATATAAACAGGATGAAGGTGCAGACGGAGAAGTTCCAAAAGAATACTCAGTAGCTTGACACCTCCACCAACATTTGATGGCAAGGGAGGAAACTGAAGTCAAGTCAGCTGCATTCTGCAGTAGGAATCTGGAATGTTCCTACCCTCTCACTTCAACTCTGAGCCCAGGCAACCTATTGGAAAGAACTTGGATGCGTCATTCAAAAGATGCCCAACAAAACAGAACCTGGAAAGATGCAAGAGCAACCTGCTCTCTGCATACCATTCTCAGCCTCTCTTGCTCATGGGGGAGGTTCACTCTTCTTTGTTTACCCGACCATAACTCCACTGGTTAAATGCTTTTCTTTAGAAATTAGGTGGACCAGAGAAAGAGGAACTCTTTCAAAGAGGAACTCTTGCAGCTTGGCTTTCTGTCTGACTGCCAAAGGCTCCAAAATGAGGCTGACAGCTCTAGATAAATACGATGCTTTGCTGGGGATTATAACCAGGTGTAAATCCTGGATATTTGAGCCACAACAAATGCCATGGCATGAAAAGACCCGGGTCTTTGCCTCCCTGTCATGTAGCAACCCACTGGGAGTGGGGTGGGTGGGAGGGAAACTGAGGCGTGATGTTGCCAGGCTGCAGCCCCTTCTACACCTGCCCTTCAGCTTGGCAGCCTCCATGTTGGCATCACAGCTCTCCCATTTTTAGCAAGTTTGACACATGCTTGGCTCTGTCTCAGATGGCTGCCCGTCTGCCATCACACTGCAACTGCATGCCAATTATGAAAAACTGTCACAAAACACTGCTGTTTTCCCAGGACTGCAAACTGTAACCTGGGACTTCAGGGCTGCCAGTGGAATCACGGAAGCAAAGAAAGAAAAATACAAGGGGCAAAACACAGAAGATAAGACAGCAGGAGAGCGGAAGGGAGACTCCATGTTTCCAAAGACAGGGTGGCAGGAAAAAGATGCTCTGGGTTCAAGAGGAATGGGTGAGGGCAGCAAGGTGGGCAACAAAAGGAAGCCAAGAGCCAGAACCAAAGACCAGCAAGGGGCATGGGACATCTTTCAAAGCACGACCCCTCGTTGCTGTAATGGTGAGGCTGCGGCTTTGCGTCTACAAAGGCTTGCCAAGAGCCACTCACCTGCAGAGAGGGTAAGAAGGATCTCCAAGGAACCAAGTTTGGTTCCTTTTCTTTTTAGGCTAACACAGGCAGGCTGTTGCAAGCCGAGGCATAATTTATGTATTGCATTTTTATCCCAGCCTTTCGCCAAGGAGCCCAGAGCAGCAAACACGGTTCTCTTCTGGCACACACACACACACACACACACACACTGGTATCCTCAGAACAACCCTGTGAGGTGGCGTAGTCTGAGATGGGGTGACTGGTCCAAGGTCGCTCTGTGAACTTCACGGCTAACAGTGGGAAAGAACTTTGGTTTCCCCAGGTCTAGTCCAGCACCATGACTGTTACATCGCGTTAGCTCTCCTGTGAACTGGCGAACCTTCATTCCCTACCTTTGCCAAAATATGACCTCTCTCTCTCTCTCTTCTCTCTCTCTCTCTCTCTCTCTCACACACACACACACACACACACACACGCAGAGTTCTACACTCCTCACATTTGGAAGCCCCAGCTACTTTTGCAGCTTGGTGTTTGCTTGTGTGTTTAAATTGAAGTTGTCATTTTGACCTTTCTGTCAATGGCCCACTTTGCCTCTCAAAAAAATGTGCTGGAGAGCAACTCCTCATGGTGCAGGTGCACCATACAAGGATCCCCAATCAAGAAGAGAGCAGATCAAAGACCTAATCTCAGATCAAAGGCCTTCAGCACTGCTACAACAGAAAGTCAAATCAAGTTAGCAACAGATTTCTTGAGGATGTTTACATTACTGATTAGCATAAAACAAGATTAAAATGAAACACCCCCTCCCCAGCTTTCCTAGCATGCTTTATTAATTTGAGAAAACAAAACAAAACCCACACAACCTCATGAGAATATCACAAGATCAAGATAAGGGCCAGCTAAATGCCAAATCAACATTTAACTTTGAAAAGAGAGATGTCAAAAGAGAGCAACATTTCTAAGGAGGCTTCACTGACACAGACTGAATGTAAGTTCATATAACTACGCTGGCTGGGGCGTGCTGGGAGTTGTAGGCCAAAAACATATTGGGACCCCAGGTTGGAGAACACTGCATTAGGTACAGAACTCAATACAGTTTGAATTTTCCTATGTATGTTTGATAAATTGAACCAGGGTTGTGACTGAATGCTTCACCATGCATCCTAACCAGCAGGCTGCTTCAGATGGCTAGGGAATCTTGTTCTTTGGGAGATCTTCAAGGGCAGACAGATGTTTACCTATCTGGGATGTTTTACCAGCAAGTCCTTTCCATTGTCACTTCAAGGATTCTATGGAAAAGCACAATTAAAAAAATAAAAATCTAAAGGATGAATGTGGATGTAGTTCTCCAGTAGATGAAGAGATGGTGGTGATGGAGAAGTAGCTGGAAAGGTACAATGGCAGAAGGGACTGGGTGGGAAAGGTGGTAGACTTGGCCTCAGCACACGTAGCTGGATATCTGGAGATATATATCTGAATAAGTTGTGGCAATTCCAGTCCCACGGGCCAATGCGGAAGTGACCTATGACTCAGTGTCCTAACTGAACTCAGTGGTGAAAATGAATTACATATTATTTTGCATGAACGTTTGCTGGTATTCCAAGTAGGGACGGGGGGAAACATTCATTTGGTTTGCATTTTAATATGAACTGACCTAATTTATACTTTCTTAACTAATACACAAACTAGAATTATTACTGAGTTCTTGCACTGCTCTGTATCTTGCGATGCAATTCTCCGATTTAAAAAAAGTGTATAAAATGCATACATTTGGGAAGCACACAAAATGCATACATTAAGAGAAATACATACAAAATTGCATTCATTAAGAGAAATGCATATAAAAATGCACATGGATTTTAGTGCAGGCTGCTTACCAACATATTCACAAGCTGATGTGGAAATGGGATGGAATGAACTTGTGCTTGAAAGGTCAAATATAGTACAGGCCTGTGGCTTACGCTGGCTCAGCTTGTCCGAGCGTGGAAAGCTAAGCAGGGTCAGGCCTGGTTATTACTTGGATGGGAGACCCCTCCTCTAGTTTCCTGCATTGAGCAGGGGGTTGGACTCGAATGGCCTTGAAGGCCCCTTCCAACTCTATGATCTATGAATCTATAAGCGGTAGAAACCAGAACAGAAATTCATCCATTCCTAGCTCTAAGTAATAGAAAATGTGGGTAAGATAATTTGTAAGTGTGCCATAGATGTCCCACCCACTTTGCCACTTATAGCAAATTGCAGTTTGAACATTGTTATAGTATTCACAAGACCAACTGTTTTGGTATTGTATTGGTATACCAATTGTATAGTATTCACAAGACCAATAAAACAAAATCTAGTGTGCTGCAATTTCAGACCACTTCTGCCCTTCTCCTCCAGTTGTCTAGTGGACAGGAAGCAGGCGAGCTCTCTCACACAGAACAAGCCAACACTGTTTGTGAATGGCAGGCTAATTTTGCAACAAGAGATAAGAGTATCTGTGAAGGACTGCCAACCGGTCCTTTACTGAAGACCAGAGATCAAAGGTGCAAAACTGCCAGCCTTAGCTCTGCCGTCTTGACCTGATTCTCTCAGGGCCTTGCCCTTGGTCTATACACTGGACTTAGCACTGAACCACAGAGGAACCACACACACCGTGTGGGGTAAAACCAGGAAAGTGTATTTAAGGTAAACAGATTACAGTAAAAGGTGGGGAATGAGGGAAGAGGGAGAAAGGCGGGGAGACACTTTGGCTACATACACAGTAGAGCTACAAAACAACAAAAGCTAGTTCCTTTACTATATAACTACCCAGGCCTTACTCCTTTACCTGGGGTTTTTGTCTTCTTCAGGGCTTGCCTCTGCAAAAGCCCTCCTCCCGTGAAAGCGTGCAGACAACAACCCAAAAGCCACAGCAAGCAGTATATATCCCCCCCACCTTTCTGTAGCTTGGCTGTCTTTGGCCAATCAGGATGAACTTCATCTGGGCCAGGCAGGGGAGGGGTGGCTCTTTGCCGCATTTGCATGCAAATAGCTGTGGCACCAGCCGGCCATCAAAGACATGGGAGACTCAGGAGCCATCAGAGAAACTATGTACATTTTGCATTTCCCAGCCCCCAGCTGGGATTATACTTGTTTACACGTGAGGAGGTGTGTGTGTGTGTGTGTGTGTGTGTGGTGCAGGAAACTGACGCTTTTTCTCCACAGTATCCACTTGTGACTTCTGTAATGCCAGCCAACTTGCCCTGGGACCGAGAGACAGGAGAATATAAACCCAAGGTTGGAGAACACTGTGCTAGGGCCACAGCTTTAACGAGTCTTGCTTCAGACACACATTCCTGGCTCCATCTATCTCCCCACCCCCACCCCCAGTTGCTTCACCCTACTGCGTGGCAGCGCTGGACTTGAGAATACATCGAGAACACTGAGATGCGGCGTTTACAGATGATTTTCATCCCACAAGAACACTTTAAACTTCTACACACACTGGATAATTGGTTGAAAGCTAACAATTACTGGGCATCTGTAAAAGGGAGTCGAGTTTATTTCAGGCATAAACAAACTCTCCTCTGTAGTTTTATTAATCTGCAGTGTAGCCTTATTTATACAAAAGCCTTACATCCACCAGTCAGAGACAGAGTAGAAAAAACAAGCAAGCAAAAATCAAGGCAGGTCGGAATTGTAAACAAGATGGCAAGCTGCTGGGGGAAAAGTGTGTGTGTCCTCATTAAGGTTTACTAGAACGGCTGGGTTATTCCCTGGCCCTGCGGGTGTGTTATGCAAGTGTAGAGTCTGCCGCCATCTGGAAATGAATTCATTATTCAGAGAATCTCCATATTCCACTTTCTGGCCCTCATGGTCATGGAGAAAAGCTCGGAGGAGTCTCTGTGTTCTTCTTCCTCTCCCTGCCTTCTTCCCCCTCCCTCCAACCTCACTTTATGCCACAGAATTCCATATTACTTGAATGCTGGAACTGTCGATACAGAATTATGTTCATGAGTTTGTGTGTGTGTGTGTGTGTGTGTGCGTGCGTGCTGCGTGCATGCGTGCACGCACATGCACACGCGCGCGCACACCACACACACACACACACAGATTGGCTGTGCATGAATTATTCAGTTTGCAGATTTTTATCATATATAATAACAGTGAACTCCTCCAAGTGTGGACCCTCAGCACCATTCACACACAAGGGGGTAGTATTAGCAGGCGGGTAGTGGAGCGGCGGGGGGGCTCACAGGGAGGCAGCACTGGCACTTCCTTTTATTAGCAGGGACACTGACATCATCTGCCCCCCCCCCCCAACTTCCCTCTTAGCTTAGCTGTACCTGGGGAACAATTTATTGTTCCCTGCTGCAATGCAAAATATTTTGGCATTGGATCCTAAGTGGGCAATTAAGACCCGACAGCTTTACAAGAGACCTGGTGGAGATGAAAACTGCTAGCAATGGTGTGTTGATATGGCTTTTTCAGGCTCTCCTTGTGGGGCCTGGGCCTGGCTATGGGGTCATGGTGAGCACCTGCTCTTCAGAATTTACTGCTATAGCACTGGATATCAGTAGGCTCTGGGTAAGCTCAAGTTTGCAGAAGTACAAAAAGTCTTCAGGAGAAAGTCCTACAAAATGGAGGAAAGCCCCCAAACAGCCCAATGGGGCCGGAGCATGCTCCGTGGGCACAGAACACTGACTGACGGATGTGAAGGGGGGAGTGCTGGGAAAGTGGGGAATGGAATGGAGCGTCCTGGAAGAGAGCTGGCTGGCTGGCACACTGAACAGGAGCACACAGCACTGCAGCATTCTGTTGCAGGCTTCACTGTTTTTCAAAAAATGTTTGTATTTTTTGTATAGAATGTATGGGGTCGCCCAGGGTGGCTGGGTGACCGGCCAGATGGGCGATTAATAAATATAATAAATAAATAAATAAATAAATGGGGTCCTGTTTAGTGGGCTCATAGTTTTCTATGCCATATATTTTCCCAATTAACATTACAGCAGTGATCAGCAGATAAAGGGGGGCTTAACCCCACTCCCCTTGCAGCATTAGCAGGAAAAAAAGTCATAGTTGACAGCTCATTTATGCTACTTGATTCTTGTAGCAAAAATCTCTACATTTCCCCCAAAAGCTTCCTGAATCACCTGTGGGAATTGGGGAAGATGAACTCCCAGCCATGTTTGGCCAGGCAACAGATCATATTTTATGAACAGAGAAAGTTTTCTTATCCTGAAACAAACAGTTGGTTCATGCATATTATTATTGTTGTTGTTGTTGTTTTGTTGTTATTGTTATTAACAGTATTTGTGATTCCGGAGCAGTGAACAATAAAAAGACAAAAACAGATAAAAGAAACAAAAACAATACATTGAAAACAAACTAAAATTACATTGGTGGTTGAAGATCAGAGAAGGCTTCTAGGAACAAGGAGGTCTTCAGCTGGCGCTGAAAGCAGCACAATGTCGGTGCCTGCCTGACCTCCAGAGGCAGGGAGTTCCACAGAAATGGAGCCACCACATTGAAAGCTCTTCTCCTGGTGGACTCCAGTCGGGCCAAAGGTCCATGAGGAACCACCAGGAGCATGCCATCTGATGACCTCAGCGACCGGGCAGGTTAGTATGGGAGGAGGCACTCTCTCAGGTAACCTGGACCCAAGTTGTTTTGGGCTTTATATACAAGTACCAGAACCTTAAACCTGACCCGGTAGTGAATAGGTAGCCAGTGCAGTTCGTTCAGCAAAGGAGTTGCATGCTGAAAAGGGGCAGCTCCCAACAAAAGCCAAGGTGCTGCATTCTGCACTAGCTCCAGCTTCCGGAGCAGCCTCAAGGGCAGCCCCACATAGAGCGCATTGCAGTAATCCAGTCTTGAGGTGACAAGCTATCCCTGTCCACGAGAGGCTGTAGCTGGCGAACCAATCAAAGATGGCAAAAGACACTCCAGGCCGCCGCAGTCACTTGGGACTCCATCAACAATGATGGATCTAGGAGTACCCCCAGACTATGAACCTGATCTTTCAAAGGGAGTGCAACCCCATCCAGAACAGGCCATAAGCCTTTCTCCCAGACTCAGGAACCACTCACCCACAGCGCTTCCATCTTGCCAGGATTAAGCCTCAGTTTATTGGCTCTTACCCAGCCCATCACTGAGTCCAGGACTTGCACAGGCTCTCCTGATTCAGTTGTCACAGGGAGACAGCGCTGTGTGTCATCTGCGTACTGATGGCACGCGGCTCCAAATCCCCTCATGACTGCTCCCAGCGGCTTCATATAGATGTTAAACAACATTGGGGACAAGATGGTACCCTGCAGAACCCCATAGCACAATTGCCAAGAGTCCGAGGAATAATCACCCAATCTTACTATCTGAAATCGACCCCGCAGGTAGGACCGAAACCACTGTAACACAGTGCCTCCTGCACTTGCTTCGCCACAACCCTCTCAAGAACCTTCCCTAAGAAAGGGATATTTGCAACGGGGCGGTAGTTATCAAATTCTGTTCCTGACTCCCAGCTGAGCAGAAGCACAGGAGAGGCTCCAGCTGTTTTGGGGGCTGTGATAAGGCAAGCAGGCTCCCAGAGAGCGAGCGAACAGGGACAGCAAACAGGAGTTTGGCAGAGGAGTTCGGCATAAAGGGGGAGGGCCCTAAGAAATTTTCTTGATTGTTTGTTTTGTTCTAGTAACATGCACTTATAGACCAGGGGGACTCTTGTTGATATTCAGGGAAGGCAGGACAAGGCACCGCCCATTCCATTACGAAAAGAAAGGCAGAAACATAAAGGGAACAGAGAACTATGGACGGAAAGGAATCTGCAGTGATGGTGACCTGCAATGTGTGTGCAATGTTTGTTTTCCTGCCGGAGATCAACATGGCCTACACGTGCAACAAGTGCAAGCTGGTCACACTGTTGGAAGAAAAGGTCAGAGGACTGGAGCAGCAAGTGTCAACCCTCAGGAGTATAAGAGAAAGTGAAGAGTTCTTAGACAGACCAGTGGATCTACAAGCAGCAAAGCATAGTACAGAGCCAGAAGGGCAACAGCAGGATGAGGCAGAGTTGGAGAAAGCTGAAGCAAGGGAAAGTAACGTAGGGGGAACTCCCTGGAAAAGGGTGACTGTTAGGAGCAGAAGAACTAGAAGACATTCTGTGCCTGTGGAAGCAGTGGAGCTATGGAACCGCTTCCAGGTACTTGAGGACGAGAGCAGAGGACAGCCTGCAGAGGACGAATTACCGGGCACCCAACGTGACAGCGAGCAAGAGGCTGAAGGTCAGTCAAGTGGAGGCAATCAAACCAAGGCCTGGTTAAATAATAGAAGCAAAAGAAAGAGAAGAGTACTAGTAGTGGGAGACTCCCTCCTGCGGGGGATCGAAGCCAAAGTATGTCGCAAAGACGCATGGACTCGCCAGGTGTGCTGTCTCCCCGGGGCATGGATTAAGGATGTGACAGAGCAGCTGCCGAGGCTCATACAGCCCACCGACACATTTCCCTTTCTTCTCATCCACGTGGGTACAAATGATACTGCCAAGCGGAGTTACGAAGAAATCACAGCAGACTTTGAAGAGTCGGGAAGGGAACTCAAGAACTTTGGGGCCCAGATAGTTTTCTCATCCATCCTTCCAGTACTTGGAAGAGGAATAGAAAGAGAAAGAAAAATGCTCCGAGTGAATGACTGGCTACAAAGGTGGTGCCGACACAAGAGATTTGGATTCTGGCACCATGGGCTACACTTCCTGGAAGATGGACTGCTGGCAAAGGATGGGTTGCACCTCACAAGGACTGGGAAGTATGTGTTTGGTCACAGCATGAGGAAATTCATCAGGAGGGCTTTAAACTGAATCCAAAGGGGAGGGAGACATAAATTCGGGGGTAACAATGGAAGAAGGCCTCTGTGCCACAACGGCGGGAACAGCTCCAATGGTGCCCAATGATAGTCTACTACAAAATGTAGGAAGAAAGTCGGACTATAAAGCACATGGTCTTCAATGTCTCTATACTAATGCCCAGAGTATGGGCAACAAACAGAAAGAACTTGAACTCTTAATACATGAGGGCAAATACGACTTGATAGGTATAACTGAAACTTGGTGGGATGACTCCCATGGCTGGAATACAGCAACTGAAATTGAAATATAGCAAAAAAAATTGTTCAAAAAACCCAGAAGCAACAGAAAGGGAGGTGGAGTTGCGCTGTATGTTAAAAATACATATCTCTGCACAGAGATACAGGAAGATGAGCTTGGTGGCCCCATTGAGAGCATCTGGATTAAAATAAAGTGGGCAAAGAATAAGACGAACATGGCGGTTGGAGTCTACTACCGACCACCCAATCAAGGAGAAGACGAGGATGAAACTTTTGAAAAGCAAATTGCCATTGTTTCAAGGAGGCATGATGTGGTAGTAATGGGGGACTTCAATTTCCCTGATGTCTGTTGGGAGACAAATTCTGCCAAACATTGAAATTCCTGGGTTGTGCTGCTGATAACTTCCTCCTACAGAAAGTGGGGGAAGGAACTAGAGGATCAGCTATCCTTGACCTGATTCTAACCAACAGAGACGACTTAGTGGACAAAGTGGCAGTTTCGTGTGCCAGTGTGGTGTAGTGGCATGGTGGTGAGAGTGTGGCATAGTGGTGAGAGTGTTGGACTGGGACTCGGCAGATCCAGGTTCTATTCCCCGCTTGGCCATGAAGCTCACTGGGTGACTTTGGGCCAGTCACAGACTCTCAGCCTAACCTACCTCACAGGGTTGTTGTGAGTATAAAATGGAGAGGAGGAGGATGATTATGTAAGCCGCCTTGGGTTCCTTGCAGGGAAAAAGGCGGGGTATAAATTAATAAATAAATGAATAAATAAATAAATAAATAAATTTCGGGAACTCTGGGGGAAAGTGACCATGTTATACTTGAGTTCTTGATTCTACAGGAAGCAAAAGCAGAATGTAGCCAAACGCATACCCTGGCTTTTAGGAAGGCCAATTTAATAACTCAGAACAATGATAAGTAAGGTCCCATGACAAGCAACTATAATGAGAAAAGGAGCCCAGGAGGGGTAGGAGTTTTTAAAAAAGGAAATTCTAAAGGCACAATGGCAAACAATTCCCACAAGGAAAAAAGGCAGAGGGCAACAGAAGAAGCCAATGTGGCTTCACAATAAACTCAAAGATGACCTGAAAACAAAAAAGGACACATATAGGAAGTAGAAGGAAGGACAGGCTACAAGGGAAGAGTACAGGCAGGTAGCACAGAACTGCAGGAATAGTGTCAGGAAGGCTAAAGCTGAGAATGAGCTGAAGCTAGCGAGGAATACTAAAAGCAAAAAAAAAAAAAGCCTTCTTCAGATACGTGCATAGTAAAAGACAGAGGAAAGAAATGGTGGTTCAACTACGCAATGAGGACAGCAAAATGATAACAGATGACAAAGAAAAGGCAGAAGTGTTCAATTCCTATTTTAACTCGGTCTTCTCCCAAAAGATGGTCTATGTCCCCGCTGGCAAACCTGAAGTACAGGCTGAAGGGGCAGGATTGCAGATTCAGATTGATTGACAGGGAAATGGTCAGGGAACACCTGATTACTTTGAATGAGTTCACCTCTCCAGTGCCTGACGAACTGCATCCTAGAGTAATAAAGGAACTGGCAGAAGAACTCTCAGAACCACTGTCTACTATCTTTGAGAAATCATGGAGGACAGGTGAAGTGCCAGATGACTGGAGGAGGGCAAATGTTGTTCCCATCTTCAAAAAGGGCAAGAAGGAGGAACCTGGGAACTATAGACCAGTCAGTCTGACATCAATCCCTGGGAAAATTTTAGAGCAGATTATGAAGAAGTCAGTCTGCAAGCACCTTGAAAACAATGCAGTGATTACTAGAAGCCAGCATGGATTTGTCAAGAACAAATCCTGCCAGACTAATCTGATCTCATTTTTTGAGCAGGTAACCTCCCTTGTGGACTGTGGGAATGCTGTGGACATCATATATCTGGACTTCAGCAAAGCTTTCGACAAGGTGCCTCATGATATCCTGATTAGCAAGCTAGCTAAAAGTGGGCTAGATGGAACAACTATCAGGTGGATCCACAATTGGCTACAGAATCGGACTCAAAGAGTGCTTATCAATGATTCCTTCTCAAACTGGGGAGAGGTAATGAGTGGGGTACCACAGGGCTCGGTCCTGGGCCCAGTGCTCTTCAACATTTTTATTAATGACTTGGATGAGGAGGTGCAGGGAATGCTTATCAGATCTGCAGATAACACAAAGTTGGGTGGAACAGCTAATACTCTGGAAGACAGAAACAAAATTCAAAGCGATCTCGATAGGCTGGAGCACTGGGCCGAAAACAACAGAATGAAATTTAATAGGGATAAATGCCAAGTGCTGCACCTACGGAGAGGAAACCAAATGCAGTTACAGAATGGGGGACACTTGGCTCAACAATACTACAAGTGAGAAGGATCTTGGAATTGTGGTAGATCACAAACTGAATATGAGCCAGCAATGCGATGTGGCTGCAAAGAAGGCAAATGCTATTTGGGGCTGCACTTAATAGAAGTACAGCTTCCAAATCGCGGGAAGTGATAATTCCCCTTTACTCGGCACTGGTTAGGCCTCATCTTGAGTACTGTGTCCAGTTCTGGGCACCACACTTTAAGAAGGATGTAGACAAACTGGAGAGGGTTCAGAGGAGGGCAACAAGGATGATAAAGGGACTGGAAACAAGGCCCTATGAGGAGAGACTGAAAGAACTGGGCATGTTTAGCCTTCAGAAGAGGAGACTGAGGGGAGATATAATCACACTCTTCCAGTACTTGAAAAGTTGTCACACAGAGGAGGGCCAGGATCTCTTCTAGATCATCCCAGTTTGCAGGACACGGAATAATGGGCTCAAGTTATAGGAAGCCAGATTCCACCTGAACATCAGGAAAAATTTCCTCACTGTTAGAGCAATAAGACAATGGAACCAATTACCTAGGGAGGTGGTGAACTCTCCCACTCTGGAGGCATTCAAGGTGCAGCTGGACAGCCATCTGTCAGAGATGCTTTGACCTGGGTTCCTGCATTGAGCAGGGGGTTGGAGTGGATGGCCTTATAGGCCCCTTCCAACTCTTCTATGATTCTATGATTCTAAATACCATTTGGTCCAGAGTGGGTTTTTTCAGGAGTGGTCACACGACTGCCCCCTTAAGGACAGCAGGAACCACCCCTTCACATAGAGATGTGTTTACCACTCCCTGGACCCACCCAGCCAACCCCCCCACTAGCTTTTATTAGCCAGGAGGGACAAGGATCGAGAGGGCACATGGTCAATGGCATTTCTGCAAGCACCTCATCCACATCATCAGGCCGTAGCAACTGAAATTGATCCCACAAAATTGGGCAGATTGTGCTAACAACAGCGTCAAGTTCGCTGCGGAGATGAGCGATTTTGTCCTCAAAGTGCGACGCAAAATGGTCACAGCGGGACTTTGAGGGGACCTTGGCCCCATTTGCTGGGGAGAGTGTTAACAGCCCCTGGACCACCCGAAAGAGCTCTGCTGGACGGCTACTCGAGGACGCAATGGAGACAACAATGTAATAGTAATAATTATTAGATTTATTTTATTTAATTTAATCAGTTGTATATTGTGTATTTTCCATGCTTAAAAAAGCCTTGGGGCAACTAACAAGAATTTAAAACAGAAATAAAATTCCATTAATAAAATTAGTTAAAAATAAACTACAGAAATAAGTATTATATAATAGCAATTACGGTACTAAGGCAGTCTGGGATAAAATTTGCATCTCCCCAAATACTTGCTGGAATTGTAATGTCTTAACTGGCCTCCTAAAATCCAAACGCGGAGAAGGCCTGATGTCGGGGCTGGCTCCCCAAAGCCCTCAAGCTCCGACTTCCTAACTCCAAAACAGCACTGGTCAGATCCCATGGGAATGGATTCTGAAACGGAAGGGGAGGGGAGTTAGAGGAGGAGTTAGGAGCAGAGCCACACACACACCCTTGATAATCCGGGCCCAGCTGCTCTGTCAAGGCTGCAGCCAGAGGAGGGGGGAGTAGAAGAAGCATCCCTGGAAAGAGAGCCCCCCCCCCCACGGGAGGGGAGGAAGAGCTCCCAATGGGAGGGGGGAGCCAGCCTCTGTGACAGATCCTCACCTAAGGAGGCAGGAACAACTGGCCTCTCTTCATCGCTCTGCTCCATTGGCTAGCAAGACTTTTGACCTGCCCTAGGGGCGGAGAAGGTTCTCTGGTTTGAGCTTGGAACACGCAAAACTCCTCAGTGCGGAATCAACTGTTCATCATTCCTGACCTCCCAGTGATGGGATAAAGGGTCCTTGAATTACTTTCTTTACTTTTGTGTAATGCTTTTCTGCAACCACCTGAGTTGCCCTGCTTTTTACTCAATAAAGCTTTGCAAAGGAACCCGTGAGCTGTGCCTGACATTCTGGCTGGCGGGAGGGGAGTAGGAGCGAGAGAGAGGCACGACACCTGCTGAGCCTCACCACGGAGGAAGAGAGCTCCACAGGAAGAGAGCCAGGGCACCGCACCCAGATGGAGCCAGCCAACCTGGCCTCGGCCGGTGCTGACACCCGGAGGGCTCTGTCTCACGATCAACATGCCTAAGAAGAGGCATGGCAGAAGAGGCATCTCTTGGAATCTTGGCATCTCTCCCAGAGGTGAGCAGAACACGAGGCCTGCTCCTGCAATGCTGCCTCCTGCATGGTTATGGAAGGCAGCCAGGAGAAACCCAGCACAAAGGACCATCATTCTATCCTGCTAATTTTCATATTATTCATCAGTCCAGAGACAGTTTACGAGTCTGCCACTTTTCACACTTCCCGAAATCCTTCTAATTAGAGATGCCAGGTACTGAACCAAGGACCTTCTGCAAGCAAACCAGGTATTCTTACCACCAGTGAGCTATGGACATTCTGTGAGTCACCAGGACGCCTAACCTGGCTGCCTTGAAGTAAGCCTGAGCACTGGGTTTATCATGCCAAATTTTGGTAAGATGTAGAACTGGATTGTTAGAAAAATACTGTATCACTTTCTCAGACCTGCTGGGGTGTGGCGGGAGGCTTATAATAAAAAGCCTGGCCTGGAAAATGTACTAGACTGGATGTAGCAAAACTTACCAGACAGTGAGCCTGGGAAATGGAATTCAGCCCAAAGAATCAACCCCTCCCCCACTGACTCCTCGTCTGCCCCAAATATTTACCAGTTCAGCTTGATCAGATTGCTTCTGACAAATGCTGCCAAGGAAGTCAGAATATCTCCAAGCTGACGTTTGCTTTCCTTACAAGACAACAAAATGGATAAAACAAATTCCATCCAAGCATCACCAGCTCCCAAGCACAATTTGACTGGTTATTGCAATATGTCGTTCAAACGGTAAGAACGAAAAGGAGAGGAGGAAGAAGGGGGGAGAAAGTGCTGGCAAAAATGAGAGAAAAGTTTCTGTTTAATCCCATCCATTTTCTGCAGTCAACCCTTTATGAAGGCAAAGATCAAAGGTCCATAATAAGATTTCAACATGTTTCAAAGGGACTAGCGGCACACTGAGTAGACTTGAGGTTGCTGTGCCAAATGGTTGATTAAACTGCTATGTCCTGCTATTGTGCCAACAGTTCGGGGGGACTGAGATTCAGAGCCCTTATCTTCCATCTCCCGGTAGAAAATATCAGACTTTCCAGAGCCTAGATTCTGGCAACATGCCACCAACGGGTACAAGCACAAAGCTTGAATGACGCAGTGCCAGCCATGCTGATGGTGGAAGGGTGGGTGGGCAATACTCTAGGACTGGTATCAAGCCCCCCACCTATCAAAGTCCCACAGTGTTTGTTTATTTATTTAATATATTTATTTACCGCCCATCAGCCCAAAGGCTCCCTTAACCAACCCAAGCCCCTTAAACCCAAGCACAGCAGCTTTGTCGTGCTTGCCCACTGCGGGAAGCCAGGGAAGGTGCATGACATCCCATCCCCACTGCACAGATTGCCTCCAGGTTTACCATAGTCCAGGAATGCTTCCCCACTAGAGCCCTCAAGATGCATCGAGTCTGCAAGAATGGAAAGGAACTAAGCGACCATCTACTTCAATCCCCTGCCCAAGGAGACAGGATCCTGCAACAACCACAACCACAACACACACACTTCCCCATCCACCCATTAGGAAACAGCTGCTCTGCAGAGAGAGAAAAGAGCTCCAGATGATCCATGATTTGGAGTTGCTGACAAAAGCAAAGTATATCAAGTGGCACAAATCAGTCTAACATAACACAAAACCAGAAGAAGTAATAACTGTTAGCATTTTTATGGTTCTTAGGACACTCTGGAGGTCTTCACATGCATTAAAATCAAGGGATTTTACTTCTTTGCTGAAATGTTCGCATCCCCCTGTTCTACAAGAGCCATCAAGGCATAATCCCAACCATGATTCTGCAAAGTAGGTCAGTCAATGTTATCGTCGTCACATCTTGCTTGGGAGGCTGGTGGAGAAAGATTTCATAGATCATAGAGTTGGAAGGAGCCTACAAGGCTATCGAGTCCAACCGCCTGCTCAATGCAGGAAACTATAGGAGGGGTCTCCCATCCAAGTAATAACCAGGCCTGACCCTGCTTAGCTTTCCACGCTCAGACAAGCTGGAGGCGCAAGGACACCAAGTGGGTTTCTGGCAGAGGTGAGATCTGTACCGGAGGGCACAATCTTACATTGAGAGAGAGAAAAGACAACTGCCAGCATGCCCCAGCCAGCCATGCTCTTGAATGGATATATTTTATTCCAATGAGTTACCGTAATTACAAGTCTAGGGCTTGATCATCAAGCCCAGCAACATCCATCCCCCCCCTCCACCCCGCCTCTCTCTGTGCATGTGTGTGTGTGTGTGTGTGTGTGTGTGTGTTTACTTAACAGCTAACCAGATGAAGACTTTTGATCAACTCAAAACTTTGCTCACTTCTTCAAGGATTTTTCAATTGGTCCTAATAAAGGTAGATGTAGATTTTATCAGTCTTACCATAGTTTAAGGTCCTGATACACAGTCAAAGGGTTTCAATCTTTCAACTGAAATAACCAGCACAATGCAGCTGGAATGGATCCTGGCTTTCAGCAGTAAACAGATGACTTACTCCCCTGACGGACTCGTGCCCACCCCTTTCCTTTCCCCATAACTAACGCAAACTAACTACGAGTTTGGAAATTAAGAGGGTCAATTACAAAGTCTCATAATTGGAACTCTTGTGATTTAACACCAATTACAGAAGAGGCAGAGCAGGAGAAAGCTTATTAATGGATGCAAATCCAATTAACGACAAACTTAAGTCACTCTGCAGAATGAAGAATTATTAAGGGGTGAAATGCAAGAGTGCTAAACGGAAACCCTGGCTGGTCTTTGAATGGCTAATGAGGGATCGCTGCTGCGCGCAGTGCGCACCCCCCCCCATACATGTGTGCCCATGGATGACAGACCAGAATATCCCCAGGGCCACCTGATGAGCCAATCTTGAACAACAAGGATGCTGCAAACCTGGGTTATATCCACAAGCTTCTTACAAGTCTCCAGCAGTCCCCCACTACCATCAGGATTTCTACCAGCCATTATGCAATGTTGGCAGAGCTGCAAAGGGCTGTGTGGAAAACCCAAAGGGGAGGTCACTTGGGAGTTCATACAGGTGTCAGGAAGGAGCCAGAGGGTGGAGCAACTCCTCCTTGCTCCAGCTCAGGCCCAAAGGGCCTGGAGGACGTGGCCACCCTGCTCGGCAGAGAAGCAGCGCAGGCTCGGCTGTGGGACCGAGAAACAAAGGGAAAGGATGGGTTTCAACAAGGCTTGCATGGTGTGTGGGTTAAAGGCAGAAAAGGACAAGGGACCCCACGAGAGACCCAGGGAAGTGTTTGGGAGGCCTTCCTCCTGGTGAGAAAAGTGTGTGTGTGTGTGTGTTGGGGGGGGGGAATTCGACCCCTGAGGACAACCTGATAGAGATCATGAGGAGGTGGATTGCAATGGATGTAACATCCCCCCCTGCCCCAGCATTGTCCAATATGAGTTAAGAATAAGGTCGCGGGGGAAGTGAGGATACTGTCCCTCAGTAAACCCCATGAATACCTCCTGAGCGTGACAGTAGGGAAGCACCCAGCCTCACCAATCCAGCATTTCTGACATTTCACACAAGGAGAAACATAGGAAACACACATATCAGAAGCTCATTTCCAAAGAAGGAACAAACCAACGGGAGCATCATCTTTGAATTCTCTCGAAGGAATCAGAAATCAAGAGTACCAAGCATAAGAGCCATGCGCACTTAGCTCTGTCATGCCTGCTCCTCAATCAGTGACAGCGACCTCTTAATTCTTCCCTTCCCCTCCCATCATCAGTGTCCCTGCAGGTTCTCTGTGGCTGCTACTGCCACCTGCGCCCTCCCTGGCCATATGGCCATATGATCAGGGCTCGCCGGTCAGCAGCCACCACAGGCTGAACAGAACAGGTGACCCTCCCCTCCGCCAAGGGCAAGCCACATTTCGGAGCAACTCCACCACTCCGTAATTTCAGACTCTGACCTCTGGGTGGGGGTCTGTCAGAGAGCCACAACAATCTCACTGGCTCTGTGACATTCACCAAGAAAACAAGTCCGTAGTCCAGGGGATCAGCCTGGAAGGCCGCCTCAGAACTCTTGACAGAGCACCCACACCATGGATTCCCATATCTGCTGACCAAGGTAGCCAGGGCAGCAATTTAGTAAAATCCTTCCTGGCAACTCCGCATTTCATGTGATGTCCATGTTGAAGGACCACTGACTTTCTTCCTCTTCCTTTTTTAAGTTACAGGAAATTGTGTCTTGTCAATAATACTGGCAGGCTTGGGTATGAGTGGAGTCTGTGGCCTGAAATGTGGGGCTTCCCCCCACTCTGTGGGTTTGGGGAGACCAAGTCTAAGATAAAAGGGAGGCTTGGGATGGGCGGGGGGAGGGGAGAGGGGGCAGGCAGCAGCCACAGGTCTACAATACGAGAGAAGCTGAAGATTTGAAGAAGAGACCCAAAGGGGATGTGTGTTTCGGGGGGGGGGGGGTTACGGATTTCCTTGAAGGCACTAATAATGGCCAGTCCAGCTTCAGAAATAGAATTCACTCTCTCCTTCTCTCTTGTGCACACAGACCAAAATCCACTCCAAGCCACACAACAATGTTCCAAACTAGTGTACTGCTGCAATGGATTCCCTTAATTAAAAACAGGCAGTAACTCATACAAATGGATCTCAGGGCCATAATAATTAAAATTTATGAGCTGGCTGTTTGGAAAAATAAATAAATGTTGCTCTTGCTGGTTCTTTAGAGTATGTTACATCCCCGGGGTAAGCTAAAATCAGCTCTGGGGGCTCACTGCAGAATCACAGTCTAGCTGCGGGAGGGGAAGCTTGGAAACCAACCCACCAGCACCCCAATCTGCCAGGAAAAAGAGAGTGGATCATAAGCTGTACATCTTCAGCACAAATTGGAGGCATAATTATGCTGTGCTGTGGCCAGACACCCCCCCTGATTTCAAAGGATCTGCAATCTGGCAGGAAAACAAGAGTGGACCACTTCACCCTCCCCACCTACCAAAATGTGTCTTATTGAACAAGATAGTGCAGCAGTCATAGATGGACAATACTAGAATAGCTGAAGATTTGAGGAGGAGATCCAAAAAGGACGTGTGTTCCAGGGGTGGGGGCTTACAGCTGTCCTGGAAGGCAGTACCAAAGGCCAGTTCAACTCCCAGATCCAAGTTTCAGAAACAAAAGTCACTCTCTCCGTCTCTTATATGAACTTGCTGTCTAGCAAGTAATCCTTACACGTATAGTGAGCTTACACAATCAGTCTTTACAGTGAAATGTCATCACAGGGTAAGAACACACTGAAATGTTTGCACCTACAAATGCACGGCGTTCTCTTGACTCGGGGCAACACAGCTGAGTAAAATGCGACTATGTCAACTCTCCTAGTTCAGTCCCATCTAGTTTCTGAGAGCCAGGAGGGGGAGGGGGAAGAGTGCCTAAGAGCACGAGGGACGTGCCGCTGGATTTCCTCCCATTCCAACATGTCAGCCCAGCCTTAAGACTATTGTTTCTCTCTCCTCAGTGTCACCAGTAAAACCTGCAATTGGGAGATAATAAACCTTGAGCTGCCTGCAGGTAGGTCAGTGTTTCTCAACCTTGGGTCCCCAGATGTTTTTGGCCTACAACTCCCAGCATGCCCCAGCCAGCTATGCTGGCTGGGGCATGCTGGGAGTTGTAGGCCAAAAACATCTGGGGACCCAAGGTTGAGAAACACTGAGGTAGGTCAAGAATTAACTGAGATGATGCAGGGGATGTCCACCACTTGATCACAATGCACCTGCTCACCAGAAATTGAACATGTGGACTCACCGAGGACCATCATGCTGGGGGGGGGGGGATACTTTCTGTCCGTGAGGGCTGACTTGCACCTACA
Source organism: Shinisaurus crocodilurus (assembly GCA_021292165.1). Lineage (NCBI taxonomy): Eukaryota > Metazoa > Chordata > Lepidosauria > Squamata > Shinisauridae > Shinisaurus > Shinisaurus crocodilurus. Next base: position 39,056,915 of record CM037885.1, read on the forward strand.
TTGCAACTTGTAGCACCCATCCCGGCTCCCCGTGCTACAGGTGGGGTGACTTTGCACCCAGCAAGGGAGGAGGAGAGGCACAGCCAATGGCCAGCTACACGGACCCTTCTGCAGCTGGGCTAAAGAGGAGGCAATGCTCTGCTGGAAGCAGACCTCCCAGCCTCCATTTGGCACCCACCTGCCCTCCCTCCCTTTCTGCCATGCAGGATTAGCCCACCGCTTTGCATCAAGTAGGATCCCTTCATCCCCCATTGGCCTTGGGATCCCCCCCCCCCCCGCTCTGTACTTCAGGGCTGGTGGAGCAGCAATGCCTGTTAAACAGATTGGCCGTCTGGACGCCAGGGGCAGGAAAGGGATTCCAGAGCAGGGCAGGTGGGCGAGTGCCCCGAGGCCTTCCTGAAAGGTGAATGGGAGCTTCACCGGACCAGACTAACCAGGAAGAGCGACTTGGCTCCAGGGAGGCAGGAAGCCAAACCCTCTTGGGGCACGTCTCAGACAAGCTTCCCTCAGCAGTTCCTGCGCCCGGAGATGGGCCAGCGCTCAGCCAGATGAGTGGAGAACTGGCACCCACAAATTCAGGCCAGGAGTCGCCCGCCCACCCCGTGGGAGCCTGCTCCAAGTTGATATTCTACAGCAGATCTTTCCACAGAGTTAATAAAGTTGTGGCCCTCGGTTACGCCACAGGCCAGACGCAGCCTCCTCTCCTTATCCCTGAGTCTGGGTGCAACAGAGTTTGAAGCGGTCCATCTCTTTCCCAATATACATATTTCTCACAAGAAAATACTGCTGCTCCTTTGTTCAAGTCCCCGGTTAGGGCAATGACAGCAAGGAAACCCTCCCAGTCCTGCTGACTGCCACACTCTCTGGGCACACAGCCCGCCCCCTCAGTCCAATTAGCACTTGGCCTGTCTCTCTTGCCTGCTGCAGGCGTGGGGCTGCTATGCTTTCTTCTCCGAAGACCAAAGGCGACTCCCATCCTTTCACGACTCTTTGCTGTGGCTTCCTGCCTGCCGGCCCACGTGCTGCTCACATCCTTGGAGACTGCTGCCCCCAAACGCGCCCAGGACACGGACTAACATGCCTGCCGGGGAGGGAGCCGGCCACCTCTCTCAGGGGCAGGTCTTCTCACAGGAGGTGACCTAATTCCGTTGCACCGGAGGATGGAGGGCTTTGGGGCGTCTGCACCAGGCCCGGCTTCCCCACCCCCCACCCGCCCCCCCTTTTCCTGTTGTTTTGTTTAACAAAATCAGAGTTCTGGAGGGTGTTTGGTTGCTCCTCTGTGGATTGATAGTTGGTCCTAAGAAAGGTATTACCAACCATCATGCCTTTTGTGTTCTTTCTCAATATGCTCCCTGTTGCCCCCTGAGCTAGCTTGTGGCCAGGGGGAGGAGGCCGCAAGGGTTCTCTTCCAAGGGGACAGATGGCAGGACGCTTCCATCAGAGTGGAGCGGAAGGCAGGACACAGAAGCAAGCGAGGAAGTGGCAGTAATTGCTTTTCTCAGATAAAAAGAGGCAGCGCTGGAAGCTGGGAACCAAATTGGTGCCACTTTCACACATTCAGCAGGAGTGGGAGAAAAATCCCTCCATGGTTATAAACCATAGGAGATTACAAGGCAATTCCTTTAGGCCCTGCAGAAATCTTCTTCAGCTATCACTTCCTCCCACTTCCACTAAAATACCTCCACCCTCCAAAACACACACAGAGAGACAAGCTCCCAGTCAAGGGGGGACCACCTTGGCTCGCATGTTTATTTTTAGATGGTGGCTGCGGCTTCCCCCCTCCCTGCCTGCAGATATTCCTCACACTTGAGGAGTGCATGAAAGGCGAGGGCTTGCCCCACAAATGAGCCACCCACAGGAGATGCTGTCACCTATGGAAACCATTCAGGAGGCGTGAGTGGAAGGCAGTGGAAAATTGTGTGTGGCTGATCAAACTCGGGAAAGACACTGCTTTTAATCCAAGGTAGCATTTTAAGTTTCCAAAGCTCTTTACTCTGTTTATTGTACTGTTTGCCATCACACAATTTAGGGGTTGATCATTATTCCCATTTCACAGATGAAGAACTGAGGATAAGGTGTACACACACTTCACTGCTGCTAAGAGCTGGAACAATCAATCTGTTGACTCACTTATCATATGATCAGCTGCAGCAGGCATGCTGAAGAGACAGGATCCAAAATTGATTTAACTAGAGCTGTGCTGAGTGCTGACCAGCCTTCTGTTCTGGTGTTTACACAGAAACTAGGGGAGCTTCCATAAAGCAGGCTCCTAGCACTGCCAGTCAAAAGGTCTTGTGCAGTTATTCTGTATTTTCTTTTCCCTGTGATGTTGGTTTTTTTTGGGGGGGGGGGTTCTGATAAAGGGGGCGGGGAGGAAGAAATGTGGTAAACCATAGGAGGATGACCAATCCTCTTTTGATTGGGCTACAAGCTTAGTGGCTTGTGGGAATCCTGTGGACATAATCTACCTTGATTTCAGCAAAGTGTTTGACAAAATCACCCATACCATGTTGCCTAGCAAACTGGTTAAATGCAGGCTAGATGAAAATACCATCATTTGGAATCACAGCTGATTGGCTGCCCATGCTCAAAAAGTGCCCATCTTTGGGTCCTCATCAAACTGGAAGGAGGTTTCAATTCCAGTGTCACACAGGGCTCTGTTCTGAGCCCTGGACTCTTCAATGTTTTTATAAAATGACTTAAGGGTGGAGAGAATCTTGATAAAATTTGTGGATAACACAAAACTGGGAGGAATAGCTGCTAACAAATCACAAGACTGGAATAAAATGAAAAATGTCCTTGATAGAACAGAAAATTCAGCTAAAACTAACAAAATGAAATCCAGCAGTTCTGCATTTAGGCAACAACAACAACAACACACTGGGGACACCAGGTTTGGCAGCCATACATGTGGAAAGGCTCACCAGACTGCAGTCAGTCACAAGCCAAACCTGAGTCAGCAGTGTGTGACATGGCTGGGGAAAAAGTGAGTTCAGGTTGCATTGATATAACCACAGTTTCCAAGTCACAAGAAGTAACAGTTCTGCTTTATTCCCACTAGCAAAGCCAGACTAAACATTCTCCTAGTCATGCATACTGTAGCTATGTGTGATGGTTTTACTTACTCCTGTGTAAGCGTGCACAGCCCTGATTTGGATCAGGACCATGGTGTTCTGAGATGGGGAGGGGTTATTTTCTCTGAAATTTTAACACGCACACACACAGTCGGGGGGGGGGGCTGGGCTTAGTAGAAAGGAAACGCCTCCATTGACTCCAATGAAGACTTCCCCCACCTTTAGTTTACCTCCCTCCCCTGCAGGGGAGTGGAATTTGGGGGTGGTGGAGGGGAGGATTTAATACCCCTCCTGGAGTGCCATGGTCCCGATCCAAATTGGTGTTGCACATGGGTACACAGGAGTAAGTGAGACTACCACACATAGTTACACCACGCACGATTAGAAGACGGTTCTGCTGGGGCGCTTAGAATCATAGAAATCATAGAAAAGTAGAGTTGGAAGGGGCCTACAAGGCCACCGAGTCCAACCCCCTGCTCAATGCAGGAATCTAGGTCAAAGCATCTCTGACAGATGTCTGTCCAGCTGCACCTTGAATGCCTCCAGAGTGGGAGAGCCCAGGACCTCCCTAGGTAGTTGATTCCATTGTCTTATTGCTCTGACAGTCAGGAAATTTTTCCTGATGTTTAGATGGAATCTAGGTTCCTGTAACTTGAGCCCATTATTCCGTGTCCTGCAAACTGGGATGAACGAGAAGAGATCTTTGCCCTCCTCTGTGTGACATCCCTTCAAATACTGGAAGAGTGCGATCATATCTCCCCTCAGTCTCCTCTTCTGAAGGCTAAACATGCCCAGTTATTTCAGTCTCTCCTCATAGGGGCTTGTTTCCAGTCCCTTTATCATCCTTGTTGCCCTCCTCTGAACCCTCTCCAGTTTGTCTTTGTCCTTCTTAAAGTGAGGTGCCCAGAACTGGACGCAGTACTCAAGATGAGGCCTAACCAGTGCCGAGTAAAGGGGAATTATCACTTCCCGCGATTTGGAAGCTATACTTCTATTAATACAGCCCAAAATTGCATTTGCCTTCTTTGCAGCCACATCGCATTGCTGGCTCATATTCAGTTTGTGATCTACCACAATTCCAAGATCCTTCTCACTTGTAGTATTGTTGAGCCAAGTGTCCCCCATTCTGTAACTCTGCATTTGGTTTCCTCTCCCTAGGTGCAGCACTTGGCATTTATCCCTGTTAAATTTCATTCTGTTGTTTTCGGCCCAGCGCTCCAGCCTATCGAGGTCACTTTGAATTTTGTTTCTGTCTTCCAGAGTATTAGCTGTTCCACCCAACTTTGTGTCATCTGCAAATTTGATAAGCATTCCCTGTACCTCCTGATCCAAGTCATTAATAAAAATGTTGAAGAGCACCGGGCCCAGGACCGAGCCCTGTGGTACCCCGCTCGTTACCTCTCCCCAGTTTGAGAAGGAACCATTGATAAGCACTCTTTGAGTCCGATTCTGTAGCCAATTGTGGATCTACCTGATAGTTGTTCCATCTAGCCCACTCTTAGCTAGCTTACTAATCAGGATATCATGAGGCACTTTGTCGAAAGCTTTGCTGAAGTCCAGATATATAATGTCCACAGCATTCCCACAGTCCACAAGGGAGGTTACCCGATCAAAAAATGAGATCAGATTAGTCTGACAGGATTTGTTCTTGACAAATCCATGCTGGCTTCTAGTAATCACTGCATTGTTTTCAAGGTGCTTGCAGACTGACTTCTTTATAATCTGCTCCAAAATCTTCCCAGGGATTGATGTCAGACTGACTGGCCTATAGTTCCCAGGTTCCTCTTTCTTGCCCTTTTTGAAGATGGGAACAACATTTGCCCTCCTCCAGTCGTCTGGCACTTCACCTGTCCTCCATGATTTCTCAAAGATAATAGACAGTGGTTCTGAGAGTTCATCTGCCAGTTCCTTTATTACTCTAGGATGCAGCTCATCAGGCCCTGGAGATTTAAACTCGTTCAGAGTAATCAGGTGCTCCTTGACCATTTGCCTATCAATCTCAAGCTGCAATCCTGCCCCTTCAGTCTGCACTTCAGGTTTGCCAGGGGGGTCATAGACCCTCTTTTGGGAGAAGACCGAGCCGAAGTAGGAATTGAACACTTCTGCCTTTTCTTTGTCTTCTGTTATCAATTTGCCATCCTCATCGCGTAGTTGAACCACCAGTTCTTTCTTCTGTCTTTTACTGTGCATGTATCTGAAGAAAGCTTTTTTGTTGCTTTTAGCATTCCTCGCTAACCCTCTGGAGTCCTGTGTGCAGTTCTGCATGCCAGAACGTATTCCGAGGAGGGCACGGAAGGCGGTCGGGAGCATGGAAAACAAGTTCTAGGGCGAAAGGCCGAAGTGACGGTGCACGCTTCGCCTGGAGAAGAGAAGACTGAGGTGGGCATGAGAGCCCTCGCCCTCCCACAGAAGCAGGCGAGGGCGTGTCTTCTGCTGCTCCAGGAGGCAGGGCGAGACCTTCCGTTATACAAGGGTAGATCCCAGTTGAACACTAGCAGAAACCTCTGAAGGGCAAGAGAAGTTCGACAGTGGCACCAATTACCAAGGGCAGCAGGTGTGTGTGTGCGTGTGGTGGTGGGGGGCTCTTGAAGGCTTGGGGTCTTCAAGCAGAGGCTGGAGAGCCATATGTTTGGGATGCTCAAACCCTGGATTTCCTGCATTGAGTGTGGGGTGGACTAGATGACTGCAGTGGACCCTTCCATGTCTGTGATTCTATGACTTCCACGCCCTGACTGTTCCTGGTCAACTTGACTGGCCAGGTTGTGCCTGAGGGAGCTGAAGAGGGAACTGGACAGCTCTGGGGTCTTTGGAAGCAGATTTTCCCCTCAGAACAATGATGCCTCCCCTCTCCATAACATGAATCCTATTGGCATCAAGATGACGACTGCTTAGCAAATGCCTGTCTCTCAGACTTGAAACCCTCCCTGAGAAGATGAAGGACACGGAATAATGGGCTCAAGTTACAGGAACCTAGATTCCACCTGAACATCATGAAAAATTTCCTGACTGTCAGAGCAATAAGACAATGGAACCAACTGCCTAGGGAGGTGGTGGGCTCTCCCAATCTGGAGGCATTCAAGGTGCAGCTGGATGGCCATCTGTCAGGGATGCTTTGACCTGGATTCCTGCATTGAGCAGGGGGTTGGACTCGATGGCCTTGCAGGCCCCTTACAACTCTACTTTTCTATGATTCTATGCGCCCCCCCCCCTTGCTGTTGTAGCTCCTTATGACTGTTTCTGGAAAGGGATTAAGCCACTGAAGAGGCTTCGGGACGTGGCGCTGTGGGGAGGCTTGTGCATTATTGGCCAGGGCCTGCCTGGAGGAAGAGGAGTGCTGCAGAGCCCTTTGTCAGAATGACAGGTGCGGGGCAAGAGCTGGGCATCTGTGAAATTTGGGCGAGAGGTCAAAGGAGGAGAGATGTGGGCTGGGAGGAGAAAATGTGATGCTGGTCGTTGCTGTGATCCCACCATCAGTGTATGTGGCAAATGACAGCGCTAACAGCAACATAAACAGTGCTCTGCCCCCAATGAGCTTGCAATTTAACACAAACAGTGGGAGAGCAACAGAGGAAGGGAGGGCAGAAGGCAGGCCAATGCCATGGCAGTTATTCAAAGCCTGGTTAGCACTGCAAGGGAGGATTACAAAGACACCAAAGCCAACTGAGTTTTGAGGAGGGATGTGAAGTAAGGGAGGGGGGTGGGACCGAGCCAAGGAGGGAGACAGACAGACAGACTTACCATGCTGCTGTGAATGGCCACTTGCCACAGCCTGAACTATCTGCCCTTCGTTGCCATTTGGCCCCAGCATTAACACATTTCTCTCTCTACTCCCCTATGTATATGTACTTGCTAACTGAGGATAAGACTTCATGCATCTGATGATGCAAACTCTAGAGATCAAAAAAGCTTATGGTTTAATAAATGTTTTAAGATGGAAGGTGCTACAAGTCTCTTGGCTGTTTTTGCTTCAGCAGACTAACCCGGCTGTGGCCCCTTTGGAAATCATCCCTCCAGTAATCCAATAGTTACATGCAGGCCAAAGAGCCAAAAATATTTATAGATGGTGTATCTTCATTGGCATTAATTAAGAGAAAACTGCCAAAAAAAGTTCTTCATTCTTGAAACTACAAACTAACAGGGATGTTGAAGAGTCCTTGGTCTCGAGTCACGAGTCGAGTCACGAGTCTTTGGACCCGAGTCTCGAGTCCAAGTCCGAGTCCTTGGGCCAAAACGGTGACTCATGAGTCACAAGTCACTCCCAAAGCTGACTCCACGAGTCCCTATTAAAATCAATGGGGTTTTTCCCCCAACAAAATAAGGCTACTTCACACTCAGAGCAGCCACACAGAGTAATCTCAGGTCCTTCTTCTGCCTCTCCCAAGTACGCAACACATCAATCAAAATAAATCTTGACACACTGTTGGGGCTGCACTCCTGGTAGCCGTCCATAGTGGCTGAACAGCGGCACACCTCGCTTCCATGCGCTCTTCGCTGGCAATCACACTCCTCTCCACTCCTTCTGGCACAGCCCAGGGATCTTGAAGAGTCCTTGGTCTCGAGTACCGAGTCAAGTCTCGAGTCCCATTAAAAATATTGGGACTCGAGTCCGAGTCGAGTCAGAGGGGGAACTCAGTCCGACTCACGAGTCGAGTCCTCAAGTCCGAGTCCCCATCCCTGCATACTAAGCATTTCTGCTTCCTAAATTTCGAGGGAGGGCAATGGTTTTACAGTGATACACATCAATGTTATTATTTCATAACGGATTTCCAGTAATATTTCCAGCTGTTCTATGAGCTCAAGTAGACTCGTGTCATTGGATGCTGGTCACACAGGCAGAGCAACACCATTGCTCATCAATGGCTCCTTCTCAAACTGGGGAGGGGTAACGAGCGGGTACCGCAGGGCTCGGTCCTGGGCCCAGTGCTCTTCAACATTTTTATCAATGGCTTGGATGAGAAGGTACAGGGAATGCGCATCAAATGTACAGATGACACAAAGTTGGGTGGAACAGCTAATACTCTGGAAGACAGAAACAAAATTCAAAGCAACCTTGATAGGCTAGAGCGCTGGGCCGAAAACAACAGAATGAAATTTAATAGGGATAAATGCCAAGTGCTGCACCTAGGCAGAGGAAACCAAATGCACAGTTACAGAATGGGGGACACTTGGCTCAACAATACTACGAGTGAGAAGGATCTTGGAATTGTGGTAGATCACAAACTGAATATGAGCCAGCAATGCGATGTGGCTGCAAAGAAGGCAAATGCTATTTTGGGCTGCATTAATAGAAGTATAGCTTCCAAATCGCGTGAGGTGATAATTCCCCTTTACTCAGGCACTGGTTAGGCCTCATTCTTGAGTACTGCGTCTAGTTCTGGGCACCACACTTTAAGAAGGACGTAGTCAAACTGGAAAGGGTTCAGAGGAGGGCAACAAGGATGATAAAGGGACTGGAAACAAGGCCTCTATGAGGAGAGACTGAAAGAACTGGGCATGTTTAGCCTTCAGAAAAGGAGACTGAGGGGAGATATGATCGCACTCTTCCAGTACTTGAAGGGATGTCACACAGAGGAGGGCCAGGATCTCTTCTCGATCATCCAAGTTTGCAGGACACGGAATAATGGGCTCAAGTTACAGGAACCTAGATTCCACCTAAATATCAGGGAAAATTTCCTGACTGTCAGAGCAAAAAGACAATGGAACCAACTACCTAGGGAGGTGGTGGGCTCTCCCACTCTGGAGGCATTCAAGGTGCAGCTGGACAGACATCTGCATTTGCCTTCCTTGCAGCCACATCGCATTGCTGGCTCATATTCAGTTTGTGATCTACCACAATTCCAAGATCCTTCTCACTTGTAGTATTGTTGAGCCAAGTGTCCCCCATTCTGTAACTCTGCATTTGGTTTCCTCTCCCTAGGTGCAGCACTTGGCATTTATCCCTATTAAATTTCATTCTGTTGTTTTCGTGGGCAGTAAGTGGGCTGAAAACCTTGGGGGAAGTTTGACTCATCTTTTTTTACATGTGGTTTTAATTAAGAAGCCCCAGAGTTGTGGCAGGGTCTGAAATGTCCTAAAATCAAGACTCAGAATGCTGCATGTGAGGACACACGGACACACACACACCACAGGTGTGAGAACCTTGTTCTTTTTACAGTTTGAAATTGCTCAAGGGACTGTTGCTGTTGCTGCTGCTGCCACCCTAATGGGTAGGCATGTTGGTGAAGGTGTATCGTGTATGTCCTTAAATAGGCCAGCATGATCTGAATAACTCCTAGAAGATGCTGGAGACACAAGAGATTTTCTTCAAAATGATCTCTGATAAGCAGAGCAAAGCAGGACAGGAAGCAAAGGTAACAATCAGACTCTGAGTCACTGCAGGAGACAAGTTGGTGCACTGAATTCCACTGTGATTCTCCAGCTTCTAAGAAAAAGGCAGAGAGAGGGCAAACTTTTCTATGATTCTAGGGGGAAGCACTTACAAGAAAACATATCAAGGGGATGAGATGAGAGTCCCTGGACACATCTTCAGACAAACTCTGGATGTTCCCACTGAGAGAGTAGGGACACAGAGAGATGACTACTAATCTCTGCAAAGAACAACATCCAAAGTGATTAAACTCTGAAAGAGATTGCAGTTATGCTAACGTGGGGAATAGGCCTTTCCTTCTACCTGGGCCTTCCCAAGAGGCACAATTAGAAGGTGAAGCTCTAAAGTCACAAAGTGAGAATTCTCAGGCTTGCCAATGCAGAAGCTGGAGAGAGACTAATTTGGTCTCTCCCAAATAAGCAGCCACATCCAGCCTCCAAAAGCAACCCACACCGCCCTGCCCTCCATCCGGATTTCCACTGGGCTCCCTCCTCCCACCGCCACCCCAACTGTTCTTTGAATACTTAATGGGGCTCCTTTACAGTGCAAGAGCATACGCTGATTTTAAGCCTGTTTTACATGTATTATTTATTGCAGACAGTGAAATGTTATATTTTAGGAGAGATCTCTCCAAATCTTATAAATATGCATAGGGAAAGAAAGAAATAGCCATTGGGGTTTGCAATTTTTCTTTTTTCTTCTCACTTAAAAAAGACTGAAATATGCTCAGATGCTAATAAGCAGAGACTCTTTTTGGAGTTAATGATGGTTCAACTTGGGTCACCTCCTGCTTATGTCCAAAGATGCATTAAGATCCACTTAATGTAGCAAATAACTCTCCAGTTCTTGGGTGGTGACCTTTGATGTGTATAAATAGGCAAGAAGGACAGCGCTGAAGGACAAAGAGAGCTTCCCGAAAACAAACATAGTACGTGTGGAAAGGTTGGGGATTTTGAAAGTCAAATACCCAGCATGTGGGACTGTTTAAAATCTAGTCTGCTTTGGGGGCATAAAGGCTTCAAGACACAAAAGAAGGTTGGGGAAACTCACTAGAGCCCAATCCCTAGCGGTTTGGTGCAAAAGAGCATCAACTGAACATCTTGCTCTCATATATTTGGTTAGTGAGATATATTAGGCTATGAGCTGGCTATGCTATAAGCCAATTGCTCCTATTTCCTAAAAACAGTCATTTTGTTCTGGTACCTGCCCTACTGAAACACACTCACAGATACCTGTCCCTAATGTTGGTTGAATTTTTTTTAATGTCTTTTAAAAATAACACTGGAATTCCAGTCTCCCCCCATGAGTATCTAGAAGTCAAACGAGTAAGCTTCTAGTGCTGGTCAAGAACAAATCCTGCCAGACTAATTTAACTCATTTTTTGATCGGGTATCCCTTGTGGACTGTGGGAATGCGGTGGACATCATATATCTGGACTTCAGCAAAGCTTTCGACAAAGTGCCTCATGATATCCTGATTAACAAGTTAGCTAAAAGTGGGGTGGATGGAACAACTACCCAGTGGATCCACAATTGGCTACAGAATTGGACAAAGAGTGCTTATCAATGGTTCCTTCTCAAACTGGAGAGAGGTAACGAGCAGGGTACCAGTGTAACAGTGCTTGGTCCTGGGCCCAGATGCTCTTCAACATTTTTATTAATGACTTGGATGAGGAGGTGCAGGGAATGCTTATCAGATCCGCAGATAACACAAAGTTGGGTGGAACAGCTAATACTCTGGAAGACAGAAACAAAATTCAAAGCGATCTCGATAGGCTGGAGCACTGGGCCGAAAACAACAGAATGAAATTTAATAGGGATAAATGCCAAGTGCTGCACCTAGGGAGAGGAAACCAAATGCAGTTACAGAATGGGGGACACTTGGCTCAACAATACTACAAGTGAGAAGGATCTTGGAATTGTGGTAGATCACAAACTGAATATGAGCCAGCAATGCGATGTGGCTGCAAAGAAGGCAAATGCTATTTTGGGCTGCATTAATAGAAGTATAGCTTCCAAATCGCGGGAAGTGATAATTCCCCTTTACTCGGCACTGGTTAGGCCTCATCTTGAGTACTGTGTCCAGTTCTGGGCACCACACTTTAAGAAGGATGTAGACAAACTGGAGAGGGTTCAGAGGAGGGCAACAAGGATGATAAAGGGACTGGAAACAAGGCCCTATGAGGAGAGACTGAAAGAACTGGGCATGTTTAGCCTTCAGAAGAGGAGACTGAGGGGAGATATAATCACACTCTTCCAGTACTTGAAAAGTTGTCACACAGAGGAGGGCCAGGATCTCTTCTCGATCATCCCAGTTACAGGACATAGAATAATGAGCTCACGTTACAGGAAGCCAGATTCCACCTGGACATCAGGAAAAATTTCCTGACTGTTAGAGCAATAAGACAATGGAACCAACTACCTAGGGAGGTGGTGAGCTCTCCCACTCTGGAGGCATTCAAGGTGCAGTTGGACAGCCATCAGTCGGGGCTGCTTTGACTTGGGTTCCTACATTGAGCAGGGGGTTGGCTCGATGGCCTTATAGGCCCCTTCCAATAGTATTCTATTCTATGATCTCCATGACCAGCTGAAAAATCAAGTCTAGAGTGTGCCCTGCTACATGCACTGTGCTGGTGACATGTTGGGACAGTCCTACAGTTGTCATAGAAGCCATGAATCCTAGGCTGCCCCAGAAAAGGCACCCCCTTGGCATGAATGTTGACAACCTCCAGAACCAACAGTCTGGGGAATCTCAACAGCACATCCGAGACCACTTCCGTCAGTTCAGTTAGAGAGACTGCTGGGTAGCAGGGTGGGTGGTACACCAACAGAATCCCTAGTCTGTCCCACGTGCCCAGCCCAAGGCGCAAACACTCCAGACTAGTATTCAGACAGGGAGCCTGGAGAGAGAGAGATGGAATTCCTATAGACCACAGAAAGCACCCCCACTCCCCAGCACTCAAGTATACTGATACTGAACCAAGTATCCCGGTGGGCACAGCTGGGAAAGGCTAACTCCTCCCTGCTCATCTACTAGGTCTCTGTTATACATGCCTCATCCACTATTAGATCATGAATGAGAGGGATCTTATTTTGAACTTATCTGGCATTTAAAAGCAGCATCTGGAGAACCATAGAATTCTAGAGTTGGAAGGGGCCTATAAGGCCATCGAGTCCAACCCCCTGCTCAGTGCAGAAATCCAGTTTAATGCATCCCTAACAGATGGCTGTCCTGTCTTTGCTTGAATACCTCCAGTGATGGAGAGCCCACCACCTCCCTAGACCAGTGATGGCGAACCTATGGCACGCGTGCCACAGCTGGCACGTAGGGACCTCTCTGTGGGCACTCGAGCCATTGGTCGCCAGATTGCGAAAAGAGCGTCCCCTTCTGCATTCAGCGTCGGGTTTCCATAGTAACTCCTCTCCACTCATTCCTCGCTGGCCTCCACAGGCAGGCACACTCCAACATCTCCACCCCCAGAAGCGGACTGTGCAGGCTCCCAGCCCTCCTTCTAACTGAACAGACACCTCAGAAGCACAGCGTGCGCACGTCCGAATCTTTGCGCGCCCGGTGAAGAGCCATGCCCTGAGACAGAGCGGGGCGCAATTAGCTAGTGCCCCCTCCTCCTTCCTGCCAAATTTAAGGCACTTTGAAATAAATAAGTTGGTTTTGTGTTGCAGTTTGGGCACTCGGGCTCAAAAAGGTTCGCCATCACTGCCCTAGACAGTTGGTTCCATTATCTGACTGCTCTGACCGTTAGGAAGTTTTTCCTGATGTTCAGCTGAAATCTGCCTTCATAGAATCATAGAATCATAGAAAAGTAGAGTTGGAAGGGGCCTACAAGGCCATCGAGTCCAACCCCCTGCTCAATGCAGGAATCCAGGTCAAAGCATCTCTGACAGATGGTTGTCCAGCTGCACCTTGAATGCCTCCAGAGTGGGAGAGCCCACGACCTCCCTAGGTAGTTGATTCCATTGTCTTATTGCTCTGACAGTCAGGAAATTTTTCCTGATGTCCAGGTGGAATCTAGGTTCCTGTAACTTGAGCCCATTATTCCGTGTCCTGCAAACTGGGATGAACAAGAAGAGATCTTTGCCCTCCTCTGTGTGACATCCCTTCAAATACTGGAAGAGTGCGATCATATCTCCCCTCAGTCTCCTCTTCTGAAGGCTAAACATGCCCAGTTCTTTCAGTCTCTCCTCATTCTTGTAACTTAAGCTTGTTCTTTTGGGTCCTACAGTCTTGGATGATAGAGAATAGGTTGTGGCCCTCTTCTGGGCAACAACCTTTTAGGTACTTGAAAACTGCTGCCATATCCCCCCTCGGTCTTCCCTTCTCAAGGTTAAACATACCTACCCAGTTCCTTCCTCATAGGATTTAGTTTCTAGGCCCCAGACTCAAGGGCAGGCTGATAGGAGAACCACCAAACCCGTGGGTGGGGAGAGGGCAGGAGCTCCGTACAGCGTTCCCCCTACCCGGCTAGTCCTCCTCCCAATGCCATACCTCCCCCTACCCATCACCTCACCCATTCCCGCACACACACACACTCACTGTGGAAATGGAATGGGATTATGGGTAAAAAGGTGTGAAAGTGGTACACGGACCAGAGGCAGGCAGACTGATTCATCCATGCCTATCATGTGTTCAGAAAAGGCAGCCATTGTGGTCAGTTTACTAACAACACACCATCATGCTTCAGAAACTAGCACATGCTTCTGCTCAGCAATACCTAAGCAGACCTGCCTGCCATTGTCATTCCAACAGAAAAAAGTGATATATGTGCCATTTGTCAAGAAGCGGTTGGCTGGTGAACTGATGGAATGTGTACACACCTGTGGGTCTTCTCCCCTGATTAGCAGGGGGCATGGAATTATAGAATCATAGAGGTAGAGTTGGAAGGGGCCTACAAGGCCATCGAGTCTAACCCCCTGCTCAATGCAGGAACCCAAGTAAAGCATCCCTGACAGATGGCTGTCCAGCCGCAGCTTGAATGCCTCCAGTGTGGGAGAGCCCACCACCTACCTAGGTAGTTGGTTCCATTGTCTTATTGCTCTAACAGTCAGGAAATTTTTCCTGATGTCCAGGTGGAATCTGGCTTCCTGTAACGTGAGCCCATTATTCCACGTCCTGCAACTGGGATGATTTCATCATCATTTCCTCTGACCGTGGAAAACAGAAGAGGCACATGGAGGACAAGTCCACATGCTCTCCTACCCGCTCCTGCTTCCTCCCATCTAGCACAATTCCTGCCCTACTTCTGTCAAGGACACAGATGGGCTTCTCTCTCAGACAAATGAGGAAGCCTTCCAGGGCACAGCCTTTGGGAGTCTGGTTAATTTCCAGGTCACAAGCAATGTTCGGTCCAAAATGAAATCAATTTCTATTCTTCCTCCAATTTGGCAAGCCTGGGTGCCTGCCGTAGTGTGCAAGAGTGCACCATCTTGTCGACTCCCATTAGCTACGAAGGACTGCGCCAGTGATCCAAGGAGCTGGAGAAATGGAAGGCTCAAGCCTAACCGCGTCGCAAAACTAACACAAGACTTCCTTGTAGCAATTAATAGTGTTGTATATACAGCTTTGGAACCAAGGTGTAATAATAGCAGTGCTATAGTAACGAAGGATGAGAGCTATACCTAAGTGTGGGAGCTCAAGGGGGGGATGGAAGGGGAGCAAGAACAGAAGAGGGGCATGCACGGAGGAGGAGGAATAGGAGGAATGCTTCTTGAAGAAAATGATTCAAAACTGGATGGGAATATGAAAGGGGAAATCAGGGCATGCCTGTGGGAGCTGCAGTGCGGAGTGCTCCTGCTCGCCATGCCAGTCAGTCAGCCCGATCCTCCTCCAGGACACTCCATTCCAATTCCTCCTCCCACCCAGCTTTCCATTCGCTCACCTCAGACAGTCAGCATTCTGTGGCCACTGAACATGCAGTCTGCTGCACTGGACTATTTGCGGGATCCCACCCCACCTCAGGGCTCCACCCAGCCTGAAAAGACCTCTTGTGTGGGAATGGTGCCGTTTTGCCTACAAAAGTGTTGGCACTCACAGCCTGAACACTGTTAACAGAGGGAACAAGTGCAGCCATGCAACAAAATGTTACAGCATGAAGTGCCTCTTGTGAAGACACAGGCCCTTCACACTAGGACCAGGCGCATAAACCCTTCTCAGGCTAAGCACCAACACTTAAAAACCTGAGGGGAGGGTCAAATGAAACCTTTCCCCTACCAATGAGGGAAAAGATTAATAAGGATCTATTTTAAATCTATGATACTGTGGGTACAAAGGTGTGTGTGTGTGTAGATTTAACAGTAATGCAGGTTAATAACACCAAGCTGACATGTAGGATTTGGGTAGCAAACAAAATAAAAATAAGTTTATTTTAATTCTCACAATCTTAGTTCCAGAAAATAACTTTAAACCTGCCTACACCAAACACTTTGCAATTAACCTAAGTCCCTATAACTCTAAATACTTTCACTCCTCAGACAACCACTGATTTCTCTCAAAACTCCTGACAGACAAGACACGAATAACTGTAAGAAAGAAAAAGCAATGACCCGACTAACCTAACTCCCAACACACTCTCAACGCTCAACACACTAACCCTGACCTCACTCAAACACTCCTTATATACTCCTCCCCCCACCCTTTCCAAGACATCACAAACCACACCCACTCGGTTCAACATTCTAGACACACTAAACATGCTAACGTAGCAGCACTTCAAGAAACTCGAAGGGCAGGAGAGGGACAGCTGAAAGAAGAAAAAGGAGGTTATACCTTCTTCTGGAAAGGACTACCTGAGCAGGACCGACGAATACATGGTGTAGGCTTTGCCATCAAAAATGAACTAGTGAACTCTTTGTCAGAAGTTCCTACTGGCATTAACGAACGCCTGATAACTCTTCGATTAAAGCTCGCCAATAACCAACAGGTAACTATTTTGAGCGCTTATGCACCAACATTAGATGCTGATGATGACATCAAGGAAAGTTTTTACAGCCAGTTGGACACTCTCCTGTCAGAGATACCTAAGGAGGATAAAATTATCCTCCTGGGCGATTTTAACGCAAGAGTCGGGCGTGACTTTGATTTATGGCCAGAAACTATTGGAAAAGACGGAGTTGGTAATAGCAACCCGAACGGACTCTTACTTTTGTCTATATGTGCAGAGCATAATCTCACTATCACAAACACGCTCTTTCGACAAAAGAATAAGTTTAAAACATCATGGCAGCACCCACGGTCAAAGCACTGGCATCTTCTGGATTATGTAATTGTCCGTGTTAGAGATCGCCGCGATGTACTTCTTACTAGGGCCATGGTGAGTGCCGACGACTGCTGGACAGACCACCGACTAATCCGGTCCACAATGGTTATCAACATTGCTCCCCAACGTAGGCTTCAAGGAAGGAAACCAAGGCGTAAAATGAACATCCAAGTCCTTCAAGATCCTATTAAGCAAACTCGTCTTCAATCACTTCTTAAGGAACATCTACCTACGGAACCTCCTGACAACATTGAGGACCATTGGTCTAAGCTGAAAACCTCCATTACTGCAGCTTGTGAACAAACTATTGGATATGAAACTAAGAAACATCAGGATTGGTTTGATGAAAATGACAATGAGATTAAATATATAATTGACCAAAAAAGGAAAGCCTTCCAAATATGGCAAAATGATATTAACTGCGCTGCCAAGAAAAAAACCTACGCTAGCGCAAAGGCTGAGGTCCAAAGAAGAACAAGAGAACTTAAGAACGCTTGGTGGAAAAAGAAAGCTGAAGAAATTCAACAACTTGCAGAATCTCATGATGCACGGGGCTTTTTTAAGGCCACAAGGGCCATTTATGGACCAAAAAACTATGGTACAAACCCTTTACAATCAAAAGATGGCACCAAACTCTTAAAAGACAAAGAGTCTATTGCACTGCGTTGGAAAGAGCATTATTATGACCTTTTAAATCGTAAATCTAAGGTGGATAATGAGATTTTTTCGCAAATCCCGCAAAAACAAATTAAAGAGGAACTTGCAATACTCCCCACTTTGGATGAAGTAAAAAAAGCCATTAATCAAATGAAGAACAACAAAGCTAGTGGACCAGATGGGATTCCTGCTGAAATCTTTAAAGAAGGGGGCCCCGAACTTGTACAACATCTTCATAAACTCATCGAAAAAATCTGGATAAGAGAAGAGATCCCAGAAGACTTCAGGGATGCCATAATTATCACCCTCTTTAAGAAGGGTGATAGAACAGACTGTGGAAACTATCGGGGCATTTCTCTCTTAGCAACCGCAGGTAAAATATTTGCTAGGATTCTCGCAAACCGTCTTCTATCTATTTCAGAAGAGATCCTCCCTGAAACTCAATATGGTTTCCGCCCCTCTAGAGGGACAGTAGACATGATTTTTACTGCACGTCAGCTCCAAGAAAAATGCCGGGAGCAAAATCAACCCCTTTATATGGCATTTATCGATTTGGCTAAGGCCTTTGATACTGTAGACCGTACAGCTCTCTGGACTATCCTTATGAAAATTGGATGCCCCAATAAATTTGTGAATATCTTGCGACTTCTCCATGACAACATGACGGCAACGGTTTTGGACAACAACGGCTCTCATGGTGCTCCATTTAAAGTGGGATCAGGTGTTAAACAGGGATGTGTTATCGCCCCAACATTATTTGCCATTTTCATCGCCATGGTTTTACATCTTGTCAAGGGGAAACTTCCCACCGGTGTGGGAATTATATATCGAACAGATGGAAAGCTTTTTAATCTCAGCAGGCTGAAAGCAAAAAGTAAGGTAATTACAACCTCCGTTGTGGAACTTCAGTATGCTGATGATAATGTGGTCTCCGCACATTCAGAGGATGATCTCCAAACTATCCTAAATGCTTTTGCAGAAGCATACGAAAAACTTGGTCTCTCACTTAACATCAAAAAAACCAAAGTGCTTCATCAGCAAGTGCAAGCCAATCCTTTGGTGATGCCATCTATCCAGCTTGGCGGGACAATACTGGAAAATGTCGATCATTTTCTCTATCTTGGCAGCTATCTTTCTGTTACAGCTAACATCGACAGTGAAATCCAGCATCGTCTGAGCTCCGCAAGTGCCGCATTTTCTCGAATGAAACATAGAGTGTTCGAGGATCGGGATATTTGTAAGAAGACCAAAACACTGGTTTATGAAGCCATTGTATTACCAACTTTATTGTATGCCTGCGAAACATGGACTATCTATAAACGTCACTTCCACCTCCTTGAAAGGTTTCATCAACGTTGCCTCCGGAAAATCCTGCAAATTACTTGGGAAGATAGGCGAACAAATGTCAGTGTACTGGAAGAAGCAAAGACTACTAGCATTGAAAAAATGATCCTTCAACGCCAACTTCAGTGGACCGGTCATGTTGTTCGAATGCCTGACTGCCGTCTCCCAAAGCAGTTACTTTACTCCCAACTCAAGGATGGAAAGCGGAATATCGGTGGTCAATATAAGAGGTTTAAAGATGTTCATAAGGCTAATCTAAAAAAATGCAATATAAACATCGAAAACTGGGAAGCTCTGGCCCATGAACGATCTAAATGGAGGTTGGCCTTTCACAAAGGTTCCATGGACTTTGAAGAAGCCCGAGTGCAAGGTGAAAGGGAGAAACGTGCTAAGCGAAAAGCACGTCAAATGAATCCTTTACAGGACCATCTTCTATCTGGTAACCTGTGTCCTCACTGTGGGAAGCTGTGTGGATCTAGAATTGGCCTCCACAGTCACTTACGGACCCATCGCTAGAGTCTACACAATCTTCTTTAGAATTTCCTCATTTTATCCTGGAAGACAATCTTACTCGGTCACGAGTGATCGCCTGATGATGATGATGATGCTAATGCAGACATACACCAGGGAACTGAATTGTGGGGTTACGCCACACCTCTTTTCAGGGTTCCAGCCATTCCATTCCACTTCACTTCCCACCCTGAGTTTCCCTTCCTTTCTCCCTCCATGAGTCAGCCACCAGCACTCCATGCTCACTGAGCATGCAGAGTCCTCACTGGGCTGCTTTGGGGGGAGTTCCTCTCCATTTGGGTTCGGGGTGGGGTGCAGTGGATGCCTTTGCACTCCATCCTAGCTACATCCAAATCTTAGGTGTCCGCACTGATTTCTATGGGCGCTCTCACTTCTCTTTCAGAGGACATTTAAAAATACCATCTCAGTGTGAACCAGGAGATGGTGCGTCCTAGCCTTCCCCAATCTGGTGTCCTCCAGATATTTTGTACTACAGTTCCCAGCATCCCTTGCCATTGGCCATGCTGCTGGAGTTGCTGGGAGTTGAAGTCCAAAACATTTGCAGGGCACCAGGTTGGGGGAGGCTGGTTTATGCAAAGAGAGGGTCTTTCTCTCTCTGCCCTTAACAGAACTACGCCCCCCTCCAGCCACTGCATTTCATCTCCCCTTCTATCTGGTTGTCATTTTTTTTCTAGTGCTATGCCCAACATTTCTCCAACCATTCTCATACAATTTGACAGAAAAGAAATTGCTTTTGAAAAGAAATTCAGAGGAGAAGAACATTTTGGAGAAATTCTCATGGGCTGGGTTTGGGGTCCTTGTGCTTGCTTTCCTTACGAGGTGGCCCAGGAGTGTGCGTGATCTTCCAGTGTAAAGACCCCTCTCCGGCAACCTGCAGCCTCCTTGGCTTCCCGCACGGCAACTGAAGCCCAGGGGAAGGCATCATGAGGCAATGCCTCTCATGGAGCTGTTCCAGATCAGAAAGTGCAGCAGCCCGGGAGGCTGCAGAGCAATGGAGAGATGTGCCATAGGAAGCAAAAACGCACACAGCACCCTTGCCTTGGCCACCTCACAGTGATGAGGGAAGCTCAAGGACACCACCAAAAGAAAGTCAAGATCAGTTGTACAATGCCCTGAGAATGAGGCAGAAAGATGGAAGCCTCTTTCATGGGGGAAGAAATCTTCCAGGACATTGGGGGACAGAGTTTGGCACAGCACTCTCCCTGGCTCTGGACACAACACTGCCCCGCCCCACTCACGCCTGCTACAGGCTTTCAGGGAAGTGGTGGTATTACAAGCATCCGCAGTAGAGACAAGATGTATCCGCAGTCAGCTCTCCCAAAGTTAATGTTTGGAAGAAGCTGCTGAACCCCGAAGAATGACAGCCAGAGCTGAGCCAACATTTCTCAGAAGCCATTTTTCTCAGAAACATTCAAAGATTTTCCTTTTCTTCCCCTGCCCTCCACCCCAGCTATAAAAGGCCACTTTGCAGAATTTTCTCCAAATTTTATTTACCTTTCTTTTAATGTGGTGGCTGCCTTCCCGCTCCTCTACGGAATGATGCTAGGTATGGAGCATTGTGGAGGATGCAAAACTGGGGCCAGGCTGCCCACAGAGTTGATGCTGTTGCCACTTGCTGTCGCGGTGCAAAACCCCTTAGGAAAAAAGAAAGTTGTTGTGCTCTACCTGAGAGAAAGTGTTGGAGAATTTCTCCTCCCCTTGGAAAAATTGGGTGAAATTATTCCCCCAATTTCTCTACCCATGAATAGGGTAGATAATTTTGAGAGCCCCCCCCCCCCCGTAAGCTAGTAGAGCAAAACCAGCAATTCTTCCCCAGCTTGGATTCTTTTTGGGCGGCTTTTACAACTTGTCTCTCTTTCAAGGTGGGCTTTAAGGTGTTCCCAAAGTTCTTTTCTGGTCTCTCCCATGTAAGAGGAGGTGGCATGCAGCTGTCATCCCCAGGGACCTGTAGACACTTTCCTGGCCACCAAAGTAAGCTTTTCCCTTTTGGGAACAAGGACAGGGTCATGAGCAGAATAGAGGCGGGCAGCCAGCGTGAGGTTGCCTGTGGTTCCCGGCACAATTTCTAGCAGAAGGTGCCCTTTGGTCTGCCCCATCCTGTCAAACAGAGTCAGTTGTGCTTCAGTCCAAAATACATTTGGAGACGCAAGGGCTCATCTCGACCACGCTGCCGCTTTCATACAAGCTATGCCCAGGCCCTGGCTGGCTTACTCTCCTCCTTTGAATCTCTCCATCAGTTGCACCAACTTGCAAACCAAATTACTTTGTGCAGAATTTAAAACTTTTCCCCAAAAGTAAATTGACTCGGTACCACTGATATGAGAAGAATGGATATCTCTGCAGGCAGGACTACAGATGCAGCATTTCAGAAGTCTTTCAGGAGTGGTTTTGGATTTTATAATCTTACATAAAACAGCCTTTCACAACTCTGGGTGGATGAAATTTAGGGACCGCTTGAGATCTCCCTTGCTAAGCATTGTTACTAACATTGAATGTTACATCCTCAGTTTCATTTTTGTCTGCCCCCACAAACCCCCTTTACCTGATCAGGGCGGTCACTGTTAATTTGGGGGAAGAGAGCACTATAGAGATTTACCATTGTGTTTTCAATATCTATTTATATACCGGTAGGTATGCCTGAGCAGATCTTGCAGAGGTGTGGTCCTCAGTACACAGGCAGTGCTTTTCCAAGACCTCAGCCCTCCAAAATCCCAACCAGCTCTCAAGGTCCCAACTGTTTCTCTAAAATTCTTAGCAGTTTCCAGATCCCACCTGACCCACTGCACCATGGATGAGGCTTCCAAACATATCCCAGACATCTTGGCATGGATGCTTAGAGCCTGGATTTTAATTATCCTGGATTGCTGTCAATCATTGGAGGGGGTCCCGAGGATAAAGTCTAGCAGCTAGGGCCCAGGAAGAAGACATCAAAACACTCTTCTTGTAGTTCATGGAAGCCCTGTTCCAGCAGAGATTCTGAGGCTGTTGTGTACAGATGGCAAACATCCATCATCTTTCAGAAACTCCCAAGTGGAAGCAGAGCAGAACTCCTCAAGTGGCAGATGACATCTAGTGTTCTTCACATACAAAGTGCAGCACATGATGGCTTCCTGGTTGGTTCTGGGCTGTCATTTGCATTTGGATCATTTGTTTCTTTGTGCTTGACTGGGTTCACACGACATGATAACCCATCATGGAGATATGAGTGGAGATTGGGTAGGATCATTAGCCTGCACTGATAAAACAATGGCCTCAGCCTAATATGGCACTCAGCAGATACCGGACTATCACCAAATATAACAAAACCGCCTGCGCACACAATTTGACGTACTTCCTAGTGACAACTAAATTGTCTTACTAAACTTCCTTCACCAGGTGAGCACCTGTGGGCTGGGGCACCTTGGTCACTCCTCCTGTCTCCTTGTAGCACATGGTTATTTGAATTGTGTGTGTTGTTCTGTTGCAATTATTCCATGCAGGCTGGGTCACACAACAAAATGTCCACCCCTGACCCAATACTCTGCCCTTGTCACTAACCAACCAAATGCTCCAGGGAAGTTCAAAGACACAGAGATGAAGACTGGTATTCCACCTTCAGTTCGTGTGTGTGTGTGTGTGTGTGTGTGTGTGTGTGTGTGATCAGCATCTCTCACATTTTAAAACTAAACAAGCACCACCACACAGCTGCTTTGAAGATTAGGGAAATGGTTCAAAAGGAGGGAAAGGGTTAGAGAGCCAGTGGTTCAAGTGTCCCCACTCGGCCATGGAGCTCACTGGGTGACTTTGGGCCAGTCTCTGATTCTCAGCCTAACCTACCCTGCAGGGCTGTTGAGAGGATAAAATGGGCTCATTGGAGGAAAAAACAGGACATAAATGTAACTAATGAACAAACAGAATTGACCCTTTGCCCCCACACTGTTTTCTTTAGATACTATATGGTTCCTGTATGTTTTTCCCTGAAGAACAAATAGCAGCTTTGGAAAGGCAGTCGATCGAAGAAACAGCACAGGGGAAAGGTTAAAATCAAAGCCGCTGCCTCTGGTGGCATTTCCCCGGTCTTCGAGGACCCTGTGCGGGGCCGCTAATTTAGGGGATCCTGTCTGTGCTGAGGATAGTTTGGCTCCCTTAGCAAGTGACGGCTACTGAGAGATCGATCCTTAATGTGCTCAGCTGAGTCATTCTTTTTTTTGTTTAATCTCTGGACAACTACCAAAAGTGGGAATGCTTAAGGTGTTTCCATTCACGTGTCCAAATTCCCCTTTGAGTTTCTTTCCCACTATTCACGTGAACATCCCGGCCCTGCTATGATGCCAGGGGTGGGCAAATTGTGGCCCTCCAGCGGTCGTCGGGTGGCAGCTCCCATCAGCCCCAGCCTAGCCAATGGTGAGGGAGGGTGGAAGTTGCAGCCCAACAACGTCAGGAGGGTCACATGTTCCGCACCCCTGTGATATGGGGACAAGAAAGAAGGGGAGTGCAGGAGGGGCACTGTGGCCAGAGCAGGTTCTATCTTCATATGGCAAATTAATGGAAACAGGAACCACACAAACACCCCCAGAGAGCTAACACGGTCCCTCTGCCGCCCGCTCACATTTTTAAGGGTGTTAACTTCAGAGATATCCTTAAGGTGCTTCTAGATGAGGTTTTTATTGTGCAACCCCATATCTCATTCATGGAATTTTATTGGGGTGGGGGGTCCAATGGGAGAGTGGGTTGGAGTGAAAGGTTAGTAGAGTAGGTAGGGAAAGGTGGTACTGAAGAGAAGAGTTCAGACAGGAAATCTAGTACTAAGTTGTGAGAAAGCAAACGTGAAGGTGTTAGTATAGAACAATTCACAGGAGTCTCCACTTAGGGAATGAAGGACCTTCTGTCTGAGGAAGAAGGAGAAACTCTGGACTAGTGACAGGGACAGTTAAGTTCCCTGGCCTGATACTGTAACTTTCAAGTAACCAAGCCAAGTTGATACAAAGAGCACTGTATAACATCTGCCTGCCTTTAACCTGAATCTAAGCAAAGAACAAGTTTGAATGTAACTGTTGAAAATTCCAAGTTATCTGTTCCTGAGTTGAATATCAGTTTAGAGACTTTGTTAGAACAATAAATCAATCTTTGTATTCAAAGTTCTAATTCTCCAGAGTCTGACTGGTGACAGGAAAGTAATAATTGAATTAACGGAGGGGCACCCTGCTTCAAGTAATCAAATAAAACAAACTGCTTAATAAAGACAAACAAACGTGGGTGAACAGCTACATATAAGACCTAAGACACATAATCGGCTAACACAACTTTAAAAGTCAGCTTAAAAATCTGAAGTGACCAATACAAGGGGGCACTTGGTGAGAGCGAAGTACCCATTGAGGGTGTGGGCTTTGGAGTTGAGGGGTCCCGTCCGCTACAATGTGATCATCCACTTGTAGCCCTCCCATGTAGCCCACCATCTGTAGTCCAGAAAAGTCAGCAGAAGAAAGAAGGTGCTGAGCAAGCCCTGAATTTCTAAGGAAAAGAAGGGGGGGGGCTCTCCAGTCTAACCTAAGCTTTGGCTTGGTCTAAAATACAATGAATTAAAGTTTAGAATTTAGACTCAAATGAAGTTTGAGGGGCCCTGGGCAAGGTGCCATCCCATGCCCCCCACCTACCATGCCCCCTCCCCGCCCCACAAGCTTACCAGGTACGAACTTATTAGTCAGTAGTGGGCAAAAGTGGGGATGGGCAGCGATGCCGAAACAGCCCAGTCCCGGCCGCCTGTTCCTCCCTCATCCCGGCACGACAAAGAGAGGCAGCTACAGCTGGTGCCTCCTCCACCATCATCTTCCTTATCACCAACGCCTCTGGGCCTTGCTCAATGGTGTATGTCGGGGGCAGAGTCCAGAGGCGTTGGGGATCAGGAAGATGATGGCGGCAGAAGTGGCTACCTTGCATAGTGCTCCTCTTTGCAGTGCTGGTTAATAAAAGTAAAATAAAAAACAAAAATAAAGGAGGTGGCCAACATGAGCTGTGGTGGGCCCACTTCACTACCATGTGCTATGAAGCTGGCATGTCTGAACAAACCATAGTTAAGATTAACCATAGTTTAGGGTTCAGATGACATGCTAAGCTGTAGTTCCTCTCAAAGGGAAGCAGAGCCTTCCAGTCTCCTCCCTGTGCGGAGCGCGGGAGTCCAGGGCTCTCTGGGGCTCATCTACATTTAGCATCGAAGGCCAGCTAGTGCAGAGACAGACAGAGAGACAGGTCTTGAAGTCGATGCCTGGTAATATTAACAGGTAGTAATAGGCTGTTGCCTGTGACCAGGGCTTTGGGTAGCTCTTCGAGGCAGAGTGTGTTTTAAGGGTTTGATGTTGGAATGTTATATGGCTTTCATATGAGTTATTGTTAATATTTGTTCTAATTGATTTTCTTTTTATGTATTTATTTTAATTGTTTTGATATTTTGATCTTACAAGATTTGTTCACTTTGTTAAAGGGTGGAATTTTACGTACATAAAAATAACATTCCTCATCGGTAGTAATTCAGATTTATTTTTGGCACATCACCCCATGGTCATCACCTCATGAAGCAAAGCAATCTATTGTGGCAGCCTCCACAAATGCCTGGATCGATGTGGCGGCAACATCTTCTTAATCCAGAAAGGGATGGAGCCTGTACAACAGAAGGGAACATGGTGCCCAAATGGTGCTTCCAGATATCATAGAATCATAGAAAAGTAGAGTGAAGGGCCTACAAGGCATCGAGCCACCCCCCTCAATGAGAATCCGGTCAAAGGAGTGTCGTCAGGCACTGATGAGATGGAGAGCAGGTGGATCATGCTTATGCTAACATCAGGAAATTTTCCTGGTTAGGTGGAATCTGGTTTACTAAACTGCCCATCGGTGGGAGAACAGAATCAACAATGGGGCACAGTGGGAAAGAAGATTGAATGTGCTCCCCAGCCATGGTCACTTGCTTCCCGAGAAGCACAGGCAGGGCCAGGAGCACCCCAAAAAGTTCCAAGCCCACTCTGTCTACCACCACAAAATCAATCCCCACCAGGATCTGAACACTCCCCACCACTCTGGCCTCATTACTGTCTGGATTCAATTTTAAGTTATTTGCTTAAAAAATAACTCAGCCACAAGCTCCAGGCACTAGTTCAAGACAGAGATCATAGAATCATCGAATCGTAGAGTTGGAAGGGGCCTACAAGGCCATCGAGTCCAACCCCCTGCTCAATGCAGGAGAACAGATGTGGGCAGCCCAGGCAGTCACCCATCCAAGCACTGACCCAGCTCATACCTGCTTAGCTTCAGCATGAGTCCTTCTAGCTCAGGACTGTCTGACTGGCAGAGATGGTGGCTCCTGAGTTGCTACGTTACCTCACTACCTCTCTGGGTTCTTCTAATGATGACAAGTATACGGTAGTGCTTCATCCAATAAAAATACCACATACACACATATAGTGGCATTTCATGGGATATGTTAGAATTGCATCTCATCTGCAAGACAGATTTACACTTCTAAACACTCTTGCAAAAACAAACAAAGAAAGACCATCCCACACATTGTGACGACAAATGATCCGACAGCTCAGAAAACTGGATGTGCTGACAGCCTACACTTGGGATGAGGTCCATCAAGGGAAGCCATGCATCGAGGGCAGCAGAGGGGTGATCTAAGAAGAGATGGTTGCACAATGAAGATGATTAGGAGGCTGCCTGTGTTCTCGATGGGAGTATCTCAGATCCGAAAGTGGCCTGGAGTCCTTGGCCTCCCTTCCAACTCTACACATTGACACAGTGGGCTCTAATGTTCCTTGTCACACTCAACAGCTGTCAAACTAGATTCATCCAATCCTCTACCAACAATAGCTGCAGCTGCAAAAACTAGAAATGGCTTTATGGGAATCCAAGTACTGACCTCATCATTTGCCAGGATAACCAGATGCCTGGGATTGTTCCAGATGCATGGCCCATGGCCCATCACACCACCAGGATGGTCATGATAAGACAGCACCCCAAGAGCATGGCTGGCTTATATATCTATAATATATATAAAGAACCAACTGTCCATTGGGCCATGTTGCCTTTTGTGCACTGGTTGCCACCTGGTTGCATGATTTGCAGCTCTCAATGGACTGGAGAAGAACATTAGTTCTATTTCATTTATTTATCTGGTAAATTTATAAGTCATTCTTCCAGGATGGTGAATGCTCTCGTATATCAGCCCCATCTACATAAGACTTGAATACCTTGCCAGAGCAGACATTTCGGCACCCATAAGAAAGGGCCATTCAACACCACAGGATGGGACCATTAAGCAGGTGGCTGCAAGGGGACCCACCCACCTGAGGAGGGTGGCAACCCACTGATTGGCCGCCCACCTGAGGAGGGTGGCAACCCACTGATTGGCCACCCACCTGAGGAGGGTGGCAACCCACCTGATTGGCCGCCCACCTGAGGAGGGTGGCAACCCACCTGATTGGCCACCCACCTGATTGCAGAGGGAGGGGGCTACCTGAAACCAAGGTATAAAACACCCTGCGCAAGGGAACTGAGTTGTTGGACCTGATCAGCAATCTTGCCCCATGCTTGGGGTAAGGGAACGAAGGGATCGGCAACCCCGGGTAGCAGCACCCGGCGTGCTCCAGCTAGCTGAAATCACTGGCCGCTTGGGTTGACCGGACCCCCGGGAAACCAAGCTGAAATCACTGGCCGCTTGGGTTGACCGGACCCCCGGGAAACCAAGCTGAAATCACTGGCCGCTTGGGTTGACCGGACCCCCGGGAAACCAAGCTGAAATCACTCACAAGCCGCTGGGTAGACCGGACCTCCGCCAGGAACCCAGCTAGCCGCTTGGGTAGACCGGACCTCCGCCGGGAACCCAGCTAGCAGCATGCGGTTGACCGGGCCTCTGCTGGAGCCCGAGCTGAACTAACTAGCTGAGAGCCCTGAAATCACGGTGTCCTTGAGACTTCTTGCTGCTACTTTGTGCTGTACTGATAAGCTGTATTGCTGGTGTGTGTCTGGGTTTGTGAAGGTCATTTTGTAAATAAACTTGTTTTATAAAAGATACTTTTGTGGCTATAAGTTATCCCTTTGTTCTGGGCTAAGGGTGATAGTCGCTGGGGGACCTCGGAGAAGGCCCGCCCCCAGGACTCGCTACCCCCTTAGTATTGAACCCGCGCAGAAGACCAGGTTGGCGGTCTTCCACTATAAAAAATACAAACCAACAGTAAAATCGTAAAAGTAGCAGGCCATATCCAGACTATAAGACCCAACAGAAGACAAAAATACAACCAGCTATCAAGCATGTGGGAATAAATAATAAAAGTCTTCACCTGGCACTGAAAAAAACCGATCGTTGGTACCAAGCAAGCCTCTGTAGGGACAGCATTCCAAATATGAGGTGTCATCATGACCAATAGAACCTCTCTCTAGTCACCACCCACCTGAATTCTGATGGCAGCCAGACTTGGATGAGTAGCTCTAATGATGACCACAAGATTCAGGCAGGTTCAAGTGGCAGGAAGCTGTCCTTCAGATAGCCAGGTCCCAAATGTTTTTTACTCTGGGGATCAAGGTAGGACTAAGAGGCAGGGCTTGTGGTACCTAGAGCTCAAAGGCCTGGCAATCACTGATGCATCAAACTTTGGCCAGGATATCTGTACAGGGATGAACTTGGTTCATGGACAGGGAGGAATAGAAGAAGAAAGCAAAGGAGGGAGCAGATAAGAAAGCTAAGCCAACTCCAAGTTGGGAAGATGGTGCTCTCGTCAGCAGCCACTACGAAGAAAACCTCTCCGGCTTTTCTAACCTGCAAGAAATTAGCAATCAGCCTCCAAAGTCCACATCACTGTAAACTTGGTGGAACGAAAGGTCCAGAGAGTTGCATATTGGATTTACATGGTAGAAAAGCACATCAAGGAAGGCAATCCACATTATTAAATGTCCCTGGAGCACAAGCCACCTCCAAGGACGAGTTCTTCCCGCTGATCGGAGATTGGAAATAACGCTTTCAAAAGCCGTACACATCTTTCTTCATCTGCCCTAAATGAAATTATTTAGCACTTGACAATTACAGTCTAGGGAGTCAGGATTTACTGAAGCATAAAGATGCCACCAATAATTTATTGGGGGTGGGCACAGAGGGAACAACAGAATTGTTATCTTGAGCAGCTTGTAAACTGCACTTGAACCTCTGCTGCTTACAGCAGAAAATGTGAGCAGCTTGAAGCCACAGCAAGGCTCAAATTGCCAACTACAAGGTTGCCTTTGGCATGGGCTGCAGAAAGTTTATTGTGGCCAAAGAAGTCTCAAGCCTTGTGGTCACATCAGGGGACAAATCTAGTTTTCCTGGTTATGAAGAAAGTACAGTTTAGAATCATGACTGAAGAGTAGCTCCTGTATGTAGTGTTGACTCATGAGGCTTCACCCCTTTCTTTCTTTGTTCGTGACAGAGACAGAAACTCCTTCCTCTCTTGAAAGTAACTCAATATGTGGGCAGAGTCAAAACCATAGAGACGGTGAATGACACGCAGAGCCCTTGTAGCAGAAGTACAGGTGCAAACCTCTGTTTGCTGGACAGGAGCACAACATGGGTAGGAGGAAGTGCTCTGCTCTCCCCACCATCACATCCCATTTGGCTCCAGCTGAATGGGAGCATTCAGCTGGCAATCAGTCTACGGCCCTGGAGTTTCGATAATTCCTCATCTCTATGGTGAAATTTGTGAGAGCTCATGAGGAATTATTGGGAAAATGTATCCCAGGGCTCTTTTCCCAATGAAAATTGGGAAAAGAGCCCTGGGATACCTCCAGTGTGCCCCCCCCCTCTGAATTGCATCCTTATTGTGGGGGGGCTTCTGCACAAAAAGCATGCATGAGATGCAAGGTCACAATTCCGAAATGAACCTCTACAGAAGCAACCATTGCAGTTCTGCCGCTCTTTGTGAGGATACTGTTGGAGGAGATGGAAAGGAGTCGGTCCTATACTGGTTAGGACGAAGCAGAGTTTTCCCCCTTATGCACAGCCTGGTTATTCAAACTGATTATCACCACGTGGGTTACTAAACCTTGCTAAAAGGCTCTTTAAAGGAATGGATTGTCCATACAAGTTTTAAAACTAATAAAGATATTTATTAGTTTTACTTACAGTCCATTTATTCGTATATGCAGGATGCATATAGGCAGGTTAGAGTCTTTGGTGTTAAGAGTCTGCTTCACTGGAGGTCACTGGCTGGAAGCCAGCTCAGGCCATGCAGTCCATCATGTTGGGGAGGGGGAGAGGGAGGGAGGGAGAGAGAGAGAGAGAGAGAGAGAGAGAGAGATGACCACAGAGAGGCAAGAAGTAGGGAGGAGGGGTTACAAAACATGCACCCTGGGGATTGTTCAACTAGTGGTTAGATTACCTCATTGATTTAAGCGGGCAATATTACAATTTCCATCAGATACAACCTTTGTGAGAAGCACTCTTCCAGTATTTGAAGGGATGTCACACAGAGGAGGGCAAAGATCTCTTCTCGATCATCCCAGTTTGCAGGACACGGAATAATGGGCTCAAGTTACAGGAACCTAGATTCCACCTAAACATCAGGAAAAATTTCCTGACTGTCAGAGCAATAAGACAATGGAATCAACTACCTAGGGAGGTCGTGGGCTCTCCCACTCTGGAGGCATTTAAGGTGCAGCTGGACAGACATCTGTCAGAGATGCTTTGACCTAGATTCCTGCATTGAGCAGGGGGTTGGACTCGATGGCCTTGTAGGCCCCTTCCAACTCTACTTTTCTATGATTCTATGATTCTATGATTCTAACCATTGTTCTCTCTCAGGATTTCCTTTGCTTTGGCTATCACAATGTATTAATGTAAGAAGAAGGCACTTGTTGGATCAGACCATCTTGTCCAGTACACTTTTTCCAACAGTGGTCTGTTATCTCTGAATTCCCACAAACAGGAGAGGAGGGGCACAGCTCCATTTTGTCCTCATCACTTAATATGCAGGTACGGGCTGCCTCTGTTTACAGCAGTTTCATTTAGCCAGCATGGCTAACGGATCTCTCCTATATGAGGTACCTCTTATGGGCTTGAGATCCAGGTACCTGAAGAGCCACCTCCTAAGACATGAGCTTGCTCAAACATTATGTTCTTCATGGGAGGCTGTTTTGCCCCAGGATCCCCAAAAGGGATTGGCAAAGGTTCTTTGAGGGATTTTCTGACCATAATAAATACTCCAAATGCAGAGTTACAGAATGGGGGACACTTGGCTCAACAATACTACAAGTGAGGAGGATCTTGGAATTGTGGTAGATCACAAACTGAATATGAGCCAGCAATACGATGTGGCTGCAAAGAAGGCAAATGCTATTTTGGGCTGTATTAATAGAAGTATACCTTCCAAATCGCGGGAAGTGATAATTCCCCTTTACTCGGCACTGGTTAGGCCTCATCTTGAGTACTGCGTCCAGTTCTGGGCACCTCACTTTAAGAAGGACATAGACAAACTGGAGAGGGTTCAGAGGAGGGCAACAAGGATGATAAAGGGACTAGAAACAAGGCCCTATGAGGAGAGACTGAAAAAACTGGGCATGTTTAGCCTTCAGAAGAGGAGACTGAGGGGAGATATGATCACACTCTTCCAGTATTTGAAGGGATGTCACACAGAGGAGGGCCAGGATCTCTTCTCGATCATCCCAGTTTGCAGGACACGGAATAATGGGCTCAAGTTACAGGAACCTAGATTCCACCTAAACATCAGGAAAAATTTCCTGACTGTCAGAGCAATAAGACAATGGAATCAACTACCTAGGGAGGTGGTGGGCTCTCCTCTCCCACTCTGGAGGCATTCAAGGTGCAGCTGGACAGACATCTGTCAGGGATGCTTTGACCTGGATTCCTGCATTGAGCAGGGGGTTGGACTCGATGGCCTTGTAGGCCCCTTCCAACTCTACTTTTCTATGATTCTATGATTCCTCCAGGAAGTCAAAGCCAAACATGTTTATTGTAAAGTCGAGCCACAAGTACAACAATGCTCTCCTCCCCGTTCCCTGGTGGAAATCCCACCCCTTAGCAGTTGGGTTACTGTTGGTAACAGTTGGGTTACTGTTCAACCAACCCAAATGCTAAGTCCAGCAGCTCTCTGCCTGGGTATTGGGTTTCCACGTTGGGCTTCTGCAAGGCTCCCTGCACAATGTCCTCTGCTCCTCCTCGCTCCTTCCAGTTCTTCAGTACTTTACACGCAACCGACCAACCACCACACTCTCCGTCTGCACTTGCTCTTCTTAAATAGCACCAAGTTTCTTGGATTGCAGATCTCGTGCTTCATTGCTAGCACCTGCGCTGTTTGCATTGTCATCCCTCTGGCCAGCAGCCAGGTCACCTGCCGGTGAGTTGCTCTTGATTGCATCAGCTTGGCAAGCAGCCAAGTAATCAAGGCCGGTTGCTGATTCTTAAAGCAAACCTACTTTCTTAAAGCAAACCCAGAGCACAGAGGCAGAACTCTGTACAACACTCCTGTACTCCCCGCCATCTTCCGCGACTCCCAGTACAGAGGCCTCTCTCTCTCTCTCTCTCTCTCTCTCTCTCCCCCCCCCCCCCATCCGAGGTTAGGCAAGTAGTGACCTGGAATAAGGCCTGCTCAATTGTGGCATATATGTAATTCCACCCACAGAGAAGCTTGCCTGGCTCCAATCTTGATTTCATTCCAACACCAGGCAAAGCAGAGAAGAAGGCTGGTCCATCAGGGCAAACGGGGTGCGGCCCCACCAGGCAAAGGCTGCCATCAACCTGCCCTCTCCTGTGCACCTCTGTATGAATAAATGCTGCACATTATGCAATATAGGCTCTTTATGTGTGATTAAGGACACGATGGCCTTGTAGGCCCCTTCCAACTCTACTTTTCTATGATTCTATGATACCTAGTGATGCATCTCTTCTAGCTCTACAATTCTTTACACAGCTGCCTTGGCATAGCCTCCCCCACAGTATACAAAGACACAGGATCAGGCCAATGTGACATCCTCGTCTTGTGCGCCACAGAAACAGCTGGGATATGGAAGGCCTTGGAGGTAGCTTGTCCTCATCTGTACCTCTCCTGCAGGGACTGAGGAGAAACTTGGGCCAAAGCACACCTCCGGGCCAGCACCAAAGAAGGAATGCTGCTGTGCCACTCTTGGATACTGAGCACAGCTTGGGTGCTGAGTAAGCAAGTATTCTGGAGGTGGAAGATTACTTAGAAAAATTAAACTGCTCAGCATGCAGCATCTTGTCTTGGCCACAGATTCTTAAATCACTCTGATGTCTCCAGATTGTGGAAATGGTTGCAGTTTGAAATGGATGGAATAAACCCCAGAGGCAGGCAGGCAGGGAGAAAATGGGTTGTAGCGTCTCCCCAGCAGGCAGCGGCTATTCCAGGCTTCTGACCACAGCTGAGCACCTGTACATGTGCTCTGCCATGGAGCTACGGACCTCCCATCAGCAATCACAGGGAGTGGCAGAGAAAAAAGTGGACAGAGCAGTAGCAATGGGAGAGGAAAAGGAGAACGAGGCATAGTAGAGGGTCAGAGGCCCGGTTGGAAAGTTCTGCTTGAAAGGCTGATGTGACCCACAGGCTGAAAGCACTGCACATTATTTGAACACTCTGGAGCACCTCCAGCTTCCCACAAGGATTTTGCTCCTACTGGCAGAACCTACATTACTCATATCACCAGCCCGTTCTGGGAATCCAAATATGCTGCCTGAAACTGCTGCCTAAGACCTAATCATAGTCAAGGGGCACTTCCCCAAGCCAACCCCAAGCCTCAAGCAGTTCATCACTTGGGAATGCATTTTGTTCCATTCTTGATTCTCCAAGAATCAAGTTCTTGCTCGCACTGCTAAAAATGCAGACAATGACTCCATGAAACTTCATTTCCAGGAATCATGACAAACCTTCAAGGATCCAGTTACTCATTGTACAGACCTGGATAAAATTCGTTACCTTTTTACAGCTACAGCGAAATCTATCTCGCTGAATCTAGCCTTTTTTTGTGGTGAAAGCAGCGAATATCAGGAAAGCCTTGGTGAACACAGAGGATAGTATTTAAGGTGATCCACCAGAAGAGATGTGAGGGATATAATAATGTATCTTTATATGGTATTGTACCATTGTTTCTGTTGTACAGTAATACCTTGGATTGCAAGTAACTTGGTCTGAGAGCGTTTTGCAAGACAAGCAAAAAATTTTAAAAATTTTGACTTGATAAACAAGCAAGGTCTTGCAAGACAAGCGTAGGGATGTAACCACTCACCTTGAGCGGGCGTAGCGGGCCGAAATCGGCCCCGCTCATGCCTGCCAGAGACTCGCTTTGATATAAGAGTGTTTTGGATTACAAGCACGGTTCCGGAACGAATTATGCTTGCAATCCAAGGTATTACTGTATTTGATATTGTATTTGATATCGTAAATGGCTAAAACCCAAGTTGGGTTGCCATAATAATAAATTTCTACCTAAATTCTACCTTCAAGGAAAACAACCCGACATACATTCTAGCAAGGAACTGTCTGTCAAAATTATTCAACTAGCTCAAGAGTCTAGGATCTGCTCAGAACTTAATCTCTCTCTCTCTCTCTCTCTCTCTCTCTCATACACGTGTACACACACGCACAGATTGAATTTCCCCATCTACCTTTAAAATATCTCCTTATGCAAACAAAAGTTGCCATCACCTCTTTAAGCGCATTATGCTTGGAGACCTGCTGCTTCTCCATTTGCAAGAGAGCACTGGGAGCTCACACACATGTCCGGAGGCCTCGCTCTCTAAATGAGAATCTCTGAACTCCTTGAACCTGATGACAGGGAGGGTTTGTGGTTATTTTTATTTTTTTTAAATAGGGTTGAGAGAAATGCACTCTGAACATGCTCAAAGGTGTTCACCTCTTTATATCACATCTTAAAGATGGAACATTGACAACTGGAAAGCACGTATTCCATAAACGCAGTTTAGAACACGTGTGCCCCTGAAGCAGGCGGCATGGCCTACATGTGTCCAGCACGGGCATTTAGGCTGGCATGTCTGTGTATCGCATAACTACAGGCATGCATTGTGACACTGAATGTTACTATTTTACACATAACTCTTCAATGTAAACAGTACTTGCAGTCTCGTTAACAGGCCTCTGCAATTTAAGAGGTAGCGCTGGGCAGGATATCTGGAGCAAGGGAAAAGTGCCCCCAGAGCTCACCCTTTACCTTTCTCCGGACCTACTGCTTTGCTCCTTCCCTTACCCAGAGCTGGCCGCGTGCAGCCACCCCAGGCCTAGAAACACTCCTCCAGGCACTCTGCGGGCCGCACGGGAAGACCTCACAGGCCGGGCTCATTTTTGTGAAGATGAGATCAGGATAAATTGTAACCCACCTCTAGTTCTTGGCTAAGGCAGGAAGGAGACCTACAATAAGATGCCAGAGATGCCACAGACTGCATCACAGTGTGGTTATTTGTTGTTGTTTATGATGATGTCCCAGAATGCAGCCAGGACACAAGCTCTGATCCCACGCCTGACTGGAAGGGAACTGTGCATGGATCCTCTCTCTCTCTTTCTCTCTCTCTCTCTCTCTCTCTCTCTCTCTCTCACACACACACACACACACACACACACACACAGAGACATCCGAGCCCAAACCAAGGCATATCTGCTGTCCTCTTCACCCAAAATCCAATTTTTCTACCCACATGGTGCCATTTCGCAGGGCTGTGCATGGATCCTCTCTCTCAAAAGCTCTGCCAAGAACTCCATGACTGATCCGGCTGATGCATCTGGGGAACAGGAAGCGGATACACAATATGACCCAGGATGAAGGGAAAGCAAGCGAGCCCCGGTGTGCCCAAGGCTCGGCAATGGGACATGCCTGGGTCTCCTGTGTGAAGTGTTCCTGTGAGAGGTTTTATGGCTCCCATCTCTGCAAGAACGTTGTGCTTCCTCTCAGTTAAGGTATGCCTGGTCTGTGAGGGGTAGGAAGACTTGGCCAGGGGTTTCCCAGGCTTCCATGGGTTTCTCAAACCGAATTAAAATGGACGATATACATTGCTCTCACAGTATAAAAGGGTTGCCTTTAGAGCAGTGTTCTCCAACCTTGGGTCCCCAGATGTTTTTTGGCCTACAACTCCCAGCATGCCCCAGCCAGCTACGCTACGCTGGCTGGGGCATGCTGGGAGTTGCAGGCCAAAAACATCTGGGGACCCAAGGTTGGAGAACACTGCTTTAGAGGATGAAAGCTAACCTTCTCCCTTTATACCAATTTATGTCCCAGCATGCAGCCATTCTCTTTGTATTTATGAGACATCATGCAAAACTGGCAGGAGACAACTGGGATTTGCCGCATCTTTGGGGAAGAACAAGCCACGTTCATTGGAAGTGGCTGGCCAGCGAGGCCCTCCTCCAGAACGGGATGGAGAGTCCAGGCTTGGCAGGTGGAACCTGCTACCATCTTTCTTCCACTACTGACAGTGGCCTCAGAAATCTCCAGTGACTAGTTTGGGGGCAGGGAAGAGGGGGAATGGAGCTCCCCAATCCCCATACATAAAAGGCATCACTCTGGCCACCTCTGCGTCCGTCCGTCCATCCATCCCTCTCCCTCCGCCCCCCTCCAGCAAATTTCCCCCGGCATCTGGAGGCTCGGCAAGGAGTGTGACGTCGCTGGCGACGTCTCTCCTGTTATCACGAGCCTCCACTGGCTGCGGCTGCTGAATAAACATGAGAGGGGGCTGCTGGCTTTTCTCCAAGTACACAAATGTATAAACATTTTGCCAGTTTCATTTTTCTTTACGTCTGGGGGAGGCCACCCTCATACATCATGCAAATGGCAAAATGACACTGCAGCTGCCAGAGCAAATGGGCCTTTGTATTAATGGGAGAGACGGAGAAAGTCCACAGAGATGAAGACAGATACCCAGATTGTAAATGAGTTGACACCAAAAGGCTTAATCTGAGCCAGTGCTCAGATCCAGAACCTATTTGCAGTGCTAGGGAAGGGCCACAGCTCCAGGGGCAGAGCACCGGCTTTGCATGCAGGAGGCCCAGGGTTGATCCCTGGCAGCATCTCCAGCAAAAAAAGGACCTCAGCTGGCCGGTGATGGGAAAACCTCCACCGAAGGGCTCGTAGAACCAGTCAGAGTGGGCAGGACTGGGCCGGATGCACTAATGACCTCGCAGGAGTCAACATGTTCAGTGCCAAACCTCAGCCCTAGATGCAGAAAGCATCTGCAATAGTTAATATATTTATTTAGCATATTTATATCCCACCCTTCCACAGAAAAAACGCAGCACAGGGTGGTGTAAAATGTGGTAAAATGGCACAATCCTGTGCCTGTTTCCTCGGAAGTAAGTCCCACTGTGTTCAATGGAGTTTACTCCCAGGTAAGCATGCATAGGATTTTGCAACCTTCAACAACAAAACACACATCATAAAAAATCTAACATATCAGACCAGAGACAGAATCACAAAAGATAAAACAGCCCTAAGAGCAGGGGGACAGTTCAGCACAGCTCTTCGCCCCACTAGGGCAAATGCCTGCTGGGAAAAAAAGATGTCTTTGCCAGGTGGCGGAAGGTCAGAAGGGTGGAATGCAGACACAGGAAAGGCCCTTCCGCATCCCAGTCAATCACGCCCGTTGCCACTGATGAGATGTGGAGGAAAGCCTCTCCTGCAGATCTTAAAGAGCGGGCGGATTCATATGGGAGAAGAAAAAGTCCTCCTGCTTTTTTCCGATCTCACTACCAATTAATTTTCCTGAGAAACTGAATAGAATATAGAGTACAGAATAATTATCTCATAGAATTATTGCACTTAATTAAAGAATCCCTGGTTGATTGATCATCTTAGTTGATCAATCATGTTTGCATAAACTTACATATGGATAAAACCAAGCGTTAGGCAAATTTTAAAGATAACATTATTATGTTAACACATTTATAATCTGTCTTCATCTGCACCTCTCTCTTTGTTATTGCCAGACTGCGTAGAGAATTTCGAACTGCATTGTCTGGTACACAGAAATAGATAAAGGGTATTCCCATTTAACTGAGTTCATAGATTCATGATAGAACTAGTACAAGGCCATCAAGTCCAACCCCCTGCTCAATGCAGGAAACTAGAG
Source organism: Shinisaurus crocodilurus (assembly GCA_021292165.1). Taxonomy (NCBI): domain Eukaryota; kingdom Metazoa; phylum Chordata; class Lepidosauria; order Squamata; family Shinisauridae; genus Shinisaurus; species Shinisaurus crocodilurus. The sequence goes on from CM037885.1 coordinate 39,095,257, forward strand.
GAGGGGTCTCCCATCCAAGTACTAATCAGGCCTGACCCTGCTTAGTTCCTAACAGCGGCTAGCCAGAGAAGCCCACAAGCGCTGTACCCTCTAGCAGCTATACCCTCCTCCTCCTCATGCTTCGTTTCTCCTACTCCCCTCAGCAAGCCATGCGCAGTTTAGGCATCGGCTCCAGCACCACGAGGTCACTTCCAGCTCTGCTTTCTGCTCAGTGCTGGCCAGGCCGGCTGAGGCAAGGAGCTGCCAAGGAGCCCCTGAAGAGCCAGGAAACACAGCTTGGCTCCCCCGGACATAAAATCAGATTTTTAGCTGCGTGTGGTTGGCTTGGGCAGCGTCCACAATTAAATGAGGACTCTATTTTTAATAATCCCATAGCAATTGAATCATAGATTTCATAGATTTCATAGATCATAGAGTTGGAAGGAGCCTACAAGGCTATCGAGTCCAGCCCCCTGCTATTAATTAACACTGCAGTGCTAATTTCTATACAGCTGGAAGGAACAAAAACAGCATCAGTCCAAGAGAAGGGCCTTATCACACGTCAGTCACCAATTTGTGCCCTTTCAGACTACAGAGAAGGTTCAGCTCTGGAAAGGCAACTACAGGGCAGGCTGGACTCAAGCGAGACACGCCACACATGCCACAGGAGCCCAGCTCCGCACAGCAGGACATCCTGAGGCGTGGCAACACCTCCTGCATGGCCGGAGCCGGAGCCTGAAAGACCTTGCCTGCCCAGCCTAGACCGCACCCACCCTCTGGGCAGGGGGCCTGCCATTTCTGCACACCGGGCCTAGCACCAGAGCCAGCCATCAAAGCGAGGAGGAGGAGGAGGAGGAGGGCAAATAGAGAAAAACGAATCCGCGCTTCAGGCCCACCATGCCAGGAAATGAACGGCAAATACGCAGGACGGCCTCGCTTGCCAGGGACAGCAGCAGTCTCTCATGATTTCAGTCACCCCACCAAAAAGCAGAAATTCAGTGGAGGAGGCACAACACAAGCTTTGTTACCAAGTGGCTGGCAGTTTCTTTACTTGCAGAAAGGGAGAAATGAAAATGACTAAATGTGAAGCCTCTCTAAACACATAATCAACTCCCCTGATGGTATTGATACTTCTGCTACCTCATGCAAGTAAAAGCAGCTGCAAGGTCTGTTCTGGTGCCTCGCTGACCACCTCATGGTTTCCTTCATTATGAACAGCTGTGGCCATGCTCTAGAGCAGTGTTCTCCAACCTTGGGTCCCCAGATGTTTTTGACCTACAACTCCCAGCATGCCCCAGCCAGCTACGCTACGCTGGGAGTTGTAGGCCAAAAACATCTGGGGACCCAAGGTTGGAGAACACTGCTGTAGAGCAATAGGTGTTTCAGCCATCTGGGAACTGGCCTGCAGCTAAAAGTATGCCCAACCAGAATACATGGAGTGGATGCCTTGACACCTCATTGGAAACCTGGGGATGGGCCCAGCTCAGTGGCAGAGCGCATGCGTGGCATGCAGGTGATCCCTGGGGCCTTGCATAGCAGGATTAGGAAAGACTTTTGTCTTTCTGTGTCATTAGAGAATAAATATGATGATGATGATGATGATGATGATGATGATGATGATGATGATGATGATGATTCTTGGCTGCAGTCTTCCCCCCCCCCCCTTTAGCTCTTCCTAGATTTTGCAGTGCTCTCAGGATCCACCTAACCCTGTGAGAAAGAAAAATGTGAAAAATGGGCAGCAATACCTGCTTTCTTGGTTTCTAGTAGAAGTGGGGAAGCTCGCCTTGGATTAACTCCAAATTTATTTTTAGATCTTCCCCCACAAAATCCCAGAAAATTTTGGATCATTTTTCTGAGTGAATCCAAGGCTCACCTTTCAGCCTCTAAAATATGTCCCTATTCAATGTACGGGAGTGGCATTACTCTATTACATTGCATAGGGAAGGTGGCAATTCTTCACCAGCTCAGATAGGAGAAGCTAATTTCTCCTTTGAGGCAGCCTTAAACAAGCCCTCACAGTTCTTTTCAGTATCACAGGCAGTATTTCATTATCACAGGCAGTGTGCCTAGCCTACATATACCAGTTGCTGGGGAACCTGGGCGGGAGGGTGCTGTTGCGCTCATGTCCTGCTTGTGGGTTCCTCATGCGGGCAGCTGGCTGGCCACTGTGTGAACAGAATGCTGGACTAGACAGACCCTCGGTCTGAGCCAGCATCAGGGCTCTCCTTATGTTCTTTTCCAAGCCTGCGTGAGGAGAACTTCACTAGCATCTCTAATTTCTAGTCTTTTCTCTGCTTCATTCCTTCTAGCCAAGTGCTGCACCTAGGGAGAGGAAACCAAATGCAGAGTTACAGAATGGGGGACACTTGGCTCAACAATACTACAAGTGAGAAGGATCTTGGAATTGTGGTAGATCACAAACTGAATATGAGCCAGCAATGCGATGTGGCTGCAAAGAAGGCAAATGCAATTTTGGGCTGTATTAATAGAAGTATAGCTTCCAAATCGCGGGAAGTGATAATTCCCCTTTACTCGGCACTGGTTAGGCCTCATCTTGAGTACTGCGTCCAGTTCTGGGCACCACACTTTAAGAAGGATGTAGACAAACTGGAGAGGGTTCAGAGGAGGGCAACAAGGATGATAAAGGGACTGGAAACAAGCCCCTATGAGGAGAGACTGAAAGAACTGGGCATGTTTAGCCTTCAGAAGAGGAGACTGAGGGGAGATATGATCGCACTCTTCCAGTATTTGAAGGGATATCACACAGAGGAGGGCAAAGATCTCTTCTCGTTCATCCCAGTTTGCAGGACACGGAATAATGGGCTCAAGTTACAGGAACCTAGATTCCACCTAAACATCAGGAAAAATTTCCTGACTGTCAGAGCAATAAGACAATGGAATCAACTACCTGGGGAGGTGGTGGGCTCTCCCAGTCTGGAGGCATTCAAGGTGCGGCTGGACAGACATCTGTCGGGGATGCTTTGACCTGGATTCCTGCATTGAGCAGGGGGTTGGACTCGATGGCCTTGTAGGCCCCTTCCAACTCTACTTTTCTCTGATTCTATGAAACCTTACAAAGCAGCTCCCCACTCCTGGAAGCAGCATGGCAGTGGCGAGCCTCCCCATAACTTCCCAGCCGTGCCTCCTGGCCAGAAGGCCCAAATGATGCACGTCATGATGTGCCGTTGCTCCCAGGAACAGGGAGAATGCCCCAGGAAGTGCAGCTGGGAGAATGCACAGAGGGCGGCCATCACTACAGACAGTGGGAGCCTTTTTTTTTTTTAACGTGGAAAAAGAGAAACCATCAGCCAGCTGGTTTAATCTAACCACCCCCAATCCTGAGACATTCACCCGCCCCTACCCAAAAGCCACCAAATATGCCCCCTCCCACCCACTTTCTGTGGAGGAAGAATTGCTCTTGCAAAAGTGGGGAGGGAGATATTCAGCCCAGCAGCATTACCCCCCCCCCCCTTCTGAGGACCTTTGAGAAGCCACCTTTCAGCACCCCCAGGGGGAAAGCAATGCTGGGTATGCCATTCCACAGAGGGAGAAGCCTGCCTGGGGGCTCCTGCAGAGCCCCCTCCCCTCCCCTTGCCCAAAGCTCGTTTCATGACATTCGGGAAGGGGAAGGCCCGGTGGCAGCTGCAGCCCCTGCTTGTGGGCTTTCAAGAATTTGTGTGCAGTCACTGGAGATGCAGAAAAAGCCCCTTTCCCTTTTGGGGCTAGCCCAGGGGTGTCCCTGCACCCCCAGAGTAGACAGGAACCGGGCTACATGGATCAATGGCCTAACTCCATAGCCTGGCATGGGCATTTTTATATATAACAATGCATGTGGGGGGAAACGCAGCACATTTTATATCAGATGTTCTTAGAGGCTAACATTGCATAGTCTTATGCCTTTGGTGAAGTGTCTAGAGTCCCACAGAGAGTCATAAAAGGGAAATAAAAAACATACCAAACGTAGGGTTGTGGGTTTTTTCAATAGTAGCAGTTCAGAATTGCCAAATTATTCACAATCTTTGCAGGTCTGTGTCCACAAAGAGGAGTTATATATCACAGAACCGATAATATCTGTGGTGTCCACAGTGAATCACCATAGAAGTCACAGGGGGAAATCACTCATTTGCAAATGCCTCCATATCACAATCTCCCCACATGTGGAAAAATGGCACATGGGAAAGATTATTCTGTTCTACAACAGCTCTGCAAGGCACACAACAAGGATTCCTGCATTGAGCAGGGGGTTGGACTCGATGGCCTTGTAGGCCCCTTCCAACTCTACTTTTCTATGATTCTATGATTCTATGATCCCCAATAAATTCTTGAGGCCCAAATTCCAATATAGTTTCTTAGGCTGTTGCCATTTTCATTACTCCAGAGGCTCTTGGGAAGTTGGGGTACCACAGAGCTCGGTCCTGGGCCCAGTGCTATTCAACATTTTTATGAATGACTTTGTGGAGAAAAAGCGTCAGAGTTTCCTACACCACACCCACCCACCCACACACACACACCTCCTCACGTGTAAACAAGTATAAGCCCAGCTGGGGGCTGAGAAATGCAAAAGGTACATAACTTCGATGGCGCCTCAGAGGCTCCCACATCTTGATGTCTCCATGCCACAGCCTTCCGCATGCAAATGTGGCCCAAGCCCGCTAGTCATGAGCCACTCCTCCCCTCTGCCTCGGCCAGATGAAGTTCATCCTGATTGGCTAAAGATACCTGGGCTACTGAAAGGAGGGGGGGGAGAATCTATACTGCCTGCCCTGGCATTTGGTTTTGGTTGTTGTGGTCTGCACGCTTTCGCGGGAGGAGGGTTTTTGCTGAGGCAAGCCCAGAAGAGGACCAAACGGCCCCCAGGTAAAGAGAGTAAGGCCTGGGTAGTGATATAGTTTTGTTGTTTTATAGCTCTACTGTGTATACCAAAGTGTCTCCCCACCTTCTCTCCTTCCCTCATTGCCCACCTTTTGTTGTAATCTGTTTACCTTGCATAAACTGTCCTAGTTTTACCCCACACGGAGTGTGTGGTTCCTCTGTAGTTCAGTGCTAAATCCAGTGTACAGACAAGGGTAAGGCCCTGAGAGAATCAAGTCAAGACGGCAGAGCTAAGGCTGGCAGTTTTGCACCTTTGATCTCTGGTCTTGAGTAAAGGAGCGGTTGGCAGTCCTTTTCACAGACTTGGATGAGGAGGTGCAGGGAATGCTTATCAAATTTGCAGATGACACAAAGTTGGGTGGAACAGCTAATACTCTAGAAGGCAGAAACAAAATTCAAAGCAACCTCGATAGGCTGGAGCGCTGGGCCAAAAACAACAGAATGAAATTTAATAGGGATAAATGCCAAGTGCTGCACCTAGGGAAAGGAAACCAAATGCAGAGTTACAGGATGGGGGACAATTGGCTCAACAATACTACGAGTGAGAAGGATCTTGGAATTGTGGTAGATCACAAACTGAATATGAGCCAGCAATGCGATGTGGCTGCAAAGAAGGCAAATGCTATTTTGGGCTGCATTAATAGAAGTATAGCTTCCAAATCGCGGGAAGTGATAATTCCCCTTTACTCGGCACTGGTTAGGCCTCATCTGGAGTACTGCGTCGTTCTGGGCACCACACTTTAAAAAGGACGCAGACAAACTGGAAAGGGTTCAGAGGAGGGCAACAAGGATGATAAAGGGACTGGAAACAAGGCCCTATGAGGAGAGGCTGAAAGAACTGGGCATGTTTAGCCTTCAGAAAAGGAGACTGAGGGGAGATATGATCGCACTCTTCCAGTACTTGAAGGGCTGTCACACAGAGGAGGGCCAGGATCTCTTCTTGATCATCCCAGTTTGCAGGACACTGAATAATGGGCTCAAGTTACAGGAACCCAGATTCCACCTAAACATCAGGAAAAATTTCCTGACTGTCAGAGCAATAAGACAATGGAACCAACTACCTAGGGAGGTGGTGGGCTCTCCCAGTCTGGAGGCATTCAAGGTGCGGCTGGACAGACATCTGTCAGGGATGCTTTGACCTGGATTCCTGCATTGAGCAGGGGGTTGGACTCGGCCCCTTCCGACTCTACTTTTCTATGATTTCTATGATTCTATCTTAGCTCAGAATATATGATAAAGCAGGATTCCCAGTTGTGGGAGTTCTATAAGCACATTCAGCTGAACAAGTGTACAAGCCTCTGGACAGACCTTCTCACTCAACTTCTATGACATAGCCGAGAACGCAGAGATGTTTGGGGGGTTAAGATGTTCTTAAGGAACATCTACCTACGGAACCTCCTGACAACATTGAGGACCATTGGTCTAAGCTGAAAACCTCCATTACTGCAGCTTGTGAACAAACTATTGGATATGAAACTAAGAAACATCAGGATTGGTTTGATGAAAATGACAATGAGATTAAATATATAATTGACCAAAAAAGGAAAGCCTTCCAAATATGGCAAAATGATATTAACTGCGCTGCCAAGAAAAAAACCTACGCTAGCGCAAAGGCTGAGGTCCAAAGAAGAACAAGAGAACTTAAGAACGCTTGGTGGAAAAAGAAAGCTGAAGAAATTCAACAACTTGCAGAATCTCATGATGCACGGGGCTTTTTTAAGGCCACAAGGGCCATTTATGGACCAAAAACCTATGGTACAAACCCTTTACAATCAAAAGATGGCACCAAACTCTTAAAAGACAAAGAGTCTATTGCACTGCGTTGGAAAGAGCATTATTATGACCTTTTAAATCGTAAATCTAAGGTGGATAATGAGATTTTTTCGCAAATCCCGCAAAAACAAATTAAAGAGGAACTTGCAATACTCCCCACTTTGGATGAAGTAAAAAAAGCCATTAATCAAATGAAGAACAACAAAGCTAGTGGACCAGATGGGATTCCTGCTGAAATCTTTAAAGAAGGGGGCCCCGAACTTGTACAACATCTTCATAAACTCATCGAAAAAATCTGGATAAGAGAAGAGATCCCAGAAGACTTCAGGGATGCCATAATTATCACCCTCTTTAAGAAGGGTGATAGAACAGACTGTGGAAACTATCGGGGCATTTCTCTCTTAGCAACCGCAGGTAAAATATTTGCTAGGATTCTCGCAAACCGTCTTCTATCTATTTCAGAAGAGATCCTCCCTGAAACTCAATATGGTTTCCGCCCCTCTAGAGGGACAGTAGACATGATTTTACTGCACGTCAGCTCCAAGAAAAATGCCGGGAGCAAAATCAACCCCTTTATATGGCATTTATCGATCTGGCTAAGGCCTTTGATACTGTAGACCGTACAGCTCTCTGGACTATCCTTATGAAAATTGGATGCCCCAATAAATTTGTGAATATCTTGCGACTTCTCCATGACAACATGACGGCAACGGTTTTGGACAACAACGGCTCTCATGGTGCTCCATTTAAAGTGGGATCAGGTGTTAAACAGGGATGTGTTATCGCCCCAACATTATTTGCCATTTTCATCGCCATGGTTTTACATCTTGTCAAGGGGAAACTTCCCACCGGTGTGGGAATTATATATCGAACAGATGGAAAGCTTTTAATCTCAGCAGGCTGAAAGCAAAAAGTAAGGTAATTACAACCTCCGTTGTGGAACTTCAGTATGCTGATGATAATGTGGTCTCCGCACATTCAGAGGACGATCTCCAAACTATCCTAAATGCTTTTGCAGAAGCATACGAAAAACTTGGTCTCTCACTTAACATCAAAAAAACCAAAGTGCTTCATCAGCAAGTGCAAGCCAATCCTTTGGTGATGCCATCTATCCAGCTTGGCGGGACAATACTGGAAAATGTCGATCATTTTCTCTATCTTGGCAGCTATCTTTCTGTTACAGCTAACATCGACAGTGAAATCCAGCATCGTCTGAGCTCCGCAAGTGCCGCATTTTCTCGAATGAAACATAGAGTGTTCGAGGATCGGGATATTTGTAAGAAGACCAAAACACTGGTTTATGAAGCCATTGTATTACCAACTTTATTGTATGCCTGCGAAACATGGACTATCTATAAACGTCACTTCCACCTCCTTGAAAGGTTTCATCAACGTTGCCTCCGGAAAATCCTGCAAATTACTTGGGAAGATAGGCGAACAAATGTCAGTGTACTGGAAGAAGCAAAGACTACTAGCATTGAAAAAATGATCCTTCAACGCCAACTTCAGTGGACCGGTCATGTTGTTCGAATGCCTGACTGCCGCCTCCCAAAGCAGTTACTTTACTCCCAACTCAAGGATGGAAAGCGGAATATCGGTGGTCAATATAAGAGGTTTAAAGATGTTCATAAGGCTAATCTAAAAAAATGCAATATAAACATCGAAAACTGGGAAGCTCTGGCCCATGAACGATCTAAATGGAGGTTGGCCTTTCACAAAGGTTCCATGGACTTTGAAGAAGCCCGAGTGCAAGGTGAAAGGGAGAAACGTGCTAAGCGAAAAGCACGTCAAATGAATCCTTTACAGGACCATCTTCTATCTGGTAACCTGTGTCCTCACTGTGGGAAGCTGTGTGGATCTAGAATTGGCCTCCACAGTCACTTACGGACCCATCGCTAGAGTCTACACAATCTTCTTTAGAATTTCCTCCTTTTATCCCGGAAGACAATCTTACTCGGTCACGAGTGATCGCCTGATGGATGGATGGATGGGGTGCTCACAGACATCCCATCCCCAGTTTAACTGTAACCAGTATGAAACCAGCTCTGATGTATGCATAACTGCTCCTGCAAATGGTCTGCTCTTACATGGCAACAACTTCCATAAAAAGGGTCGCAGCGTTGACACGCCTCAGAAATGACACATCATAAGCCAGTGTGGCGTAGTGGTGAGAGTGTTGGTCTGGGACTCAGGAGATCCGGGTTCTAGTCCCCGCTCAGCCATGAAACCCACTGGGTGACTTTGGGCCAGTCACTGACTCTCAGCCTAACCTACCTCACAGGGTTGTTGTGAGGATCAAATGGAGAGGAGGATTATGTAAGCCACCTTGGGTTCCTTGCAGAAAAAAAGGTGGGGTATAAATATAATAAATAAATAAATCATAATGTTTTAACCTTCTCTGATCCCCAACCTTAAATATCCCTTCTAAGGGTCATCCACTCCATTTCAGCTGTTCCCAATCCTACTGGCCAATGGGTACCATTCTCTACCAATTCAAATGGCCAGCATGGACAAGTATTTATAGGTCGCTGAGCCTCTAGAACTGGCTTCCTATGCTTGCCATGGGAAGGTTACAGGGGAGCGGGCCCATTTCCCCTGAGACGACTTCCCACCCTCCCAGCGGTGGGCTAGAAAGAGTAGCACTCATCTGGGTGAACCTTAGGTGCATTACAAGAGGATTTTTTTAAAGCGCACAGTTCCACTTTGAATATTTGTCTTGAAACTATATTAGCATTCTCCCTTTTTTTTGGTTTACTTTCTTAAATGAAATCAGAGTCTCACTAAAGTTCTTTGACTAAGTAACCCCAGACTAATTCTCTCTCTCTCTCTCTCTCTCTCTCTCTTTCTTTCTCTTTCCCATTAACATTTAATCATTCTTCTGAACACTGTGACTATTTGGTGTTCAGTCAGCCAGTCTCGTATTCACATGAAAGCATCCACAATCAGACGAAAGTATCAGTGTGGAACCATTAAAATGCTGGTGCATTAATGACAACTACCCCAAACTTATTAGCATTTCACTCTCCTCCTGGACCTTCCCTCCTTCGTGCCCACAACATCTCCCCCTCAGCTTCTCAGCGGTGTAAGCAAACACTGGCAATTACTGAATTAGGAAGAGACATCTTCAAAACCTTGTTGATTGGTGTTGTCTTGCCCTTATATAATTTTGCTTCCTTGCCTGAATGCTGAAAGCACAACGGTCGGTGTCTCCATTTGGGAGCTGACAGACTCCCACTGCGCATTTGCAACAGCAGCACTATGGTGTATTTACTAGGTTTAGCTTTCCACAACCAAATAAGACATCTCTGAGGACATCTCTTCAGATATGAAATCTGTATAGTCCTCTGTCCAAACTACCCTGTTTTCCCCTGACTAAATCCCTGCTTAAAAAAAAAAAAAAAGCTCTACTTCTGACAGCTGTCAGAAGGAAGTGTCAGCAAAAAGGCTGCACTTTTCCACCTTCCCAAGCACCTGGAGTCTTAGAAATGGGTGGAAAGGTGTGGGGCACCGGGACCTACGTGTGGGACATTCAAAACCCTGAGGATCTCACTGCAAAGTGGGGGAAGGCATCTACCCCCTTTCACGAGAAAAACTTTCCCTTGACAGCTCACCTTTTGACACCTGTCCATGGAAACCAAAGTCAAAATAAACCTATTTGGAGCCTCTCTGGGTCAATGTTCAGGGTTGGTACCTGCTGTACTTTGACAGCAGGTACCCCCCTGCATATTGGAAACATTAAATTACTAAAAATTCAGAATCTTATATTTATCTTTGCAAACAGGCATACCCACCCAACAAGTATACAGGTCGTTTCTAAATAGACTATCGTAAAAAAACTAACATCCGCTTTACAAAACAAAATATTGCTGCAGCCAAGTACCGTAAAGGATTCCACTGATGTTTCAAGATAATTCCTCTTGACCTGGTGAATTCCAGTGAGATGTGGCATCCAGATGTGGCCTCCAATTATCCGACTCCAAGTGCGACGCTCTTAGTGTCGCACTTGGCGCATTGCCGAGACGCTGCCTCTGGCAGCCCCACCTTAAATACCTGATGGGCCGGGGACAGGGACAAACTCAAGTCTCAGGCAGCAGCTCCTCTTCGCCTCCAGCTCCTTCCCAGCAGCCTCTGCCAGCCCTGCCTTTTCAAACCAACTGGGCCTGTTAGAGGAACCAGGCCTTTTGCAAAAGGAGCAGGGAATCTGCTGCTTAAAGTAGCGCCTTTTCTTCCTAATATGGCCGCCCAGGACATTGCCCAGGCGAGGCTTCCGATTATGGGAACTGCAGAACTGCACACCTCTGCAGTTGCTCAAGTCCAACTAAATGTATTGCCTGGGTGGGTTAGCGTGACGTGAGAACCCGCCCATAGGCGGCATTACAGTAGTCCAGTCTTGAGGTAACTAACTGATGGATCACAGTGGCTAAGCTCTCCTGAGTTCCACAATGTAAAGCAGAGTCCTCAGGACCAATCGTGATGACAGCCAGGGGCATCTCACCATTCCACAGTGAGACAAGGGCCTCAACAGGATCACCAGCTCCAGTTACTGCTCCCCAGAGCATTCAGGACATTGGACTCCATAGGTCTCCGTGGGCAGACCATGTTAGTGGTTCCCCCACCCCACAGGAAGGGTCAAATGCCACGAGACCAAACTTCACCAGGAAGTGGCCTGACCATGGCAATGGGGTCATCACAAACCCTCCTAATATCAAGACCACCCCTCCCACCTGCTGAAGCAAACACAAGTAGGTGCTGATTATCACTTCAGGCAGCCCCACAGTTGCTTGAAGGCCACGTGGTCCTGAGCCGACCCTGCCACACCCATCAACACGCCTGGCACACCTTCGTCAGCCACACGCTAACCCAGGGGGACGCAACCTGGCACCCTCGGGATGTTTTGGACAACAACTCCCATCAGCCCCAGCCAGCATGACCAATGGTTAGGAATTAGGGTTGCTGTAGTATGAAGCAGCCGGAGGGCACTGGGTCACCTGCCCCTGCCTTAAGATTTTAAGTTTTAACTGTCAGGTTTTGGTGTATAGAAAGAGTGCGAGGTACAGGAAAACAACTAATAGCAAAACTTAAAAACCAAGAGTCCAGATGGATATTTAATCTAAATACAGTAGCTCCATATGGATTAAATGAGAACATAGATTGGTTAGCAACAGGTTTATAATATACTACTTTTGCCATGGTTTTGTTGAAATAAATTCTGTATAAAGACCAACATCTGTATAAGTTTGTTCAGAATACTAAATGTATAGCCACCCGATCAGGCCACCTCTAAATGAAGAGTATTACCAGGTGTGTGTAAAATTAACACACCAGATAAAAGTACTCCATCTGCAAAGCTCTGGAGCATTGTCTCAGGACTGGAGGTTGGGAAATGAGACCAGCATTGGTGAGTCAATACACTCCTTCTGAAAGGATTTTCTTAAATTGTTATTATTATTTTTTCTAACAAATTTTTTTTTAATGTATGTGATAATGAAGCAAATGTATATTTTATATAGAATTGAGAAAACAGAATAATAGTCTGTAAAAGGAATTGAGTGTGAACTACAGTGGTGAGCATGACATCATTTAATTATGTTTTATATTACTATTAATTGTGTTCAAAATGACTAGCTGACTGTAGTTTGATTTACTGTAAGGCTTTTCTGTTCTTTCCAAGCCACTGAAGAAGGCCTTCAGGGACGAAACACGTTTGGCTTTATCACCTATCAACAGGAAAGCTTCTTTGCTGCTGAAAAGACTTATCTCTGGAAGCAACAAACAAAAAAACATTGGCATTAACAATATCGCACCCAGAGATAAAAGCCCTCTTGTTTGAAAAAAACATTCAAGATAATCTTCAGCCTATGAGGAGCTATTATTTACATGTATAAGCCAGAAAACTTAATAGACATGTTTTATATATTTTTATATATTTTTATATATGTAATTCTTTTAAATATATTTCTGCATATCTTGATATTATAAATTCAGTTTATTTTACATATATTTATCTTGACTTTTAAGTTTCTGGTTTATGTTTTAGTCAGGATTTTTAACATATGAAACCGAAACATACGTATAAAAAAGGGGGGATAAGTCTGCCATGAAACTGACAGTGCCCCATGTTTGTCTCTGCCCAGTCTTCCCAATTTCTTTGAGAATTTTTATAATTAATTTTGGAATCTGTGCATGCAGTTTCTTCCCAGCATTCAGACGGTGTGTCGAGAGTGGCCAAGAAAGCTGACAAGATGCACGAGGATTCATTCAATGTGATTTACATATCTGTGCTCATAAAAAGAAATGGCCTCAAAGGGAAGGGGAAAATGTATATGTGGAAAACATTTTCATCAGTTTTCCCTTGGTTTAATCATGTGATCATAGAATCATAGAAGGGTTGGAAGGGGCCTACAACAAGGCCATCGAGTCCAGCCCCCTGCTCAATGCAGGAACCCAGGTCAAAGCATCCCTGACAGATGGCCGTCCAACTGCACCTTGAATGCCTCCAGACTGGGAGAGCCCACCACCTCCCTAGGTAATTGGTTCCATTGTCTTATTGCTCTAACAGTCAGGAAATTTTTCCTGATGTTTAGGTGGAATCTGGGTTCCTGTAGCTTGAGCCCATTATTCCGTGTCCTGCAAACTGGGATGATCGAGAAGAGATCCTGGCCCTCCTCTGTGTGACATCCCTTCAAGTACTGGAAGAGTGCTATCATATCTCCCTTCAGTCTCCTCTTCTAGGCTAAACATCCCCAGTTCTTTCACTCTCTCCTCATAGGGCCTTGTTTTCAGTCCCTTTATCGTCCTTGTTGCCCACCTCTGAAGCCTCTCCAGTTTGTCTACGTCCTTCTTAAAGTGTGGTGCCCAGAACTGGACGCAGTACTCAAGATGGGGCCTACGGTAACCAGTGCAGAGTAAAGAGGAATTATCACTGCACGCAATTTGGACGCTATACTTCTATTAATGCAGCCCAAAATAGCATTTGCCTTCTTTGCAGCCACATCACATTGCTGGCTCATATTCAGTTTGTGATCTACCACAATTCCAAGATCCTTCTCACTTGTGGTATTGTTGAGCCAAGTGTCCCCCATCCTGTAACTCTGCATTTGGTTTCCTTTCCCTAGGTGCAGCACTTGGCATTTATCCCTATTAAATTTCATTCTGTTGTTTTTGGCCCAGCACTCCAGCCTATCGAGGTTGCTTTGAATTTTGTTTCTGTCTTCCAGAGTATTAGCTGTTCCACCTAACTTTGTGTCATCTGCAAACTTGATAAGCATTCCCTGCACCTCCTCATCCAAGTCATTAATAAAAATGTTGAAGAGCACTGGGCCCAGGACCGAGCCCTGTGGTACCCCGCTTGTTACCTCTCCCCAGTTTGAGAAGGTACCATTGATAAGCACTCTTTGAGTCCAATTCTGTAGCCAATTGTGGATCCACCTGATAAGTTGTTCCATCTAGCCCACTTTTAGCTAGCTTGCTAACCAGGATATCATCATGAGGCACTTTGTCAAAAGCTTTGCTGAAGTCCAGATATATGATGTGCACAATTGATCATGTGCACAATTGCATTAGTAGCCTTTTAGTTAAAGTGTTGGATAAACTGAGTTCAGAAGTGAACTGAATTTAAAAGGCAAGCATCATTCTACATCTTAATTACCTTCAGGTAAAGGTAAAGGAGATTAAACCTGACTGCTGCACTTTCCATAAACTAGGCAGCATCTTAATGCGCACAGGTCACTCCTATGGGCAAAAGTACTGCATCTGAGTCCACTGTTGCAATGGGGACAGGCATTGGTTGACCCAGCCCGCACTGACAACGATCCTGCAGGGCAGTGCAAGGCAAGGAGGGGTGTCAGAAGCTCCTCTTCTGTATGTCTGATCCCGTGCAGTGAAAGGGAAGTGGGACTGTGTCTCTTGCCCCAGTATTCAAGCATTTGGTGTGCCCTCGAAAAGCAAAGCCTACCTGTGCAGGCTCCCCTTTCCAGACATGACGCCAAATACACAGGGGCGGGCGGGCGGGAGGGAGGTCCAGGTCCACTTCTCCCTCTACACATTCTGAAAACCTCTAGGGACACACGGGCCACGCCAGCTGACCTTACAATATTCAAGCCCTCCCTACCCACACAAACACCATCCTAGTGACAGGCCTTTTTGCTAGTTTCCTTCCTTCTTATTTATTTATTTAGGCTTGGTATGTACGTATATCATGGCCTTTAACGAAATTCCCAGGGTGGCTTAGGAGCAAGGATAAAAGCCATTTAAATAAAGCACACATCCCTCTCTCTCTTTTCATGTGCACAGCCCGTTCTCTTTTTAATCAAGACGTCTCTCCTCCTTAGGTCCGCAAAGCCTACTACAATTCCCAATCCAGCCGTCCATCTCCCAAGAACTCTCCCTGTGCTACTCTCAGTTGACTAAATGCCATTTGTACAGGAGATCGCATTGGTGGACTGGAGCCCTCAGGCCAGCACAGCCCACAGGTTCCACAGGAAGGCCTGATGCTTCTCTTCCTGCCACGCCATGGCTGGCTCTTCTCTGGGTGCTAATTTCTCAACAGGAAATACAACAGGGGGCTATATATTTCAGGAATCACGAGCAATTTGTTTTGCAGAGGCAATAGCCCCAGTATGTCCTGCGCTAAATAGATTTCTCCTTCTTCTTCTGTCTGTAGCACAGATAACCCCATGCATTCAGAATTTTGATGTCGAGCTATTTATGGAGTGAGTATAAATATGCACAGAACAGTGTAACTCCAGGGCTTGAAACCAGGCAGAGCTTGGCTGAGTGCAGATGGAAGAGGGGCCTGGCAGCTCTGGGGAGAGCAAAACACAGAGAGGCCCTCAGACCTGGGCATCACTTCCCCAACAATCAGCTACCGGCATGTTATTGTCCACCATGAGGGCACCTTGGGTAGGAACTGCCCCTTTGCCTGAGGCTCTGTGCCCTGCATGTTGCTCACCTTTGCTCTACAGTGATTTTGTAGAGGGAGGAAGAGGGGAAGCCCATATCAGTTGCTAGGCAACAGCCAGGACTGCCTAATATTCCAAGTGAGCACAGAAGTTGGTACTTGGAACAAAGTTTAGCATCCTGTGAACCCACATGGCTTTCTCCCCCCACCCCTGCTTTTTTTTCTTCTTCTTCCCTAAAGGGACTGTGTGGTGCTTATAGAAGTGGAGATCATCTTTGTAAACTGCCCAGAGAGCTTTGGCTATTGAGCTGTATAGAAATGTAATGAATGAATGAAGATAAGACTGAAATGTGTGAGCAGAATAGGTTCTCCAAAATGAGCATGCACACATGCTCTCTCTCTCTCTCTCTCTCTCTCTCTCTCACACACACACACACACACACCTTTGATTGGTATTTATTTGTACATTTTTATCCTGCTTCTCAACTAAAACATTTCTGAAGAAGCTCTAAACAGCTATTAAAATTAATTTTCAAAATCCTATAATAGAAAGTATTACTTTGCAGAGGCTCTTCTGGCACCTAAAGACTAACCAATTTTATTTATTACAATAGAAGCCTCCCTCCCTCAATGTGGGTGCTGCAGTGTCTGCAGGGGCCACAAGGCCCCCGCCCGCCCCTCCAAAACCGTTTTCAAAGACACCATGTTTACCCCTGGGCCAGGGAGGTGGGCCTCACCCACACTGGGGGGGGGGAATGCGTGCTCTTCCTAACCCCCACTGCCCCTCGCCCCCACTGCTATCTCTGATCCGGGGATGAGCGGCAGCTGCAGGACTCGTCCACGTGGGGGTGAGTGGTCACTCATCCCCGCACGGGTGAGTCCCATCGCCCAGGCAACCCGGCATGGCATGACACACCAGAGACTGCAGCAGAGGTGCAGGTGGGTGGCGCAACAGGGCCGGCCCGCACAAGGGGAGCAGTCGTGCTGCATTGCCCAGGCCTCCCCGCTGGACTCCGCATCACCTCTGGAGAGGCAGGTAACATTGGTTGACAGGAGTGCCTTCTATCAGTTTCAACTGATTCATCAGCTGAAACCCTATCTAGAGAAACTGGATCTTGCTACAGTCATACATGCTAGACTAGACTACCATATCATGCTTTTAAAGATCGTTTGGAAGTTTGACCTGGTGCAGAATGCAGCCATTCAGTTGCTTATGGGGGTGGGGGCAAGTGATCCGAGGAGATAACACCAAATCTGTACCAGTTGTACTGGTTGCCACTATATTTCCAGGCCCATTTTAAAGTACTGGTGATTACCTTTAAAGCCCTAGATGGCTTCGGACCATAGAAGTCCTCCAGAATTTTCCCAGGGGGGAGGGCATAATTCAAACCATTTGAATTATGGTTGTAATTCATGCACACAACATGCACAACTACAACACACCTGTGCACTTTCCTTCTGTGTGCGCTTTGTTGCTTAGTGTCACATTCCATGACATTTAGAAGCCTACACAGAGTAGCAGAAGATCCTGGGAACTGAACCGTGCTAAAGCAGAAGAGTGTTATATTCAAGAAGCGGCACGAACTCCAACAAAACTGCATGTGGAATGAGGAAACAAAAACACACATCTAGGAACAAGTGAAAAGCAACCAACCAACCAATGCACAAACACAGCACATATTAAGAGTATCTTATCAGATATTTTATGGCATCACACTGTGCTTATCATAACTGACAACTTCACATGACTTGTGCTGACTGCAACACAACTTTATTTGGAATGAGGATACAAAAGCACACATCTAGATACAAGAGGGGAAAAAACCACATGCACAAACAATGTTGTATCTCGTTAACAAATTGAGATCTCAGAAGTTTGTCCTCGGTGGGGCCCAGGAGGGAGAGGGGAAGCATGGTGGGAGAAAAAAGGTACTTCCAAAGCAGCCCTTAGAAGCACAATTTTGAGTAGAGAAGTGGTTATGTGTACATGTGTATTCCTAACCCTTTCCCCACTGGCTATTTTTTCATTCAGAATGATCCCAGCTACTTCCAGATCCTTATTTTCAAGAATATGTACACACGTGTAAGTGTAACCCATGGGGGGAAAGTAGTTTTGGGGCCATTTTGAATGTAAAAACAGCTGGTGGGAGAGGGTTAAGTGCTGTTCATCTGTTCAGAATTGCAGCCTCTCAAGGATGCTTTTTATTGAAACAAAAACTGTCAGGACTTTGTTATGCACTTATATGCCACATGCCATTGTTAGGGCCTGCTAGGCCCTTGACCAGAGAGCAGCCATGTTAGGCTTCCGAGAGGATTTCCTGTGTCTCCATCTCGCTTGAGCTGACTGCCTGCTCCTTTGATACAGCCCTCCCTCGTGAGAGCCAAAGGACTCGGGCAATCTTTAATTGGTTCTCGGCATGCAAAGCAAGCCACGCTTATCTATGTGTTTGGGCCTACTATGCTGAGAACCAACACCAGGTGCACTGACCCAATGGTCGGCTAGGATGAGAACCAAGGCCGAGTGTAGACCCAACTGCAAGTGCCTGTGCCAACATTACTCACCCTGCTAATTAGCTTAGCAATATTGTTGTACTTAACTGTCAGCTTCAAAGGCTAGTAGCCATGATATATAGCTTAGCTGAAGTGTAAACACTAGAAATGTTTAAGAAGCTCCTGCTTCCTTTGTTCTGTGTTCAGACCTTGTGTGCACGTGTCTGTTCCCAGTCGTCATTGAGCATGCCTGTTGCTACTCAGTGAGGCTGTGTCTGTCCCAAGTCCTTGTGTCTAGACTATAGGGGTTCGGACCCCTGAGCACCGCCTGCGAGCCACGCTGGTCCGTTCCCAGTTTGTTTGGGTATGCATGCACTCTAAAGTTGCTCAATAAAGTTGTCTCTTGTAAACAATCTTAGAGTTGACCTCTCGTTTCCTTGTGTAAGAAATAGAGAATGTTTCTTTCCCAAATTATATTAAGTAAATTGCAAAGGACAGAAATTAAAAGAAGCCAGAAAACTCATCCTGAATGGGGCCCCCAGCCTAATAATAAATGAGGGCTAAAATATATAAGGAATCTATGCCCGGGATAAAGATGGCAGGAGATTAGTAAATGATAGATATGCCCTAGATAAAGATGACAGTAGGTAACAGATAAGTAAGGAATCCTCCCTAGATGAAGAAAAACAGGCCAGGCTAAGGAATGTGTCAAAGAAGAGGTATCTGCTGATAGAAGAGTAAAAGTCAAAGTTAAGATAAAGTTAAAATATGTGTAAAAGAGCCAATAGGAAATTAGGGGAAGGGCATGCAAAATTAGGGGAATGCAAAAATAAGAGAAGGGGGCATGTAAACAAGGGCGGAGAATGATGTATTCTGCTTAGGCGTTCGAGATTGGCTGTAAACCTTGAAGTACCCAGCCAATGGGGAAACAAGGGAGGGACACTGCGCCCGGGCACAGAGAATAAAAACACGCTGCTTGAATGTTAAGGTGTGCCTACCTGCATAGCGCACCCACTCTTGCAAGACTGTATTCAATAAAGAGTGCTTTGCTTTCACCAATATTCTTGTCCAGAGAACTGTTTCTTTTTACAAGACTTGAACAAGTCATTTCTAACACTTGAGATCAAAATGAACAGCCCTGGCAAGCCCCTGGCTCTCCAGGTGTCATGCGATACAGCCGTATGCCCCTTACCAGTGGACAACTGGAGCCGAAACAAATTGTTTCGGCTCCATGAGCTGCTCCTGATCCAGGCTGGCTGGAGCCCTGAACAAGAGCATCCCTAAAGGTTGGGGACACTTTGTGGTGTTGTTCAGACCTCTCAAGGGAAAGGTTGAGGAGGAGGGGAAGAGAAAGGGAAAATGACACCCCCTGAGGCCTTACCATGTTAAATAGTGCTAGAGGCTTCCAGTCTGGGGCTCTGTAAACCTGCCCCCAGCCCATCTCAGTGGAAGGCAGGGATGTGATGGAGCTCTTACTAGTGGGCTGGAAGGGCTTGCACACACGGGCACACATGCATTCGCCAATGCTTATTGGAGACTGTGTACGAAATGCTGCTTAGACACGCACATTTGCAGAGGCCTGTTGGAAAACCTCTATTTAATTGACGAGGAAAAGTGCACAATTCCCTATTCATGAACAGATTATGGGCCCATTCTCAGGCATAGTGCACGTGCCTTAACCATGTACATCCATACATACATGACACACACGCGTCCACCAACATCTATCTGATTATCCATCCTTGTCAGGATTGCACAGCATCCTTGCTCCCAAGGGTTTCCCTGAGCTGTATCTTGGGGGTGGCTCAGAGACTGTATACATATCTTTAAATCCTGCCTTTTGGGACCTTCACATGCTTCTTTCTGTTGTCCAGGACTGGGGTGAATTTTTTTTCAAGGGCACCGTCAAAAGTATTCCCCCCCCCCATGAAATGCTTTTTATAAATAATGAAAGCAAAAATGAAACTAAACAGATGGTTTTGGTTTAGTTCTAGAATATATTTTTCTCTGCATGCAGGGTTGTTTCTTCTACTACTTCCTTTTCTTCTTGGCATTAACTTGTAATAATAATAGCAAGAAAGAAGAATAGACATTGTTCCGTCTGTGCAGCTGAAAATCCAGTTGCAAATATTGTGTTGTTTATTGATAGGGCTATAATACGGGTGAGGTATTGCCAGACGGCTGCATTTCTCGGCGTTTAGAGAGAATCGGCAGTAACGTATTGTAAAGCATTAGCATAATAATTGGTAAGCATTCACAGATGAATAGTTTACTGACTGATAGATTTTGTACAGAAACTGTGAAGGTTACAAGGAGGGTGAAAACATTTCGCTGTGTCAATGAACATACTTAATTTTTCTGGAAGTGCTATTTAAATTGTGCGGCACTCTGGCATTAGCATAACAAAGACATAATGTGTTTGGTGGTGTGCTGTAATAGGGAACACTGCCCCACAGTTGCTTAATCAGGTGACCCAGAAAGGATGTTGGTGGTGGGGTGGGGAGGCCTCAGCTGCTGAAACATTTGGCTATTAATCTCCAGCAGGCGTTCACTGGAAGCCTGCAGCCCGTCCTCTGCACCAGCACCCCCAGGATTTGGGTTTAGTATCTTCCACGGAGCTGCACTAGCAAACTGGTATGCATAATTCTGCTCTGCATGTGTGGTCCAGCACACTTTTCAGCCCTATAATCCCATTATTTTATTCTGGATGCATTGCAAGTATGAGAGCCAGTGTGGCGTAGTGGTGAGAGTGCTGGACTGGGACTCAGGAGATCCAGGTTCTAGTCCCCGCTCGGCCATGAAACTCTCTGGGTGACTTTGGGCCAGTCACTGACTCTCAGCCTAACCTACCTTACAGGGTTGTTGTGAGGATAAAATGGAGAGGAGGAGGAGGAGGAGGAGGAGGAGGAGAATTATGTAAGCCGCCTTGGGTTCCTTGCAGGAAAAAAGGCGGGGTATAAATATAATAATAAATAAGCCAAAGGTCGTTGGCTCCAACAGTAGAGGGAGAAGCAGGCTGCAGTGTTTGGCCACTGAGGGGTAACTAAGGGTGCTGGTGGCGGCAGCAGTGGCGGCGGCGGCGGCGGCGGCAGTGGGGAGGGGCCGGGCCGGGAGGGGCCCCTGGGGACGGTAAACACTCCTTGTGCACCTCAACAGAGAGTTTCAGAGGCCAGAACAGACACAAATGGATGATGCCTCCAAAGGTTCCTTCACAGGCAGACCTCAGAGTGGCCTCCAAAGATGAAAACTACAAGAATCTAAATCAGAAGTTCACAATCTGGCGAGGCATTGCTGTTGGAGGGTGGAGGAACGAACGGGTGAGCCTTGCTGGCCAACTGGGCGCTGCTTGCAAGGTAAAAAAAGGTGCAGAGCATGGCTGTTTTAGACAGGGGTCTTCTGTATCTGTTAACTGCTGCAAGGGTAATTTTTGCAAAGCACTTGAAGACACCCCACTGAAAACAATATGTAATATGTATTCTGTGATTCTATGATTTTATAAGTACTTCCTTTTATCTGTCCTGAATCTCCCAGCGATCAGCTTCATGGGATGACCCCAAATGTCTCCCTATCCACTTTCTCCATACCACGCATAATCTTGTACACCTCTATCATGTCTCCCCTTTCTTCCCCATAGGGAAGTTGCTCCAGTCCCTTGATTATTTTAGTTGCCATTCTTTGCACTTTTTCCAACTCCACAATATATTATTTTTAGCTGCGGTGGCCAGAACTGTACACAGTATTCATAGAATCATAGAATCATGTAGAGTTGGAAGGGGCCTACAACAAGGCCATCGAGTCCAACCCCCTGCTCAATGCAGGAATCCAGGTCAAAGCATCCCTGACAGATGGCCGTCCAGCTGCACCTTGAATGCCTCCAGAGTGGGAGAGCCCACCACCTCCCTAGGTAGTTGGTTCCATTGTTTTATTGCTCTGACAGTCAGGAATTTTTTCCTGATGTTTAGGTGGAATCTAGGTTCCTGTAACTCGAGCCCATTATTCCGTGTCCTGAAAACTGGGATGATCGAGAAGAGATCCTGGCCCTCCTCTGTGTGACAACCCTTTAAGTTCTGGAAGAGTGCTATCATATCTCCCTTCAGTCTCCTCTTCTGAAGGCTAAACATGCCCATTTCTTTCACTCTCTCCTCATAGGGCCTTGTTTCCAGTCCCTTTATTGTCCTTGTTGTCCACCTCTGAACCCTCTCCAGTTTGTCTATGTCCTTCTTAAAGTGTGGTGCTCAGAACTGGACGCAGCAGTACTCAAGATGAGGCCTAACCAGTGCCGAGTAAAGGGGAATTATCACTTCCTGCGATTTGGAAGCTATACTTCTATTAATGCAGCCCAAAATAGCATTTGCCTTGTTTGCAGCCACATCGCATTGCTGGCTCATATTCAGTTTGTGATCTACCACAATTCCAAGATCCTTCTCACTTGTAGCATTGTTGAGCCAAGTGTCCCCCATTCTGTAACTCTGCATTTGGTTTCCTTTCCCTAGGTGCAGCACTTGTGTGCAGCATTTGTGTATTCTAAGTGTGATTGCACCATAGATTTGTATAAGGGGAGTATGACCTTGGGAGTTTATTTTCAATTCCTTTCCTAGTTATACCCAACCTGGAATTTGCCTTTTTCATAGCCATCTCCCATCTTGGCTCAGAGGTTTCTAGCATTTGCACAGAAACACCTATACATGGTGTCTCTCCCTGTATGTCTCTGGCGTGTGCATATTCTGCTATGGCACGTAGCCCTCTTTGACTGGCTCCCATGTTTCACCATAGGCTCATGGCCTACTCCACCCCAGCACTATCTGCAAAGCTATCTCAACCTTCGCACCAGGCAGGCAATTTACAGTGTGGTCTAAACTCCCATCACAAACCCAGCTGTCTATGTGTCTAGTGATCGAATCTCCCACTATCACAAGCCCCCACCCCCCAGAGGCACATCCTTGGTGCAGAAGGATGTTTGCTCATCTTCCGAGGAATGGGTCCCTTCTAAGGGATCATTTTCCCTCTTTCTCAGAATGACGCCCCCCTTCCCTGAGACCCCCATTCTCCATGACAGCAGAGGAGGTGTCACCCAGGGATTGGGACACTGCTATTAGTTCCACAGAGGTCTCATCCACTAACCTCTCTGCCTCTCTTAGCTTCTCCAGGTCACCAACCTCGGCTTCAAGGGAGCGGACTTGTTCCCCGAGAACCAGGAGCTCATGACACCGAGCACACGCCCACGATTTCAGTCCAGCTGGCAGATAGTCAGACATGTGGCACTCGCTGCAATACACTGGATAGCAGCAACACTCCTGCTCAGGACCGGTGCAGGGCAGTTTGGCGCCCTAGGCTAAATTATATTTAGCGCCCCCCCTCTCGTGCCGTGGGGGGGCCCTCCGGAAAGCAGCCCTGCTCTGCAACCTCCCGCCGCCGCCGCCACCGGACCACCCCCCCCGCACGCTGCCGCTGCCGCCACCCACCTACCTTCCCACGCCTCCTCCGAAAAGGGACCCCTGCGCTCTGTTTTTGGCTGGGGGAAACCAGAGCAACAGGGCTGTTTAAGCCCTGTTGCCCTGGTTCCTCCCGCCAAAACAGAGCACGGGCGGGGCTCTGGAAACAGCGCGGAGAAGGTAGGTGTCAGGGGGGGAGGCGAAGCGCGGAGGTGAGGCGGAGCGGAGGCGAGGCGAGGTGGGGGGGAGGCGGCGCGGGGGGGGGAGGCGGCGCAGAGGCGAGGCGAGGCGAGGTGGGGGGGGAGGCGGCGCGGAGGCGAGGCAAGGTGGGGGGAGGCGCCCAGGCTCGGCCCCACCACTACTCCGGGCGCAATCCCCCGCACTGACCTGGCTTTCTCAGTGAGGCGGGCGGGCGGGCAAGGCAGGAGCGCGCCGGCAGCGAAGAGGAGCGCAGCGTTCTGCGCCCTCTTCCGCTACGCACCCTAGGCAACAGCCTAGTTGGCCTAGCGGTAGCGCCGGCCCTGCTCCTGCTGACTTTCTACCTGCATAATTTTTTTTAAAATTACAGTTACTATGAGGAGGGAAGAGTCATTCATTTTATGTGTGTGTGTGTGTGTGTGTGTGTGTGAGTGAGAGAGAGAGAGAGAGAGAGAGAGAGAGAGAGAGAAAGAAAGAGAGATGGATTTACTTATACAAACTGTGTGTGTGGTGGACACATTTAACAATAAAAATTGGAATGCAAATGCACACATCTTGCATGCTGGACCAATTGAGTGCAAAGGCCCCTCAGCACCTTCCAGCTGTTTCCTGCTGTGTATTTTCAAATTGTGAATAAGGAAACGTCACACTGGAAGCAAAAGCAAATACCAGAAAAGGTCCTGTGCATCTGTTCTCCTGTTCTCCCATTCAAGGGGAACAGGATTACTCATTCTCTGCCTGCCTGACCGCCCTGGGCTAAGTGTGGAAGAAAGCATTCTCTGCACGCCACATCACAAACTTACCAAGGAAACTTGTCGTGCGCGAGGGACCCTTTCTGCTAAGTGCCATCAAAAGCACCTCTGCTTTTCCTGAAGTGGGTGACTCAACTCTTTCTCCCTCCTGCCCTTCATTTCTTATGGAAAAGTGCCTTCTTTGACAGGCTGTTCGTAGATCAGTAAACATCTTTCACTCCCTTCATCTA
The DNA here is from genome assembly GCA_021292165.1 of Shinisaurus crocodilurus. Classification (NCBI taxonomy): domain Eukaryota; kingdom Metazoa; phylum Chordata; class Lepidosauria; order Squamata; family Shinisauridae; genus Shinisaurus; species Shinisaurus crocodilurus. The sequence continues at coordinate 39,119,885 of CM037885.1, forward strand.
ACAATGAGAAAACAGCAATGCAATCTATATAGCAATGGATTTATGATGAGTTGTTGAACTTGAAGCTCATAGTGCTTCAGGCCTGGTCTCCTCTTCTAATAAGAGGTAGAATTTGACCTCTTTGCTCTGAATCTAGGCAAGACTTCTATTTCTGTTTGAAAGGCAGATTGTTCAGCACTGGTGATGGTAGGGAGATGGCTTTGCTGTGTGCCTTGCAGAGCTGTTGTAGAACAGAATAATCTTTCCCATGTGCCATTTTTCCACATGTGGGGAGATTGTGATATGGAGGCATTTGCAAATGAGTGATTTCCCCCTGTGACTTCTATGGTGATTCACTGTGGACACCACAGATATTATCGGTTCTGTGATATATAACTCCTCTTTGTGGATACAGACCTGCAAAGATTGTGAATAATTTGGCAATTCTGAACTGCTACTATTAAAAAAACCCACAACCCTACGTTTGGTATGTTTTTTATTTCCCTTTTATGACTCTCTGTGGGACTCTAGACACTTCACCAAAGGCATAAGACTATGCAGTGTTAGCCTCTAAGAACATCTGATATAAAATGTGCTGCGTTTCCCCCCACATGCATTGTTATATATAAAAATGCCCATGCCAGGCTATGGAGTTAGGCCATTGATCCATGTAGCCCGGTTCCTGTCTACTCTGGGGGTGCAGGGACACCCCTGGGCTAGCCCCAAAAGGGAAAGGGGCTTTTTCTGCATCTCCAGTGACTGCACACAAATTCTTGAAAGCCCACAAGCAGGGGCTGCAGCTGCCACTGGGCCTTCCCCTTCCCGAATGTCATGAAACGAGCTTTGGGCAAGGGGAGGGGAGCGGGCTCTGCAGGAGCCCCCAGGCAGGCTTCTCCCTCTGTGGAATGGCATACCCAGCATTGCTTTCCCCCTGGGGGTGCTGAAAGGTGGCTTCTCAAAGGTCCTCAGAAGGGGGGGTAATGCTGCTGGGCTGAATATCTCCCTCCCCACTTTTGCAAGAGCAATTCTTCCTCCACAGAAAGTGGGTGGGAGGGGGCATATTTGGTGGCTTTTGGGTAGGGGCGGGTGAATGTCTCAGGATTGGGGGCGGGTGGTTAGATTAAACCAGCTGGCTGATGGCTTCTCTTTTTCCACGTTAAAAAAAGGCTCCCACTGTCTGTAGTGATGGCCGCCCTCTGTGCATTCCCCCAGCTGCACTCCCTGGGGCATTCTCCCTGGTCCTGGGAGCAACGGCACATCACGACGTGCATCATTTGGGCCTTCTGGCCAGGAGGCACGGCTGGGAAGTTATGGAGAGGCTCGCCACCGCCATGCTGCTTCCAGGAGTGGGGGAGCTGCTTTGTAAGGTGTTACAAAAGGCGGGGAAAGCCCTCCGGGAAAGCTTTTCAGTCCTCGCTCCTACCGTGGGGGAGGGCTCTACTGCGCATGGGGGTGCTGGGCTTTGTTTATAGGGAAGGAAGACATTTGGACTCGGATGGTGCTCCCAGTGATGTCTGAGAGCACAGCAGGGCTTCTGGATGTCAAAATAGGCTCCAAAGTGGGGAAGGGGAGCTATTTTCCCATTTTTGGGGTGACGGAAATAATTTATATTAGTTGAGAACTTGAGCCCATTCTGAGTCAAGCTGAGGAGAGCTTGCTCATTGCGAAACGGGAGACGCCATGGACCTTCTGCACTCAAGGATGCCTGCTGCTGCCCTTGCCCTGAAGCCCTTCCCAGTGTGGATTTCACTGAGGAAGAGGGGAGGGGACTTACAGACTGGGTTTGCATGACATGGTAAGCCTCAGTATGTTTACCACCTGAGTAAACCTTGTTGTGACATGTAACAAAACAACAGCTGTGGCACAATTGTTTTCATTTGGAAAGGTACAGAATGGCTAGAATAACAAGTCATGTTTAGTCTGCCACTTCCTGCTTGTTCTCATGGGAAAAGTAGGTGTGAAATAAATACGAGCTGATCACATGGTTTGTACTTTCTGATGACGTTGTATGATTTGTTAGGCTTCGTTTCTGTAGCCATTTTAGTAGAGAGATGGATTGCTTCTTTGGTTCTTCTCTCTGATGCTCTGACTAATTTGCTTGCTGGACTTGCAAACATGTAACGTCTGTGCTGGGGTGGACTTGCTCCACTGGACTAGTGCGTGCTATGCATTATAATCTGCAATATGGACTGTAATGTAGGAGATTGTATTTACTCTGATGTAGAAATAAACAGGTAGCAAGAAACCTGTTGTAGTCTACGGAGTTATTTCCTTATTACTGAAAGCTGCTGAGAAGGCTGCGAGCTGGCTGAAATCCGAGACGCTTGGAATGCTGCGAGGGGGGAGAGACAGGTCTGGAGCTCTGTGTGTACTTCATGGGCCAGTTACACACACAGAGGCAGGATCTAAAATCTTCCATCTCACGCTCTGCTTTTCCACAAGGCCGGCAGGCCCAGGGGGGTGGCTTGGTTGTAAAAGCCTTCAGGGCTGAGTCATTGCCCTTTCAAACCTACCTAGGTTTATCGTGTCATGTGAACTCTGGAAGGGTTAGTTAGGGTGTTAAGCACGCTACTAAGCCATGGCTTGCGGTAGGGTTTACTTACCCTACTGAGGTTTAGCATGTCGTCCGAACACTTGTAAGGCAGCTTACAAGGAAAAGCCATAAAACAATAAAATGCAAAATTAACCAAAACAGCAGCATAAAACATTTCATTTTAATTCAAACCAACAATACCAGTGACAGTTAAAACTACAACTCATAAAATGCAGACAGGCTCCATTATTCAGTTAAAGGTGGACAGGAATATCTTTGACAACCCTGTAAAACAGCCTCAGAGGGCGACAGGTGTGCCTCCCTTCCAAGGGCTTTCCATAAAGATGGGGCCATCACAGAAAATGCTTTGTGTCTTGTGGCAGCCAACCTGATGGATCTTCGAGAAAGATCCTTGAGCGGGGCTTCCATGGTAGATCCTAAGATATGGGCAGGTTCATACAGGTGCTGGCAGTGCTATTTGAAGTTCAAATAAGCCCGTCTCAAGCATAGGTGTCTGCAGGAATCTCACCCACACCATGGACCATAATCTCCAAATTGCCAGCTTTCCCCCCCTCCTTTTAAAGCCAGTCTCCAGCCCTTGTAGAAGCCAAGATATGAGGCAAAGTGTGCAGTCGCTACTCTGTCCATTCTTTTCGTGAGAAACTAGTCTGCTCCCACCTTTCAGTGTCTTAAGCCATTGAATGAAGTAGTAGTAAACATCCCCACTACCTGGAGAAGGAACTTCCTTGTTTATTTTAAGCCTTTTTGGGGCCTTCCCTGTTAGGACCTAGCAGTCACACACACCCCAGCTCCACACACATGTATTGTACTGTACATGCATACAGTATAATATAGAAATCATAGAATCATAGAAGTAGAGTTGGAAGGGGCCTACCAGGCCATCGAGTCCAACCCCCCGCTCAATGCAGGAATCCGGGTCAAAGCATCCCTGACAGGTGGCTGTCCAGCCGCACCTTGAATGCCTCCAGATTGGGAGAGCCCACCACCTCCCTAGGTAGTTGGTTCCATTGTCTTATTGCTCTGACAGTCAGGAAATTTTTCCTGATGTTTAGGTGGAATCTAGGTTCCTGTAACTTGAGCCCATTATTCCGTGTCCTGCAAACTGGGATGAGATCCTGGCCCTCCTCTGTGTGACAACCCTTCAAGTACTGGAAGTGTGCTATCATATCTCCCTTCAGTCTCCTCTTCTGAAGGCTAAACATGCCCAGTTCTTTCATTCTCTCCTCATAGGGCCTTGTTTCCAGTCCCTTTATCATCCTTGTTGCCCTCCTCTGAACCCTCTCCAGTTTGTCTACATCCTTCTGAAAGTGTGGTGCCCAGAACTGGACGCAGTACTCAAGATGAGGCCTAACCAGTGCCGAGTAAAGGGGAATTATCACTTCCCGCGATTTGGAAGCTATACTTCTATTAATGCAGCCCAAAATAGCATTTGCCTTCTTTGCAGCCACATCGCATTGCTGGCTCATATTCAGTTTGTGATCTACCACAATTCCAAGATCCTTCTCACTTGTGGTATTGTTGATCCAAGTGTCCCCCATTCTGTAACTCTGCATTTGGTTTCCTTTCCCTAGGTGCAGCACTTGGCATTTACCCCTATTAAATTTCATTCTGTTGTTTTTGGCCCAGCGCTCCAGCCTATCGAGATCGCTTTGAATTTTGTTTCTGTCTTCCAGAGTATTAGCTATTCCACCCAACTTTGTGTCATCTTCAAATTTGATAAGCATTCCCTGTACCTCCTCATCCAAGTCATTAATAAAAATGCTGAAGAGCACTGGGCCCAGGACCGAGCCCTATGGTACCCCACTCGTTACCTCTCCCCAGTTTGAGAAGGAACCATTGATAAGCACTCTTTGAGTCCAATTCTGTAGCCAATTGTGGATCCACCTGATAGTTGTTCCATTTAGCCCACTTTTAGCTAGCTTGCTAATCAGGATATCATGAGGCACTTTGTCAAGAGCTTTGCTGAAGTCCAGATATATGATGTCCACAGCATTCCCACAGTCCACAAGGGAGGTTACCCGATCAAAAAGTGAGATCAGATTAGTCTGGCAGGATTTGTTCTTGACAAATCCATGCTGGCTTCTAGTAATCACTGCATTGTTTTCAAGGTGCTTGCAGACTGACTTTTTTATAATCTACACTGGCTGGGGCATGCTGGGAGTTGTAGGCCAAAAACATCTGGGGACCCAAGGTTGGAGAACACTGCTCTAGAGAGTGTTCACCAATGTTTCCAAGATGAAGGAAATCATTCCAGGAGAAGTCATGGGAAGGTGCCAGTTATGATAAGCACGGTGAAGCCATAAAATATCTGATACAATATTCTTAGTCTGTGCTATGTTTTGTGTGTGCCCTTCCATAAGGAAGAAATTCCAGTATTTCTACAGAACACTTTATTCATCGCCTCCGGGCGCATTCACAGCCACAATAGCTGTACCTTTTTTCTCCCACCATGCTTCCCATCTCCCTCTCCCTTCTGGGCCCCACCGAGGACAAACTTCTGAGAACTCAATTAGTTAACAAGATACAACATTGTTTGTGCATGTGGTTTTTTTCCTCTTGTATCTAGATGTGTGCTTTTGTATCCTCATTCCAAATAAAGTTGGGTTGGAGTCAGCACAAGTCATGTGAAGTTGTCAGTTATGATAAGCACAGTGATGCCATAAAATATCTGATAAGATACTCTTAATATGTACTGTGTTTGTGCATTGGTTGGTTGGTTGCTTTTCACTTGTTCCTAGATGTGTGTTTTTGTTTCCTCATTCCACATGCAGTTTTGTTGGAGTTCATGCCGCTTCTTGAATATAACACTCTTCTGCTTTAGCACGGTTCAGTTCCCAGGATCTTCTGCTACTCTGTGTAGGCTTCTAAATGTCATGGAGTGTGACACTAAGCAACAAAGCGCACACAGAAGGAAAGTGCACAGGTGTGTTGTAGTTGTGCATGTTGTGTGCATGAATTACAACCACAAACTGCTGTGCACTGTGGCTTCGCCCCCACAGAAAAATCTTTCAGATTCTCGTGGCGTATCCCCTTGAAAGTCACCAAATATACCCCCCCCCTTTTATGCGGGTTGAATGGTCCTGCAAAGTGGGGTGGGGTGAATATTCAGCCCAGTCTGGAATGAAACAAATGAGATTAAATCTTTGATTGTTAACACACACACCCAACCCATGTTGACTACATAGCATAAAAAGGGTTATTTGAATGTGCTCTCAACTAAATCAACAAAATCTGTCCTGGTATAACAGAATCTAGACCATCCTATGTTCAGTGAAGTAACACCAGCTTGCAAATTGTGCAAACACAGGGCTGGCAGATGCTGGGAATGTGGCACTGGCAGCCCCTCACCAGCTATTCCCGGTTTCCCCTGGCCATTCCCACCCTCCTGCGTTGGCACCCCAGAGGGAGCAATGCTTCCATGTTGCTGGCCTTGGTTGCCCGGTCGTCTTGCTTGGTCTCCTTCCCCCAATACAGCAGAGAAGGTGCTGCTGGGAAAGGCCCCCGACTGAGTGAACAGACAGGCTGGCAGCCAGCCCAGGCCACGCACACCAGTGGCGCATGCTGGTGCCATCACAGCTTCATTGCACCATTTGTTTGACAGAGCAGGTGCCAGGCACAGCAGCAAGTGAGTGGCAGCAAGATGTTGGTGGAAAGGGCCCAGTCGAGTGTAGGTATGTACTGATTTTATTACATCTGTTCTGTCTGTGTTTCGAGGATTGTCAGGTGTCTTTCATTCTATCATCTGCTCATTGACAGAATCAGATTTTTTGCATGAGAATTTTGTTCATTTGCAAACGTTCACTTTGCACAAGTGTGCATTTGCAGAAATCCCCCCACAAAGTAAAAAAAAAAAAAAAAAAGGCCTGCAAGTTCACGAAATCCACACAACTTGCAAAAAGCTGGTCTGCTGTGGAGTCTGCAGCTTGGATTTATAGAAACCCAAATTCATTTGAATCTGTTGTGGATTTCTGCGGCATCCCTAGCTGCCCTGCACCCCTAAATTGCTACCTTGAGATGTAGTGGAGGATGGTGTCCCACCTCTAGTGTTGAAGTAAGATTCAACTGCCTGTGAAGTTGGCTTCTGTACGCAGAACTGTGAGGGAGCCATCATGCCTTTTGCCTCAGACATCAAAATGTGTTGGGGCTGAAATTCCACTGAGCAACTAGGGCTGATATGATCTTCAACTTTAGTTTGAGCAGAGCAACTGCTGGATTTCCTTCACTTCCACAGAAAAGGACCTATCGGTAAATCCCTTCCATGGAACGTTCACAAGACTTGCCTACTCAAAAGGCTGAAAACGCACAAAATGGTATGTGAAGAGGGAATTTTAACCACCCCGTGGTTTAACTCTTCTGCTCAGTCAGAACAACAGTCTACTTGTCTTACTGTAGTGTGGTGGATGCCATGGTGAACTTATACCAGGAAAACTGAGGTTCAAATCCTCATTTACTGGAAGGCCAGGGGGGCCCAGTCACTATTGTGAAGATAAAATAGGAAAACTCCATGCATGGTGCCCTGAGCTCTTCCGGTGAAGAACAGGACAGGCAGAGGACTTCCTAAGTCATGTTCTTCAAAATTCCTCAACTGGAGAAGATGCTGCAGATCGATCAACCCTAGGTCCTGTTACATGTGAAAAGCAGCTTCACCACTAAGCTACAGCGAGTCACCAAGCTTAGCACCACAGGGACTTCTTCGTAAGTGTAGCCCCAGCAAAGGTGCAGAATGAATAGCAAAGGGCACCCACATGCATCATGAACCCCCAAAGGCAGATGAAAGGGCCGTTAACATACTTGCACCTCACCTGAAAAGGACTCCAGCACTTTCCCCCAAAATTATCACCCGGATCCCGGAAGGAGGGCACTATGCTGGCAAACAGTACGCTCTGTGCTTGTGCTTCTGGGCCAAATCAAATGTTGCAAGCCAGTTGTGAGTTCTTTTCTGTAGTATCTTGAACACGCTGCAAGTCTTTTAGTAATAGAAGAAAGCTTTATTCAGAAGAAACACGCAAAGCAGAAGCTCCCCTGGTGGCTGCCTGCACACCACGCAGCACTTGCACTCTTCTTTTAACTCAAAGCAGTTCCTGTCAGTTGTCAGAGGAAGCAGAAGAAGCACCAGCCAAGAGTGGCTAGCATACCCTCTCCCCTCGGGATGTTTTTTGCTCAATACTACCCCTCCCAGCTACTTTTCCAGCCACTGTGGAAGTTATATGGGTCACTCATGTTTTCCCCGCTACAGATGGAAAAGCGGTTTTGAATGGGGGTGAGTGTGGCTGAAGGATGAAGGGTTCAGCAGATTCTCCCTGTCCCTGACTGGCTCCTCCACTCAGATCGGCAGCCCAGCAAGGATGCTTTCGGTTTAAAATAAACACTGCAGGGCAAAGTAACATATAAATGGCATGCAATGTCTAGTTTGGTCTCAAGTGGCAGGGGGCATTTTCCACAGAGTGTGCACACCTTTTCTCTGTAAGATGTGGCTTGGTTCACTTGCTTGTCTGCACCATCGGAAGCAATTTGCTCTTTGGGGCTGGGCACCTCTAGAAAGTAACCCTGCTCATCTTGGTACCTGCAAATCCTCTGATTCCAAGAGTATCACATGGTATTCCTGCCATGTTGAAATTTCAGCAGTGCTAAAAGCTGTAAGGCTGGGGGGCATACAAGTGTATTCTCTGACAGAAGCCAAACATCCCAAGGCAGAAAGTATTTATGAATCCATGTCCAACCATTGCTCCTAGACCTGGCTTTAGACATGCATGAACTCTGGGGGACCTGCGTTGGGCAGGGGGCAAGAACGATATCTGACACTATATAGGCAGACTTGCAGAGGCTCTGTTTCTATGCTGTTCTTTTCTCTGTAATATTTGTTTATTCTGTTCTCTTCTATGGTGTCATGGGAATAACTGGGGTGGTTTGACTGGTTGGCTGGTATGTATTCTGGAAAAGGGGGTATTGGGGGGCAAGGCATGGCCATTACAAAGGTAGTGGGCAGAGGGAGATATAGAATCATAGAATCAACAGTAGGTAAAGGCCTGTTGCATCAGGGTCTGGTAAACTGGAGGAAGGAGCCGGTGGCCTGCTTTGACAATTTTGTGGCTAAGTCACTCGCATCCACTCTGACTTAAGTGCCATCATTATAGAGGATCCTAGGGAAGTACATGTGGCAGCTGCTTCTCCTGTTATAATGAATACTTTTCCATCCATGCAGCTGAAGGATATGGACAAGGTTTTTGCTGGCATGAGGTCTACCACTTGCCTGCTTGACTCTTGCCCTTCCTGGCTGATTAAAGTAGGCAAGGAGAGCAATAAAGGTCTCCTTGAAGAAGATCCTCATTCCGTCCAGCCTTAAGATGGCTACTGAGAGACCTTTACTGAAAATACCCTCTCCAGATCCCACCGTTCTGGACAATTTCTGGCCAGTCTCCAGCCTTCCATGTTGGGACAAGGTGCTTGCGCACATTGTTGCGTCTCAACTTCAGAGGTCTTGGGATGAAATGGATTATCAGTTCTAGATCCATTTGAATCTACTTCAGGCCTAGTTTGGGAATGAGACAGCTTTGATCACCTTAGCTGACAGATCTATGCTGAGACCTGGAGAGGGGGTCCACTTTAAAAGAGGATTAGACAAGTTCATGGAGGATAAGGCTAACAATAGCCACTAGTCATGATGGCTAACTGGGACCAGATGCTGAAACATCTTCACTGGCTCCCAGCCTGTGCCTGGTCTCACTACAAAGCGTGAGTGTTGATCTTTAGATCCATTCAGGTGTGGGTCTGGGATACCTGATGGATCTCCTTTCTCCATGACCCGACCTGTGTCTTAAGGTGGTCTCCACAGAGGCCCTCCTGCTCGAGTCCCGGCCATCACAGACGTGGTGGGCGGTGACTAGGGCATAGCCCCTTAGGTGGTGGTGCCGCTGGCCCCAGTCAAAGACCTTTTTATTTTATTCCCCTGGGCGCTTTTAATGGTGGGGCTTTTCTCCAGTGTTTGGTTTTTATGCTGCTTTTTCATTTGTTACTTTGATTTTATTGTTGTTGCTGTTTTATTATAGTTATACATTTATATTTTTGTATTATATTTTTTGTAAGCTGCCATGGGAACATTTTTTGGAAGGGTGTGGTATAAATAATAAAACACACACACACACTCACTTTGCAGGCTTAACACAATAATGACTGTAAATCCCTCTTCTAGTTAAAAGTGCTATTTACAAATGATAAATAAATACTACCAGGAGGAAACAAGTATGGACCATGTTCCCTTCCATGTTCTCTTCCTAAAAAGAGTTGTGTGCAGTTTATTTACAAAGAGGATTCCTCTCTTTTACCCCACCCCACACAAGAGAGGTCCCAATAAAAGGTATTGAATGTACAAAGTAGTCAAACATTCATAGCCCTCTGATAACAGCTGTAGACAGATCTCTATAAAACATAATTCCACAACAGCATTGAGTGAGCATTCCCATTATCTGCCATGAATGCCAGAGGAGAGAGGCTGGAGGCAGCTTCCCTTAGCACGTTGTCACTCTGCACTCTAACTGCTCCATTAATCATCCTTCGGAGGTGCCCAGCTTCTGCCTGCACGGGGTCAGCCACAGACACTTCATAACATTTTACACAACTAATTCCTGTAATTTATGAGGCAGCAGAAATGACAATTTCAAGTTCAAGTGGCGCGTGTGTTGACTTCTGGTTTCTTCAGCTATCCATCAAGGAACCAACCAGTCATTTTGCTACGTGAGAAACTAAGGCCTACACACCTGACCAAGGCTGAAACGCCACACCTGCAGACACCGAAGAACTTTTTGAAGACAGGACAAGAAAGCACAACACATCTTCATGCTGGGCACTGCGTGGTTGAAAAGACATTTGGAATCCTTAAAAAGAGGAAAGAAAGAACCTGGAGTTTAGACGTTGCCTACTGAACTAACTTTGATCTGTGCTTACTCTCAACCTGCCCACTTCAGTCTTGTGCTTGCCAGCATGACCTGCTGGCTCTCTTGTCTGTTTGCCTACACTGAAGCCTTGCCCAATTTTCTGGACATCACCTTGATGGTTCTCTCTCCAAATCAACAACTGTGGATAACATTCAACCCAGGAAAAACTCCTCCTCATTCAGTGCTCACAAGTTAACAATTCATTTCCAGCATAGCACACGGCAATGAAAAGACCACAACCAATTCTTTGTTCATGAGCATAATCGTATTTCATGCTCCCCCAGCAACAGAAGTTCCAGGGCAGGCATTTACAAGGCTGAGTTGCTCGGGGGTAAAGAGGCTGGCGCCAGATCCTGCTCTTTGTAACAATTATATGGATTAAGCAGATGTTGAGTTCAGATTATTGTGAGTGATCATTGTGAGGCAGGGAGTTGTTGATCAAATCCACAAGCCCCACCCCCCTCCAATGTCCCCCAATTTTAGCTGAATCATGACCCCCTCCCTTCCTAAAAAACAGTACCTAGTGGGGGCATCGCAAAAGATTTATTTATTTGCAATATTTATATACTACCCAATAACCAAGGCTCACTGGGAGGTGTAGAGTAAAATTTTATAACCATTAAAAGTGATGTGAAGCCAGCACACCTGCAAGTAGTCCCAGTCCTTCAGAATCGCCAGCCCAGCATTGCTGTGCACTAGAAGCTATGTGTGCTACCCAGAAATCTCTCTGCAATTTTTTCAAGCAAACCCCAGACTCAGTTTTCTCCTTCTGCCCACAGTCCAAACTGCAAAGCCTACTATGTACATTGAGGGCACTACAAACGTTAACTAACACAATAAGGATAACCCATTTATTTCAGCCCCTCCCCAGCCAAGCGGGGTGTGACACAACTTCCAGTTGCTTGTTGTAAGTCCCAAGCCAAGGCGGTCCGTTAAGCAGGGCCATCCACGCAAAGGACCAGGCTACACAAAGCCTGAAAGACAGTGGAGGCACTTGTGTGTAGCCGTCACAGAGCAAGTTCGCGAGGACTCCAAAGAGAAATGATGGCGAGCAAGACTGATCTCTTGCACAATGCTGGGTGGCTCCAGCCTCTTGAGCAGGGATGCCTGTAATCAATGTCTACCCATCATTCAATCAATTACGGAACATTTCCAAGAAAGGGCCAACCAAGGGGAGGATGGAGGAGGGGAGCAGAATCTCTCGGAGAAAGGAATTAGATCATGTTGGGAGAGGCCAGCTCCGACCTCCCAAGTGCCTCAGCAGTCTGAAGGAGCCCTAGTGCTCTTTTTACTGCAATGCACTTTTACTGCAGCTGGAAAAGTGAAACTCCAAAGTGCCAACGCACAGGATCCATTGCATATGGAGTGATGAGGCCATAAAACCCAAGTATAAAGTTAAATAATTTGCCATAAATATCTAGAGCTCTCGAATTATTCTCTACTATAAGCACCCCAGACTCTGGCAATCTCCGCATTCAGCCTGCCGCAGATGGCAGCGGAGCCAGACAAGAGAGCCCTTGACAAGACTCCATGGCTGTAATTACTCCTGACACAGCTGCGATTTATTCTAATGCCTCCTTTGGTTAGGCAGAGACGGGGAGAGAAGTACATACATTGGGAAAAATAAAGGATTTTCACCAGTTGGACAATAAGGCATTTGAAATGTAAAGCAAGAGGAGACGGGCACAACTTTCACAGTACTTGCTAAGAATTGGGTAGAAGGACATGGACATGCTCAAACAGAACAGAAGATTTCCAGAGCTAATTAAAAGTAAATTCACTCCCATTACAATGCCAAAGGAATGCTGAGCACCTGAAACAATCTAGCAATTGCTTCCTTTAAGCCAACCTAAAACCCCTTTCTGACACACACACACTCACCAAGGAGGGGGGAAGGAGACCCAGGGGGGGGAGACAGCCAGTCTCCACAGAGACCAAAGGGAACAAACAACATCTGCATAGAATCACCCCAGGGGGGAAGGCAGGAAGCATCCCCAGGTTCGTCAATGCTCTCGTATATCAGCCCCATCTACATAAGACTTGAATACCTCGCCAGAGCAGACACTTCGGCACCCATAAGAAAGGACCATTCAACACCACAGGATGGGACCATTAAGCAAGTGGCTTCAAAGGGACCCACCCACCTGAGGAGGGTGGCAACCCACCTGATTGGCTGCCCACCTGAGGAGGGTGGCAACCCACCTGATTGGCCACCCACCTGATTGCAGAGGGAGGGGCTACCTGAAACCCAAGGTATAAAACACCCTGCGCAAGGGAACTGAGTTGTTGGACCTGATCAGCAATCTTGCCCCATGCTTGGGGTAAGGGAACGAAGGGATCGGCAACCCCGGGTAGCAGCACCCGGCGTGCTCCAGCTAGCTGAAATCACTGGCCGCTTGGGTTGACCGGACCCCCGGGAAACCAAGCTGAAATCACTGGCCGCTTGGGTTGACCGGACCCCCGGGCAACCAAGCTGAAATCACTCACAAGCCGCTTGGGTAGACCAGACCTCCGCCGGGAACCCAGCTAGCCGCTTGGGTAGACTGGACCTCCGCCGGGAACCCAGCTAGCAGCATGCGGTTGACCGGGCCTCTGCTGGAGCCCGAGCTGAACTAACTAGCTGAGAGCCCTGAAATCACGGTGTCCTTGAGACTTCTTGCTTGCTACTTTGTACCGTACTGATAAGCTGTATTGCTGGCGTGTGTCTGGGTTTGTGAAGGTAATTTTGTAAATAAACTTGTTTTATAAAAGATACTTTTGTGTCTATAAGTTATCCCTTTGTTCTGGGCTAAGGGTGATAGTCGCTGGGGGACCTCGGAGAAGGCCCGCCCCCAGGACTCGCTACCCCCTTAGTATTGAACCCGCGCAGAAGACCAGGTTGTCGGTCTTCCACTCTTCCATTCTGGCTGACCGTTCACTGAGAAAGACCTGTACACTTCAAGAATGGGGAACTTCTCTGGATTTAAGAGAACTGCAGTTTCTAGCATGAGGTCAGTGTGGGACTCTCTAGGGGAGACAGTTGTGGAGGGAGAGGGTGTCAGTGGCTGGGTTCTCATGACAAGACAACCCCCCTGTGGCTTATAAGCCATGGGGGGTTGTCGTCTCATGCGAACCCGGGCGGGGTTTGTCGGGGTGGCATGTTTTGGGCTTGTAAGCCACCCTGGCAAGCCATGGCTTGTAGTTGGGGTTGTTTGACCCATGATGGGTTCTCATGTCATCTGAAACCAGACAACACAACCCACCATGGGTCAAGCCCAACTGGCAAGTGTGGCAACAAACCCCTGCCACTCTTACCAAGCAACTGCCGGGCGGGCGCTGCTGACAGCCGCCCCCGAAGTGCCCAGGCGCCACCTCTGTCGAGATCGGCAGCAGCACCGTCCCACTGGCAAGGGAACTGAGCTGTGATCTGCTTGGTGGACTCATGAGTCGGCCGAGCAGCTCAAGGCTCCCTCCCGCCCCGTGCCTCAGCCGCCAGGGGGCTGCGATTGTGGGCGGGGGGGGGGAGCTGAGCCGATCTCAGCAGAGAGGGCTTGCTCACGAGCCAGCCCGCTCTGCCGAGATTGGCAGCAGCGCCGCCCCGCCATGCAGACTACCCCACCGTCCAGCACCCCCGCTGCCAATCTCGGCTCCCCCCACCTGGCATCACAGCCGCCGAGCAGCTGTGGCACGGGACGGGCGGGGGGCAGCCTTGATCTGCTCGGCTGACTCTTGTGTCAGCCGGGCAGATTGCGGCTTAGCTCCCCGTCCTACTCCTCATGCGCGGGGCAGCGGCAAGGAGCATCGGTGAGCCAGAGTGAGAGATGTCAGTGACCCCTGCTCCCCCGTTCCCCCCGCCACCACTCAGGCTTTCGTGGCTCCCACGGTGTTCTCCTGGGATGCCCATGGGAGGACCGGGGGGGGGGGGAGGTGGGCACAGACCCACGATGTGCCCGATCGTTTGTCAGGCACTTTGTGGGCCCTCATGCGGTTAACCCACACTGCGTGGCTTATGCCACAGTGTGAGTTAAAGTGTCATCTGAACCCACCCATTGGCTTGCATCACTGACTAAAGTTCTCTCCATTACCTCCTCTGCCCAATATCAACAGGATTGTGGGATCCCTCACATTTTGTAAAAAAATAAAATAAGTCTCTTCTTGTCCCAGGATATTAGTTTTCTAATGACTGAAATATAGCACATCAGATATAATTTTCTTGCCATTCGAAATGCAATATTTTAAAGTGGAATTAGTTCACACATTCAGCTTCCCTGAGTACAGCAGTTTTCTAGAACATAAAAGCAGCAAAAACAAAAAACCCAACCGGTGTATTATTTTAGAACTCATCATCATGGTCTCGGTGATACTCAGATCTTGAATTTTACCACCCCAAATAATTTAGTGAGAACTATGCAATTGACTGGGCACCCCTCGTGCCAGATCCCCGAGGAACAAATTAAATCACAATGCAGAGCCTTGTGGGGCTCCACAGCACATCTCCATCTCCTGCCAGAATGTGTATTCCTACCCTCTGCCTCCTGTGGCTTAAACAGTGACCAGGGAGGGGACCATCGCTCAGTGGCAGAGCATATGGTGGGATGCACATGTCTGGATGCAGGTTCACTCCCTGGTGGCATCTCCAGAAAAAAGGATCAAGTGACGGGAGACCCTGGAATGTTGCTGCCAATGGCCTGAGCACTCTCCATAAGAGAGCAGCCAGCGGATAAGAGAACAAGGCAAGTTTACTCAGGAGCCATTGTTGAAAGATTTTGTCCAAGCATCTTATTTTTATTTATTTATTTATTATATTTATACCCCGCCTTTTTTCCTGCAAGGAACCCAAGGCGGCTTACATAATCCTCTTCCTCCTCTCCATCTTATCCTCACAACAACCCTGTGAGGTAGGTTAGGCTGAGAGTCAGTGACTGGCCCAAAGTCACCCAGTGAGTTTCATGGCCGAGCGGGGACTAGAACCTATGCCACACTGGCGTATGTCTACAGAATCACTCCAAACAGAATCACACGTTTGTCGATGATCCAAAATTATGGCCTTGGTTGGTTCCATCAGGTAAGAGTACTGCAAGGTCCTGCCGCTGGCCTTTCCGTCTGCTCCAGCCTCAGCAGGCACCCAGGAGTTCTGCATGTGGGGTGGGGGTGGGGTGGGGGGGACTTCCATGTGAATTTGCAACTTTCTGCATAGGAAAGCAGCTCTTTTGCTGGGGGGGGGGGAAGCTTTGGCCTCATGCCATGTCTGAAAATCTCTTTATTTTACACATACTTCTCAAGATAAAAATGTAGAAATAAAATTTGGACATTTGGAAACCTAATGCCACAGAGCCAGGGTGTGTGTGGCGTTCAGGCCTAGTCCGGCCTCCTCGTTCTGAGGCGAACCATGCAAAACATTCCTCAGCCTTTTAGGCAATACAACAGAGAGTGAACTCAGGTCAGCTGATCTTTCCTCGTTGTTGATGAATGAGCTGCACCCCAGCCACCTTCTGTGTTTAGCCGACTACGAAGCACTATTTTCATACACGGGAGGTTGCCGTGCGGACCACACCTCTAGACCGATGGATTTGGGCTTGCAGTGTCAGGGACTCAGACCCCTTTCCAAAAGGTGTTAAGAATCCTGCCCTACCATTTTATATTGCAAATGATCATAGGCAGCCAAGATTAAAGCCTTTCAGCTGATTCCTGCCTTTCTGTGAAAGTATTTCTCATCTCAGGTTCCTTCATAACTGGACAACCCTCAAATCAGTGCCAGCTCCAGGTTTTGGGGGTGGGGAACCTCCATGCCCCCCCTCCCTCAGTGAGGGGGTTGTCACCAGCGGCTGTTGCCGCTCCTCCTCCTCCTCCTCCTCCTCCTCGCTACTCCTCGCTGGATAGGCAGAGAGCTGGTGAGCAAGGAGGCAGTGGCAGCATCGGCCGCTCCTCCATCTCACCAGCACCGATGTTTGGGCCAGCAAGGAGAGGTGGGTGCACAGGCAGGCTGCCATGGTGAAGAAGGGGAGCAGCTCCAGGGGTCTCTTGTCAGTGGGACCCTGGTGGGCTGAGGGCCCTCAGCAGGTGCCCAGCCGTGCCTACCCTTGATGCCAGCCCTGCCATGCTTTCAGCACCAATACATACAGTACATACAAACAAACACAGATACATACCAGATCTTAGCAGGTGCCCTCCCAGCCAAAGATGGGAAGCCCCACAGAGATTTTTCATAAGCTTCAGGTTTCATTTCTCTAGGAAGGCATGCTGGGGGCTGCAACTGGGAACTAGCAACTGCTAGTTAAAAACTTGTTCACCTTCAGGTGCATAATTGCATTCAATTCATTTATATTTTAAAATGTACTTATTGAGATTGTACAAGAGTTATGTATACTACTAGGCACACTGCTTTAAAAGGTTTGTTTTAAACCTGTGCTTAGTAATCCTCTGCTTTGAAAATGTGTCATGGCATCTTATTACATTCCAATTAAATCCATATTGATTCACTTAATTAAGAAAGGGACTATAATGAGTTCCAAGATACTTTGCCTTTCTAGTCTCCAAAATCCATGCTCTCACACCAATTAAGGCTCCATTGCAAACCCCCATTTGCCTGTCTCTTTAATTAGCTTCTGTATGCCTGTGAATTGTGATGCTGGGTGATGAATGATGGTGGAGGCACTTCCCAGCTGGCCCCAATATCTGTGGTGATGTTGTTGAGCTGTGCCCGGGAGGCTTCATCCCATTGTGGGACACGCATTTCAGAGCCTATGACTGGGTTTAGACAACACACAAAGCCTCAGTAGGTTAAGTGGCAGCGTGGCTTGGCGTGTTGTCTGAACCTGGTGTGGTGGTTTATAAGCTAACCTGGTGTGGGTGGTAAATGACCCTGCTACGCCATGGCTTGCAGTAGGGTTAAGAAAACCCTAGTAGGTTTAGCATTGTTGTCTGAACCTGGAGGATTTTGAAGGGATGCAGGATTCTTGAACTTTCCACACTGCCGTGGGGGGAGCAAGTATTTCAAAATTAAATTCAGAGGAATGTGGGGCTAGGGGACACTTTTTAAGTCTGTATCTAAGGAGACCAGCTCTTGGGGTTGTGGAGAGGGCCCAGGGCCCAGGTGGTCTGTTCTGTCATGGATTTGAGTTTGAGAGGCAGGTGATACTGGCAATCAGACAGTTTTGCAGGGGTTTATCATCCTCAGTGGCAGATTAGGAGCACATGTGAGAGTGAATTAGAGAAACCTGGAGAAAAGGTGTAGAAAGGTCAAGCAGGAATCACATTGCATCCAGAAAGACCAGAGCATTATCCAATTGGGCCAGACTAGAAGTGCCTCCTGAATGACCACACTCTTGGTCCCAGAATATCATAAGGAGCTGTTCCAAATTAGGGTTCCACAGGGAAGCTCTCATGGGGCTATCCTGAACTAGAAAGGGAAGCTGAATGTCCTGAAAGCCAGCCAGAACCTCGGGAGTTTGAAATGGCGATGGCGTGAGGATTCTGTGGTTCTCGACTGCCTGAGAGGATTACAAGGGAGACACCTCTCTTGCTTGACCCAAAGTATCAGGGTTCTCCTTCCTACAGGATGTAACCCCACCAGCACCTGATGAACTGGCCTGTTTAATGGAAGTACATTCTCCGTTTATCTAAATCACAACCAGAGAACAATTTCTAAAGGAGTAGCCATGTTAGCCTGTTGCGACAATAAAAGAGTCAGATTAACAGATTTATTGTGGCAGAAGCTTCCATGGGCAGAGTCCACTTGAGCAGATGCCTGAAGTCTATCTTGACTGCAAAACCCACACTTCATGGTTCTGAAGAAGGGGGCATTAGTCCATTGAAGCTTCTGGCACCAGAAATCTGTTAGACCTCAAGGTGCCATAAGAACAGGAGAGACGGAAGGATTTGCTTAGCAAGACCACTTCAGGAGGCTTGTTCCGGCAGGCCACAGACATTTTACAGGAAAAGATAATCCTTTCTACCCCAATGATCTCTGACAGTAGCAGGCGCTGATCCGACTGTCGTAGTTTTTAAAGCTCCCAGTCATGAGTCCCCTTGTTTGGGTCACTGATGAAAATCCATACCGATCTGGATCAAGTTAACACAGCCTCCTGCATCGCCACACTCAATTCCTGGGTCCCAGAATGTCATCAGGAGCTGTTCCAAGTATTCAGCAGACGTTGCCTTTCCACAATAGCAGCCACGCATCTGCCACATTTGCCTCAGCTTGTGGGTGAGCATATCATGCGGTATTATCAGAGAGCCTCTAGAATACACGAGGTTGGATCCAGATTTCGGTGCATGCAACTGGGCTGGCAGAAGTGAACTTCCCCACAGCAGCCCCCTGAAAGTGCTGCAAAGAGGGTGCGGGGACCCTGCTGAACAGGGGGAGCTGTGGTGCAGGAGGGAAGGGGATCCTGGAAAACGGGGTGGAGGCACCTTCCGTGAGTAGAGCCCTTCCGTCCATGGAGGGCAGATGCTGGATCCAACCCCTTATCCGTTGCACAAGCTGATCTTAGCATGACTCATTTTATTTCAGACAAAGCCCCGTCGGCCACCACGTCCTTTCTTAGCCCCAATAAGTACAGAAGGCTAAGCCCACCCCCAAGCCTGCAATACCTCCAAGCCTCACACGGGCGGGCAGGGGGGCACATCGAAAGTGGCAAACAATACACGGCCACTGAGAAGAGAAGGAAAAGCAAAGGGAAGGGGCTCAAATGAACATTTAACCCCCAGACCTCTCAGAAGCTTAAAAGCAACCTGACCACCACAGTCACCCAAACCTGGCCTCAATGGGAGTATACTCACAGCCTTAAGAAGCTGTTCAACAGATTCACGAGTTCCAGAATTAAATCCCCAACATGGGAGTCTTCTTAAGATGTCTCCAACAGGCATGTGCAGCACTCCAGAGGTTCAGATGTTTAGCTCCAGGACTATACCTAGATCATAAGTGCACAGTGGGGGAGGGGGGAGTCACAAAACCACACAAAATCGTGACGCTGCCACTGCTGAGGACGACGCCCTCTGATGAGATCTCAGAGCCGCACAGGTGGGGCCAGATCAAGGCCTACTACTGTGTCCCCAATACTGAACTCACACCCGACAAGAGAGTCAACATTGTACAATAATAATGCAAAAGCACTTCTCAGTCCATGCTTTCCTGGAAGCAAAAGACTAATCTCTCTTCCATGGTAGAGAACAGCAGAAGAGCCCTGATGCTGGCTCAGACCCAGGGTCCATCTGGTCCAGCATTCTGTTCACACAGTGGCCAACCAGCTGCCCCAGTGGGATCCCACAAGCAGGACATGAGTGCAACAGCACCCTCCCGCCCATGTTCCCCAGCAACTCGTCTGCCTCTGATACTGGAGGTAGCATAGAGCCAATCAGGACTAGTAGCCAATGAGAGCCAGTGTGGTGTAGTGGCGAGAGTGCTGGACTGGGACTTGGAGGTCCAGGTTCTAGTCCCCACTTGGCTGTGAATCTCATGGGGTGACTTTGGGCCAGTCCCTGACTCTCAGCCTAACCTGGACCGAGAGCCTTCGGATGCAGAGTCCTCGGACAGCAGATGCCCTGAGGAGGAGTCGGACTTGCTTCCTTGTCCCTGGACCTCAGCCCCCTCCAAGGAAACATTGCCTTTGTCCCCACATGCACACTTCTTTAAAAAGGCCTAGAAAAGTCATTGTCACCCAGAGGCAAGCTGCCGCCAGCAATTTACTGCTAAATGTTGCAACACGAAATCCACTGCTAAATTGAAGTAATTGAAGAAAAATGCAAAGCAGTCTGCAAATTGGGCAGAGAGGAAGCTGAAAGCTTCTCAAATCTGAGTGCTGACCTCTCAGCAGTACCTTCTCAAGTGATGCTACCCATAATTTACATGCTCTCTCTCTTCCATTATAGGAAAGACCTACAGGTAGTTTTTAAAGGGCATTCTATTATCACTACGTATTTATTTGTCTGCAACATGCATAGTTGGTCTGGGATGCAGATGCTAAGCTGTAATGCTAACAAACAATTGCATAGAAAATTCTGTTTCCAGAACACAGTGTAATGTGACATTTGGGGGTGGGGGCAAAGGTGGAGTACCATACCTCCAATTCAGTTGACAATCAAAGCCAAGAAGCAAAGCTCTGAAGGCAAAAGGAGGAATGAAAGCCCGAATCACATCTACTTGGGTTTGCACCCAAGGCAGAAAGCGGCCTTAACCTGTGGAGCTCCTCAAAGAAACACCTTGTGTGGCAAAGCAATTGCCTTGCAGGTCCAGTGTAAGTGAGCTCCTCGGGCTCATCAGTATCAGAGGAAAAGATGCAGGCAAAGGACAAAGCCTGCACATCCTCCCTTAGGCTAGAGCAGGGTTCTCAACTCTCCTCCCTCGGTTACTCTAAGGCAGTGTTCTCCAACCTTGGGTCCCCAGATGTTTTTGGCCTACAACTCCCAGCATGCCCCAGCAGCGTAGCTGGCTGGGGCATGCTGGGAGTTGTAGGCCAAAAACATCTGGGGACCCAAGGTTGGAGAACACTGCTCTAAGGTCTCCATCCTATGCATACTTACTGAGAAGTAAGTCCCACTGAATACAATGGACCTTACTTCTGAATAAACATGCTTAGGATTGTGCTGTAAGTAAATACTGTACTTAAGAGTTTTAAAACAGCTAGTAGGCACAAGTCACATGGGTCACTCAAGGTGCAGAGCTAATTCACAGCTCTGGGTGCATCAGAGAACTTTGGGTGCAAACAGGGTAACAACGAGGGAGGGATGTTGCCTTACCCAGTAGAACCCTGATAGGGTGGCTCCCTGTTCTCTTTTACAGACCTCGATTGGAAGAGATGCCAGAGGACTGTCCTCTATCTTGAAGGCATCCTCCATCTGAAGGACTGCCCAGTCCAAACCAGACTGCCAGAACCATCAGAAGGAAGAGTGGGGGGCCTTGAAGTTCATTCATTCATTACATTTCTATACCCCCCAATAGCCAAAGCTCTCTGGGCAGTTTACCAAAGTTAAACCCCTAAAATGCAGCATGGTAAAACATAATATAAAACCTTTAACATACAAACATTTTAAACAGTTTGAAACAGTTAAAAACAATTAACAATAAGCTAAGTTGCGCATCGGCAGCACTTGGACAGCAGACTGAGGAAGGCACACAGGCCATCTGGTCAGTCTTTCACACTATGGTGAGATGTATTGTATTTCTATTTCAATTCTAATAACGATTTCTACATTTTGCACCTATACGTATAAATAAATTTATGCAAATTTTATGCAAAATAGTATCTCTTTTTTTGTCCTCTTTTTGGTGATACATTTCTTCATTTTTGGTGATTCATAAGTGGTCACTCTAAACTTTCCTTCTTAGCCTGGTTGTCTTGTGTATAAAAAAACTGTCATGTTCAATATGTTCAGTAATAGTAGAGGTGGTTTCATTCTGTTAAAAGCCTGGCCTCATTTGCTGTGCTGTTTTATACCTCTGGCTGCTTAGCAGGAAGGCTATCTGTTAATGACTCAGTAAAATTTGCCAAGCCCTTCACTGTCTGGATTTGGTTTGCTTCATTCATCCCCTTCTGCTAACATTCCAATTCTCCAGGCAAACGAGAATCCTTTTATTGAAAGGTTATTTTATTAAAAAGCAGTTACTACACAAAAACTTTCAAAAGCAAATAATTAAAAAGAAATATACTTACTAAACATTCTTTCTAAGCTAAGACTGTGGGTTTGTTTGTTTAAAGATTTATATGCCCCATTCTCTGCCATTCACATGGTACAAGGAGCAGCTTAAAAGTATAGCAATAACAACATGAAGAGCAAAGTCCAGTTTAATTGCCTATAATTAAAGCGATGCTCCTAACAGGAGAGCAACACCACAGCCAGCAGCCAGGGCACTTACCCCAAAGCCAAGATGAAGCATCTCAAGGAAAACCTCCTTTGAAACCCTACATCATGGCAGGGAGTGGGGAATCTGTCAACCAGCCCCAGCTCCCTGGGGCTCGGGATTTCTCAGGGTCAATTACGTATGTATGTCCTGGCACTTCTCTCTCCAGAGCATGTCTAGCAAGAAAGAAGACAGGAAGGGAAAACTCTAAAACAGCCAGGTGTAGAAGGGCATGGCCACAAAGTGTCTACTTTCTTCAGAAGTCTTTGACAAAGAGAGGAGGGCTATTTGCAAAGGAAGGGAAGCAGACTTTGAGCAGACAATACACGGAGCAGAGGGCACGTTTGCGCAACACGGCAACCCTGCAAATAAGCTACGCAGTGTGGGCTGTTCGCGGAACAACCCACGACGCGCCTGACAGACGATCGGGTTTACCATGGGTTGTTTTCCTCCTCCTCCTCCTCCTCCTCCCCCGGTCCTCCAGCCGGTATCCCAGGGTCCAGCATGGCAGACCCCATCTCGTCTCCCACCCCACCCCCCCGCTCTGATCATGACCCCTCTCTTGTTTACAGTTGTTTGTTTTTCTGGAGCCGCTAGCGACAGCCACACCATCGATGCCCAAGCAGCACTTTGACGCAACAGTCACTGGCTTATTATCCTTTTTTAAAAAAAACGGGGCAGCAACAATGTGCGCAATTGCGACCATAATTGTCTCAAAAGAATTTCTGGTCTTTCACAGGTGTGCAGGTCTGCATACCTCCATCCTTTCCACACTTCCCAGGGCCTCTGGGTACTCCAGATAGGGAAGATCTACATCCCAGCCACTTTTCGAAGGCACTTACTTTTGACAGCTGTCAAAAGAAAGTGTTCCTTTTTTAAAACTTACCAGGCAAATTCTGCAGAGTGGAGACCTGGAGCGATGTGTCAAATGGCCATGGTAGGAAGGGCGCGTGTGTGGGTAACGAGAAGGACGCCACAGCTGCACACTATCGTGTTGATGAGCAGTCTCAGCATATCTCAAGCACATGGACTCTTTCAACCTGGATCTTCAACGGGGGGGGGGGGCAGTTCTGGTTGTTCCATTTGCTGTTGGGTCGACACCAGTGTAGAATCTACGATTTTGCCATCCAACACCGAGGTGGTTGGAGCCTTCAATACCGAGGGGAACCTTTGGCGTCAAAGAGAGAGAGTCAAGAGGTCGAGCTTGGTGCTGTCGACATCGATGGGAGTTGCAGAGGTCTGCTCCCAAACTTAGAGACCACTGGATCTTCAACAGGCGCAGTCTGGATTTGTGGGGCAGACGGAACGGGAGTAGCCATAGCGGGGGAGGACTTGGCCCCCTGTGTCTTCTTCTCCTTTTGTGGCTTATGTTTCCTCTCAGCGCTCCCCGTCGTCCTTAGTTTTATGCACCTTTTTGGATGGTTTTCAAGCCAAGAGGGCTTCTACTGAGTTACCCAGCATGGCGGGGCATTCGGATGTCGCAGTATGAGAAGGTGGAGCCCAAGCAGGCTGCCTCTCTGGTGTCTTAGCCGCCTCAAGTGCCTGATGCCATAACGCTGCCTTGAGCTTCTCTGCCTGGTGCTTTTGGGCTTGAAGGCCTGGCAATGGTGGCAGGCAGGCCTCCACAATGATGGTTCTCTCCGAGGCAGACAAGGCAGAGGGAGTGCCCATCGGCGGGCGGAAGCGTTGCCCCACACCGCACGCACTTTCTGAATGCGGCTTTTAGCGGCATGGCTCCAACAGAAGGGAGAAAGAAAAAGTGGAATGGAGGAGGAAAAAATCTTTTTTTATATAATAGTAAGAAGATAGAAATGGGAGAACGAAGAAAAAATAGAGAGGAAGAACGCTCAGCTAATTGCTAAATTGCAGGAGAACTTCCAGATACGACTTGCTGCAATGGCGGTCAAAGGGCACTGAGGGAACGGGCGGGAGTCGCACCAGGAGCATGCACGATGGGGGAGGGGCTCCCGCCCAATTTTCCTCAGCTATGGAACTTTCCGGAATGGTCTCCGCACAGGCACAGAGCCCATGTGTGTGATGCACAGAGACCACGAAGAAGAAGCATAGGAAGTGAAACAACCCACGAAAAAAGAATTTTGATATAAAGGCCTATTGATTCATTTTATTTTTTTAAGTCTAGCTCCTTCATTTCAATAATAAATCATCCCCGTAAACTAACCCAAGAAACCAAGAAAATGAGCAAATTGACTTTTCCACTTAGGAGCATAGTTAAAATGGTAAGTCTAGGGAGCATGAATTATCTCTAGCAATCCAATAAATAGCTTGGAGGTCCTGCCATGCCCTCTCATATACACCCTTCTCTTTCTGTCAGCTCTCAGCCCACTCATAACGTCTGTTCTCTCCTTTCCAGATTCTGTGAGCGAAAAACCCAAGGTGGCTAAGTCTTGAACATGCCAATTATTTCCCAGAATGACTGATTCAAGGGTAATTATCACCATTATAAATTGAATCAGATGGTTTATAACAGCCATAAAACATAAAACATAGCTTTAAAAGAAAAACTTCATTAGCTCCCCTGTGGTTTACAAGTAATTTTCCTCCAATAAAAATGCAAACACACAGTTTTGTTAGGTAATGATCATCAATAATCCCTCGCACAGACATTTCTTTCTGGCAAATACGTTTCCTCTGAGGATGGCAAGGTTGATCATTCCCACCCAGCCACCCACACTCCAACCCCTTGGTTTCTCTAGGCCTTCTTTCAGAAATGCAAACTGTCACAACAATTTGAGCTATTCTTGGTGTAAACAGTCATTATTTATATGGAAATAGGTTTCCCGCACAACTCTCTGGAAGTCATGGATCATCAGCAGCAAGTCACACAAAAGTGACCTTAATAATGTAGCAAAAATGTGTGTGCGACAGGGACAGAAACCAACAGGCAAAAGCTAAATATGGACGGTCAAACTGTTGGTGGAAGAGGCCTAGACTGATCTGTTCAGAAGGCATGGGGAACACTATCTGGCTGTAACCACAACATGGTCTCAGCGCTTTGCAAAGATGGCTGCCCCAGCTTAAATGGAAGCAACCTTTGGTGTTCTTTATAATATGAAAGAGATGCTAAGTACTTGTGTAGGAAAGGCAAGATTGCAGCACTGCAAGCCAGAGGCAAGGTGGCCTTTAAGGTCAGACACTTTAAGGGGAGAATTAATGTGTTTGCAGCTGCAGAGAGCTCTATGGCCATTCCAGACAAAGCAGGTTTTGGAGAATGATGCTCCTTCTCAAAGGCAACTGCTGCTCCAGGTGCAAGAAGCAGCTGACTGGAATTCATAACCCTGTTAGCAGCCCCAGTGAGGCACCCAGCCAGCCCATTACCCCAGTTGACGATTGTCCAAGAGTTAAGAAAAAAAGACAGACAATGTGGCAACCTCAGAAAGAGGAGATGTGCCGGACATCTGGTGGACTGCCAAGTTACCCATTCACAACTGTAAATTGGGTACTGCTGCTAATTTGAGTGCTTGATTTTTAAAATTAGAATTACTGGTGGGTGCCCAGCCACCGCTGACAGGGATACACTATTCAATCTTCTTATTGTGGAAACTTACACGATTCATGAAGCAAAAATTATGAGAACAGAAAGCAACAGAGCATGAGAAAGAGGAGAATGCTCTATGGAACAAGGTAGCTGAAACTCATTGCTGTGGGGGCTTCTATACCTGTAATCCAAAATAAATCTATGGTTTACCAAACATCAAAGTTTGATAGAATTGCCCATCTTATTCCAAAAGATTTTCTTGAACTCATCGATCAGTGTTTTCTCTTTAGCAGCAGTGTTCTGTGTGGATGCTGCTGTTCCACAGAACCACACATAAACCATGACAAACAGAATTAGGTGTACAATTCAGCTTCCTGGGAATCACACCTTCTTTCAGAAACAAATGAACTGAAGAGCAAGTTTCTAGCCCTTGTGTTCGCCCATATAAGCCTGAAAGTGCGTGTTTGGTGAATTCTCAGGAGCCGGGGGGGGGGGGGGGCAGTGAAAAGTTTTTTGGGAGGCTGGAAAGGGACTTCAATGCCCTACATGGGTCCTGAGTCCTCCCCAGGGCTTGCAGAAGTACAGTAAATTATACAAAATAACAAAAATGTAGAATTGTGGAAAATAAGAGGGATTCTAGTATACAAGCCACAAAACCTAGCTTTTTAAAAGACAGAATTTGAGTTACCTTAATGCAGAGCTTTCTTAGTGCAACAGTGGACACACCATCCTGCTCATCTTGGACGGGCCATCTCGTGCAGGTATTAAGGCTTCCTGCCTCAGATGCTACAGGGCAAGTTAGGGTGCAATCCTATGCATGTTTCGACAGAAAAAAGTCCTACAATTCCTAGCATTCCCCAGGCATCATGGTTCATTGGGGGATGCTGGGAGTTGTAGGACTTTTTTTCTGTCTAAACATGCATAGGATTGTATGCTTAGTGAACAAGACCGCATTTCTTGCAACCAGCCCACAAGCTCAATCATCACAGGATAGCACTCCATGTTCCTAGAGTCAAAAAGTTTTGTTTCTTATCTGGAGTTCGGATGTGCCTCATGATATCCTGATTAGCAAGCTAGCTAAAAGTGCGCTGGATGAAACAACTATTAGGTGGATCCACAGCTGGCTACAGAATCGGACTCAAAGAGTGCTTATCAATGGTTCCTTCTCAAACTGGGAAGAGGTACTGAGCAGGGTACCACAGGGCTCGGTCCTGGGCCCGGTGCTCTTCAACATTTTTATTAATGACTTGGATGAGGAGGTGCAGGGAATGCTTATCAGATTTGCAGATGACACAAAGTTGGGTGGAACAGCTAATACTCTGGAAGACAGAAACAAAATTCAAAGCGATCTCGATAGGCTGGAGCGCTGGGTCGAAAACAACAGAATGAAATTTAATAGGGATAAATGCCAAGTGCTGCACCTAGGGAGAGGAAACCAAATGCAGAGTTACAGAATGGGGGACACTTGGCTCAACAATACTACAAGTGAGAAGGATCTTGGAATTGTGGTAGATCACAAACTGAATATGAGCCAGCAATGCGATGTGGCTGCAAAGAAGGCAAATGCTATTTTGGGCTGCATTAATAGAAGTATAGCTTCCAAATCGCGGGAAGTGATAATTCCCCTTTACTCAGCAGTGGTTAGGCCTCATCTTGAGTACTGCGTCCCAGCCAGCCAGCCCATTACCCCAGTTGACGATTGTCCAAGAGTTAAGAAAAAAAGATAGACAATGTGGCAACCTCAGAAAGAGGAGATGTGCCGGACATCTGGTGGACTGCCAAGTTACCCATTCACAACTGTAAATTGGGTACTGCTGCTAATTTGAGTGCTTGATTTTTAAAATTAGAATCACTGGTGGGTGCCCAGCCACCGCTGACAGGGATACACTATTCAATCTTCTTATTGTGGAAACTTACACGATTCATGAAGCAAAAATTATGAGAACAGAAAGCAACAGAGCATGAGAAAGAGGAGAATGCTCTATGGAACAAGGTAGCTGAAACTCATTGCTGTGGGGGCTTCTATACCTGTAATCCAAAATAAATCTATGGTTTACCAAACATCAAAGTTTGATAGAATTGCCCATCTTATTCCAAAAGATTTTCTTGAACTGATCGATCAGTGTTTTCTCCTTAGCAGCAGTGTTCTGTGTGAATGCTGGGCACCACACTTTAAGAAGGACGTAGACAAACTGGAGAGGGTTCAGAGGAGGGCAACAAGGATGATAAAGGGACTGGAAACAAGGCCCTATGAGGAGAGACTGAAAGAACTGGGCATGTTTAGCCTTCAGAAGAGGAGACTGAGGGGAGATATGATCGCACTCTTCCAGTACTTGATGTCACACAGAGGAGGGCCAGAATCTCTTCTCAATCATCCCAGTTTGCCAGACACGGAATAATGGGCTCAAGTTACAGGAACCCAGATTCCACCTAGATATCAGGAATAATTTCCTGACTGTCAGAGCAATAAGACAATGGAACCAACTACCTAGGAACCTAGGAAGGTGGTGGGCTCTCCCACTCTGGAGGCATTCAAGGTGCAGCTGGACAGCCATCTGTTGGGGATGCTTTGACCTGGATTCCTGCATTGAGCAGGGGGTTGGACTCGATGGCCTTGTAGGCCCCTTCCAACTCTACTTTTCTATGATTCTATGTGTCTGTTTTGAATAATTCAAGCCATTTTGCCAAAGGCTCTGAATACTGGTGAGATACTGGCAGTATGAACACAGCTTTGACATACAGCATGCGCCGTCTCAGCTGTGCCTCTCGCTCACTCTCTCTCTGGGAGCGTTTGCATGTAACAACACTAGCCTACCCTGCCAATAAGCCATGGTGGGCTGGTTGTTGTACAAACAAATAACAGTGAACCTGGCAGACTATTGGGCTCACCGTGGGTTGGTGCCCTGCTCCTCCCCGCTCGGTCCTCCTGCAGGCATCGCAGGGGACCCCGCAGGACGAACCAGTCTTTTCCCCCCTCCCTGCCACAAGCCGTTTCGGGTGCATCTCAGCTTTCCCCCTTTTTTCCCAGAGATTGCAAAAGCTGGCTGTCAGGCCGGCTTTCACAATCCCCATTTTGGCAGCTACGAGCAGCCCCTTGAGCGGGAAATGGGAGGTTTGGGCTGGGACATATGTCTATGTATGTCCCAGTCCAAACCCCCCAGTTCCTACTCAAAAGCCCCTTTTTAAAGGGACCAAGAGTTTTGACAGCTAGCTGTCAAAACGCCTTTTCCCACTTTTGCACTTTTCCAAGCACCTAGAGGCTCGGCATCAAGTGCAAAATGTGCACCCTAGGGATGTGTGAGGAATCTGACTCAACCCTCTGGATTCCATTCTGTTTCCCCCATACTGGTGCCAACTCAATCTAATTTGAGTTGAGCCAGCACATAGATTTCTGCTTTTAAAACCAGCCACAATTTGTACAAGGTTGGTTTTTTTTTAATGCTCAGGAAATTTGCACAAATTGTGGCACCCAATATTTGCACTAATATCGAGTATCACAATTTGCACAAATTTCCTGAGCTTCTAAAAAAAACCTACCTGTATATGAAATTGACAATGACAAGTTCTTTATGAAGTAGGAAACATGGTGAGCTAATGACAAGAGTAGTGAAATGATGAGACTGATTCACCAAGGGAATATGCTGCTCCCAGGAGTATATAACAGACTTGTGAATGCGATAAAATATTAAAAACAGCATGAAACCACTTATGCAAATTTAAAGATTCAGACCCCATTGCTCAAATGGCACTACAAATACGCAGATCTCAGTTCTCAGTGTGTGCAACTATTTCGTGCACGTTTCTGGAACCCGAAAAAGAAAATCCGAGACAGTCCGTTTCCTATCACCGGATCAGAAATGCGGCAGAAGTCCGTTGTGCTCAAATGAAATGGATTTCCCAGCATCACTCATCCCTAGAAGTACCCTGATGAGAACTAAAGTAGGGAAAGAAAAAAGATTAGGATCTTGCTGCAAAGGGGGTATAAATTCTCCAAATCACCCCCTTCTCAGCAAAAGATCCCACACACCTTTGCTTTCTCTTGACAGCTCACCTTCCATGAGCCGCCAAGAGAAACCAAGGGGGGTGGGAATGGATTTGGGGTCTTGGCTGGGGCAATGTCCAGGGTGGGAACATTACCCCAGCCAAGCTTCAAATCAACACAGTTTCGCTACTGCGAAAGATCGCAGTCGTGCAACTACACCAAATAAATCAAACAAAAATGTTGCACACAGTTATGAGCAGAAAAACCATTTTTATTTTTATTTTAAAATGCTGGGCAGCCACAGGCAGCTCCTTCCAAGGTGCCATTGGGGCACTCTGAACGGAACTGTTCAGAGCTGTCAAAATGGGTATCATGAAAACCAGCTTGACAGCCAGCTTTTGAAATCTTTGGGGGGGAAACGGAAAAGGGAAAAGTTGCAGCGTGCCTGAAATGGCTTGTGGAGGCAGCAGGGGGGAGCCAGTGCCAGCTGCCTCCAAGTGCCGCTTGGCACTTTGGGGGTGGCTGCCACTGGTGCTTGCCCGGCAGACCCATGGCAAGAGTGGCAAAAAAACACTCTTGCCATGGGGCTCACTAGCAGATCCCACAATGGGGTCGGTCATCTGGGTTTGGACGACTCAACAACCCATTGAGGGTACAACAGCCCACACATCATGGGTACAACAATGCAGAAACCAGCCTGGGGAAATCGGTGTGGGTTCGCACGGCATGACAATGTATCGTGGGTAGGATGCAACTTTCGATTAAAGAGGGTGGATTTGGCCTCCCGGATCTCTCTTTACATCATCAGGCCTATTTGTTGACTTGTACTAAATTTTGGTATTTTCCGCTCAGATCTGACTTCCCCTCGGTCGTTTTGGAATCTTCATGCTTGGATCCTCTCCGAATGGACTGCATTGGGTCTCGATACACTAAACAGACAGGGTGCCTCCCACATTATGCATAGAGAGGTGTAGCGCACAGTATCAACGTCATTACACTTTGCCCGGGCTTTTTTCGGTGGAACTCACCGAACTGAGTTTCCAGCACCTTTTCTTCGATTATGCTTACAATTTAATCACCATCTACTCCGAGAAATGTAATCCAGAGTTTCGCGGTACCTTTTTCTCCAGAAAAAAGCACTGCTTTGACCCATTTTCACACACAAAATTAACTCTTTGGGGAAACCCAGATTTAAAGATTGGCAAGAAAACATTTGTTTGGCGGACTTGGACAGACAGGCTGATTTTTACTTTGGATCAGCTTGTAGGTCCTGATGATAACTTTCTGCCATTCTCTGTTTTGCATGCTAAATATGATCCACCAGCTATGGCAGAATGGCAATGTGTGCAACTGAAACATCTGCTAGAATCCAGGTTTGGCCCTGCTGCCTTTGCAGCTTCAGAGCCCCCTTTGCTATCGGAAGTATTGATTGAGGCTGAACAGCTATACTGACCCACAATTCATGTTTATAAATATCTATTATCGGTGAATAAATATGACACGCAGGGTCTTAAGCAAGAATGGAATAATGAATTGGAGTGTCCTGTTTTGCCCAGTGGATTGCTTTGTTGCCATCTATTTCAGAAGGGGTAATGGATGTCACGTTGCATTTAATTCAGCAAAAACTGATGTTTCAGGTATATTGGATGCCACAACATCTTTTTAATAAGGGTTTGTCTAAATTGGCTAATTGTTGGAGTTGGAATATAGCTAATGCTTCTCTCATGTGTTCTGGCAATGCCCAATGGCTGCTTCTTTGTGGGAGGAGGTAACAACACAGATAAACTTTGCGGTGGAAAGTTATTTTATATTTACAGACACGCATGTTCTTCTTAACTATTTACCTGTCTCCTGGAACTTAACGCAAGGTCAATGTAAATGGATCCTCTGCGCCCTTTTGGCAGCTAAAAGACTAATATTACAACATTGGAAGGACAAACAGCCACCTTCGATAATACAGTGAGTTGAGGACTTGACGACACTTTCGATTTTTGAATGGATGGTCTTTAGGCATAATCTACAAATGGGCAAATATGTGGATATCTGGGCTGCCTTTGTTGAAGTCTATGAAAAATTATGCCTAAGACTACTAGCATATTTTGCTATATATATAAAATACATAGGGGTACATACAGTAATACCTTGGATTACAAGTATTACAAGAGTGTTTTTGGTTTGAGAGCATTTTGCAAGACAAGCATTTTTTTAAATATTTATTTAAATTTTTTTTACTTGATATACAAGCGACGTCTTGTAATACAAGTACTGTAGTACGGCTTAAATTAAAAATCTCTATACAAATTTTTTTGGGGGGATTTCGTTTTGATATAAGAGTGTTTTGGATTACAAGCACGTTTCCGGAACGAATTATGCTCTCAATCCAAGGCATGGCTGTAGTACATTTTTATTCACTGTAATAGATTTATTCAAATTTCATGTAAGAAAACTGTAATACTTTATTTTATTTTATTTTTGTTTTTTATTGTTTTTGTTTTGATTTTTGAAACTCACAATAAAAAATTAATGGGGGGGGGGAACCTATCATGGGTAGCAACCCATGATGGGTTGTGGTGCCATCTGAACCCAGCCTCTCTCATTCTCTCTCAACACAACCAGCCAAATAATCAAAAGGGGAATTGTTGATCCATATCATCTCTGTCCAGTCCTTTCAAAGGAGCACAAGAGCTGGGCATTTTCTGTTCAGCCTTTTCTTCAAGAAAAACCTCTTCTGTTTACCCTGCATCTGCCTGCTGCACACAATGGTAGGAAGAACCTCTCCATCCAGTCAGGGAAGGGTCTAGAACTTTTCTCTTCCCCCGTATAAGTTGATAAAGACCCTTTACTTTCCAAATACAGGCTTTGGCTGTGCCAGCATCGTCAGGGAAATTAGAATGAGGGGAGTATTATTATCTAACCCCACCGGGGTTATTTAAAAAGCACAGCAATGGCAGTGCACATCATCCCAAGCTATAATTCCCACCACTGGTGTGTGTGTGTGTGTGTGTGTGTGTGTGTGCTTCTCTCCTCTTGTGTCTTAGATAAAGAGAGAGACGGGCATTTGGGATGGGGGAAGAAGAGCAGCCAGCATATTCCTGGAGAAAGAGAAAGATTTAATTAGGTTGAGAGTCGCCTCCAAAAAAGTACTAAAATTAAATGTGAATTCATAATGGACAGTATTATGGATAATGAGATGCAAATTGGGCTGGGTTACAGCTTTTAGTGTGCAATTTGCTTTCTCTCTAATTGGGAGAAATGGATCCGGCCCCAGAAGCCAGGTACTCAAAATGTAAAACAGCTTCACAGCAGGGAAAGGAAATGGTTCCACTTCAAAATCAAATATCCAAAGCAACATTAATATTTCAGTGTAACAAAACAGAGCAAACAGTAACATTATTTTAGCTAAACCTTCAGCCAAACAAAACAGATAACACACACTAACCCGGTGTGAACAGCGACAGCGAGGCAGCCCAATTTGGTGGCCGGGGGCAGGGCAGGGCAGGAAAACTTGCCAAGGTGGTTTCCATTTTGGAATGGTTTCAAAGCATCTCCAACCTCGCTCTTTTCAGGGTTAGTGAGAATTTCACAAAATCACAGGTCAAGTTGTCAACAAAAGCCAAAATGCTCAGGAACACACTTAACTGTGCGAGTCCCAAGTGAGGTGTGCTCCATTCACAAGAACAAAGCCAATCAGGCTAAGCCAGCCTTCCCCAACCTGGCGCTCTCCAGATGTTTTTAATTTCAACTCCCATCAACCGCAGCCTATGTGGTCAATGGCCAGGGATGCTGGGAGCTGTAGCCTAGCACACGACATCTGGAAGGCATCAGGTTGGGGAAGTTATTATAGATAGCAACTGATTACACCAGAGGCGGGATCATGCAAATCAAGCATTAGCCTTGCTACAAGGGTCAGGACTTCTGGGATCCATTGACATTTATGGGCTTATGACGGAGGCTGCAATCTTACACCTACTTACCTGGGAATAAACCCCATGAATATTAGTTATTGGGTGGATTAGAAATGTAATAAAATAAATTAACAACTCAATGGGACTTACTTCTTAGTAGATATCTATAGGACACATATTTATTTCTACCAATTGATTCTTTTTTTTTCATTAAAAAAATGAATGCACACAATCTGAAAGAAGAGAACTCTCTTCTTTCAGATTGTGTGCATTCATTTTTTAATTCTACCTTGCAAATCCATTTCTTGAAAGAAAACATCCCCCCTGCGCCCCCTCCCCCCCCCCCCGGCCACACACACACACAGAGCAAGAAGCTCAGCCCAGGCTGCCTAGGGACAGACTGGGACCCATTAGCAAATCTCAGCTGGGATTTCTGGAATTCTGTGGCCCATGCAGGCAGAATGCTGCCAAAGTCAAGGAGGAACAATATAAAAAACCTGCAAAAGAGAACGGGGCTTGGGCTGAGGGTGCAGAACCTCAACCTTGTCCAGGCTAGGATCAACAGCACGATGTTCAGGACTGAGTGGGAGAAGAGCCTGCTGAAAGCCACACAAGGTTTGGAAGGTCCTCCAAAGACAATGAAGAGAAAGGTGGCCAACACCCATTGCATGTTTGCCTGTGGTCACTCAGCCTGGCAGGCCTAAGTCCTTCGCCTCCAGCCTCAAATGACCACTACTTGGTAAGAACACACAATACGACTGCAAGCAAACCCCATGCTTTTACACAATCTTTAACACTGTCTAGCTG
This sequence comes from Shinisaurus crocodilurus, assembly GCA_021292165.1. NCBI lineage: Eukaryota > Metazoa > Chordata > Lepidosauria > Squamata > Shinisauridae > Shinisaurus > Shinisaurus crocodilurus. Next base: position 39,154,357 of record CM037885.1, read on the forward strand.
TGACAAGGGAATACAGCAGTGGACCCATAATGCACCTGCTCTTTATGTATGGGGACGTGCCTGAAAATCTGCTGATCACCCAGAGCAGCAGAGACAGGCCTATCATATGCTCAGGCTTTCCTGTGCTTCCTCACCACATGCCCTGTCCTACCACAGTGGACAGAATCCACATTCAAGGACAACCAGAGCATCTTGCTTTGTCTATGTGGCCACTTTCAAAAGTACGTCAACATTAGCCTGTCCCATCCTATGGGGTGTACAATTTCTCATTTTTGGCCCAAGTCCCTGGTGTGCTTGTTCCAGGCTGATGTTAGAAAATAATACACAGAAAAGTGAAAGAGAGATGGAACAATTGCAGTGTTATCTTTCCTTTGAAATAATTTTTTAAAAGTTGACTGCGGTTGTTTTGGTCTATTATTTAATCAAGTAACTGATTAAAGCAAAAAAACACAACTGCATATAATAGAGGTGCCTCTTAGCAGCTATTGAGGAAAGTGAAAGGGAACGTTCAGTTCAATGCAGGAGGGCTGCCTTTGTTTAGATGCAAGAAGAGCCACCTTACCTACCCCCCCCCCCATTGCAATTACACAAAGAGCCAAAAAGCAGCAGCAGCAGCAGCCCTTTCGTTTCAGACCCATCAATTAAAATCTGTGCCCAATGATAAATTAAACCTTCACATGACTGTGCGTCCTCACCCCCCAAACAGCAACTTGTTCTCAGGTTGCATGGCAGATATTGGTGGTTTTGGTTTCGTCTTTACACACCATAAACAAAAGGCTGTGGAAGGGGAAAACCAAGAGGGGGGGGGGACACACTCCAAAATATCCTGAGGACACAAAGCAGAGGCTAAAACCACAGGCTGGATTTATTGCTTCGACACTGACAGATCACTTGAAAGCATTAGGTAGATAAAGTAATTGATTATTCCATAAATCACTGTGAGCCCCATAAATGCAGATATATTTTTTTTAAGACAAGGAGGAAAGCTGCACTAGTCTGCTGTGGGCAGGCAAGGGAATTACTGAGTGTGCAAGGCGACCACGTTTTGTCACACGTGCAAAGATACATCATTTTGGAGCTCTTAACAATTTACTTTGAAAAAACTACCATTCGTTGCACATGTTGCAGATTGGAGGAGGATACAGATAACGAATTGCTCTGCACATTTGCTTGAGTGCAGAATCCCAAACAGGACGGCCAGGTCACCCTGTGTGGTTTCTGTCAGCAACACTCCGACAACAGGCTTCAATCTGCAGCCCAGATCTATCCCACCAGATTGCTGCTCCTTGATGTGTGGCTCTAATGGCAATACTGATGGGACACGCACCCCTTTAAATTACCCGAAGGCAGGCTCTGGCAAAGTAAAGGAAAGAACGCACACACACGACAAGGAGGAAGCAGCACAGCAACCCAAAAAACCCGGCCGAGCAAGACAGTCCCTGCGGGAGTGCAATCCCCCACCCAAATTGTTCCTGAGAACATAAAAACCAAAGCGGTACAATAACTATTTTAACTAAGCCCAAGTTGGAATGGGCTGTTTCAATGGTCTCTGTATAATTCATTCTGTGAATATCACTCTGTATTAGAATCAGAGCATGCTAGAGTTGGACGGGGGCATTTCGGCCATCAAGTCCAGCCCTCTGCTCAGTGCAGGAACCCAGTGTCAAGCATCCCTGACAGATGGCTGTCCACTCCAGCCTCTGCTTGAAGACCCCCAACGACGGGGAGCCCACCACCTCCTTAGGCTGTTGGTTCCACTGTCTGACTGCTCTGACCATAAGGAAGCCGTTCGCAATCTGCCTTCCTGGAACCAAAGCCTGTTATTGTTCACCTGGTGCCCAGTTCCTTCCTTCCACCCTCTCCCAGCTGAATTTCACACCTTTAGCTCTGTATAACATATGGAGAGGGTTCAGGTTAGAAATTTGGGTGGGTGGATCTAGACTGATTTGGCTATTCTGGGACTGGGTACTATTTGCCCACTGGTCTCCTTCCCCCACCAGCTAGCAGGGTGTGGCCTGACCCTTTTATACCCTCCTGCCTTTACTTCAGGGGGTCACTTCCTGGAGGCTTCTGTAGCATTCAATTCCACTCTCATTTTGTCCAACCTGCAGCAGGGTATGCCACAAATCCAAGCCCAGGCAATGTCTACAGGTAGGCAGCTCTCAGGACGTGCAAGCACTAGAATAGTGTTCTCCAACCTTGGGTCCCCAGATGTTTTTGGCCTACAACTCCCAGCATGCCCCAGCCAGCTATGCCTGTAGGCCAAAAACATCTGGGGACCCAAGGTTGGAGAACACTGCACTAGAAGAATGAAGGAATGGCAAAGGCGGCCATTGTAACGGGAACATCTGAGAGAGGAACTCTCCCACCAAGGGAAGATTGGCTTTGATTTTTCTCACAGCTGCAGCTCTGCCTCCTGAGCTGGGAACTGCAATTCAAGTGCACCGGGAAGCTACAGAGTCATGTATGTCTAGCCCTGACAGAGGAACATGCAGTGGAGGCTCATCATAGAGAGAAAAGGGGGCGGAGTCCCACCTGACCTGACCTGACCTGACCTGCCTAACCTGCTTCTCATTGCTTGCGTCCCAGACCTTGTTTCCCTCCATAGGATGCAATGTAAAGTGGACGGCAACAGCAGCGCAACACTGTTTGTTCTTCTTTACTTCCTGCTTTGCTAGGGGTGTTGTGTGTGTGTCTCTGTCCTACTCCCCTCTCTCCAGCCGGAAGTCAATCACAGCTCACGGGTTTCTTTGTAAAGCTTTATTAAGCAAAAGCAGGGCAACTCAGGTGGTTGAAGAGAAGTTTTACACAAAAGTAAAGAAAGTGATTCAAGAACCTCTATCCCGTCAATGGGAGGCCAGGAATGTTAAACAGTTGATTCTGCACTGAGGTGTTTCTCGTGTCCTCACCCTCAAACTAGAGAACCGACTCCGCCCCTAAGGTGGGTCAAAAGTTTTGTTAGCCAGCCGAGCGACGAAGAGATGTCAGCTGTTCTTGCCTACGTAATTTATGCCGCTGTCGAGGATCAGTTACAGAGGTTGGCTTCCCACCCCCTTCCCTCAAGAGCTCTTCCACGCCTCCGCCCAGCTTTGCCTCCCGTGTTTCATAGATTCATAGATCATAGAGTTGGAAGGGGCCTATAAGGCCATCGAGTCCAACCCCCTGCTCAATGCAGGAAGCCAGAGGAGGGGTCTCCCATCCAAGTAATAACCAGGCCTGACCCTGATTAGCTTTCCACGCTCAGACAAGCTGAGCCAGCGTGAGCCACAGGCCTGTTCCCAGAGAGTCTTCACCCGCCCTCCTCCGTCTCAAGCTGCAACCTTGATGGCGCAGCTGGGTCCTGGTTATCTTCAGCAAGAGGTCCCACTGCTGCCTCCTCTTCCCCCTCCCCCTCCCCTCCCCTTCAGTTTCGGAGTCCATTCTCACAGAATCTGACCAGTGCTGTTTTGGATTTAGGGAATCAGAACTGGAGGGGCTAGAAGAGCCAGCCCCGACAAGGGGGAACACTGGGCATGTGTGATAAGTTGCACATGCTCAGAACATTCCCCAAGGAACTACTTTTTTCCTATGCAAATGCCTGTAGGGGAAGAGAAGGCCTTTCAGGGAGGGGCCAGGGCTGCCTGTTCCTTCACCTGCCAAAAGCCTGGATGACTCAAGAGTGCCCTCTGGCTGTGAGCCGAAGAGCGAAAACTGATTGGTTGTTCTCACTCACTCCCTTCATCTATCTCACGGCTATAGGGGCAAAGGGGAGTCAGCCCGCAGCCAATCAGACATCTGCAAAATCACCCTATCTCACTTACACCTCACTACATGAATGGAACCTGTGCAATGCAAGGAGGCAGGGAGACCACCACAGACACCAACAGAGAGCAGCAGCAGCAGCAGCTTCTCTCTGTTACCTTGTGTATATAATGTGTCTGGACAGACTAATTGTTTGAGAAGGTTAAGAAATGCACACTTCTTGAAAGATATGTGTTTTGGGTGATTATTTATGCAGCTTCTCAAATTCATGAAGCTTTTGTAGCTTAAACCTTCATCTTGGGGTGCTTTCCTTACACCAGGCTCACATTCTGTGGTGTAATTTACACATATGTAGATGTACAATCCTCCTGTCCTTTTAGGACTTTGCCTAAAACAGGATGGTAAACAATATTCCCAAATTTCAGCCACCTACCTTTTACAGTTTTCTTTCTATAAACAAAGCATGCTTGGGAAATAAAATGTCCCAGAAATCTGCATAAGAATAGGCTTTAGGGGGGACTTTATATCTCAAAAACTGAAACAATTAGGGGGGAACAATAGGAGGTCATCCACCAGTCATCTTAGTCTCTTTCGCTAGCCAAGAACAATAGCAAACAGAAAACCATTGAAGGAAAGCTTTGTTATGCTGATTTAAAGTTTATAGGCCTCAGGCCTTTTTCAGGTTTTTGTACTGCTAATTGACAGCCATTAGGCCTGCCTTATGCAAATTTCCTGAAGGAAATATTAAGGAAGGAAAGATTAAGTCTGAACTCATCTTAAGTACCGTAGCTGAAGCCTGAAATCCATTCTTATTCTGATCCTAACAGCCTGAGGAACATGTTATGTCAGAGAAAAGCCTTTCATATGCACAATTTGCCTTGCCTGCAGCACTTGTTTTGGGGGTGACTCGGGTACCCCCAAAACTGGATGAAGGTTAACCCAATCCCCATGGCCATTGAGGGGAAGGGGGAAGTCCTGTGACTGCTGCTTTCAATGGGGCTCTTTATGTGGCCCCAAACTTGCCCGCCAGCCAATTCCCTTGCCTGGAAGTGAGAAACCCTCGCCTTTGCAAGCCATGTCTCTTTGCTGCTTGCCAAGTGTATGCTGCCTCAATGCTATTGTTGTTACCACATGTTACCACATTACCACCAGCTGGGCATGTAGATGGTTACAGATGCTCATATTTTTTATTTTTAAAATATTTATTTAAAACTATTTATTTATTTACTTATTTTAGAGTACAGTCATGCCTTGGATTGAGAGCATAATTCGTTCCGGAAACGTGCTTGTAATCCAAAACACTCTTATATCAAAACAAAATCCCCCCCAAAAAAATTTGTACAGAGATTTTTAATTTAAGCCGTACTACAGTACTTGTATTGTAAGTCGTCGCTTGTATATCAGGTCAAAAATAAATAAATAAATATTTTAAAATTTGCTTGTCTTGCAAAACGCTCTCAAACCAAGTTACTTGCAATCCAAGGTATTACTGTATTTTTATCCCACTCCTCAGCCAAAAAGCATCCTGGAGCAGCTTACAAATAATCCGTAAAAGAAGGCAGTCCCTGCCCGCAGGCTTACAATCTAAAAAGACACGACACGCAAGGAAAAAGGAACAGGGAGGGATGAGCAAAAAGTTACAGGTGCATTTCTAGAGTCTGCAAGAGAGAACGCTGTGTCACAAACTAGGTATGGTTGGCCCCCCGTGACCCCCTTTGGCTCCGTCTCTGCTGACCTACTGTCCACCCCACCAGTAACGATTGCCCACGAGCTGCCACTGAGAACATGCCAGCAGGCACTGGAGAGCTATACTGGCAGCGCCAGGGAAACCCAGTGGCTCAGGCTTGGGCATCAGTGTCCCAGGACCACGCCTCTGCCACAGACCTCCCACCTTGCTCAGTGCACCACCATCTCAGTGAGCTCCCATTTTTCAGCGGTACCTTGAACATATAGAACTTTCAGCCTCCCAAGAAAGCAGGGCTGGTAAATCCCCAGTGATAGGTCGCCAAGGCCTGATTTGCCAACTGTTTCATTTATTTATTTGAAGTGTGAAGATCTGGAAACTCCTAGCTTTCAACTAAAAGCCTTGGGAAAAGCCGGCATGCACAAAGGGACACCCACGATATTTAGAACACTCGGTTATGTTTTCATCCACTGGAGATGCAGAAAGTAATGACTTTTTAATGGCAGAACTGCAGTGCAAGGCATCTTCTTTCAGCACTGTAAGACTCCACCACATCCCCCTTCTCACTCTCTGCACACTCATCTGTCCTCCGCCCGCTTCCTGTCCTTCTTCCGAATTGGCCTTTGAGCCTCTCCCTACCCTGCTGTTCCTGACAGGAGGGCAGCCACACCCTCTCGCATCCATCACACACACGCGCTCCTGCACACTCCCTGCTCTTTTATCCCTCTCTGCCTTCTCACTCAACCTCTGTCCCGTCTGCTCTAGCGTGGAAGCCATCAAGGCAGGGAGCATGTCACTCCTGGGGCCCCTTCACCTCAGCACTAGCAGCAGCGGAATGGCATGGCATGCGCGCCGTCTTCCCCTGCAGCAAAGAGGAGTCCGCTGAGCACATGCATCCCGCAGGCAGGAGGGCTACAGGCACAGCTGTGGAAAGCCATGGAAGTTTAAGGCAGAAAGAGAACAAACAGAAAGTGGAGGATGAACCAGCACTTTTCACACTGGATGGCACCCCCGCCCACAGTGGAATAAGACACGGGTGGGGTGGGAGGGAGGGAGGGTTGAAGACAGCCAGTCAAGGTCCACAATTCAAGAGAAATGCAGGGCAGCAGCCCCCTGCGGAGCCAGAGTATGACACAAGGAAAGGAGAGGTGCAAAGCTGATCCATTCATAGAATACAGGCATACAGTCGAGCAACGCAGTATCGTTTTCTTTGGTCCAGTATATGGGGCGTGCTGGTGGTGGTGGCGTGGATGAGGATGACTGAAAATACATGCAGCTCTCCTCCCAGGCCAGTCTTGACCTGCAACAAAGAGGCCTTTAGAATGAAACATAACCTTTTTGTCACCTGGAGAGATTTGGCAAAATGGAAGCGCCAGTTCTTCAGATGCAAATGCACACCTGCACAGTGAGGCTAGCGCCTCCTCGTTCTTCTGGAATTCTGCTGTCCAGACACCAAATAAAAGGATGCATGATTCACTGCATTCCTCATCACTAAGTTCAGCCCCACTGCTAATGGGCGACTCCTGTCGCAGCCACTGGGAAAGCTAGCTGAGCTCACTTTCTCAGGGCATAGCCCTGTCTAAGTGAGGAGAAGCTGCTACAGGGTGGGCAGGTGATGGGATAAAATATCTCCCACCACTGAGATCCCAAGTGCTCTAAATTCACTGCAGAATATTAACAGGCAAGTCTAATGCCAGGTCCCAATAAACCTCCCTGGCTTGGCTCAGCTTCTGGCTTATTCCATGTTTTATTTACTGTTTTATTGCAGGAGACAAAAGATGACAGCTGTCTATTTATTAAACTGGAAAATACACAGCTTATATCAGGCATTTCTGTTCTCATCATGATCCACTTTGGTGCCTGTTTCTGCCCCCACTGAGCTTGTTGCTTTAGAATTATTTCTCTCTGTCTTGTCCATCTTAGCATGAGTGAGGGGAAGAAAGCAACATCTGTCACAGGTAACACAAGTGGCAGGAAGCAGCAACCACTTGCTACTGCTCCTAAGAGGGATTTGGCCTCCGTGGAAGCATCTTTAGCACCAAGACTGATATTGTGCTCACAATGGCAGGATTTGGGAAAACAAATCCAGAGCTGAGGGTTTGTTCCACACGCAGCTGTCTCCTTGATGCTCCGGAAGAAGGGGGTGACTGGCACAAAATCCCAATAACCACAGCTTGATCCCCCCCCCCTTTAAATCAGACCTCTGACCCTCAGGGTTACACAAAGCTCTTTGAAAACCATTCAGACTCATAGGATGGAATCCAAAACATTCTAACTGCCAGCTCTCGAAAGTCCCTGACCAACCACCCGGAACTTGCTGGCCTTGAACTGGTTTTTGATGACATCCCTTATATTTGCAGCACCTGTGGCTTTTTACCACCTGCTTTTGTTCCTCAGGATATGCCTGTGTCAGGTGGATACTTACCGGTAAGTTCAAAATGACAAGGAGTCACCTTCAGCGACCTCAGCCTCATCAACCTGTGCACTTGACAAGGGTAGACATCCCAACTTCTGTGAACAGAACTCACTATGTAACCCAGTACAAATAACTGCCCTCCACATGGATTTACAACTTTCCATAAAGTGTTGACCACTTCGGTCCCTCTTACTGGCTGCATTCAAACTTCACTGTAACAGCATCTACCACGGACCTCTCTGCAACATGCTGTCACCTGAGGAGGCCTCGGCAGCAATTTGGAGCAGTCCTTGTGGCCTAACAGAGACAGGCTGTTGGTGTGGCATGACAGTGCTGCTTTAAGCAAGGGTGGAGTAGGGTCAAAAACCCCTGGAGCAGTGGGAAGGGTGCAGCTACTCAGTATAAAGACTCTCCCCTCTCATAGGATGGAAGGAAAACAGCAGGATGATCTGAGCCAGCAGTAGAGAGAGGTGGAACTGAGCCTCAACCTTCTGAAGGATCAGCGGACTGATGACTCCACCCACTGTTCCCAGTTTCCATGGTAGGCATGGTGGACTCTGACCAGTTCAGATGTGGAGTGTCCTGATGAGGTGGATTAAAAGCTCAGGGAAGGAGTGAAGCCAGGGATCTTACAGTGCCAAGAGAGACTGAGTTTCCTTTTCATTTGAGGTCCAGTAGGATATTTGTTTTTCTGTTTCTTGGGTTAAAGTGGGCTGTGATGAAACAGTGTCACCACATTCTTGGGAATTAACTCTAGGCAGTCCCCTCCTTTTTCTTCTTTCAGACAACACAATAACCCACACTCAAGGGTTGAGTATGGGCTGTCTTTGAACCGTGGATTGTTGTTGAAATATGGGTTATTGTGTTGTCTGAACCCAGCTGTGGAGAGAACCCATGGTTTGTTGTTGGGTTGTGAACTGTGGGTCGTTCACCATGGTTTGTTATCTTGGCTGGGTTCAGACAACACAACAGCCCATGGTTCAACGACAACCCACACTCAAGCCATACTCAACCCCTGAGTGAGGGTTATTGTGTTGTCTGAACCCAGTCAATCAATCTCTCTCTCTCTCTCTGAAGTGGGGGCAAGATTGGGGTGTCTGGACACATGAGTCGCTAACACTCACGTTCTCCAGTCCTCGAAAGTCATGGTTTGGAGGACCAGCAATTAGCTGTATAGGCACATGTTCCATCCTCTGGCACTTGGCCCCCACCCAATACTTAGCTTAATAAAAGACTTCTCCATTTCCACAAATCATGGTTGCCCCACAACATTCAAACTGGCAAACTGTGGTTTGAGCGATTCTGCCAAAGCAGCACTGCACTGCAAGATCCAGCATGAATTTGAAGGATCAGAGAAAGTGGCATCTGAACGCAGGCAATATTTCATAGATTCCATAGATCATAAGAGTTGGAAGGAGCCTACAAGGCTATCGAGTCCAACCCCCTGCTCAATGCAGGAAACTAGAGGAGGGGTCTCCCATCCAAGTAATAACCAGGCTTGACCCTGCTTAGCTTTCCACGCTCAGACAAGCTGAGCCAGCATAAGCCACATGTCATATTTCACTTGGTGATTTCACTTGGTGAAGGCCAAAAGCAGGTGACCAGCTGAGATGGCAACATAACCCCGGAGGATTCCATTTTACATGATGACCACCAGCCATCTGAATCTCCCGCCTGGACTGGTCATCAGTGTATGGACTCCCTGTGTGGGACACGCCTGGCCTTGTTCCCTGTGGCGGGGACCTCGCCCAGTGAGCTACCAAGGAGTCCTGTGTGCACTCAGGCCTCGGACCCCCCCCCCGCTTGCACTTCCAATAGATCGCAATGGACAACCGGACCCAGATCCAGCAGCTGGCCTCAGGAACTCTGGGTTACATAATACATGCTCAGCAGGTGGATTTGGGTACACCGCGTCCCTCAGCCTCAGCCTCACCTGCCACGGCCGCGGCACCTCACAGCCCAGAATGCACCTTTTGGTCTGCAGGGAGAGCCATGGAATGGTAAGCTGTGATCTCACCAAGTGACTGGCTGATTCACAAAAGCATTCAAATTGTCACCATGCCACACAAAATGCACAACAACCAATAATGTGTTCTGCATTCACCAGGTCAGCCACCACATCAGCTGCTCATCTGAATTTGTTAAGACTGCTGTGAACAGTCAGCATCCCTTGCACATCACCAGCCAGACCGCTCCTTCCCGTGCACAAAACCACATGGAGCGGAATTGGACACACACCGGAAAACGTGTTGTGTGAGCCAGTCTTTAGAGTCTAAGGGTTGAGAAACACACATAGCTTGGAGAGCAGGAAAGAGGACATTCATTCTGAAGGACACGCATGTCTGGGGGCCATCTGCCATCTGCACAGAATACAAAGAATTTCAGCAAGAAGCCTCACCTCTGCCATCAGCAACAGCCCTCCAGCTTCACAGGGATCCCAGCTGGCAGTCTACCCTGCAGTAAGAAGTGTTAGCATCCTTTTTCAGTTTCTGGATTGCACCAATTTTCTCTCACTATCTTGGTTTCACAGGGTTCTGATCAGTTGTAAGGAGGAAGGGAAAACATGTCTTTGTTTTGGAGTGGGAATACAGCGGAGGAAATAAAACACATACAGTTGCCTACGTTAAACCTTTCTGCCAACACAAATACAAAAGAAGACTGCTCGATGTTGTGCAGAAGAATAGCAAAGCATGCGATTGCAGGATTTAAGCACATTCTGTGCATGCCAGGTTTTTCTGCACATCTCCATAAGGACACACCAGAATGCATGTTGGTTTGGTGGCCCTCCACTATGCAAGAGGATGGAAGTTAGCCACAAGCAATACAAGAGGCATCATTCAGCAACAGCAAAGACAGGCTAGAAGGTACAGGTGGGAGGGTGGAAATCAGGATACATTTGAAGTGTCATCGAAACGCAGTGCCCTCTGCTGACGATCCACAACTGAAGCACCAGCTGCCATTCAACACCTGCTGTGGATTTTCCAGCAGATCAACCCCCTCTCATTTGGCATTATTAACATAACAGGAGCTTAAGAGCTGTCATGTTAAAAAGGGCAAGAGGAAGTGAGTTAGTCAGCCGGGTGGGCAAGAGAGCTGCTACCAATACATTGTCAAGTCAAAGAGAGTTATTATAAACCACTTCTTCAAGAGAGACCAGTGCACTAACAGGCAACCACAGGAAAGAAAGGTGCGAAGTGAGAGAGAGAACAGGTGAAATGCATTAATTTAATATGGATCTCCTGCACTATGGAGAATGGTAAACAGCACACCAAATTAGTGGGCCAGAAGATCAGAAGTTACATCTGTACCTGTGCAAAGAAATAGTCCTCAAAATTTCAACTTCCAGCCTAATGGATTTCATCTGAGAATAAAGCAGTTGCTCCTGAAGCAATACACACTTTGATGAAATAGCCACTGCATTTTGAAAAAACAATGACAACTCCCACTCTACTTCTAAGTCTGGGTTTTCCAAACCCCGTGACAACTACAGTGTGGATTCCTGTTCTACTGCCAGACCTTAATATTACGTACATGGTTCTCACGGGAGCACCGATTAAGTAATTAGATTTGCCTGCTGCAAAGAGGCGGCATCGACACTCTGGCTTGAAATTCATCTTGCTGCCGTACGGTTTACACGGTCACCCCCACCTAACAGAAATTACCAGGTACTGTGTGGCCTGAAATTAAAAGCATCGAGCAAGAAAGGATCCAGGGCCATTTTCGGAGCCCAAGTGGCAAACCAATCTGAAACAGCAGTCCTTCTTATTTCTATACAGGAACTCACAGCTGCAGAAACCTGAAGGAAAACCAAAAATGGGGATGGGGCAGACGGAGGAAGGAGGCTTTGCTTCTGCCAAGGGGCAAAGGGTTTGGTTCCTTACGGCACAGCGGCAGGTACAATTCCGTTCCATGCCATGGGCTTCACTCCAGATGTACAAGTCCACACCATAGAGCCCAGGATGTCAGTGGCAACAAGGAATATTCATGCATGACACTAAATGACCTTTAGTGCTTGTCCAGTACAATTTTTATGCATGATTTAGACTATGTGGGGTTTACATTCACACCACCAGCAGCCATTCCAGCAGGCTGAGAGGAGGGAGAGCAGAGCCATTCCAACCAGCCCTGCCAAAAGAATTAATCTCCCCTCCTTCCCTCCCCATGCCTTTTTCTTTGTATGGTGTGTCATTTTACAGTGTTCTCCAATCTTGGGTCCCCAGATGTTTTTGGCCTACAACTCCCAGCATGCCCCAGCCAGTGTAGCACAGCTGGCTGGGGCATGCTGGGAGTTGTAGGCCAAAAACATCTGGGGACCCAAGGTTGGAGAACATTGCTTTAGACTGTAAGCCTGCGGGCAGGGGTTGCCTTTTTTAATTGAGTACATGCAACCAGCTCGGGAATCCTTTTTGGCTGAAGATTGGCATACAATTATTTCAAGAATATACGTACTGACATATAGCTGTGTGCAAACAGCCTCTCAAAATTCTCCACCCTATTTGTGGACAGACAAATTGGGTGATAGTTTCACCCTATTTCTCCAGGGGCAAGAGAAATTCTCCAAGAGTTTCTCACAGGTAGGGCTCACCACTGGCAGGGTTTATAGCACAACTTCTTTCTCTTTTCCTAAGGGGTTTTGGCTTTTTGTACTGCTACTGCAAGTGGCGCAGACTCTGTGGGCAGCCTGGCCCCAATTCTGCATCCTCCACAATGCCCCATACCAAACATCATTCCACAGCATTGTGGGAGGAGAGGGAAGGCAGCCGCCACACCCAAAATAAAAAAGGTGCAGAAAATTTGGAGAAAATTCTGCAAAGTGGCCTTTTATGGCTGGGGTGGAAGGCAGGGGAAGAAAAAGAAAATCTCAGAATGTTTCTGAGAAAAATGGCTTCTGAGAAATAGTGGCTCAGCTCTGGCTGTCATTCTTCGGGGTTCAGCAGCTTCTTCCAAACATTAAATTTGGGAGAGCTGACTGCGGATACATCTTGTCTCTACTGCGGATGCTTGTAATACCACCACTTCCCTGAAAGCCTGTAGCAGGCGTGAGTGGGGCGGGGCAGTGTTGTGTCCAGAGCCAGGGAGAGGCGGAGCTAGTGCTGTGCCAAACTCTGTCCCCCAATGTCCTGGAAGATTTCTTCCCCCATGAAAGAGGCTTCCATCTTTCTGCCTCATTCTCAGGGCATTGTACAACTGATCTTGACTTTCTTTTGGTGGTGTCCTTGAGCTTCCCTCATCACTGTGAGGTGGCCAAGGCAAGGGTGCTGTGTGCGTTTTCGCTTCCTATGGCACATCTCTCCATTGCTCTGCAGCCTCCCGGGCTGCTTGCACTTTCTGATCTGGAACAGCCCCATGAGAGGCATGGCCTCATGATGCCTTCCCCTGGGCTTCAGTTGCCGTGCGGGAAGCCAAGGAGACTGCAGGTTGCCGGAGAGGGGTCTCTACACGGGAAGATCGCGCACACTCCTGGGCCACCTCGTAAGGAAAGCAAGCACAAGGACCCCAAACCCAGCCCATGAGAATTTCTCCAAAATGTTCTTCTCCTCTGAATTTCTTTTCAAAAGCAATTTCTTTTCTGTCAAATTGTATGAGAAGGGGGGGAAATGCAGAAGAATTTTTCAACACAGCACTAATATACACACAGAGAGAGAGATTCCTCCTTCGGGGGCACACTTGTAGGCACTTCTCTTAATCTTGGCTGCTATACTCACTAAGGCAGCACGTAATTTTTCATTGACTGTTTTGCCTCTAGACGGGCTCTTTGTAACCAGCACCCCTAAATATTAGCATGTGCATACAGAATTCCTGCTTCTTTTATTTTGAAAGTAGACATGGCAAAACTCAGCATGCAACATTATTTCTCCCTTAGTTTCTTTGGCATGAAGAACTCTGTGAGACATGTATTCTTGCTTCCAGCATTTTAGATATTAATTGGTCCCCCAAAAATTATTATTCGCCCCCTCCCACCTACCCAAGGGCTGGTATGCATTGGGGTACTTTCAGGTCCAGCCTGGTGTTGAATCTTCCCTCGTTAAGTTGGCCTGAGTATGAACAGACTTCTGTTTCATTCCATTTGCTTCCATCTCTGTGATTAAAAGGATTTTTTTAAAGGTATTTGGAATTTCTGAGCTGGCAGGGACAGTTCCTCAAGTTAATGTTTTCTAACTTCGTTGTTTCATTCCCAGGTGGCAAGAAACCACTTGTCTGAAGCTATTTGCTTTGCGCAAGGAGGGTAAGCGGGGTGGGGGGGCATATTGATCTTCATTCAGTTTGTGTCTGCTCCTGTATAGCCACGCTTTATCACATCAACGGCCGCCAACGCCTCAAGGGTTCTTCTCTCATTGTTTTACACTCACAGAGACACAAACTCAGAGACGGGTATTGTGGCCCGTTTGGCTGTGGTGACACATCAAATCACTGCTTTGGAGAGAGCCGTACACAGTCTTGCTTGCACAGATGAAAAGTTATCAAGTCACGCAGGCCCAGAACCCTAATCCTGTGGAATTATCCTGACAAGATCACCCCTGATCTTGCAAACATTTCCGTACCAGTTTCACTTCGATAGCATTGATTTTCAATTATGTTTCCACAAATTGGGAGCCAAGTCATTGTCTTTCAAGGCATTGATCCAGGTTTAGAGTGGGACAAATCTGGCAGTGCTTCTTTGTACTGACTGAAGCTACTGAATTAAGCACTGCAAGAAAGACTGAGCAAGCAAGTAGGTCTTTGAAGGATCAGACCCTCTGTGCAGAATCAGGAATGGATTTGCACAAAACATCTAGGAATGCAGGATATAATGAGTACACACCAGAAAGGGGAATGCTTGCTATCCACGACCTCTCGCCTTCAGATAACATACAACACAGATGGCTCTCCCAACTTGCATCTGCACCAGCTGAACTCCAGTTCCATGCTATCTGGAGGCCTATTTACACCATCTATTGCTTCCTCCAGCCCCCACCAACAAGATTTCCTGCAAGCTATAAATCACATTCAAGTCAAAATAATATATGAATCCTTTTGCCCCTGACAGATCACAGAACAATATCAAATAGATGCAATTGAACACTGTGGTCTTCAATGGTGAAATTATTATTGGGGGGTATGTAGAGGGGGAAAGCTGTTAGATTCCCTTGAGGGGAGGGGAGACTGAAAATAACGTTTCTAAAAAGAAAAGGGAGCAGAACAATAAGTCCTGAGAATAATAAGCCTACCTCTCAAGGAAGCGTAATTATGAACTGAATTTGTTCACAACACGTTTCTATAAAATAATCAATGAACTATTTTATTTCAGCAGCTACAACCACCCACATGCCTCCCTTCTGTGTTACTTGCATTTTATCCAAACAATTGATGGCACAACCTCTCTTCTCAGTCACAAATTAGCATAACTCATCTCTTATTTCAGCCCGGTTGTTTCAAAACCAGAATTGTGGCCCTCCGCCCAGCTCCCTCGGATGCTAATGGCAAACTCGCCGCCACCCCACCCCTTGCTGGGATTTTAACCACAGTGTACACAAACAGAAGAAGCACCTTTTCCCACGGTCAGTCTGCAGGACACACCAGGAAAGGCAGGAGGCCGTTGTCGGTGCGCCCCCCCCCCGGGGTGCCGTGTGGCTGCACCTGGCAAGGAGCCCGGCCCGCTCCTACGCTTCCACCCAGTCCCATTTTCCCAGCCAAGTCCAAGCCACCGCCGCAGCGTACGCAGGCGACCAAAGATTCGTCTAGGAACACTGTCATGCCCTGGATAGACAGCGGCCACCTATACAAATACAAGGATCCACGACAACATGACACTCCTCTTGCAAGTCTACAATTTTACCCGGATCTAGAATATGTTTTAATTCAATTTTTAACCCCTTTTAGACTTTGCAAATATTTGACCTTTTTCAACAAGACAGAATAGTAATTGATGCTTCCATCAGATGATTTATTTGCCACAGCGATCAAAATATCAAATGTGACATCTGAAGGCTTAACACAATTAAAAGGGCTTTGCCATTTCCTTTAAGCAAGGTTTTTGCCTTGTTTCCAAATGTCTCTGATGTCATGGACTGCAAAGAAGCATTGGGGGAAACTGAGGCTTCCTGCATCGTTCGGCAAGGCTGCTGAAGCTGGGAGGGGGGAAAAGCAGGCAAGAAATGTGCTTAAAGAAAATTACTGAATGAGTTTGCTTCATAGGGAGACACTCACTACAAACAACAATACTTTGTTCAATAGCATTTGCAAATGATCAGAAGCCGCCTCAGTCGCACCAACTAATATTCATGTAAGTCAATTGAGTCATTTCAGATTTACCCCGTGTTGCTCAGCAGTCCTCATTCCTGTGACAGCAATTACATTTGCACCAGGCATAATAAATTGCACTAAAAAATATTATGCTCAAAATTACATGACAATTGCACGATAAAACAGGAGTTCCAGTGAAAAATATAATCTTACTTAGTTTGCATGTGATACAGATTAAACTGGTTTGTTTAAAACTCAAAAACAATATAAGGAAATACTGAGGTATTTTTTTCTCCCAATGGGAAAAAACACGTTTTCAAGGGGGGGGGGAAACATTATTTCAGGCTGGTACTTAGAACTGCAGACCTCCCATTCCCCCCAAAAAATATCTTTTTGCTTGCAGTCTCTTTTCAGTATCAGATCTTGTAAGCAGGCAGTTCTATTTGATATCCAACAAGCTTCTTAATTTTTATAACTCTTTTCTACCTCTCAGTTTATTATAAAATCTGATTTAAGTCAACATGAACTGACAATGAAATTAAATTAAGAAAGCAGGGAGGAGGAAATCATTGAATTCCTAAAAAGGAAAGGTGACAGTACAGCATTGGAAAGCTCTGTTGATGTTCATCTAAACCTGAAATTGCTGCGGTTGCTACAAATTCTCTTGTCATTCTGGCTTTTCAACTCCCTTCCCTCATTTGGCATTGTAGAAAGGAGATATTTACATAGTTTTGATTGAATCTTTTTTCTAGCTAACATTTTTTTAAAAATTAAAACATAAGTCACTTGCACCCAACTCCAAATGAAAAGCCCAACAAAGCCAGATTTGCAAAACAATGTTTAAGAAATTATTCTTTCTCCTGCATATCACGGCTAGATGGTGTGCACTTGACAGTCAGCAGCAGCACAGCCACACCTGAGCGCTCCCCTGTAAATAATCCGTCCAAGCAGAATGTACAATCTAGAATGCTGTGAACAGCCAGTTCTCTCTACAAAGCCTTTCTAGATGCCTTTTCACCTCCTTGAAAATGTCCTTCCATAGGGAATGGAAACCAGCTACACCCCACTAAACAGTCATTTCAAGTATCCAAAAGGGAAACAGAGTGCCCACTCTTGTGGCACAAACACAATAGTACCGAACAGCCAGAGTCAACATACTTCAGTTGTGTTTACAACCAAGGCTAAATCTACAGACTATCAAAACATGCCAATGAAAGTAACAAAGCTGCTCTGGGCACAGCCTTGGAGTGTATTCAGATGAACGAGCTTCTCTCCTCCCAGTTAATTTTGCAGTGGATATGCATTAAAAATCAAGTTGAACCCATTTGCCTGGGGCATCTGAAGCATGATGAATGCAACTTTCACAGAGTAAAGCCTGTTGGCCTCTCAATCCATATTCCCTCCACCACCTTGAAACCATTAAAGGTTGGGGGGAGCAGGTGAGGCGTCCTCAGGCAACATATATGTCACAGCATCTTAACCCCTGCGAAGTTTTCCAGCAGCCCAAGTTGACATTCAGCCAACCCAACACAAAGTGAGCCAATCAGATACAACCCGGCAACATCTGCAGTTGCAACTGAGTGCTGGATCCTGATCCATGCCATATTCAGCAAGTGCCAACCAGCTCAGCTTATGATGGCACCGCTGAAAGTCCGACTGAAAACTATGATGCCAGTCACTGACTCTCAGCCTAACCTACCTCACAGGGTTGTTTTGAGGATAAAATGGGGAAGAGGAGGAGGATTCTGTAAGCCGCCTTGGGTTCCTTGCAGGAAAAAAGGTGGGGTATAAATATGGACTGGGGGTCATGTGAACAGAGCGCAGCCCAGAGTCTCACATGCTGCCATCTTTCATATTCAACGCAGAGCTTCGCTGGAGAAACAAACTGGACTGGACAGTTTCATCAGCACATGGACTGCATTGTGAATGTAGAATTTGGAACTCACATTGCAGAGAGATCCACAGACTCACAAGGCAACCAGGCTGTCAGAGCAGGCAAGGGCCCCTGCAGCCCGCATCATACACACACACACACACACACGTGTGCGCGCGCATAAGCCTCAACAGAATTTTGATTTATCTGGCAGTAAGTCAAGGCCCAGTTGTACATTATTTGGAAACCATCCTTCTGGATGGCTGTCTGGAACGCATCGAACTGAAGAAAAGAAGGGGTGGGGGGTATTCAGCAAAATTCCACAGCACTTTGTCCCTCCAAACATATCCCCGCGCGGACAAACTGCTATTGGATAATGTGGCCACAGCCGCCCCACCGGGCAGCTCTGCTGGAGACCGTTCAGCTGTCCCAGTGCCAAAGGAGAACAAAGCCAACTCCCAGGAATCTATATGCACAGCTGCAGCTGCCTCAGGCGGAGATCTGGGGGGGGGGCAGCATTCTGTACAGACGCCAGACGCGATGGTGCTCCCATGCGGGGCTCCCGTTCCCTTCAGTGGGGCTTGTGCAGCAGAACTTCCCAATGGATTGTCTGTGCCCCATGTTAATTATCAGGTGGAATTTTTCACCGCAGGCACCCGAGTGTTTTGGGGCAGCTTTGTATCTGATCTGCTATCTCCCTCCCCCCAATGAAATAAAATCCCATGTGATAACTTGTGAAGACAAAGCAAATGCGGCTATTTAAACATAGAGCAGCCACTAGGATTAAAACATTTGGAAAAGGAGGGAGCTCATCATGTTTTGTTTTAATTAAGACACAAGAGCATGTTTTGACTTTTACAATTCACTTTGCCACACATTAAAATATTTTCCGGCATTCCTCTCTCGGCTTTCCCTTCCCTGAGCCCCGAGTCCTTTCATGAAACAATGGTGAGTCCTGCTGGCCCCGCTCAAGTGTCCATTTCAACTGGTGAAGGCAAACGCGCCAAGCGAGATCCTTGGGATGATCAGCAGCACCTGGTTCTCTATTGGGGAAAGGGGGTGTCAAAATCCAGGGGGAGGATCCCCTGGAGAGGCAGCAAGTGCTGGAAAGCAGCATCAGAATTCAAACCTTAACATTTAAACCTTTCCCGTGCACCATGAAATGACTGGAAATCTCAGCACCCGGCAGCTCCCTCGGCAAGTCCCTGGACCACAGTCGCCCTTCAGCGCAGTATTTGTTGGACCAGGATGAAGAAGCATCCTGAAGCATCCTGGGTAGCATCCCTCCAAAACAGCTGCCTCGACAGATCCGAAGCACGTTGCAGGCGCAGCCACCCAGCCCAACTTTGCTCCATGCAAAAGCTCTTCCCGACCAACACCAAAGGGAAAGGAGGAAGGAAAGGACGGGGTGTGTGTGTGAGAGAGGCTCATCCTCACAGCTGCATTGTTGACCTTTCACTGCAAAAGTTTCCACACCAAACTATGTATTGAGGGGCAGAGGGAAGACAGCCCCCGCCCGACCTATTCTGGCAATCCCAAACCCCCAGAAGCCACCAGTGTCCAGCCACTTGGCTCCAGGCAGACTCCCCCCCCGCTCCCCCCCCCGCGCGCCTTTGCAAGGCGAAGGCAGTTGACCGGTCCTGGGCTCTCCAAAAAGGAGCGCAACTCTCGCCAAAGATAAAGTCGGCGACCGGTCTGACCGAATTTCTCCGAGGCGGCGCGCTCAGCCCGTCTCGCTCCGCGTTTCACCCTCATTGCAGCAGGAATTGCACGGCGGGACCGTCTCCCCGCGCTCCGGCCACTCCGCTAAGCAAACGCCCCGCACCCGCCAGCACCCCGAATCCCGCTCGCAAGCCCCGGCCCCCGGCCAGAAGCCCAGCCGCGCGGCCCGGCGCCCTCCGCCACTCACCGATGCGGATGACATGGGGCATTCCGTGGCAGGAGTGCAGCCAGACGAGCCCGAAGAAGAGTCCGGCGGCGGCGGCGGCGGCGGCGCGGGAACGGGCCAGCAGCAGCAGGAGCGGGCGCGGGAGGCGGCAGCAGGTCAGCATCCTGGGCGAGCGGGCGAGCGAGCGAGGCGCGGCCAAGCCCGGCCCGGCTCAGGCTCCGGCGCCCGCTACACCTCCGGCTCGGCGGCGAGCACAGGGCGCCCGGCGGCGAGGCGCGGCGGCGGCGGCGAGGGCGCGTCCGACTCCGGGCTGCCTGCGCCGGGCGCAGCGGGGAACATGGCACTGGCTCCGGCGGCGGCGGCGGCGGCAAGACGAGCAGAGCGGCTGGGAGCCGCCGCTGCCCCCTGCCCTGCTGCCACGCCCGGCTCGGCCTCCCGGCCCCAAGCGCTGCTCTCCGCGATCTGCCTGCCTGCCTTTCTTCCTTCGCCGTCCGAACCCCGCCAGGAGCGGCGGGCAGAGCCTCCCGCCGGCGCTTCCGTACAGCCCGCGGGAGCCGCCGCCGCCCGCTCTGTGCGCGGCTCGGGCGGAGCTGTTCCCACGCGCCGCGAGGGAGAGAGCGGCAGGCGCCTGCCTGGCAGGAGAATCTCGGCCGAGAGGTGCCGGGGCTCAAGCCGCAGAGCAAGGCACGCCTTCTGCCCGGGAAGTCCTGCCCCCTAAGCTCCGGCGAACGGAGACCGGTTTAGGCGAAGCCACTCTGCACATGCTCAAGCGCACGTCTTCCTCTCTTCTTCACGAGACGCTTCCCCCCGGGTTCTGGCGTAGAGTGTTGCTTCGGGGGCTGAGCCGGGGCCAGTTGAATAAAACTCCCGATTAAAAATCAAGTTTTCCTTTTCACAAAAAGCAGCGGCGGAGTGAAGATGCGAGGGCTGACCAGAAAGCCCCCCCCCCCACTCGGCCCGCCGGCCCCGTCTCCAGCGGAGGGGGTTGCGGACTTGCGGGGTTTCACCTGAGCACGTGACCCGAGAATATCGAAGGGAGAGCCCCTGCCCTCTGAACACATGCAGAGTGCCAGCCCGGCTGGGCCTGGGATTCAGGGGCTGCGCTCCCAGGGAGGCAAGAGAGGGGGGAGGGGGTCGGGTCGGGTCGCTGTAGGAGAAATCCAGGAGAAATTCAAGCTGGGGGAGGCAGGCAGCTGAGCCGAGGCTGGATTGCGAAGGAGGGCTGGATCGGGGCGTGTCAGGCACGGAGAGGACACGCACGCGGGGAGGATGAGGAGCGAGCCCAGTTCACACGACTAACTACGCCCCCCCCCCCCGCCCGAGTTCGACTCGCTCGCCGCGCTGTCGCCCAGGCGCGGTGTGGGCAGGAGATGGGCCCGGAGGGGGCTTCGGATTAGGACTCGCGGTGTGGCGGCGGGGCGCGATCCCTCGCCCGCGTCTCCGAGAAGCTGGACGGGAGAGGGAAGAGCGGAGAGCTTCGAAAGGGGCCAGGATCGCGCAACTGTTCCGGAAGGAGGAAGAGCGCAAACGGAGGGGCTGGAAACGCGGGAGGGCGGGGGGAGAGGAGACCGCGACGCGCTTCCAGTTGGAGCCAGCAAGTGCGCAGTCATCGGGCGGCGCAAAACAGCAACGGCTGCCCGGCCCAGCAGCTCGCCAGGGATGCGTACCCGCGCCAAGTCAGGAGTCGAAGAAAGAAGGTCCGGGGCCGGGTGTGTGTGTGTGTGGGGGGGCGGTGTCTTGACCCGCTGGTGGCCCGTAGAGGCGCTCTGCTTGAGCCTCGCCTGGGCTGACCGCAAATCGCAGGGTCAGTTTTTTTGCTGTGGGTCCAATGATCGATGAGCGAAATGGAGGGTGGCGATTGAAAGAGGACTTTGAGAGCGGGGGGGGGGGTCTGTTGATAGCGCACGGAGTGGGGGCGGAAGCCTGGCGGAGTGCGGAGAATCCGCGCTTGCACTGAAGCTGTGGTGGCATGCAAGGGGGCCATGTCGTGGCTCCCGCAGCCAGAAATCGTGGGAGCGGCATGAGGCTGAAGCTGCCTCCCCGCCGCTGCCCCAGCCCCTTGAACAGGCCTGTGGCGGAGCAGAGGGGCTGGGCCCGGGAATTGGGGGGGGATTCTCTGTCTTGGCAAACAACACTTGCCGATTCCGCACAACCATACTGGGGCAACCTCTCGGGCCGGGGCCTCGAGTCCCAAGGCAAAGGCAGGCACATTTTATCTTCCGATGGCTGTCGCAGAGTTGCAGCTGCAATCAAAGTCAGGAGTGACTGGAAGGATCATAAATTGCATCTGCAAAATGAATAAATTTGTTCCAGGCAGGAAGAATCATTAAGTTAATCAGATGTGATCATTCTGCATGTTAAAGGGCGAGTAAACCCACCCACCTGCTCCTGTACTGAATTCAAAAGGGTTGATTTGTTCTCTGTACAGCTCGGATCCTCAAAGCGTTTGCCAGGACACTACACACATACACACCTGCGCACACACACGTGCATCTAACTTTCCTCACAGTCACTTGCATTGCCCCATTCAGACATCCAGAAGACGTCTGAAAGCTCAGCAACGGAGGTCGAGTCTCTTCTTTTTGAAAGATGGGTCCAGTTCTGAGCCACAAATCTAGTTACACTGGAACAGTGCAGGACAGCAATGCATGCAGCTCCCCAAAGGCCAACAGTTGTGCTTTGGCAAAGATCCTCGGGAACTCCTCCTTTCACACCTTCCCAGCAATGGTAGAAGGAAGGGCCAGCCAGAATACCCCACCTCCGTTCTTTAATTGTGGGAACCTTAATTTGTGGCTGAACCTGCAGGTTTTGACTGGGGTAGGAGCGAATGCATTGTGCCGAGGGACTTGCTTGGAGGGGCCGCCCGCATCCCCCCTGTGGCATCTCCCTTTGAAGAGAGACTTGGCAGCTCAGTCCGCTCTGCCTGAGGCTGTGGAAGGCTGCTGTCCGTCTGAGAACGCAATGCTGGGCGAGGGGGTTAAATTCTGCTACTTCTGGGTAGTGCTCAGTCATTTCTAGTGGGTCCAGCAGTCGAGCCCAGCACAAAGATTGTGTATTCACTGAAACCATACAGCTAAAAAAACTCAGAACAACATCACTCCTGCTCACTGGCCCCAAAGAAACCAAGCTAGCCAATCCGTCCATTTTTTCATTTGGCACAAGGTGGCCCATAATGCTCCAACACAGTAGAAGGACTACTGTCCATATGTCTGCATTTTTATTTATTTATTTAATTTTTTACCAGAGGTAACAACGGCTTTATTATACAACCTTGCACTTCCTTAACAAAAAAATTTTTAATCTTTTTTTTTTAAATGTGAAATACACCAAAACAAAGAAACTCCATAGAAAGAGAAAAAGGGGGTGGGGGGAGAGAGAGAAGGAAAAAAATAGAATTTTCTTAGTGATTTACATAGATCCATTACTGTAAATATATATGAAATATATATCCATAAGTTTTAAAAAGTATATAGGAATACAATTATCAATAAAAATAGTTATGCATAAACATCCGAAAAAGCAGACCAAATATCCATATATTTATCCATCCGCAGGTGGCGTCTAAATACCACCCGCTCAAATGTTGAAAGCGTTTATCTTTCCAGTGTTGTAAAATCAGTCTTTTGGCTGTCAAGAGGGCGTGGGAAAATCCACATGCATTGTCCTTGTGATAAATTCCATACAGCAGGTATATAATTTAAAAGAATGTGTGTATCAGTAAATATTAAGGAGCATTCTAATACTAGATTTATCCATACAATAACCTCAACCCAAAAAGAAGCAGCCACTGGGCATTGCCAAATATATGTGTAAACGAAGCATTCACAGTATTACACCCCCAACAGTTAGCTGAGACAAACCCTAATGTCTGCAGGTGCTTTGTGTGTTTGAGGGCTCCGTTCCTGACTCTGCTAAGACTGGGATGTGGCTAGTGCACATTTTGCTGCTGCTGCTGCTGCTGCTCCTTAGGTACATAAAAGCATTTCATGTTCTCACACCCTGAGCAAAAGTGCAGATTTATGGGAAGGACGCAGTCCTATTAATTTAACACCAGCCTTTTCAAGTACAAAGGGAAACTGCTTACCAGAGAGGACAAATGTGGAAACATTTTATTAATCTCTAGAGAGGGGAGGGGGGACATTGCTGATGGGGCAGCAGCCTCTTTTCAAGTCCAAATCAAAATACTGTTTGAAAGATGAGCTGCCTGGAAAGAGGTGTGAAATAAGCAGTTTTGCCTTGGGAGCTTTTTAGTTTCCAACACTAATGAAGACAAAAGAAGGACTTTTAAAAAATAAAGGGAGTGAGTAAAATGGTTCTTGGTTGAATTAGCCACAGCAACCTGCATTTTGTTTAAATTTATATGCATCAGGTATAATACAGCCACAATCAACGTGAGTTATGAGGCCCTGTGTACGCATTAGAGAGATTCATGTGCTGGAGTTTCTAAAACACCACAGAGTAAAAATGCCTGGATTTGGCAAGGATAGATTTCTCGGTCTGGAGTGCCCTCTACTGAAATGTTCCCAAGTTCTTCACATTTGATGGTTAGAAGCTTGATTGATGGGCTTGCTAAATTGAATTTACTCCATTGGGCATGTGTTTCCCTTTTCAAACACACACACACACCTCGCCTTCCCCCTTTATGGAGAACTCTTCTGTTTTGTAGAAATACTAAAATAAAATTGGACCCTTTTTAACCCAAGCAGCTTAAAGCAGATCAGACCAAACTGATCTATACATGTATAATAATAATAACAACAACAACAATTTAGTATTAAAAGTCATTGCAAAAGGCATAAAGCAAAGTTAAAATGGACTCTTTTATCAGGCCAATGACTGAAGGCCAGGAAAGAGCGTTCTAGCCCCCATTTGCCTCACTTCCGTGGCTGACATGGCTGTGTCATACTACCCTGTGCATGCAGCGTGTTAAGAACATAAGAAGAGCCACGCTGCATGAGAGCAAGGGGTCCATCTAGTCCAGCATTCTGTTCACACAGTGGCCAGCCAGCCAGCTACACGCAGGACAGGAGTGAAGCAGCACTCTCCCGCCCGTGTTCCCCAGCAGCTGGTGTACACAGGCATAGGAGGTAGCATAGAGCCATCAGGACTAGTGGCCACTGATAGCCTTCTCCTCTCTGAATTTGTTCAGTCCCCTTTTAAAGTCCTCCAAATTGTTCTTCCTGCCATCACTGTCTCATCCATCCAATGTAGACTGTAAGCCTTGACCCCATTGCAGATGTGTGTGTGTTGGGGTGGGAGCGGGGGCTACACTTCACTGCTCACTATATAGCAACTAACATTTGGATCAGAATGACAGCTGCTTCTGAAGCTTGGGCTCTGAGACGTGAGCGGGAGCCCCATCCCCCGCCCCGCCCCACCGTTTGCAGGTACAGCATTGGTTCTGTCACATGTATGGCGTCAACTCACAGTTGGCACAAAATAATGTTCAGTGTAATTGTGGTTGAAGGAAAGAGGAAACAGGCACAATAGGTTTTTCTAATAAAAAGCACCTTGGGAAAATATTGCAGGTTGTGGTCAAGTGAGAATATTTGGGTTTCTCAAGTCACCTTTAGGGGTGCCAGTGTTTAATTGTGATAACAGCATTTTGAGGCTTTGGTTGAGATCAAAGTCCAGCTGTTTGACTTTTTAATGATGATGATGATGATGATGATGATGATGATGATGATGATGATGATGATGGAAGCTTCCTTGCAACGTTGGAAGGACATGAGTGAAAAGTTTCCTTCTGTCTTTCCCCTCATCATTCTATGCAGTGAAAGAAAAGAAAAATGTAACGCATAGTCTGTTGTTGTGGCTGGTGGGTGAAGTCAACTGAGGACTGTCTGGATGGAGGAGGAAGGAAAGGAGGTAGTGGAAGCCAGGCACTCAATGGGCAGAGCAGGTAAGTGGGAGCTGGCAAGCCGGCCTCAAAAAGGAGGAGAGCCGGCAAAGGCAGAAGCAAAGTCCACAGGGCGTGGGGACGGTTCTAGACAACTCTCAGGTTCTGCCAACAAATGGCAAAGATCGATCCAGCCTTTATATATCTCCTTGCAGGTCCAGATCACCATCCCAAGCTCTGCCCGGTCTGCCTTCTTGTTGCCTTGCAGTTCTGGAGCACTTGAGAGGTTTTACAGCAGAGGGCAGAGTCTGAGTGGATTCTTTCCTCAATCTCAGGCTACTGGCTCAAGTGGTCAGAACTACCAGTTTTGTCATGTTGCAGAAGAACCTGAAAGTCTTCTGTCACTACACACAGGCCCATGAACTGCTGCTCCTCAGATGGGAGATGGACACATCCCAACACTCTCTTCCCTGGCTCTCTGTCCAACTTGATACTTGGCACCGGGGACATGACAACATACATTTCTGGGCTCCAGATGGGGCTTTAGTCCACCTTATTTCTGCTGGGGGGCTGAATCTGACTCAGAATGGGCCTCTTTCCCTTCCCTTCCCCTGCCACCCCCCCCCCCCCAATTTCAGGGTTTTCACTCTCCCTCAGGTGACAAAAGTTATTTTGTAGTACAAACACCATCTC
Organism: Shinisaurus crocodilurus; assembly: GCA_021292165.1. Taxonomy (NCBI): domain Eukaryota; kingdom Metazoa; phylum Chordata; class Lepidosauria; order Squamata; family Shinisauridae; genus Shinisaurus; species Shinisaurus crocodilurus. Next base: position 39,180,714 of record CM037885.1, read on the forward strand.
CCGTTGCACAGTGGCCAGTCAGCAGCATCCTGTTTGTCCAGGAGCATGATTTGTAAGCCAAAGTACAGCTCCTGCCATTGCTGAATACATTTCTGTAGATTTGTCAGGGAAGCAAAAGCTACTGTACAAAGTCATTACTGTACACCTAGAAAGAGAGGTAAAAGCAAAGCAGGACAATATATGACCACAGTTGCCTGCCCAGAATATGCTCTTGGAAGAGGCACGGCGCTAGTGTGCTGCGTCAGTTTGAAACGAACACACTTCCATTGCAAACACCATGGCAGGAAACCGAGTTAATGTGCTGAGCTGCTGAAAATCTGTGATAGATCAACTTTCAGATCTAGGCAGCATTTCACCAACCCTAGTCTGGAGGCTGAAAGCTGTTGATCTGACATGAGGGGGCCAAGCTGTGTGGGTTTCGGCAAGTCAACTGTCATTCTGCAGCATATGTTGTAGGCTGAGTTCTTTGAAACATTCCCTCTGAGTCTTACCTTGCAAATCCAAAAGGACTTGCTGAGGGTGGGTCTTAAAGCATGATGAGAGGCATCCCGGTGTCTCTGATTTTATCCCAAGCATTTCTTGACACAGCATCTGCTTCTGGTGTGGGCCTAGTTTTGCTCTGTCTTGGTGCAAAATATATTAAAGAGGAGCCAAGGACAACAAGGTGACCTCCCAAGCTTGGACTCCAAAAAGAACAAGCCCCAAGGAACTGGTTAACCTTTACCAGCCATTCTGCCTGAAGGTAGATTTATTGTGGCCAGCACAGAATGTGAAAGGAGGAAAATAATTAGGACAGCAAGGCAGACAGGAAGCATTGTTAATATCACTTATGCCAGACTCTCCCTCCCTTTCTCTTGGATGCTGCTGGTGCTGTTCCAGGCTCATCGGATGGGACTACATGTGCTCCACATAGGACCAAAATCCCTGTTCCTCAAGTTAACCCCCGCCCAAACAAGGATACTTGTGTTTCTTTCTCTGAGGCAAGGGGAGCTGGGAGAGAGAGAAAGTACAGGAGCCCATTCCATGCTGGGGATTATTAGGAAAGGAATAAAAAATAAAAGTGACAAAATATTGTAATGCTTGTATACAAACCTATGATGAGGTCACACTTGGAATACTGTGTTCAGTTCTGGTCACTGCATGACTAAAAGGATGTTATAGACCTGGAAAAGGTGCTGAAAGAGGTAATCAAAATGACCAAATGGGTCACTTTCCTTCACTTGGAGCTTTTTAATTTAGGGGGGGGGGAAATAATTTAGAAAAAAAAAATCAACTTGGGTGGGGGGAGACATGATAGAGCAGTGATGGCGAACCTTTTTGAGCCCGAGTGCCCAAACTGCAACACAAAACCAACTTATTTATTTCAAAGTGCCAACACTGCAATTAAACCTGAATACCGAGGTTTTAGTTTTAGAAAAACAACTCATACAGTTGTCCGAACTAATTAACATCTTTTGTCTTTAAAGAAAAACACAATAACAGAGCTTTCAATGATACAAACAGTTTTTTGTTGGGGGAAAAATCAACTCAAAAAATTATTATAGTACTACATTGTACACATAGCCTGAAGGGAATTTATACAAACTTTTTAAATAATTAGGTACATGTATTTTTGGATAAGAGATTCTCAACTTGTAATATGATTATATGCCAGACTGAGATTGTATGGGGCAAGCTTTACTCCGGGTCCTTTCCCTGCTTCTACAGGTGTCGGATTAGTCAAAGTAAAAGTCAACCTGTACTAGAATGAGCAAGATAAACAAGAAAACTAAACGTGCTTAACACATTTTAAACACTTTATGTCTTGGACTGCAAACACTGCATTAGGTAAAAGTTTGCATTGGGCATGCTTTTGCACAATTAATGTGATTTTTGCTATTGCATGCATGCTGATAATTTGTCAAACCTTGGCTCATACTCCGTTAGTTTGAGAGCAACACATGCAGCACTCGGGTCAACTGTTAGGGCTTTACATCCAAGCCATGCTCTGTGCATCATTCTTCAAAATCTTTTAAATGTGATAACAATGTAGAAAAGAATTCTGTAACAGGAATTCTAGAATAAAATCATTCTGTTCCACACTGTGAGAAAGAACAAGATCATTAGTGTTTTGCAGAAGGGGACGGTCTTTTCGTGATCTGGTGGCCAATGGCTCGAGTGCCCACAGAGAGGTCCCTGCGTGCCAGCTGTGGCACCCGTGCCATAGGTTCGCCATCACTGTGATAGAGGTTCATAAAATCATGAATGGCATAGGAAAAGAATCTCGTAACATTAGAATCTGGGGTCATCCAATGGAACAGATTGGCAGGGAGATTCAGGGTGGATCAAGGAAAGGACTTCTTCATATGATACATAACTAAGAGCATAATCCTATGCCTATTTGGACAGAAACTGCTGGCTGGGGAATGCTGGGAACTGTACAACTTTTTTCTGTCTAAACATGCATAGGATTGTGCTCTAATTTGTGGAACTCACTGCCACAAGATGTAGTGATGGCCACTAGTTTAGATGGCTTTAAAGTGGGATTATTGGACAAATTCATGGACGATTAATACTGTGGAGATTATGGAACCTGAAGCTTTCCCCTGCCCTTCCCATTCCTTTTCTACTTTGTATTGGTCTATTAGATGGTGAGCCTGATGGTAGGAATGGCCATATCTCTTTAATCTCTGTGCAGCACTTAGAACATTGCCTCCTCCTCCTCCTCTGGCTGCCATCCTATGGCCCTGGGAGGGTGTCCCAGGAGTCAGAAGAGAGAGAGTGGATCTCCCTCTCTGTGAGTGGGGAGGAAGGTCCATCTTTAGATGACTCCCCGCAATGGCAATGGAAAGGTCTGCCACCATTGGCACTCCCAACAACAGAGAGGGCAACGTGTAGGTGTTCTGCGGGTGTCTGGGCTGATCTCCTAGATCCAAAGCCTCCACCCACCCTTGGGAGGAAAGTGCAAGCAGGTAAGACATGCAAAAAAGCATATTGCTAACAGCATCAAGGACAAAAATAAAGAATATGTTAAATATATCAAAAGCAGGAAACCAGCTAGGAGGGCTGTTCGGTGACAATGGAGTTAAAGGAGTACTAAAGGAGGATAAGGAGGTTGTGGAGAAGCTGAATGAATTCTTTTCATCTGTCTTCACTGCAGAAGAAGTAGGACAGATTGCTGTGCCTGAACTGAGACAAATAGTGGTGTCAAGATATGGAGTTAGAAATGCATAGAGTCAGACTTTTGGTCCATCTAGCCCAGTATTGTTGACAGTTGACACTGACTGGCCGTGGCTTTCCAGGATTTCAGGCAGGAGTATTTCCAGCCCTACCTGCAGATGCCGGGGATCAAACCTGGCACCTTCTGCATGCAAAGCATGTGCTTTGCCACTGAGCTCCTTTCATACTCTACCTTCTGACAAATTGAAAGCCAATGTAACACCAATTTTTAACAAGGGATCCTGGGAGGATCCAGGAAATTACAGGCCAGTTCACTTAATGTCTGCTCTGGATAAATTGGTGGAAAGCATTATTAAATATAAATAAGCATATACAAGGACAAGCCCGGCTGAAAAAGAATAAACATGGCTTCCACAAAGTTAATCCTGTCTCACTAACCTTTTGGAGTTCTTTGAGAGTGTCACTAAATGTGTGGAGAGGGATGATCCTGTAGACACTGTTTTCTTGGACTTCCAAAAGGATTTTGACAAAGTCCCCCATCAAAGATGCCTCCCTCAGCAAACTTAGCAGTCATGGAACAAGAGGAGAGGTCCTCTTATGGATCAGTAACTGGTTAAAGAACAGAAAGCAGGAATAAATAAGAATAAATGATACATTCTCTCAGTGGAAGGATGTAAACACTGATCTGTATCCGGACCAGTGTTTTGTTGTGTGTGTGTGTGTGTGTGTGTGTGTGTGTTTTTCAGTGTTTTTTTTCTGGAGAAAAGGGTACCGGAACTCTTGGATTACATTTCCTCGGGAGTAGATGGCGATTAAATTGTAATGCGATTAATAGAAGAAAAGGTGCTGGAACTCAGTTCCGGTGAGTTCCAGCAGAAAAAAAGCCCTGGTTTTTTTTTAAAAAAAACTTGTTTAGAAATGATCTGGAAGTAGGAGTGAGGTGTCCAGGTTTGCTGATGACACCAAATTATTTAGGGTGGTTAAAACAAAAAGGGACTGTGAACAGGCTACTAGTCCTGATGGGTCTATGCTACCTCCAGTATCAGAGGCAGTGTGCCTATGTACACCAGTTGCTGGGGAACATGGGCAGGAGGGTGCTGTTGCACTCCTGTCCTGCTTGTGGGTTTCCCACAAGTGGTTGGTTGGCTGCTGTGTGAACAGAGTGCTGAACTACAATGCTGGACTTAGTCTGATCCTGCGTGCGGCCCCTCTGGCCTTTTTGTGGCCCCTACTCAGCGCTGCTGCCGCCACCACACTGCCAAATTTGCCATCAGAATTGGGTGGTGTGGCGGCAGTGGCAAAATAAAAGTAGTGATTTTGCTTTAAAATAAGCTGTGCAAAAACTGCGCTCCTTGAAGCCCCCGGGAGCATGATTTTGCTCCCCACATGCCTTGTTTTAAAGCAAAATTGCAGATTTTTGGCTGCCACCACCACAGCCCCATATTTCAGCAGCAAATTTGGCAATATGGTGCTGGTGTTGTAAAAATTCAGTAACTAATGAGTTAAAAGTAATTAAATGCTTCTCTCTGTAACTTTCTATTGTAGTGTTTAGGCCAGGGATGGGGACTCGGACTCGAGGACTCGACTCGTGAGTCGGACTGAGCCCCTCCTCTGACTCGACTCGGACTCGAGTCCCAATATTTTTAATGGGACTCGAGACTCGACTCGGGACTCAAGACCAAGGACTCGTCAACATCCCTGGGCTGTTGACGAGTCTTCTGGCTGTGACAGAAGGAGCGCGATCACCGGTGAAGAGCGCATGGAAGCGAGGCGCGCCGCTGCTCGGCCACTATGGACAGCTACCAGGAGCGCAGCCCCAACGATGTGTTGAGATTTATTTGGATTGATGTGTTGTTGTGGGGGGTTAGGGTTAGGGTCAGACGTTTTGGGTTTGGCTGCCTCTGCCTGCCTGTTTGGGGTTCCCAGCCTCCTCTGCCTGCCTGGTCTCTTCTTGACCTGTTCAACAGTTGAATTGTCCAAGACAAAGGCCTCTGCCTGCCTGCTTTGGGGTTCCCTGCCTCCTCTGCCTGCCTGGTTATTTTGGGTTTTTCTGCCTGGTCTGTTCTTGCCAAAATCAATTGCAGAGTTTTGAAATAAAAAGGCACACTTGTGCCTAGAATTTATTTAAGCCACACATCTGAAGAAGCCTTATTTTGTTGGGGGGAAACCACATTGATTTTAATAGGGACTCGTGGAGTCAGTTTTGGGAGTGACTCAGGACTCGTGACTCGTGAGTCACCATTTTGGAGCAAGGACTCGGACTCGGACTCGAGACTCGGGTCCAAAGACTCGTGACTCGACTCGTGACTCGAGACCAAGGACTCTTCAACATCCCTGATAAGATTTCAGCATCCATGTTGAGATGCGGCTTTGCAGTGCTATACTCCCACATCTCCCTATTCTATAGAATAAATCTGTTGGACCACTGCCAGAATCTCTCTCCTTCCTAATGTGCATGATTTGGACTGGGTACATTAGGATCTAGCATATTTTTGCAACACTGGCAGGGGGCAGAGGGGTGGGATGCAGGGGACAATGTGGCCTCCTGACCCCAGATGTTGCCCACCTCTGATTTACACCATTAGAGAATGAGAGGAACATACCAGGTCTTTGTTTTCTTGTGAATTGTTGCTTTCTTTCTTTGGGGGACCTTTGATCTAGTTTATTCTTATTTATTCCTGCTTTCTGTTCTTTGACTAATTACTGATCCATAAGAGGAAACATTTCCTGACTGTCAGAGCAATAAGACAATGGAATCAACTACCTATGGAGGTGGTGGGCTCTCCCACTCTGGAGGCATTCAAGGTGCAGCTGGACAAACATCTGTCGGGGATGCTTTGACCTGGATTCCTGCATTGAGCAGGGGATTGGACTCGATGGCCTTGTAGGCCCCTTCCAACTCTACTTTTCTATGATTCTATGATTCTATGAGGAGTCTTTGATGAGGGACTTTGTCAAAATCCTTTTGGAAGTCCAAGTCCAATTCTAGAAATAAGTATCCTTCCCCAACCTGGTGCCCCCCAGATGTTTTGTTTGGACTGCAACTCTCAGGATTCCTCACCATTAACAGTCTTGACTAGGGATAATTCGAAGTGGTCCAAAATATCTGGAGGGCACACCAGGTTGGGGAAGGCCGGACCAGAGGCTCATCAGCTCTGCATCTCAACTGAAACACCGTGTCTTTCCAAAGCTCTGAGCCAGACTGACCCCCTGTCCAATGCTCCAGAGTTGGGTTCCAAGCCAACCGTCTTCCCTGTGCACATGCCAAGAAGGTACCAATTGCCTCGAGGACCATTTGCTTTTTCAAGAACCTGCTGAGACCCAGAGATCCCCAGAGGCCCTCCTTCGGGTCCTCACACCCTCTGAGATAGATCTTGAGACTGGCCTTTTTGGGGACAATGCCCCATTTCTGGAATGCCCTCTGCAAAAAGGCTCACTCAGTGCCAAATTTGTTGCCTTTTTGGCACTAGCTTTTTGCACCTTTTTATTTGCCCTGGTCCTTTAGATGTGGTTTGATATGAGTTTTTAACATATTGGCTTGGATATTATGTGGCATTAACTGTTACAGCTGTAGTCCATGTTTTGCTGTTTTAATGCAGTAATTGGCATTTGGCTGATTCAACTGTTAGCCACTTTGGGAACCCTTTGGCATTGGAGCACGGTACAAATATATGTAAATAAGTACGTAAATTTTGCAGTTGGCTTTGGTTGGTAGTTTTCAGGGTCTTGTAAAAAATTAGATCGCACAAACCTGAAATCTGCCTACCCCTGGACTAAAGAGCTGGATTACAGGTAATATGGAAGAAAGCCAGATTGAACCATTGTTAGTGAGTGTCAAGGCAAGGGCTGGATCCACATTACACGGTATATCGTCATGTTAGCAGAACGGTACTGCTATGTTCACATTCTGCAGCCACTCCTCACAGGGCACGCTCTCGTTAAATGTGCTGCAGTCACCCCGGTTTGCCACCCCACACCTAACTCGGCAGTGGTAGAACTGGGCAATGCCTTGAACATGCAGAGGAAGGGGTCCTTTAAGGGAAAGGGGTTTGTTGGGTTGGGTTGGGGGTTGGTTGGTTCATCAGCTATGTGAAGGTGCGAACCGTGTGAAGGAGCAAGATTTTTTTTTTTTTAAGAAGAAAAAGCTTTTCCTGCCCCCTGGCCCCTCACAAAACAGAAGGAGAAGGGAAGAGACCGTCTTCCTGTGGGGTGAAGCCCACAGGATCAACGTGCCCTTTCCCCTCCACCCAAAACCTATTAACCAAAGCAGTCTCCGTCTCCCCCTCCTCCGTGCTAAGTTTCCCAAGCACAAGCTCCATTGAAATCAATGTGATTTACCTGGGAGCAAGGCCATTGACGAGAATGTGATTTACTTCTGAGTAAATCTGCCCCTCAGGCAGTTTGAAATCTCTTCTGCTCAGGAGTGTGGAGAGGCACAGGGACATTTATAAACAAGCCAAAAAAATTAATAAGCTTCCAAGGAAGAAGTCAAACTGCCGCACAACAACAAATGGCAGATACCTCTCTTCCCCACCAGTTTGGGAGACACACTTAACGCTGCATTCCCCCCGCCTCTGAAAACGACTGGCTAACTCCGATGATGACACTTCCGTGGCCACACCTTGGACGGGCAACAACAGTGCCGACAGCGCCGGTTTAGAACACACTAACCACATACTGTGACAGTGAACCACAATAACTAAAAGATGATAAAAGTACAGTCATGCCTTGGATTGAGAGCATAATTTGTTCCAGAAACGTGCTTGTAATCCAAAACACTCTTATATCAAAACGAAATCCCCCCCAAAAAATGTGTACAGGGATTTTTAATTTAAGCCGTACTACAGTACTTGTCTTGCAAGACGTCACTTGTATATCAAGTCAAAAAAAATTAAATAAATATTTAAAAATTTGCTTGTCTTGCAAAACGCTCTCAAACCAAGTTACTTGCAATCCAAAGTATTACTGTAGTCCAAGAAATTCCGGAAGAAACAAAGAATGATTACACAGGACTAACACAACTGGCACTGAAAAATGAGTGCATCGTGCGCCCCACACGTCACAACAGCGATACAGTACTGCAATAAACCATAGGTGTGGGGCTCACGCTGGCTCAGCTTGTCTGAGTGTGGAAAGCTAAGCAGGGTCAGGCCTGGTTATTACTTGGATGGGAGACCCCTCCTCTAGTTTCCTGCATTGAGCAGGGGGTTGGACTCGATGGCCTTGTAGGCCCCTTCCAACTCTATGATCTATGAATCTGGCCAAGGATGCTTCCAGGAGGCTCCAACACATTCATTTTGCATCTGCCATGTGTCAGCTAATCAGGGATGTGCTAGAAGATTGTAGCATGTCTCAGAAGGGTAGCAGGGCACACATTAATATAAGTAAGACATAAGACCTGTGTGTCAATAATTATTTTCAGCACAGCACATGCTCTTAACCTGCCAAAAGGCCTTGTTTGGCCCCAAGACACTCCCTGATGTCTTTCTTTGTTGGCTTGCCATCAATGCTTGGGAGCTAGGTTGGGCAAAGAGGCAAGGATGCTTTTATGATGCACGCTGGGGCTGTGCAGTTGCTCACTTACATTTTCATTCCCTTTCTGTGGAAGCAGGAAATCACCTTTCATCTTTCTTTTCTCCAAAGATATTTCAAACTAGCTCTTGGGGTTGTTGGCTGCTGACAAGTGACAGCCATTAATTGTGCCTGTTTCATCAGGCAAAAAAATTAGAGCCTGTGGAACTGGGTGCTGCTTGCCGTTGTCCTTCTGTGTAGCCTGTGGGCTTTCTGACATGTTTGCCTTAACTCTGTCCACCAGTCCCAGGGTCAAAGAAAGCACAAGTGTTTCATGTTAAACACGAGAAAGTCCCCTTTCCTCCTGTTGTGCAGATGCCCCAACCTATGAAACATCAAGAAGGAGAAATGCCAGCCCAAAGGGACATCCACTACCTATATGGAAAATTATTCAGTTCAGAATTTGGAGTTTCTTCATACCTATTTTTTCTCCACCCATAAGTGTGTGATAATGAACTTTAGCACAATGTTTAGCTATTAAATTGTGGAAAAACCAGCTTTCCCACTGAGGGCATCTTCTGCTCCATGAATGTCCTGTTCCTCTGGGGGCTGCCCTGGATGTACCCTTGTACTCACAACCCCTTGAAAAACATTGAGCCCCCTTCAGCCCAAGCTCAGCATTATTCGAATTATGAACTCGGTGAAACTGCATCCTCCCCTTCTGTGAACCATGCCCTGTTGGGGGCATTGATTGGTGGTGTCAGGCTGGCAGCTGTTATCCAGGACGCGCGCGCGCGCACACACACACACACACACACACACACACCAGTTCCAGCTGCATCCCACAAGCCCCATGTTGAGAAAGTTTCAGTTACTCTCAGTCATCCATTGAAACTTGCAAAAAAGAGGTATACTTGATTGCTTCTGCTAGCAAGAATCAAGTGGATATGGCTTTCACTTCCAGGGATTGTGTAACATGATATATTTGTAGGCTGGGAGGAGAAATGTGGGTGGTGAATGTATGCACTACATATCAAGCAGCAATTCTGTTGCCCAAGAATAGAGTCAATTCTTTATTAATTATCTCCTAACAATCTGGTGTTTATCTAATAGTTTTAAAGTGTCAGGGGAAAAATGCAGGGCGGGAAATTTGCAAAATAGAAGGCCAGATCTTAGTTTCTTGACTTGTGAGAATAACCTAATTACGTAGTTGTGGAAATTAGTGTGATTACACAGGGGGCAGGAATGGCAGCGCTTAGGTCTCGAGAACCCTCCCTCCACCTAAGAGCAGAGCAAGCATCATCCATCAGGACACAGAAGGCTCTGCAGATCACCTGAACTTTTGGACCAGTGGGTCAGCACCTGGACCATTGTTGCCTGGTGGTGGGTCTTATGGCTAAGCAGAGATTCAGATTCAGTTTTATGCAAGCCTTTCCCAGCACTTTAACCACTCATGGAAAGACTGGAAGATTATCTGACCATGACTCACCTGAGCACACTATTCCAGGAGGAGATGTCCCTTCAGAACTTGCCCCACAACTTCATTTGCTGGCCACCTTGAGTTGTCTACTCTTGGCCTTGTTGTCCATGGTCTTCCCACAGCCCATGGAAGAGGAAGGGCTGCTCAGGAATTGTGGCCCAGAGCAGACCTGGCTATTTCTCAAGAGGTCTCTCTCTCAGAGTTGCCCTCAGAACTCACCAAACACGTTCTCTGAAGTCTTGCCTACACAAAACAGCAAACAAGGTGCTTCTAGACTCACTGCCTCACACTGCAGGTGGTCTCGGTGTTTACTGAGTGTTGCCTTACCTTCAACAACAACACACCAAAGACTCCATGCACATGGAAAAATAAGTGTCAGGGAGAAGGGTGCTAGACTAGATTTTTATGTGTAGACTTTTTTCTCACAGAGGTGTATTTATTTATTTATTGTATTTTTAAACCTTGTCTGATAACTAAAGCTCTGGGTGGTGTACAGATAAAAGCATAAAATAATGAAGAAGCAATACAATAATCATAAAACATGTTGGATCAAAATTAGATAAAACTTCCAGCGGCACATATTAAAAACAAATGTGTTTCAGCCCCTTCCAACTCTACTTTTCTATGATTCTATTCAAACATGCACCAGTGGTTCTCTGAGGCAATGCTTTCCAGGGACAGTTCTACCATCTCACCTGCTGCTTGGGTAACCAAGCCTCCCTCTTTTCCTGAGCCTGCCCACCAGCCTGAGTTTCCGCCCTCTCGCTTCCCCTCTTGCTACCTGCTGTGCTGTTTCCAGACCTGGTCTTGCCTCACCTCTCTCTGGCTCCTGCTTGAAGCTGGCCCTGCCATAGGTCGGCCAAGAGGCCCAGGCCTTGCAAATGCACCCAAAGCAAATGCACCCAAAGGTGGATGCATACGGAACATCATTCCTTGGCTGGAGCAGTCCCTGGTCTGTATCTGAAGCTTCCCTTGCTAGCCCCACAAGTAATAAGAGGCAAAACACTGAATTGCCACACTTGCCATTTCTTGCTAGAGGAGCAAATTCTTGCAGGCACCTGGTGAATAAGCACAAGGGCATTGCGCTGCAGGAAACCTCCCCCCATTTCTGTCCCAGGGCTCGCTCTTCTCGTTTGGCCCCTGAAGGTTTTAAAAAGAAAACTTCCATCTGTTTTATTAACTACAAACTCCAGGATGGGATTCCATTCAACATGGCAGATGGGAAACGGCATGTACGCTTGCAGGGCTGAGCTAGCAGAACTCACAAAATGTTAAATCTTTTTAGGGAAATACGTTTTTTTTGTAAAATCACCACTTGATTGTTTAGGACCCTGTTCTCAGTCTCTGATGCCACACTGGTAGTTTACGTGGGTGCTTGTGAAGGGGAAATGGCTGAATATTTGGCTGTAGCTACTGGCCGTACGTGATAGGTTAGATCCAGAACTGAAGGTCTGAGTGCTCTCCCTATTCCTCAAAAAGCCTTGCTAATAGAGCATAAGAATTCTGTGTATATACATTATCAAAAAACAGGGTACAACGTATGCTTTCAAGCAGGAGTTCCCAGTTCAGTCCCTGCTACTTCCAGTTAGACCTCGGACACTTCTTGCTGCCAGGTGCAGGAGACAATACTGAGATAGACAGATACATGGTCTGATTCCATATCATAGAATCATAGAAAAGTAGAGTTGGAAGGGGCCTACAAGGCCATCGAGTCCAACCCCCTGCTCAATGCAGGAATCTAGGTCAAAGCATCCCTGACAGATGTCTGTCCAGCCGCACCTTGAATGCCTCCAGACTGGGAGAGCCCACCACCTCCCTAGGTAGTTGATTCCATTGTCTTATTGCTCTGACAGTCAGGAAATTTTTCCTGATGTTTTAGGTGGAATCTGGGTTCCTGTAACTTGAGCCCATTATTCTGTGTCCTGCAAACTGGGATGAACGAGAAGAGATCTTTGCCCTCCTCTGTGTGACATCCCTTCAAGTCCTGGAAGAGTGCGATCCTATCTCCCCTCAGTCTCCTCTTCTGAAGGCTAAACATGCCCAGTTCTTTCAGCCTCTCCTCACAGGGCCTTGTTTCCAGTCCCTTTATCATCCTTGTTGCTTTGTAAGGTGGCTTTGTATATATTCTGAAATGTTCGGCCATAGGCCAGCAGTAGAGCACATGCTTTGCATGCAGGAGGAACCAGGTTCCGTCCCCGGTGTGTGTCTGTAGTTAAAAGAGTCTCCATTAACAGGGTGGGGTCCATTGGTGCCAGTCAGAGTAGACAAGAAGACTGGACTAGATGGGCAGTCATTGGTCCCAAGATAACACAACTTCATATCGTCACACATTGTGGAGTCAAGAATGTGAGGTGGGGCTTTTACTGTGCAATTGCCTTGCTTCATTCACAGAAGTTCATGGGGGATCCAGATGAGGACGCCTTCCACGTGTAACTCTTTTGTGTTTTCCCACTGCTGCTTCAGTCTTGTTTCTTTCCACAGAAAATCCTGTTAGCAGGCCGCTTGGTGGTAGGGCAGGCACTGTAGGCCCCATAGTATTTGGCAACCGAGGACATGGTCACTTTAAGGAATCCACCCTGAGCGAAGCTAGGCAGAGATGGGAATACTGACAGCACAAGATGATAACCCTGTGGGCCATGTACATAAGGTCGGATTTAGCAGCACCAGTCAAATAAGAGCGACACATCTTTAAAAGCCCTGGGTTAGGCATAGTGGTGAGAGTGTTGGAGTGGACTGGGAGTCGGGAGATCCGGGTTCTAGTCCCCGCTTGGCCATGAAACTCACTGGGTGACTTTGGGCCAGTCACTGACTCTCAGCCTAACCTACGTACCTCACAGGGTTGTTGTGAGGATAAGATGGAGAGGAGGAGGAGGAGGAGGATGTAGACTGCATTGGGTTCCTTGCAAGAAAAAAGGTGGGGTATAAATCTAATAAATAAATAAATAAATAAATAAATACACACTCATTTAATTATGCAAGCATATGCCAGCCCTGAGGAGGCTTCCCCCAGGTATGATTAAATCACCAGTCCAGGTGCAAGACTGGGAATTTCTCAACTTTGTGGAAAGTCACAATTTTCAATAGCTACACAGTAGGACCAGCACTTCCTTGATTGGTTTGCCCATCACATTTGCCGCTTCTGACATTCATGATTCTGGCCAAGAGTACCCCCACACTTTTGTTCTCAGCCCAGAAGGGCTATTGAAGCCACCTCATTCCTCAGCCCCTTTGTGTTTTTGTCATGTCAGACCTGGTACCCATTAACTGGATTTGTTCAACATGCTAAGCCATGGTGGCTGCAGTGAGCCCTAGAACAGTGTTCTCCAACCTTGCGTCCCCAGATGTTTTTGGCCTACAACTCCCAGCATGCCAAAATAGATTTGTTTGTCTTTAAGGTGCCACAAAAGTCTTTGTTGGTTTTGTTGCAACAGACTAACACAGCTACCCCTCTAATATTCTTCAGAGTGATGAAGGATATTACTTGTCCTTTAAAAAAAAAAAAAAAAAACAGAAGTAGAAAGGGCAAAACATTGCTGTATCTTGCTGGGACCAAGTGCGGAATGGCTCCCTGGTCCCTTCTGGCAGTGGGCAGGCTGGCAGAACTGTAGTGCCTTCATAGAACTGAAGTAGGTAGGAGGAACAGAGTGTCTCCAGCCTCCCTGGGGAAAGTTTAGCTCACCTTTTCTGTGCTCTCCCCAAAATGGAAAATGCACTTTATGCTCTGCATTTTAACTTTTGAAATCTGAATGCAGAGTTTCCAGAATTTGACATTTGAGTTGTGGTTTCTCAGGTGCTGGTTTAAAATGTAAGTGTGAGTGTGTTTTCTCTCTCTCCCAGTTTTGTTTGCAGTTCTAGTGGGATCCTGTCTCTGCTCAGATCAGTGGAAAAGATAGGGCTCACACAACTCACTAAGCCTCAGTAGGTTAAGTGGCAGAGTGGCTTAGCATGTTGTCTAAACCCTGCGTGGTGGTTTATAAACCAACCTGGTGTGGCTTATGAACCACCCTGCTAAGCCATGGCTTACAGTAAGGTTAAGAAAACCCTAGTAGGTTTAGCATATTGTCTGAACCTGGACGACAGGCTAACCCACTGAGAAGCCAAAAGGGCACAATGCTCCTTGGCAATAGCGGCAAAAGAGGGCTGCCGCTCTTGCCAAGGGGCTAGCAAAGGGGGCTTGCCACTCCCCCCCAACCCTTTTAAAATATATATATAAAAGAAATAGTTAGCAGTGGGCTACAAAGTTCCAATTCAGCAAGGACACTTCTCTGAATGGACACAGTGTCCTTGCCAAAATGGAACTTCGTCGTAGCCCACTGCTAACTATTTCTTTCTTTTACATTTTTTTTTAAACGGGTTGGGGGGAGTGGAAAGCGCCCTTTTCAGCAGAATCTTTGGGGGGGTTGGGGGGCTCATGTCCCCCTGGGCTGCCCTCACTTTTCCAAGTGTGGATAACCCAGAGGCACAAGGCCTTTAAAAAAACCTCAGGATCCTGCAAAAAAGGGTGTTTGGGGGACACACCCCCTCAGTTCCCCCCTTCCATGCAGGATCCCCGGGGTTTTGGGGCGTGCTGGGAAGTCCCAACTGTCCCCTCAGTTGTGCCATTTACCTCAAGTCACAGCACCTCAGGAAGCCACACAAAGCCAGAGGGAATCCCCTGTGCTGGGGGGAGGGGATTAGTGCAAATGACAGCTGGGGGGGGGGGGTTGGACTCGGTGCTCCAGGCAAATTTAAGCCCACAGAGGCTGTGGGCTTAAAGTGTTGTGTGAACCCCCCAGCCAATAAGTTAGTTCATCATTAAGTAGTTGTGCATCCAGGACAAAAGCCGTGGACAGCACATGAATGGAGACCTCTTGCTGATGTTTCAGTAGAATATGCAGACAAGGATGAGGGAGACAAAGAGAGAAGTGCTATCTTCTTCACCTCCCCACCCTGCCAGGCAGCCTGCTGCAGTCTCTGCTTTCCATGGATGTCACACAGAAGGAGGCGCAATTATGTAGCCTCCTGTTTAGTAGTTTAAAGATCAAGTATCGAGCAGCCCAACTAGCAATTAAACAAGAAGAGATTCATTATGAATCGGAGAGAAGAAAGACACATCTTCTGAGTAGATTAAATTCTCACACTAATAAGCCAAAGTGTAACAGACCAAGTATATAACAGCATTTTACAAATCAGGTTCCAAATGAAGAACACATGGCCAAAAAGGAGAGCGCGCTCTGACAAGGCAAGCATCATCCTGATCAAAACTGACTCAGAGCTCCAATCTGTGCGGTTCCAAAGGTTACAGGGAAGGAGCAGCAAGGAAAGCGCAAAACTACCTGAGCTGGAGCTCTGTCGTCACTCCGACTGCTATGAGAAGAAGGCAAGGGAGCTCTTCTGCGGTGGACAGCTAAGCCGCTTAAAAGGAGATGCAGGGTCGCTCCCTATACAGCAAGCAAACCACCAGACTCTTGCCAGTGCTCCCTGCGCAGTGGGGGTGCGGGCGGGCAGGAGACAAATTGGGCCAGGTGTGGATGCTTGAAGAAGTCTTTAAGCAGGAGAGCCCGTATGGCCTAGTGGTGAGAGTCTTGGAACTGGAACTCGGGAAGACCCGGGGGTTCAGTCCCCGCCTCGGGCCATGAAGCTCCACGGGGTGACTTTGGGCCAGTCCCTGATGCTCAGCCTAACCTACTTCACAGGGTTGTTGTAGGGATAAAATGGAGAGGAGGAGAAACTTGTAAGCCGCCTTGGGTTCCTTGCTAGAGGGGGGGAAATGTGGGATATAAATGTAATGGAAGAAGTACTCACAGAATGCCCAGTTCTTTTCAGCAGGACAATTCAGGCTGCAATCCTGTGCACACATACTTGAGAGTAGGCCTCATTGAACATGATAGTACCGTATTTTTCCGTGTATAAGATGACCCCATGTATAAGACAACCCCCACTTTTCTAACCCAAAATTCAGAAATCAATATTTGGGGTGGGGTGTTTGTGAATGGGCAATTCAGCCCATGTTCAGCTTCCCAGAGAGCTGCTCGGGCTGGCCTGTTGGGCTGGATCCGCACAGCTGCCGGTGCCAGGGCCGTGGCGCGCGGCAGGACTGGGCCAGGCGGCGGGTGCGCCTGAGCTGCTCCCCTCATGGGCTCTGCTTCGCCTCGCTGGCTTCTCCCCGCGCCCCGAGCTGGTCAAGCGCAAGCAGGAGCTGGCAGTGAGAGGCCGGGCGGGGCCGGGGGCGGGCGAGGCCTAGGCTCCCGTGGGCGGCCCGCACAGCAGCCCTCGACTGCCCCCGAGCATGCGCGCAGCCTCTGCGGCGGTCCACACCGCACGGGACTGCCGCCCACCCTGCAGGGCTCCGGGTGGGTGGGCGGCTTGCGCCCCGCTGCCGGCTCAGCCGCCCCTCCTCCCCTTCCCCCGCAGGAGACGCTGGCACAGGACTGCCGCTCGCCCTGCAGGGCTCCGGGCAGGCGGGTGCTGCAGCAGCTCTCCCCGCCGCTCGCGCACGCACGCCTGCTCTCCCGCAGCGGCCGGGCGGGCAGGGCTCCTTCTTCCTGTCTGGGTCAAGCTCGCCCGCTGCTGCCGCCGCCGCTGCTCTCTTGCTCTCTCCACTTTCTGCCCGCCGCCACTGCGCCTCCTGTCGCCGCCGCCACCGCCACCCTGCTGAGGCCAAGCAATCCAGCGGAGATTGGAGGCGAGCGAGGCAGTCTGGGGAGGCAAAGCGGAGGTTACGGTAGGTTGGGGGCCATTTCGCTCCTCTCTCAAAGGTTCCTCAGATCTACTGTACTTCCATGTATAAGACGACCCTCAATTTTTCGACTAACAATTTAAGGAAAAAGTATCGTCTTATACACGGAAAAATACAGTACTTATTTGATTTCTGAGTAAACATGCATAGGATTGCATTGTTATTGATGCATTCCAAAGAGCACAGGGCTGCGTCCGTGGCTCCTCCCTGTTTGCTTTTCATGAACCTTGTAATGGAGGACACACACATTTTATCCTCTGAACAACAGCCGTGACTAGCCCAAGGACACCCAGGGGGCTCATGGCTTCACGGGGAATGGCAATTGGCATCTAAGGTTCTCGGTTCAGAACTACGGGTCTAGTTATGATAAAAAGAAGAGTGTGTTGCATGAATGTGAGTCATACTGAACTCCACAGAACTCCTGTCCTGACTCAGCAGACGTCCATGAAGCTTGGTTGCTTGCCCCTGATGCCAAGTTTTAGGGATGGTCCAAGCACTAGGAAATCTCATTCAACTGGATTAGCTGTTGACATCTTTGCTTTTCATGAAACTTGTTCTGCGGGATGCTATTTTAAGCCCCGTCAACATAGAATCATAGTGTTTGCTTCACAGTGACCTTGAGGTCACTATGTTTGCTTTGTAGGTGGGAAACTGAGGCAATGGCAACTTGCCCAGAGCCACATGAACACATCACTGGTAGGATGTAGTCTCCCTCTCCAGGCCTAACTCCATCTTCCAGATTACAGACTGACCTGGTTCACATGATCACCATGGGTTAAACAACAGCCATAGGACTATTGTTGGGTTATTTCAAGGCTGTTTCCCCCTCCATCAAGCCATGCCAAGCCATACCTGAGCAAGTGATCAGGCAAACAGTGTCCATAGAATCATAGAAAAGTAGAGTTGGAAGGGGCCCTACAAGGCCATCGAGTCCAACCCCCTGCTCAGTGCAGGAATCCAGGTCAAAGCATCCCTGACAGATGGCTGTCCAGCTGCACCTTGAATGCCTCCAGAGTGGGAGAGCCCACGACCTCCCTAGGTAGTTGGTTCCATTGTCTTATTGCTCTGACAGTCAGGAATTTTTCCTGATGTTTAGGTGGAATCTAGGTTCCTGTAACTTAAGCCCATTATTCCGTGTCCTGCAAACGGGGAATGATCGAGAAGAGATCCTGGCCCTCCTCTGTGTGACAACCCTTCAAGTACTGGAAGAGTGCGATCATATCTCCCCTCAGTCTCCTCTTCTGAAGGCTAAACATGCCCAGTTCTTTCAGTCTCTCCTCATAGGGCCTTGTTTCCAGTCCCTTTATCACCCTTGTGGCCCTCCTCTGAACCCTTTCCAGTTTGACTACGTCCTTCTTAAAGTGTGGTGCCCAGAACTAGACGCAGTACTCAAGAATGAGGCCTAACCAGTCCCGAGTAAAGGGGAATTATCACTTCACGCGATTTGGAAGCTATACTTCTATTAATGCAGCCCAAAATAGCATTTGCCTTCTTTGCAGCCACATCGCATTGCTGGCTCATATTCAGTTTGTGATCTACCACAATTCCAAGATCCTTCTCACTTGTAGTATTGTTGAGCCAAGTGTCCCCCATTCTGTAACTCTGCATTTGGTTTCCTCTCCCTAGGTGCAGCACTTGGCATTTATCCCTATTAAATTTCATTCTGTTGTTTTCGGCCCAGTGCTCCAGCCTATCGAGATCGCTTTGAATTTTGTTTCTGTCTTCCAGAGTATTAGCTGTTCCACCCAACTTTGTGTCATCTGCAAATTTGATAAGCATTCCCTGTACCTCCTGATCCAAGTCATTAATAAAAATGTTGAAGAGCACTGGGCCCAGGACCGAGCCCTGTGGTACGCCGCTCGTTACCTCTCCCCAGTTTGAGAAGGAACCATTGAAAAGCACTCTTTGAGTCCGATTCTGTAGCCAATTGTGGATCCACCTGATAGTTGTTCCATCTAGCCCACTTTTAGCTAGCTTGCTAATCAAGTCCAGATATATGATGTCCACAGCATTCCCACAGTCCACAAGGGAGGTTACCCGATCAAAAAATGAGATCAGGTTAGTCTATCAGGATTTGTTCTTGACAAATCCATGCTGGCTTCTAGTAATCACTGCATTGTTTTCAAGGTGCTTGCAGACTGACTTCTTTATAATCTGCTCCAAAATTTTCCCAGGGATTGATGTCAGACTGACTGGCCTATAGTTCCCAGGTTCGTCCTTCTTGCCCTTTTTGAAGATGGGAACAACATTTGCCCTCCTCCAGTCATCTGGCACTTCACCTGTCCTCCATGATTTCTCAAAGATAATAGACAGTGGTTCTGAGAGTTCTTCTGCCAGTTCCTTTATTACTCTAGGATGCAGCTCGTCAGGCCCTGGAGATTTAAGCATGCACCATGGCTTGTTTAACCCTGCATGGTTTGTTTAACCCTTGTATTTAATTAGATTGCACATTGCTCAGAGTGGCCGGATGACTGGCCAGATGGGCGATTCAAAAATATAATAAATAAATAAATAAATAAATGGTGATAATGCAAACCAGCCCACTGACTCTCTCTCTGGGCCAGTTCACACAACTGTTGCAGCCCATCATGGCCAATTGTTCTTTACCTAAAGCTGATTAAAATCTCCTGGTCTCTAGAAATTACAATATTTCAAATAACAAAAGATGCTCCAAATAGGGGATTATCTTCAAGCAGCAGCAGAAGGCAATTGTAAAAAGTGGGGAGGAGGGAAAAAGCAAGCTCTGGCATCTTCGGGCAAATACCTATTACTCAACAGTGGGGTGGGGAACAAAAGGAGAAAGAGGGCATTCTAGCCAGTGGAATTGTCTAGGAACACAGTCATTTTCAGAGGGTCAATAGCTCTTCCAGGCCTTTAACCCCAAATTACTGACACTCTCATCAAGGTGAACACTGGCCTTTTTCTTGCTTGGCCCAGATCTTCTTAGCTGCATTGGCAATTAGCCTTTCCAAGAAGAGAGTGCAATAACAGCTGCTGCTTCTAAGTGCCTCATCATGATGGTAAATTAACTGGTGTGCAGGAGAGCACCATTAGCTCTAATAACATAGCTTTGATACATGCCCTGACCTTACATGCTGGGAGGGAGTGCAGGTCTACAGCCAGCGTCTTCTGAAGCCTGATTTCAAGGAGCCATTTGGGGACACAGGCAGGCCACTGATTTCCACAGCCCCACTCCCCAGCTCTCCCACCCTCAGATAGCTGTTAGGAGCAGAAGATGTATGCCTGCAATTCCTTGTCTGTCATGAACCACTCCATACATGCCCATAATAGAGATAATACCTGACAGATTGTCTCAGGTACAAAGGATGGTGTGATCTATCAGGGTGCAACACAATAAGTACTTTTTTGGGTTTTTTCCCTACAAGATGATGGAGCACCAGGTGACCATAACTGTGCCTACTGGAGACTGCCCCATTTTGCATCAGCTGCAATTTCCAGTCATGAAGGGCAGCATGATGGAGAGCATGTTAGACTAGTTCAGTAATGAGTAAATGGAGGAGGATTATGATGATGATTATTATTATTATTATTATTATTATTATTATTATTATTTTATGAATACATTATCATTAATAAATTCCCAGTGCAAAAAAGCAGTCTCAAAGTGACACACACAAATAGAGAAATCCATAATTAATATTATTTATTTATTTATGTATGTATTTATTTTATTTCTATACCACCCAATAGCCGAAGCTATAACAGAAAAAAACAAAGTCAATATTAACCATCATCACCACCACCACCACCGTAATACAAATAAAATAAACACCATAAAAGCAGGGAATCATAGAAAAGTAGAGTTGGAACGGGCCTATAAGGCCATTGAGTCCAACCCCCCACTCAGTGCAGGAACCCAAGTCAAAGCATCCCTGACAGATGGCTGTCCAGCTGCACCTTGAATGTCTCCAGAGTGGGAGAGACCACCTCCCATAATTGGTCCCATTGTCTTATTGCTCTAACAGTCAGGAAATTTTTCCTGATGTCCAGGAGGAATCTGGCTTCCTGTAACTTGAGTCCATTATTCCATGTCCTGCACTCTGGGGTGGTTGAGAAGAGATCCTGGCCCTCCTCTGTGTGACAACCCTTCAAGTACTGGAAGAGTGCTATCACATCTCCCCCCAGTCTCCTCTTCTGAAGGCTAAACATACCCAGCTCTTTCAGTCTCTCCTCATAGGGCCTTGTTTTGTTTCCAGTCCCTTTATCATCCTTGTTGCCCTCCTCTGAGAGCTTCTCTCGGAGGGGGCACACAGAGAAGGGCCTCTGAGAGGACCTCAGGGAACTGGGTAGGTTCATACGGGGAGAGGCAGTCCTTGTGGTATTGGGGCCCCGAGCCATGTAGGGTTTATAGGTTAAAACCAGCAATTTGAATTCGGCCCAGAAACAAATTAGCAACCAGTGCAGGCAATGGAGGTAACCGTGACTGACATAATACAATACTCACTATCTTCCTGGTCCCTTGTCACGCCTGAAGTTACACTTAACATGAAAGGTCTGAAAAAGTCCTGTGAAGGACCGCCGCCGGTCCTTTTGCACAAGTTCAGGGAGTTAACGGGTTAACCGGCACTGTAAAAACTCCCCTTATGCGGTTTCCGGGTGAACCAAGGGCAGCTGCAGCAATAGACACTGACTGAAAGCTTACGGGACACAGGCAGAGATTTGTTTATAACACCTTTAATTGAGCGTAGCAAAGCATTCAGATAAGAACTTCACTGTAAACAAGAACAGTCTATAAAACATAATGGAGCGTGCAGCTCCAATACACATTCAGCCTAAAGGAGGCTTGCAGAAAAGACACAGACAGTATTGACCTCAGAGAACCTATGTTTCCTAGAAAGATTCTCACCATAAGTTGCTCTAACTTACAGCCGGTTACCGAGCGTCCTGCTCAGGGTTGTGAGGCTTCGTCCTGACCGGAGTCACGGACCGGTTCAGTGCAATCCTGCACCTTGCTTCCAACAACCTATCGGGGCTTCAGTGACCCTTTTTACCCCCTCTCTTCGCTCCCCTCCCTACAGCTGACAGGCTGGACCGGCTTTTCCTCGCAGGGTCCTGGTGCCCCTTGAGTGCTTGAGGGTGCCTGAGGGTACTTGGCAGCTCTTTGAGACTGCTGGGGGGGGGGACCATTGGGGTGTATGCAGATGTGTCCCATTGAGATGAATGCAGATGTAGGTTGATGCAAATGACTGCTCGGAACTGAACTGCCTCTGCCCTGGGCAGAGATTATGCAGGTGGGTGGGTGGCTGTGTGTGTCTGGGTCGGCTTTCTCTCCACAAGCCCATATATACATTTCAAGAGGGCAGAACTCTGATCAGCAGCGCTGTAAGCCAGCTCAGAACTGGGGTGCTCTAGACAGTGGAATCTCAACCCAGCATTGTCTGTTGTGGAACAGCTTCAAATCAGAGAAGGAACATCTGTAAGGAGGATATAGTAGGCAAGGATTGGAGACAAACAAGCTGTTTATTTGTGTACTCTTTCATACAGCTTTGCCTCCTTTCTTGCTTTCCTCCGTTTTTCTCTCTTTCCTCCTTCCGCCCCTCCTTCTTTCTACCAGGGCCCTCTAGCAGCAAGTTTCTGGCTAGGCAGGCTGGAGAAAAGGAAAGGGATAAGAGGCTATGAAGATACAACAACCATTTTCAGTCACTGGAGCAGAGATGGGTATGCCATTTATTATCAGCCACACATGACAAATGCTCAGTCTGGCCAAGCAGTGCGCTTTCTTTGAAGGGCCATGTGCTTCTATAGAGAGTTCAGGCTTCCAGCCGGGAGCACTAATGGCAGCAGCGGAAGCCAAGCGCCCCTGAAGCACAGTCCAGAGGTGAGAGAAGCCTTGTGCCACCTCGCCCCACCCCGCCTCCTTTCCACGGATAGTCCCCACCTGATTCTTGTCACCTCTGGCTGCGGTGGGGGAGAGAAGCCACATCTCGGGTGACGGATGTAAAATCAGGAGCAATGAATGCCTGAGGCATGGGAACCTGAGGCCTGAGGAGCAATGAATGCCTGAGGCTGGGCAAAAGGCGAGCGAGCAAGCGCTCGTGGTTCTGGGATAGAGGGGAATCCGGGGGCCTGGCTCAGCTCCCCTTCCTGCCAGTGGGACGCAGGGGAATGTTCCGGAGGGTTGAGCCATTTGGAATGTCTGCCTCAGACACCAGCGTACCTTGGGCTGCTTCTCTAACTCCATTTGTGTGCATTCATATCAGTGCAGCTTCATTACCAGCCATGAGTTCCTTCTCAGGGAAATTTTATTTATTTATTCATTTTATTTTATTATATTTATACCCCGTCTTTTTTCTTGCAAGGAACCCAAGGCAGGCTTACATAATCCTCCTCCTCCTCCTCCTCCTCCTCTTCCCCATTTATCCTCACAACAACCCTGTGAGGTAGGTTAGGCTGAGAGTCAGTGACTGGCCCAAAGTCACCCAGTGGGTTTCATGGCCGAGCGGGGACTAGAACCAGGATCTCCCGAGTCCCAGTCCAACACTCTCACCACTGCGCCACACTGGCTCTTCTATGAAACTTCTATGTGGAATAGAAGTTTCTACACAAAGAATTCCATGGTCGTACCCTACCCCCCACAGCTTCTCCATTCCCAGGGCACATGAGTGACAGGAGCAAATGGGGCAACCATCAGGGCATTTTGGACCTGTGCTCTGCTGCCCCTCATGGGGATCCAGAGGACTGCAGGCCAAAGTGTCCTTGGGGCTACGATGCCCCCTGCAGGTGACGCTGCCCACTGGCACCCAGGCATCCCATCGGTCTCCCCTGATCTGCTTGGAGTGTAAAAGCCTCTGGGCAAGGCCGAGGCTTTGCCTGGGCAGGTAGTAAGCTCAGCGGGGCAGCTGTCTATGGCTCTTATTCCGCTGCCTGCCGGATTCTCCCCTGCCGCAGGGACCCGTGCCTCTAGCTCCCCACATCCCAGCCCTCTAGGCAGTCTACAGCTCAGCACCACAACAGGGGCTGGTTTGACTTGACCTGTGCCATGCCCCTGCCCATGGGCAAAGCGTTATAGCAGTAAGTATGTGACGGGAGGGGGAGTGTGAGGGGAGTGTTGAGGTGTCTGCTGATTGGCTGAGAGAGTGAGAAGGGGGGGTGAAGCCTTTGATATAAACGAGGGGCGGTGCTGTTCAGAGGCGTGAAGAGCGCGTGGGTTTTTGTGAGAGGGATGAGGGGTCTGAAGAGAGGGGGGGGAGTTGTCAATGTTTAGAATCTATCAACATGATCTATTTCCCTACCCTTAATTGTAAATAAATAAACTTGTTTCCTTTTAAAACTTAAAAGGAGTGGTCTGAGTTAGTTACCCTGAAGGGGTTGGTGGCAGCGGAGGAGGAGTGTGGATTTTTGAAGCGCTTACAGAGGTGGTGGGCTGGAAAAGGTGGAGGCGGAGGGAGGCCTGACAACCTGCTTCCAAGCTGGCACTGGCCTGCTTCACTCAAGGAAGTTGGCTTTCTTGTGTTTTGCTTCTGAGCTCTCTCACCAGCCTCTTTCAAGAGCACAGACCAAATCCAATCTCTCAGTGGCAAAGAGTGTTTGCAGAATCAGCATTCTCTGGTCCAAGTTTTTAAGGGAAAATTGAAGCCATACTTCACCAGGTTCTGCACATTGATCCCAGCTGCAAGAGCCCTTGTAAATAACTTCATTGAGAGGAAGTATCATATATGGCTTCTCCTACAAGCCAGCCACAAGCTGGCAGAAGGTCAGTCCCCCCACTTGCTCCAGACGGCAGGAGCAAGCATGTAGCGCCTCCTTCTGTACTTACGGTGTTGTGCCCTTAAGGCACCCTTCAGATCCAAGGATTCTCAGCTACATCGGCATCAATACACTTCCTTAGAGTTTATTTTCTCAAACTTCTATTTCACTGTTGTCCCAGTGTAACATACCATATGCAAGACTTTCCTGTTCTTTGTCTCTTCCTTCCATAAGGATTCTGAGGGATGATGAGAGTTCTAGTCCAAAACATTTGGAGGGCAGCACATTGGAGAAGAGTGCTCTAAAATATTGAAATGCTTTTTGCTTAAGATTCAAAATTACTAAATCCATTTCTGTTTGCAAACATAAGACACTGAACTATTTCTATGTGTTCTGAGTCTTCTGACATGTCAACAATTCCTAGTTTTAGGTGGTTTGGTGGCATCAGACACTCTCAACAGTTTTCTCCCTGTCCTGCGTTGACTTCAGGAAGAAGATTCAGGATTTCCCATTGCTCGCATCTCACAGTCATATTTGTTGCCTTTTCCTCCTCCTCTTCACCTCACAAATAATGCTACACAATTCCAGCAATGGCACTGGAGGCAGAACTGTGTTAATCTGATCCAAGAAGGAAAGCCCCTGATTGGCTAGCTCAAAAAGTGAAAAGTCCCAGGAGTGATTAGCTTAAAGGACATTTAGAATCATAGAACCATAGAAAAGTAGAGTTGGAAGGGGCCTACAAGGCCATCGAGTCCAACCCACTGCTCAATGCAGGAATCCAGGTCAAAGCATCCCTGACAGATGGCTGTCCAGCTGCACTTTGAATGCCTCCAGACTGGAAGAGTGCTATCATATCTCCCCTCAGTCTCCTCTTCTGAAGGCTAAACATGCCCAGTTCTTTCAGTCTCTCCTCATAGGGCCTTGTTTCCAGTCCCTTTATCACCCTTGTTGCCCTCCTCTGAACCCTCTCCAGTTTGTCTACATCCTTCTTAAAGTGTGGTGCCCAGAACTGGACGCAGTACTCAAGATGAGGCCTAACCAATGCTGAGTAAAGGGGAATTATCACTTCACACGATTTGGAAGCTATACTTCTATTAATGCAGCCCAAAATAGCATTTGCCTTCTTTGCAGCCACATCACATTGCTGGCTCATATTCAGTTTGTGATCTACCACAATTCCAAGATCCTTCTCACTTGTGGTATTGTTGAGCCAAGTGTCCCCCATTCTGTAACTCTGCATTTGGTTTCCTTTCCCTAGGTGCAGCACTTGGCATTTATCCCTATTAAATTTCATTCTGTTGTTTTCGGCCCAGCGCTCCAGCCTATCGAGATCGCTTTGAATTTTCTTTCTGTCTTCCAGAGTATTAGCTGTTCCACCTGCAAATCTGATAAGCATTCCCTGCACCTCCTCATCCAAGTCATTAATAAAAATGTTGAAGAGAATTCTGTGTACTGGTACCCCACTCGTTACCTCTCCCCAGTTTGAGAAGGAACCATTGATAAGCACTCTTTGAGTCTGATTCTGTAGCCAATTGTGGATCCACCTGATGGTGGTTCCATCTAGCCCAATTTTAGCTAGCTTCTAATCAGGATATCATGAGGCACTTTGTCGAAAGCTTTGCTGAAGTCCAGATATATTATGTCCACAGCATTCCCATAGTCCACAAGGGAGGTTACCCGATCAAAAAATGAGATCAGATTAGTCTGGCAGGATTTGTTCTTGACAAATCCATGCTGGCTTCTAGTAATCACTGCATTGTTTTCAAGGTGTTTGCAGACTGACTTCTTTATAATCTGCTCCAAAATTTTCCCAGGGATTGATGTCAGACAGGGCCGGTGCTACCATTAGGCCAACTAGGCAGCTACCTAGGGCGCAGGGCTAAAGGGGGCGCCAGAAACGCCTTGGGGGGAAAAATACAGCGCTAAAGGGGGCGCTAAATATCTGATCTTGCCTAGGGCACCAAACTGCCTTGCACCGGCCCTGATGTCAGACTGACTGGCCTATAGTTCCCAGGTTCCTCCTTCTTGCCCTTTTTGAAGATGGGAACAACATTTGCCCTCCTCCAGTCATCTGGCACTTCACCTGTCCTCCATGATTTCTCAAAGATAATAGACAATGGTTCTGAGAGTTCTTCTTTAGCTCCAGGAAAAATAACCTGCGGCTTACGCTGGCTCAGCTTGTCTGAGCGTGGAAAACTAAGCAGGGTCAGGCCTGGTTATTACTTGGATGGGAGACTCCTGACCCCTCCTCTAGTTTCCTGCATTGAGCAGGGGTTGGACTTGATAGCCTTGCAGGCTCCTTCCAACTCTATGATCTATGAAATCTATAACCTACTGTTGTACCTCTTCCACACCTTCACGTATAAGGTAGGGACCCAATTGCAACAGGTGATACATAATGCTTCCTTTTAAACATATGTAAATTGCAACTTAGACAGTTCTGTTTGTATTTTTAGGCTTAGAAATGGTTATTTCTGAACTAGCAAACAGAAACTTTGAAAAGGATGCAGTTGGATGGACTCAAATGAAAGCATGTTTCCCTCACTACCAGGCTGAGCCAAACCCTTGTTTTTTTTACATAGGATTCATGTTACTGGCATTAAAATCTGCAAGTGCAAATATGGTGCTGCTGACCGCTTTTTCTAATCTGTGCTGCATGACACTCAGTTATTCTGCTTAGATATGGAGCAGTATACAAATATTGCAAATAAATAAAATAAATAAGAAATAAATTCTAGCTGGGCTGAAAGCCCAAAGAGCAAGAGACAGATAACAAAGAACCAGAGTAGGGTAAAGACCATAATGCAAATCCCAACTCAGTACCCCTTTCTGTTAAGATAAAAGCAAAAGTTTTTGTTGGGACATTTATTGTCACTTGATCAGGCTATATAGACTTAGTTCTGCCTTTGTAAATTCTCCTGAATTTAGTAGAATTGTTGTAAGCTGCTTTGAACAATGGGATTGCAATGGAAGGGTTGGTTGTGTATAGTTTCTAAATAAATAGATAACTAGAAACTGCACAAAAGGAGGTGGACATATGTGCCAGTAGGCATGCTAGAGAGAGCTGCATGAAGAGTACCAGAGGCTTCCCAGAGCTCTAACATGTTCCTTAACAGCAGGAAGCTCTGGCAAGCAATAGAGACACACCTGGCATCACAGACTCTGGGTTGGCGTGCATATTGGGGATGAGAAGTAGGTTCCTATGGCTCTAGGATAAGCTTGAACATAGGAAGCTGAATGTGGACTGTGACCTTCCCACTGAAGAGGAACGTATGATTTTATGAAGCTGCCCTGCTAGGAAGCCGGTAGTGGTCCATCTAGTCTACACCTACTGCCAGCAGCTCATCAACGTCTCAAGCAAAGATATTTCCCAGCCCCAGGAGCTGAGATGGTTTTAACTGAAGATACTAGGGATTAATGCAAAGCATGCACTTAGATAAACCCTCAAATCCTAGATGTGACACTTTGGATGTGTCCTTTGATCCAGGATTGGTCTCTTTGCTTGTCAGGACCTGATTATTTCTGGGTCAGGAATATCATCCTTGGGGGAGGATCATATTCCAGCCTCTGGGTGGGGGGGAATCAGCATGTCTTGGGGGAAACCTCAGGACAGCAGGCTTGGAGGATGCTCCACCCTTGGAACCTGGGGGGAGGGCATTGTGCCTTGCCTGGGGTTACCTTCTGTTTCAGGATGGACACACACACCAGGGATACCAAGAACAGAGATGACAACAAGCGTGGGCAGAAGCCCTCATCAGAAGGTAGAAGACTCAACTGGCAGGATAAGGTCTCCCTTCCCATAGCACTATGATGATTACTTATACAGTAATACCTTGGATTGCAAGTAACTTGGTCTGAGAGCATTTTGCAAGACAAGCAAAAAAAATATTAAATTTTGACTTGATAAACGAGCAAGGTCTTGCAAGACAAGTCATAGGGATGTAACCGCTCGCCTCGAGTGGGCATAGCGGCCCGAAATCGGCCCTGCTCACGCCCACCAGAGACTCGCTTTGATATGAGTGTTTTGGATTACAAGCACAGTTCCGGAACGAATTATGCTTGCAATCCAAGGTATTACTGTAATTATAAAGTACCTAAAATGTACTAAGTGCAAAATTCAGATTAAAAACAAAAGGTCAAAACTCCAACCTAAGTACTTTCAGAATCAGGGTCCCCCTGCTGCACCTAGAAGGGTGAGGCTTCCAGGCTTCTTATAAAAACTGTGAAGCTGCTGGTGCATCACCTGCCTTCTGACACCTGTCTCTAGCTCCACTGCTGATCAGCACTCTAGTCCTAAAATGTTCTTAGCCTTCAGGCAAAAGCCCATCTGCACAGTCTGTCTATCTCTGCTATTCTGCTAGACAGCTCCCCTGGAAGAAGGTCCTGAACCTAAGGTTTCTTGAAGAAGGGATGTCAACCATCAGAGGAAATACCATTTAAATTAACTCAGGACATCCAAAGAGATAACATCATCATATAAAGGCTGACTTAATAGGATGGTGAGGCTGAGAAAACCTTGCTGTCTACATGCTTTTAAAAAATGTTTCTTAGAATCCAAACTTTATAGCATTTGCTGAAAACTTCTCATTGAAGACAGGAGGCAATGCTGCTGGTGGTGGCATTTTTCTAAAGAAAAGGCAAACACAGGTGTGAGAGAGGTAGGAGATGCACTCCATAGAGGTAGTTTTGTAGCCACAAGAGGAAGTTATTGTGTTGGAATCGCACGATCATTTCATGCTGCTTTAAAAATTACATGATTATAATGGGAGCATTGAAAAGCACCTAGCCTTCAAATTGCTGGCTGTTCTGCAGGGGGTGGTGCTTTGTTTATTTAATCAATGGGGTGCATGGCTAATGGATCGGAAAAGTTAGGCTCCAGGCTTAAAGGCATTAATAACTCTTCCATTTGGATGATGAAATTGATCAGCAAGCCTAGCCTATTTTTGAACGATTATTTTAGAAATGTGAGAAGTAAAGTCAATGTTTAAAACCAGTCCACTCCCCCCTCACACACTCACTATGTCATGCAAGAGAATACTTGCCTGCAGAAGATTGGAAGGACAAGATAACAGATCATTCGTAAACTGCATTGTGGCTATTGAACGCTGAAAATGAACTATAAGTTGCATTTGCTATTGATTTCACTTTTTTGTTAGAAACAATAAGGCTGACACATAGAATGGAGGAGAACAAACGCTATCGATCCTGTTCCCTTTTGAACAACTTCGCTGCAGAATTTGAGATCTAATTTTAATGTGGGATTTATTAAGGCTATCTTTTCTTTCCTACAATACGCTTGTTGGCCATGGGGGGTTGTGATTCATCAAAACTGAAATAAGACCTTCAGGAAGATGGCATTTTTGTAAAAGTTTGCCAAAACAAAATGTGAAATCCAAACAGTACTGAATGTTCTTCAAAGATACAGTAGTAAATGCTATAAGTGACAACAAAATACAGAATGAACTCCACCCACCTCAATCACCACTCAGTTGTCATGTTCTGTAGCTTGGTGATCTAAATGGTACAAAAGCTGACTTTCATCTTGACTTGTGTGACACTTTCAGTCGAATGAATGTGGGCTGGCACATTCCCCTCCCCCCAAAATATGTTAATTTTGAAGTCACAAGGTGGTGGAAACAAGAATAAGTTGGACAAGCAGTGGAACCTAGCTTGTGAAAACTGCTGTGGCCATGATGTCCAACATTCATGGGACACATTCAGACAATCTCGTTCCACAGACTCCCACTGGCAAGTTGAAATTTAGGAGAAGGCTGTAATCTTATATGCACACTTGTCTGGGAATAAGCTCCGTTGAGCACAGTGGGACTTATTCATTCATTTATTCATTCATGAAAACTAAATTATCCTACAAATATATAATGACTGTTCATTGTTTTACCAAGTGTATTTATAATACTCGTAGTAGGTTTGTTCCGCATGTGGATCTGTGCAGAGTTCAGCATGTAGTTAAATGGTGCTTGACTTTGCTATGGGACAGGGCAAGCTCACAGCTCAACAGACTTCAGTTCAGCCTTGGTAACAATGAGAACAACAAGAAACCCCGGAAAAGAGCTTGGTAGGATGCAGCAAATGTAGGTTGAGGTGTAAGTTCATTGTGTAATGAAACAATCTCATGTTCATTTTCACCATGTGCTAATACATTCTGCAGCATTCCCTACTATCCAAACAGGTTTTGGACTTCTATATCTTGCAAAGGACTTCCCTCCACCCATCTTCTGACAATGTTGGCTTTTAAATCAGGTTAAGGATTTGATTTATCCAGAGACAGGCATCTGCTGTTCAGCATACGTCCTGCCTTGCATCAGGAGGACAAGCACCATTGTGCTAATAAGATGGCTCTTGCTTCCATTTGCCTCTGATTCATGCTGCACGCTTCCTTTCTAAATACACCTATTTGCTTCTGCCTCCCCCTCCACTCGTGGATAATAACAAATAGGCAGCACTTCACCCATGAAGGGGACCCCATGCGTGCTTGTACTATTCTCCCCCTCCCATCTTTTGAGAGGCCCCAAAGACCCATCACTATTTCAGGTCTTCCTTACATGCAAAGAAGAACGGTAATCGCCCTTCACGGGTGAGATACTCAATGGGGAGTCATGTCGCATTATTCTAAATTAAACCAATTCTTTTTCTATTTTTTAGTGCCTGCTGCCTAGAAGGGAGTGGAAAGGTAGAAAGAGTGACTGCAACCCAACTGTGTGGGAAGGTTTTGGCTGGCTTCCAAGGGATGCCCAGGGCTGCAGAGGAGCGCTTGTCATGCCGACTGGCAGGGGGAGGGGCTTGTAACATGGAAGACACCCTGATTCCCCACCCCACCCCCCGTAAGGCATGCCCACATGGCAGGCAGTTTCCACCGCCCTGGGCTCAGTCTCATTAGGGATGCCATTATTTTGCAGGGCTCATGGAAGAGGCTGAACTGTGGAGTGAGCATCTTTTCTTTGAAGGTGCCCCCCCCCCCTTCAAAATCCTCCCTGTTCATGGATACCTAGCAGATCAGGGAGAAAGCTAGACCAAAGCTGTCCCATTGCATAGGCTTTTCATAGGCAGGGAGTTTGGGGCATGGGTTGTGGTGTGGACAGTGAGAGACATCTGTATAGACGGCTAGAGTAGAGTGAGGTTGAGTTGCAGATGACCATTCTGTTTTACTTGTGCTTTGCAAACAGCCTCCTTTTGTTCCAGCTGCCCAGCAGGCGAGTGCTCGAAAGGCTTCTCCGTTGCACTAGTCTCCCCAGGCCATGATCCATGCTGTGGCTCACATGCACAGATGGGAGGACACCACGCACACAGATGGAGATGATGATGATGATGATGATGATGATGATGATGATGATGATGATGATGATCATTATCATTATCATTATCATTATCATTATTTATATTTTAGGTTTCCAGAACAGCTGCTTTTCAGCTGAAAATGTAAAATTATTATTGAATTAAATGCCTAAAATACGACCTGCTGTACAAAATTAAAAAGAATGCAGGCCCTGACCACAGACTAGCAATCTAAGAAGGCAAAAAGACACGGCACGGAAAGGAAACAGGCAAAGGAAAACTGAATCTGAACTGTTGGTTGACTCTTCTGCATGTGGTGGAAATTTCACATTACCCTCTGGCTCTTCCACATTTTCCTCTGTTAATTTTGTTTGTGGTGATCTTGAAAGTACACCAAGGATCACTGCTAGTCCCTGGACCACAGTTGAAGAACAACAATGGCAGTGCTGCGGAGAAGAGTGTGGACACGACTCCTGCCAATGCTCCTGTCAGTGACCCCGACAGATGCAGTCAAGGGGGCCCAGAAGCCAAATGGCGGGGGGGGGGCAGTGTATGTTGTTTGGGGATGAGGGGCTGTGCCACACTTACTGTGAAGGTGGTGGCAGCTTCTTTGTCCTTTTCTCTCCCCCCCACCCCACCCCACCCACACACTTAAAAACAGTTTAAAAGTAAAGCCTGCCGTCTGTGCCAGCAGACAAAGCAGAGTTCTGGGCTAACACTCTGTTTCCTTGCAGAAGATGCCTGGATGATGCTAGTGATGTGATGCTCATCCAAAGACATCAGGAGAGCGGGGGAAACCACCATCTGTGCCCAGAAAGCAAAACTAAAGAGGTAAGACATTGGGAAATGGGTTGAACTAGGCCCCCAGTTGATTCAACTCACAGACAGATCCGCTTGGGCAAGGGTCTGCGTAAGATGCTCCCGCGTTAGGCTAATAGGCAACCCTGCCTGGTGTCATCTGGGTGAGCCCCCTGCCCGGGGTAGAGGCAGAAATTTACACCACCCTCTCCCTGAGCGGCAGCTCTTCAGGCGGGGAGGGAGTAGTTTCCCCACCTCAGCTCTGAGGGAGAGAGTAAAGTGAGCCCCCGCAGGGATCCTGTGCCTGTCCACGGCCCCCACATCCCTGAGCTGCAGGTCCTCCTAGTCACCCTTCACCTTTAAAGCTGTATCTGTCAATCGAGTGTCTTTATT
Organism: Shinisaurus crocodilurus; assembly: GCA_021292165.1. Taxonomy (NCBI): domain Eukaryota; kingdom Metazoa; phylum Chordata; class Lepidosauria; order Squamata; family Shinisauridae; genus Shinisaurus; species Shinisaurus crocodilurus. Next base: position 39,213,773 of record CM037885.1, read on the forward strand.
GGCCTGTGTCCATCCCCCTGACAGATTCGGGCACTTATCGTCCTGGGACCTCACACAGTGAGAAGACCTCACACAGCGTCCCATTCCATTCTGTCATAGATGGCAAGACTCATCCTCAGTATTTCTCCTCCCCCAAATACAACACAACAAAAACAGCCACATTAATCTGAAGAGCATCTGGCCAGCATACCACACCTCTCCTGTGGTGGCTTTGTTATGTAGGATGGACGATGCTGGGCTGGGAGAGTTCGGGGGAATGCCTGAGTCCTCCATTGGAGAAGGACTGGGCTGATGGTGAAGCTGAGGAGGGTGTGGAAACAGGGAATGGTGCTGGGCCAAGATGAGCATCCAATGGATTCTCTCCCTGCTCATGGATGTGGACACAATTTCCCAGGACCATTTCCTGTGCCAGTCTCATGGCAATGACGAGGCCAGACCGCGGTGGATGGTGTGCCGCCGGGGCCAGATCCATCCACTGCTGTCACCCTTCAAGGCACTCAAACAAAGCCACCTTTCCTCGAGTGGGAGCGGCCACATAGGACAATAAAGAACTACAAAAGAAGACGGGTTATAAGCAAGCCATCAGGCCCTTCGTCTTTGTTTGCCTTTCTCTCTGGAGTGAGTTGTGGCTCCTTCCTGCTCCCCCTCCCCCTCCCCCTCCTCACCATTATTTCCCTTTCAGGGGCTCAGCCACACTAAAGGGAGGTTTGCTGCTTTGTTGTTGTTGTTGTTGTTGTTAAACCCAAACAATATTGGTGGGTTGTTGCAGTGCTATTGACCGCTTAATTCCTTCTCTTGAGTCTTCCATCCTTCATTTATGAAAAGCACTGCAATTATCCCCCCGGCCTGTTGCTGGAGAGACCATCATACACGCAACTGAAAGGGACTCTGAAAGGGAGCACGTGGTGGCACAGAACAAAGGGTTTCTGTTGAGCCCTGTTTCCAGAGGTTGGAATCCTCCATTTGCCTCAGCACTTAGTGCCTGTATGAGACTCTGGGATGATTTGCAACAGGCTTGGCAGCTTCCCTGCTCTTCTCTTCTGCCTACAGTCAGACAATTAACGACACTAGCTCAAGACATTTTGATGTCTCAGATGGAAAATCCAAAAGGCACCTCCCCATAGCACAGAACGACAGGGTGTACGATCAGCATGCATCTGCACCAGTCCAGATCATTGGTCTGCCTAGTATTTATTCTGACTGGCAGCAGCTTTCCAAGCATTCAGGAAGAGAGTGGCCTTCCCCAGCCCTGCACCTGAGACCCCCTGAGTTGGAGGCGCCAGGGACTGGACCTGGAGCCTTCTGCGCAGGTAACCCCTTCCTTTCCAAGTGTGTCATTTACAGAAGAAGTCCCCAGCAGCTGGGATGGGGAGCTGGTTGTGTCTTAGATGGGCAGCATTGCCCACCCTGTGATTCCTTTTTGCTCTTCCCTTTATATTAACAAGGAATCAATAGCACAATAGATGTTAACCATTTATCAATGGCAGGAGTTCTCGGATGATTAGAGGGCTTCTGGCAGAATAAGATATAACTCTCATGGCAACGCCCAGATTCCTGTTGATCTTGTTTGGCCCTTAGACCAGGGTGGGAAACTTCAGGCTTGGGGCCAAATCCAACCCTCTGGAATTCCCCAGATGGCCATGCCCTGTTCCCCAGCCCCACATCTTTCCCCCAAGCAACTATCATTTGGAGGGTCCCAGCTTTTGTACAGTTCCCCCCCCCCCATTCTAAAAGGTTCACTTGGTGTAGTGGTACATTATGAAGCTCTTCATGACAATGTGTACCAAGCCCCCCAAAACAGCAGCAATACATAGCACAGTAGCCAATCTATTAGGATCAGCATGACTGCAATCCTATGCAGCGTTACATGGAAGTAACCTCCATTGAAGGAGGTTGAATAGGCAACAAAATGGTCAGACGAGGTTCATTGTAAGCAAGTGTCAAGTGATGCACATTGGGGCAAAAGTAATAATAATAATAATAATAACTTGACATACATTGATGGGGTCTGAACTAGCATGGCTAACTGGCAGTGTCTAACCAGGAAAGAGAGGTTGAGGTTGTGGAAGAGAGCTCAGATGAAAATGTCAACCCAGTGTGTACCAGCAAGTTATGTGTTCCAGAAAAATTCCAATAGGAAAGGGGGGGGGAACACCCCTGCCAGTATCATAACAGCTTTATACAAATCTATAGTGTGACCACATGTGTGCACAGTTCCAAGTCTCCGCACCTCAAAAAGGATAGTGTAGAAAAGGTGCAGAAAAGAACAAGCAAAATGATCAGCGGGATGGAGCAACTTCCATTTTAATCATTTTAATAATCTTAATCTTGTAGTTGTTTTTAATTCCATTATTGTAACTGCTGCTGCTAGCTCTGCTGTTTGTTTTTAATCTGTGGTTTTAAATTTTATATTTTATATTGTATTTTATGATTTTAACTGTTGTAAACCGCCCAGAGAGCTTCAGCTATTGGGTGTTATAAAAATGTATTAAATAAATAAATAAACTTCCCTGTGAAGAAAGATGATAACTGTTTGGCTTTTTAAGTTTAGGGGGGAAAGTGAGTAAGGGGGACAGGATAGAGAGGTATAAAATTATGCATCATGTGGAGAAAGTGGAGAGAAGGGTGGTTTTCTCCTCTCTGAAAATACTATAACTTGGATTCATCCAATGAAACTGATTGACAGCAGATTCAGGACAAAAGGAAGTAATTCTTCACACAGCACATAATGCTGTGAACATTTGCTACTGGGCAGACTAAAAATATAATAAATAAATTATGCAATTTGCTGCCACAAGCTGTGATGATGGCTACTGGGCTAGATGGCTTTAAAAGGAAATTAGACAAACAGAAGAGAAGAGGTCGATCAACGGTCATGAAGGCAGCCATGAGGACCAAGCGATGGGGAGCAGCAGCATGAGAAAAATCTGTTGCCTTCATGTCCTGCTTGTATGCTACCCAAGGACAACAGTTTGGTCTCTGGGAGAAATAGGGTGCTGCACAAGATGAATCTTCGGTGTGATCCAGCAGGGCTCTCCTTCTGCTCCTTACTGCACTCAAACATTAAACCAGTTTCCTCTATTCTCAAAAAAACAACAACCCACCCTTACCTTGACCCCTCCTCACCCTCCAACTACAGTAATCAGGTGGTACCCAAGTTCGTAACCTTTGCCTCCACACATCTGGGGCATGCTACTCCCACTCTCTTGATTTTCTCTCCTGCAACTCCTACTCTGCCCCCCCCCCCACTCTAATCTGGCTTAAATAGCTGAAGAAGAAAAAATGAAGCAGAAGCACTGATCCCCATCTATAACACAGAGAATCATAGAATCATCTATCATTCATAGATCACACATCTTATTTCCAAATGGGCCTGGCTAATCTATCTCAAGGTGCTGCAAGGGTGTTCTCACTGGGCAGTATCCAATGCTGCCGCTCTGCTTACATAATTGATGTAGCACTAGTGTAAATGACTATGCCAATAGAATAAGCTTGTGTGACAGGTTTCCCCAGAAAACCCGTCGCACAGGTTTACACTATTGGTGTAGCACTAGAGGTCACTTACACTAGTGCTACATCAATTGCATAAGCAGAGCAGCAACATTGGATACTGCCCATTGAACTTCAGCATACTATATTTATTTATTTATTTATTACATTTATATTCCGCCTTTTTTCTGAAAGGAACCCAAGGCGGCTTACATAATCCTCCTCCTCTCCATTTTATCCTCACAACAACCCTGTGAGGTAGGTTAGGCTGAGAGTCAAGTGACTGGCCCAAAGTCACCCAGTGAGTTTCATGGCCGAGCGGGGACTAGAACCCGGATCTCCTGGAGTCCCAGTTCAATACTCTCACCACTACGCCACACTGGCTCTCTATATAACTCACTATATAAAACTCTGGGCAACTGGTGCCATAGACCATGAATTCATGCCAGTTTTCCATTCATACCCATCTCAGCAAAGACCAAAGGGGCTGCAATTGATACCAACATCAGCAGTTCTTCAAATGCTGCATCTCGTAGTTTGTGGACAGTTGAGATCAGTTAATGAAGTGATTTAAGCTGCCCCCTTGACAGACACTGAAATATCTGTACAATCTGGACACAGAGACCATTCACCCCTTCTATGTCAAGCACGAGCTCCCTGCCTGCCTCCCTCCCTCTCTCAGCTGAATAAATAACTCAACATGCCAGTCAATGAGATGCAGCTCATTACTGAAGTAGCTACTTGAACATTTTAAATGCTCATATATTTCTTGTGGGAAATAAATTGCCCCAGGGAAACATTTAGGCTGCAAAGGCCTAGTCTTGGCAGGGTCGGAGGACAGGCTGTGACAGGGGCTAAGAGGCCCAGATGGTGGCCGGCACTCTGCCTGTTGAGAAGGTGGCATCATTCTACGGTGCCTTTCAGGGCTATTGGGAAGGTCTACTGGCCTGATGTCTAGTCTCTTGTGCCCCTGAGCAGCCCAACCAAGAGCTTGAGGGGCAGGGCAGACTCCAGACCCTGCGAAGGGATCAAGCAGGGGTCCTCAAACTTTTTAAACAGGGGGCCAGTTCATTGTCCCTCAGACTGTTGGGGGGCCAGACTATAGTTTGGAAAAAATATGAACGAATGGATCAAGTAAAAAAAAGGACCAGGGTCCTTTTTTTTTTTACTTGATTAAATGGAAAGTTATTATAAATTAATAAATGAATAATGAATTAATTTGCCGCCGGTTCAGCCGCCCCTCCTCCCCTTACCCCCGCAGGAGACGCAGGGCGGCTGGCGGGCAAGCGGCCTGTGCCCCGCCACCAGTTCAGCCGCCCCTCCTCCCCTTACTGATGCAGGATAGCAGACAGGCGCCCCGCACCCTGCCACCTGCTCAGCCTCCCCTTACCCTGCAGGGAGGCGGGCGGCCGGCCCGCGGCCGGCTCAGCCGCCACTCCTCCCCTTCCCCTGCAGGGAGCCTCTAGATCGGCCGCTGGGCCGGATGAAACGACCCGGCGGGCTGGATGTGTCCCGTGGGCCTTAGTTTGAGGACCCCTGAGATAAAGGTTCAGTTGGTGGTTGATCTGGTCAAGCTCTTCTCCGTCCTGATATTGGCTGTCTGTCACTGGCTTCCCGCAGCTCTGCCAGTAGTGCTAGGCAAGTGCCAGGTGCGGTGGGTTGCTCTGTGCTCCAGCTTGGGCCCCCACCCACTCAGACGTCAGACCTTGCCTAGGACTCTGCGGGTTTTCAGCCCACCCAGAAAAGGACAGATGTCTCCAGCTTCACGTGTGAGATGTGGTTGGCCCAGGTTTGGGAACAGTTAATAATCCACCTCCTTGACATTTTCAGAAAGTTTGCTGCTTACAGAAGTGCTGAATGATTCATGTACTCCAAACTGCCTCTGGGCCCAGCTCTGCCTGTAAACAGGCTTGCAAACTAGTGCGTCTTAATGTGTACTTCACAGGAATCTCAAAACATACACTTACACACACACACGCACACACACACCACCCATCTCTCACTTCACCAGCAGCATGCAGAAGAGCCAGGGCATCTCACATTCATATTCTGGAGGCTGTGCCTCAAGCCACTGCTGCTAATTGTCCCTGATGATGAAGCTTCTGTGTATCCCATATAGTTGTCAGGACTGTATAAAGAAACTAAGGAGTCTACTACATTTCTAAGAGGAAACGGGAAATTTAAAGAGCATGGGGACAAAGAGCTCACTGTTAACTAGAGAAATAGGTGGGCGATGCTGTGCGGCCAAAATCTGCTGTAGGTGAAACTAGCAACGCATTGTAAACCTATGTATGTTTACTCAGAAGCAAGTCTCTCTGTGTTCATTGGAACTTACTCCCTGGTAAGTGTGCATAGGATTGCATTCTTAGAGCCTTCCTGAATGAGGCATTTATTGTGTGCTCGTGATTCCTCGTTCACGGTAATTTGCGGTTGCTTTACACAACCTCCTCCTCCTCCTCCTCCTCCTCCTCCTCCTCCTCCTCCTCCAGGGCCTCTCCCATGCTTTGCAACCATTTCCATGGGGATTTTTAGATCGAGGAAAGTCTGGTATTATCTGTGAATGGCGGCATGAAACCCTTGTGTATTTGTACAATTCCACTCTACCACAGCACCACCTAGTGGTTGTGTAGTGGAACATATAGAAAGGCAGAGAAAGAAGCCCGCCCCGGATAAAAAGACATGAAAAGGAGCTGATCTTAATCCCGCAGAGAATCCAGAAGCTGAAGCCTCAGTAAAGTGGTGGGTTAAAAGCCTTGTGTGGAGAAGCCCTTAGTGCTAAATCAGGCCATGAGGAACCACCGCTGGCGCACCAGCCAGATATGGCCCACAGGGGTCTCCACCCGGCCTGCAGCATCTTCCTCAGGCCCCACCCCTTCTCCCAGCAGGCAAAAGCTCTTATCTCTGGTCAACTGCCAATTGCAGATAAGAACTTTTTCCTTGCTGGGCAGAAAGGGCAGGGCCTGGCAAGGAAGTTGCTGAGCAATTCAGTCCTGCGTAACTTTGAACGGGCTTAAAATGTGTAAGAATCATGTTTTCACCCCCTACCCACTCTGCCTTTGCCTGTGCCCACAGATGGAATGTGACCCCCCAAGACCTTTCCCAGACTGGAATTGGGCCCTTGGGCTGAAAAGGTTTTTCCACCCCTGGGCCAAATAAATAGCCCAGCAATGGGGTACTAAATGGGGCAGGCCATGAGTTTACTTGCACATTGCACAAGCAACTATGGAATTTACTGGAAATAACTGTATAATCATCATCATCATAATAATAATAATCATAATAATACAATACAGGAATACCATTGTATCTGGAATGAGACAAAAGGATGATTGGTAGTAATGGGTGACTTCAATTTCCCTGATATCTGTTGGGAGACTTATTCAGCCAAACATGGCCCCTCCAAGAAATTCCTGAGTTGTGCTGCTGATAACTTCCTCCTACAGAAAGTGGAGGAAGGAACAAGAGGATCAGCTATCCTTGACCTGATTCTAACCAAAAGAGACGAGCTAGTGGATAAAGTGGCAGTTTCGGGAACTCTGGGGGAAAGTGACCATGTTATACTTGAGTTCTTGATTCTAAGGGAAGCAAAAGCTGAGTGTAGCCAAACACGTACCCTGGATTTTAGGAAAGCCAATTTTAACAAACTCAGAACAATGATAAGTAAGATCCCATGGCAAGCAACTCTAATGAGAAAAGGAGCCCAGGATGGGTGGGAGTTTTTAAAAAAGGAAATTTTAAAGGCACAATTGCAAACAATTCCCACAAGGAAAAAAGGCAGAGGGCAACAGAAGAAGCCAATGTGGCTTCACAATAAACTCAAAGATGACCTGAAAATAAAAAAGGACACGTATAGGAAGTGGAAGGAAGGACAGGCTACAAGGGAAGAGTACAGGCAGGTAGCACAGAACTGCAGGAATAGTGTCAGGAAGGCTAAAGCTGAGAATGAGCTAAGGTTAGCGAGGGATGCTAAACACAACAAGAAAGCTTTCTTCAGATACATGCACAGTAAAAGACAGAAGAAAGAACTGGTGGTTCAACTACGCGATGAGGATGGTAAACGCTGGGCCGAAAACAACAGAATGAGATTTAATAGGGATAAATGCCAAGTGCTGCACCTAGGGAGAGGAAACCAAATGCAGAGTTACAGAATGGGGGACACTTGGCTCAACAATACTACAAGTGAGAAGGATCTTGGAATTGTGGTAGATCACAAACTGAATATGAGCCAGCAATGCAATGTGGCTGCAAAGAAGGCAAATGCTATTTTGGGCTGCATTAATAGAAGTATAACTTCCAAATCGCGAGAAGTGAATATTCCCCTTTACTTGGCACTGGTTAGGCCTCATCTTGAGTACTGCGTCCAGTTCTGGGCACCACACTTTCAGAAGGACATAGACAAACTGGAGAGGGTTCAGAGGAGGGCAACAAGGATGATAAAGGGACTGGAAACAAGGCCCTATGAGGAGGGACTGAAAGAACTGGGCATGTTTAGCCTTCAGAAGAGGAGACTGAGGGGAGATATGATCGCACTCTTCCAGTATTTGAAGGGATGTCACACAGAGGAGGGCCAAGATCTCTTCTCCATCATCCCAGTTTGCAGGACACGGAATAATGGGCTCAAGTTACAGGAACCCAGATTCCACCTAAACATCAGGAAAAACTTCCTGACTGTTAGCAATAAGACAATGGAATCAACTACCTAGGGAGGTGGTGGGCTCTCCCAGTCTGGAGGCATTCAAGGTGCAGCTGGACACATATCTGTCAGGGATGCTTTGACCTGGATTCCTGCACTGAGCAGGGGGTTGGACTCAATGGCCTTGTAGGCCCCTTCCAACTCTACTTTTCTATGATTCTATGATTCTATGATACACTCTCTGTATGTATCCCAAGAAGGACATAGACCTTTTTCCCAAGAGGGGAAAAAACCCCTGCTAGATGCTGTTTACTAAGGAAGACCAGAAAACACTACCAAGTGTCTGAAGGCTATCATGCCAGAAAGACATCCACCTGGTCTGGTGTGGAATTTGGATAAAAAGGCTAGGATTCAACGCCTTACTGGAGATGGCAAAGTCCACTTGAAGCCAGTAACTGTGACCACACAAACTGTGGCTCTTTAAAAGGAGCTTGGGGTGCTCTTTGGAAGCACTAAAATGCATACGTGCATACAAGAAAGTCTCAGGGCTTCTCTACATGAGGGGTTTAACCTGCCGCTTTACCGAGTCTTCTTCCATTTTCATTGCGGGAGGAACAGTGTGTCCTTTACACAGCCCCCCCCGCCCGGCTTTGTATTTCTCGGCCTTTCTAGATATTCTATTAACCAACCACAAGGTGGCGCTGTGGTATAGCTGCAGTATAGCGGAATTGCGACTTTACATGAGACTTTCATTCTGGTTTGAAATTAATACTTGACTTTCCTCACTCTAAAAAAACCCTGCGAAATTGGCTGGAAAACACAGGAGAGGCCCTGGAGAAGGAGGATGTCATGAAAAGGCCCTGCAAATTTCCGTGAGTGAGGGATCATGAGAGCACAATAAATACCTCATGTAGAGAAGCCTATGTGGCATCTGGGCACGTTCCTGGGGCCAGTAGGATGACCAGGAGCGATGATGGAGGGGGATTCAGTGCCATCAATAGGCATCTTCAGCAAATGGAGGTTTTCTCACTGGCAAGATGCATCTTCTGTCCAAAAGTTGGGTCCAAAAATAGGACAAGCCTGTTCAAACATTCCCTCACTAGAAATGGTTAAATGGTTGACAGAATGGTGAACAGAGGTGGAAGTTACAATTTGAAGGGAAAGAACTGCCAGAGGACAGGGCAGAGTTTGAAAGATCCCCTTTCAGCCGGGTGTGCAGTGCCAGTGACTCCCTGCTTCGACTCAGAAAGTGCTGTGACACTTTGGAAAACAGCCTGCTTCTGCTTGGCTGATTCAGAGTCAGTCCAGAGGTGGCGCTAGGCCAGTGTTTCTCAACCTTGGGTCCTCAGATGTTTTTGGCCTACAACTCCCAGCACGCCCCAGCCAGCTATGCTGGCTGGGGCATGCTGGGAGTTGTAGGGCAAAAACATCTGGGGACCCAAGGTTGAGAAACACTGCGCTAGGCAGAGAGCGGCTGGCGGGGGAGGGAGGCGCACAGCCCACCCCCCACAGGAAGATGCCCCATAAGACGGGCGCTCTCGTCTGGACTGCAGTGAAAGGTCTCAGCCCATACTTTATTCTGCTGGGCATCCTCAGCACATCACCACTGTGGTGACGTATTAGGCCTTACTGCTCTGCTCAGTTCCCGTGCGAAGAAGGGCGCATGTGGAGTGGCGCCGCCCCCTCTTTCTTTCTGCTGCCAGTGCTCACTGCATGACTACTTTGGCGACATACTCGGCTTTCCGACGTACTCGGCTTATGCAGGTGGCAGATTTTCCAGATGAATCAACCTATTTTTAAAACAATGCAAGTACGACTTGTGTGATTCAAACAATCCTAGTGCACCGCATGGCTTAAACCATTTCCTAAGCACACCTCGTGTCTCAAACGCAACGCAATCCACATGCACCTTTGTGGCTCCTGTAATGTCTAGTACTCAAACACTGAATGTGCATTGGATTATGATAACAAATCCTAAACCTTCCTGGTCAGAAATGGTGTGCCGATGAGTCTAGGGCTGTGAGCCTGGTCTGCGGCATTGCCCTGCTCAGTTCCGCTGCAAAGGCCAAGGAGGGACTCAACTAGATTTGTCTATTTTTCTGTGGTGTCAAAGTGTGTGAGCGGCCTTGCCCTGCTCTGTCCCACAAGGGTGCCGGCATCTTGCTGGCTCAGCACTGCACCGCTCACTGTCCAGCTATCTAGGCATGCTTGCTCTGGCACTGCCTCCTGCCTCTGCCCACCTCCTCTGCCTGCTGCTGCTGCCCACGGAGCTGCTCTCTTGGTGCTGTCAGGATCTGCTTTGTCAACACAGCTCCACCTGGTGGCCACTGTCTAGTTAGCAACCTGGCCAGCACCCCTCTTCTCAGGATTTGGCCCTTTACCTCCAGCTGCTCTCAGGCCTGCTAATGGTGCAGACCAGCTGGGGGGGGGGGGAGCTGCTGGGAGGGCGACTTAAGCGCTGCCTCAGCACTCCAGCTTTTGCCACAACAACATGGTTCCTCATGCTGCTGCAGCCGGCTCCTGTCCTGACCCTCTGTGACCAGCTGCAGCTCTTGCCTGACTGTGCTAGACCTTTGGCTGTTCTGGACATTTATTTTATTTATTTATTTATTATATTTATACCCCGCCTTTTTTCCTGCAAGGAACCCAAGGCGGCTTACATAATCCTCCTCCTCCTCCTCCTCTCCCTTTTATCCTCACAACAACCCTGTGAGGTAGGTTAGGCTGTGAGTCAGTGACTGGCCCAAAGTCACCCAGTGAGTTTCATGGCTGAGCGGGGACTAGAACCCGGATCTCCCGAGTCCCAGTCCAACACTCTCACCACTACACCACACTGGCTCTCATACGCCTCTAGCCTCTGGCCCTGCTCTGCCCGGTACGTGACTGAATCTAGCCTGACTCTCCACCCTGCCTCTGGCCCTTGTCTGAACCTGGTCTGCTCCTGGATCTGCCTTCTTGCCTCTGGCCCTCGCTCGGACTCTGCTTGCTCTCAACCCGTGCTTGACCACTGCTCGCCTACCGGACCCGCCCTTTGCCTCTGGCCCCACCTTGCTTGCTACGTGTACTGACCTCGGCCCGGCCCCTGGACTCTGCATGCTTCTGACCTGCCCCAGCCTCCATTGTCCCCTGGACCTGGCGTTCCAGCCAAAGTCCCTTACCGCCCACACCCCAGACATTACAGGTGCAGGCACGACCCAGAACTCCTGTCAAGGGTGGTGCTCTAGCCTCTTGCTTAGAGCTAGGTGCCCTGCCTGCCTGCTTCCTCCATTGCCTCGCCTGCCTCCTCCTCTGTGCAGGCATGAGCCAAAAGCACCATTGCAGTGAAGCTCAAGCACATCAGTGAAGTGGTAACGCAATGAGCATGGCCAGTGGAAGAAAATAAGTCTGGGTATGTGGCCAAGGTGGTAACTGCCACATCCCTGATGGAGGGATTCTCTTTAGAGGAGGAGTTAGTGCTCCCAAAGACAAACAGCACTGAGGAGCAGCCCATGCCAGAAGAACAGGAGGAGCCTGGACTCTTGGGGAGATGGCCACAGATCCATCCCAGCAAGAGGAGGGGAACTCCGCCTCTGAGACAGGGTCTAAACAATCACCTAGCCCCTGAGAGAAGCATCTCCTCAAGGGGCAGGCCAGAAGAACCCCTGTGAGAAGACGTGCCCAGCTGTAAAGGGCCCTCCTTATGAGGAGGACATCTTCCAGAAGCTTGTGAGGTGCTGTGGCTGAGTCTGGGTGGGGCTCTGGAAGCCAGAGCTTAAGCTTATAAGATCTCCATTGAGACCTGCTGCTTGCTGGAACAACACTTTATTTCAGCTCCGAGTCCCTTGAAACCTTGCTTCCTTGACTTTGCTTCTCCTTGGACTGATCTCTCGTCCTGCTGACCCTTGGATTCCTGACAAGGACCCTATTCCTTGCGTTGTGCTTGCACTGGACTGTTTGCCTATGCTGCTGACCTCTGCCTGCCTTCTGACCTTTCAGACAGATTTGCCCCATAGACTGCCTCAGGACTGAGCCTGAACCAGCCACAGCAGGAGAGCGGTAATGTGGAGAGCACATCTTTAATGTACAGAACATTCTTCCCAGTGGAAATGAGCATAGCAGTGAAGCCCAAGTACATCACTGAGGCCGTAATGTGGTGAGCATGTCTATTTATTTATTTATTTATTTATTTTATTGATTCAGTTTATGAGTCACCATATAGCTGAAGCTCTCAGGGCAACATACATAATAAAAGCTAAAACAATAAAGCCAATGATAATACCAATAATAAAACATATTAAAAAGTATTATTTTAAAAGCAGCAACAAACATTCAGCATTTTAAAAAGTTAAATAACCAAGCAGCTAAAAAGAGAAGGTTGTTTTAAAATGGAGCATTTCACATACTAAAAATAAAGCAAGCAGCAGTTAAAAAATACTTTTAAAAGGCCTGAGAAAATAAAAAGCTCTTTGCCTGGGACTGAAAAGTCAACAAAGTATGAATGAATGTCAGGTTGGTGAGTGGTAAAGCAACTGCTGCCCAGGACTTGATCCTGGATGAGCATGCCGACCTGGCCTGCATTACAGAGACCTGGTTGGATGAAGTTGGGGGTGGGAGGGTTAATCTCTCCCAGCTCTCCCTCCAGGGTTCTCTGTCCAGCAGCAGGCAGGACCTGGGGGACGGGGAGGTGGAGCGGCAGTGGTCTATCTGGATTCTGTCCCCCTGACCAGGTGCCCCATCCCACAGTCTGCTGGGTTCGAGTGTGTGTATCTGGACTGGAGGTGGGTGCCCAGAACAGAACAGGGATTCTGTTGGTGTACCGTCCACACCACTGCTCAACAGTCTCCCTGCCTGAGCTAGCTGGGGTAGTCTTCTTGGTGTTGGTGTTGGAGACCCCTCGGCTTGTTGTGCTGGGGGATTTCAACATCCGTGCTGAGGCTGCCCTGTCAGGAGTGGCTCAGGCCTTCATGTCCGCCATGACAACCATGGGGCTGTCCCAGATGGTATCTGGCCCCACCCATATTGCTGGGCACACCCTGAACCTCGTGTTCTGTGCTGCATGAGGTGATAGTGATCTGAGAGTGGATCATTATCATTCCGTTCCTGACTCCCAGTTGAGCAGAAGCACAGAAGAGGCTCCAACTGTTTCGGGGCTGTATAGGCAAGCAGACTCCCAGAGAGTGAGCGAACAGAGCGAGCGCACAGGGAGAGCAAACAGGAGTTTGGCAGCGGAGTTTGGCAGGGGAGGTCAAGGGGGAGGTCCCTAAGAAATATTGGGGTTTTTTGTTCTAGTACCACACACTTATAGACCAGGGGGACTCTGTTGTTAACATTCAGGGAAGGCAGGAGAAGGCACCGACAATTCCAGTACGAAAAGAAAGGCAGAAACATAAAGGGAATAGAGAACTATGGACAGAAAGGAATCAGCAGTGGTGGTGACCTGCAATGTGTGTGCAATGTTCGTTTTCCTGCCTGAGATCAACATGGCCTACACGTGCAACAAGTGCAAGCTGGTCACACTGTTGGAAGAAAAGGTCAGAGGACTGGAGCAGCAAGTGTCAACCCTCAGGAGTATAAGAGAAAGTGAAGAGTTCTTAGACAGACCAGTGGAACTACAACAGCAAAGCATAGTACAGAGCCAGAAGGGCAACAGCAGGATGAGGCAGAGTTGGAGAAAGCTGAAGGGAAAATAACGTAGGGGGAACTCCCTGGAAAAGGGTGACTGTTAGGAGCAGAAGAACTAGAAGACATTCTGTGCCTGTGGAAGCAGTGGAGCTATGGATCCGCTTCCAGGTACTTGAGGCCGAGACCGGAGGACAGCCTGCAGAGGATGAATTATCTGGCACCCAACGTGACAGCGAGCAAGAGGCTGAAGGTCAGTCAAGTGGAGGCAATCAAACCAAGGCCTGGTTAAATAATAGAAGCAAAAGAAAGAGAAGAGTACTAGTAGTGGGAGACTCCCTCCTGCGGGGGATCGAAGCCAAAGTATGTCGCGAAGACCCATGGACTCGCCAGGTGTGCTGTCTCCCGGGGCACGGATTAAGGATGTGACAGAGCAGCTGCCGAGGCTCATACAGCCCACCGACACATACCCCTTTCTTCTCTTCCACATGGGTACAAATGATACTGCCAAGCGGAGTTACGAAGAAATCACAGCAGACTTTGAAGAGTCGGGAAGGGAACTCAAGAACTTTGGGGCCCAGATAGTTTTCTCATCCATCCTTCCAGTACTTGGAAGAGGAATAGAAAGGGAAAGAAAAATGCTCCGAGTGAATGACTGGCTACAAAGGTGGTGCCGACACAAGAGATTTGGATTCTGGCACCATGGGCTACACTTCCTGGAAGATGGACTGCTGGCAAAGGATGGGTTGCACCTCACAAGGACTGGGAAGTATGTGTTTGGCCACAGCATGAGGAACTTAATCAGGAGGGCTTTAAACTGAATCCAACAGGGGAGGGAGACATAAACTCGGGGGTAACAATGGAAGAAGGCCTCTGTGCCACAATGACGAGAACAGCTCCAGCGGTGCCCAATGATAGTGTTGGACTGGGACTCGGGAGATCCGGGTTCTAGTCCCCGCTCAGCCATGAAACTCACTGGGTGACTTTGGGCCAGTCACTGACTCTCAGCCTAACCTATCTCACAGGGTTGTTGTGAGGATAAAACGGAGAGGAGGAGGAGTCTGTAAGCCACCTTGGGTTCCTTGCAGGAAATAAGGCGGGGTTTAAATATAATAAATAAATAAATAGGAAGAAAGTTGGACTATAAAGCACATAGTCTTCGATGTCTCTATACTAATGCCCAGAGTATGGGCAACAAACAGAACGAACTTGAACTCTTAATACATGAGGGCAAATACGACTTGATAGTTATAACTGAAACTTGGTGGGATGACTCCCATGGCTCTGAATCTTGGTCCTGTTTCGAAGATGGCGATGTGACCGGCTGCCCCGTACGTCTGCTCCGCTGATTGCCCAAACATTTACCCTTATCAGGGGTTTCTTTTTATTCTAGACCTATTTTATCATTTTATCTTTTCTTTTTATATTTTATATTTTCGGCCAGCGGTGATATACTTCATAACAGCGAATTTGCAGTTTACTTTCCACTGAGGCAGCTGAGACGCTCCCCCAGCTCTTTCTGACTGCTACAAAATTTTATTTTATTTTATTTTCACCTTCTGTTCTCTGTGCTCCTTGGATATCTGGACATTGGATGTTTACCTGGCTGCTTACAAAAACAACCTCTACATTAATAATCAACAATTATTACAACGGAATGGGCAGAAAGCGCACTAGAAACAGATCAAGCCCAGCCACGCACCAACAGATAAAGTCATCTAAGCAGCCAAGGATAGATGAAATGCTACCTGTGAAAGAAAAAGTGAGTAACCTTTTCCCTACTTTGAATGGCTTCTTGGCTCTTGATTCAGAGATTCTGTCTTCTGTTTTCCCGGAGGTTGAAGTCTGCCCCAATGATTCTACATATGAGCCGGATGAGTCGCTCCCTCTTATTAAGCACTCCGTCTCTTAGCAAAGAAAATCCAGCAGACCAACAAGAGGAGGCTACTCTGGGATTTGCTGCAAAACAATGCTTATTGACTGCCCAGACTGTGAGAGCAATATTTGACCACTTAATTAAAATTGATGATCAGCTTACACAGTTTAGGCGATCTTTTGATGATTTTATTGCAAAACATACAGCTCCGCAGCTCTGCAATACCCCCCCCCCATCACAACGAAGGAAAGAAGGCTGCAAACTCCCTAAAACTCCCAAAGCTGACAAACGTTCTAAAGCTATTGCTGAGAAGAGATTGCTGCCATCCCCTAGGGGGCACAACAGAGGGGCGCAAGCCTGAATTTTACAAACATCACAAGTCTTGTTACACATTGCTGAGATGAAGTTGAATCAGGGCCGATGGGGCTCACAAGGGGAAATTGTCCGCTCCCTGAGTTTGCTGCTACGCTCTTGACCACAGCACATTGGCTGGAATACAGCAATTGAAGGATATAACGTTCAAAATGAACAGAAGAAACAGAAAGGGAGGTGGAGTTGCGCTGTATGTTAAAAATACATATCTCTGCACAGAGATACAGGAAGAGGAGCTTGGCAGTCCCATTGAGAGCATCTGGATTAAAATAAATGGGGCAAAGAATAAAACAAACATGGCGGTTGGAGTCTACTACTGACCACCCAATCAAGGAGAAGACGAGGATGGAACTTTTGAAAAGCAAATTGCCTTTGTTTAAAGGAGGCATGATGTAGTAGTGATGGGGGACTTCAATTTCCTGATATCTGTTGGGAGACAAATTCTGCCAAACATGGCCCCTCCAAGAAATTCCTGACCTGTGTTGCTGATAACTTTCTCCTACAGAAAGTGGAGTGGAGGAAGGAACTAGAGGATCGGCTATCCTTGACCTGATTCTAACCAACAGAGACGACTTAGCAGATAAAGTGGCAGTTTCGGGAACTCTGGGGGAAAGTGACCATGTTATACTTGAGTTCTTGATTCTAAGGGGAGCAAAAGCTGAGTGTAGCAAAATGCGTACCCTGGATTTTAGGAAAGCCAATTTTAATAAACTCAGAACAATGATAAGTAAGGTCCCATGGCAAGTGACTCTAATGAGAAAAGGAGCCCAGGCTGGGTGGGAATTTTTTAAAAGAAGAAATTTTAAAGGCACAATTGCAAACAATTCCCACAAGGAAAAAAGGCAGAGGGCAACAGTAGAAGCCAATGTGGCTTCACAAAAAACTCAGAGATGACCTGAAAACAAAAAAGGACACATATAGGATGTGGAAGGAAGGCCAGGCTAAAAGGGAAGAATACAGGCAGGTAGCACAGAGATGCAGTAATACTGTCAGGAAGGCTAAAGCTGAAAATGAGCTGAGGCTAGCAAGGGATGCTAAAAGCAACAAAAAAGCTTTCTTCAGATACATGCCATAGTAAAAGAAATGGTGGTTCAACTACGCAATGTGGATGGCAAATTGATAACAGAAGACAAAGAAAAGGCAGAAGTGTTCAATTCCTACTTCGGCTCGGTCTTCTCCCAAAAGAGAGTTTATGTCCCCCTGGCAAACCTGAAGTGCAGACTGAAAGGGCAGGATTGCAGCTTGAGATTGACAGGCAAATGGTCAGGGAACACCTGATTCCTTTGAACAAGTTCAAATCTCCAGGGCCTGACGAACTGCATCCTGGAATAATAAAGGAACTGGCAGAAGAACTCTCAGAACCACTGTCTATTATCTTTGAGAAATCATGGAGGACAGGTGAAGTGCCAGATGACTGGAGCAGGGCAAATGTTGTTCCTATCTTCAAAAAGGGCAAGAAGGAGGAACCTGGAAACTATAGACCAGTCAGTCTGACATCAATCCCTGGGAAAATTTTGGAGCAGATTACAAAGAAGTCAGTTTGCAAGCACCTGGAAAACAATGCAGTGATTACTAGAAGCCAGCATGGATTTGTCAAGAACAAATCCTGCCAAACTAATCTGATCTCATTTTTTGATCGGGTAACCTCCCTCGTGGGCTGTGGGGAATGCTGTGGACATAATATATCTGGACTTCAGCAAAGCTTTCGACAAAGTGCCTCATGATATCCTGATTAGTAAGCTAGCTAAGAGTGGGCTAGATGGAACAACTATCAGGTGGATCCACAATTGGCTAAAGAATCGGACTCAAAGAGTGCTTATCAATGGTTCCTTCTCAAACTGAGGAGAGGTAACGAGCGGGGTACCACAGGGCTCGGTCCTGGGCCCAGTGCTATTCAACATTTGACTTGGATGAGGAGGTGCAGGGAATGCTTATCAAATTTGCAGATGACACAAAGTTGGGTAGAACAGCTAATACTCTGGAAGACAGAAACAAAATTCAAAGCGATCTTGGAGCGCTGGGCCGAAAACAACAGAATGAAATTTAATGGGGATAAATGCCAAGTGCTGCACCTAGGGAAAGGAAACCAAATGCAGAGTTACAGAATGGGGGACACTTGGCTCAACAATACTACAAGTGAGAAGGATCTTGGAATTGTGGTAGATCACAAACTGAATATGAGCCAGCAACGCGATGTGTGCAAAGAAGGCAAATGCTATTTTGGGCTGCATTAATAGAAGTATAGCTTCAAAATCGCGGGAAGTGATAATTCCCCTTTACTCAGCACTGGTTAGGCCTCATCTTGAGTACTGCATCCAGTTCTGGTCACCACACTTTAAGAAGGATGTAGACAAACTGGCGAGGGTTCAGAGGAGGGCAACAAAGATGATAAAGGGACTGGAAACAAGGCCCTATGAGGAGAGACTGAAAGAACTGGGCATGTTTAGCTTTCAGAAGAGGAGACTAATCACACTCTTCCAGTACTTGAAAGGTTGTCACACAGGGGTGGGCCAGGATCTGTTCTCGATCATCCCAGTTTCAAGACACGAAATAATGGGCTCAAGTTACAGGAACCCAGATTCCACCTAAACATCAGGAAAAAAATTCTTGACTGTCAGAGCAACAAGACAATGGAACCAACTACTTAGGGAGGTGGTGGGCTCTCCCACTCTGGAGACATTCAAGGTGTGGCTGGACAGCCATCTGTCAGGGATGCTTTGACCTGGATTCCTGCATTGAGCAGGGGGTTGGACTTGATGGCCTTGTGGGCCCCTTCCAACTCTACTTTTCTATGATTCTATGATTCTATGAACTCTCTGTAGTCCTGTTCTCATGGACAGATTACTGCCTAGTGGGGGTTAGACTTGCTGGTGTTTGGAACCTTCGCAGGGGTGGAGGTCTGATTAAGATGGTCCGCCCCAGGAGGCCGATGGATCCGAATGGTTTCCTGATGGCTCTTGGGGATTTTTCTGTTGCCTCGGCAGGCAATTCTGTTGAAGCCCTGGCCGATCTCTGGAATAGAGAAATGACCAGGGCAGTGGATAAAATCTCTCCTGAGCATGCTCTCTCACAAAGTGGAGCCACACCAGAACCCTGGTTTTCTAGGGAGCTGGCAGTGATGAAACAAATGAGACAGTGATGTTGGTGGAAAACTCTGAGTGAATCTGACTGAACACGAGCTAGAGCAGGGGTCTTCAAACTACAGCCCGTGGGACACATCCGGCCCACCTTGTCTTTCTATCCGGTCCAGCGGCTGCTCACGCAAAAAGGGCAAAGCCCCTCTCCGCTCAAGCCAGCTGCAAAAGGCTGGAGGGGAGGCTGCTGCCGCCGCCGAACAGCTGAGCAACGGGACCGCGCTGCCCAGCACGAGCAGCCACGTGGGTTCCCCCGCACTCAACCCGGGCTGAAGAAGATGGAGGCGCGGATCTGAGCAGCGGAGCCGTAACCGTCTCCAGGAAGCAAGGCTCATCCCTAAAGGCTGGAGGCGGGACTGGAGGTGGGACAGCCGCCGAACAGCAGAGCTGTGGGACTGTGCCCGGCAGAGGCAGAGACGTGTCCGCCGCAACCGCCGAACAGCCGACCAGCAGGGGCAGACACACGCCTCTGCGCTGCTCAACAAGCGGCCGCCCTATTGGCCCATGGCCCAAACTGCCGATCTCCGCCGCAACAGCAGGCGGAACGGCGACAGCAGGCACGCACCGCAGTGCCACTCAAGAAGCGGCAGCCGCCCCAGCCCAGCACAAGCCCGGGAGAAAAAAGGCAGGCCCGGGGAGGCAGGCACAAAGCGGCAGCCTCCCCCCGCGGAGCTGGGATCGGAGGCGAAAACGGGTGAAGCGAGCGGCCGCTGAACATGGCGGAGCCGCTCTCAGCGGGAAGCAGGCGGCCGCCACACAGCTGACCGGCGGAGCTGCGTCCTTCACTGGTGAGTGGGGGACCCGATCTGAAAAGAGATCCTGGGAAGTTCAGGTGTCCCCCCCCCAACACAGCTCTCGAAACATACTCAGCCCACAAACACCCGCAGTTTACCCCACACAAAGCACTCACACACACAGAGCAGCCAGACAAAAGCAAAACACTCTTATAATTTGTATGTCGCCTTTTATAATGTATTTCAGTTTTAGACAGCAAAAAAGATAGTACATTCTTATTTTTTAAACCCACTTTTGCCATCAAAATAACATTCCATCCTCCATTTAATAACTTATTAACATTATAATTAATTTATAATAACTTTCCATTTAAGAAAAAAAAAATTCACCCCTATCAAGTAAAAAAGAAGAACCCAGGTCCTTTTTATTTACTTGATCCATTCGTTCATATTTTTTTCAAACTATAGTCCGGCCCCCCCCAACAGTCTGAGGGACCATGAACTGGCCCCCTGTTTAAAAAGTGTGAGGACCCCTGGGCTAGAGCCTATTTGAGGGCCTACTTTGTGGCAACATGGGCAGCAATTTTTTCCCCCTCTGCCACTATTGCGTCTGCAAAGAGCTGCCCTAAGCAGCTGTTTCGGGTGGTCAGGGCTCTTTTACACACCAAACCACAAGAGGAGAACTCAGACCTTTCGACAGCCCACAGCATTTTGCAGACAAAGACACTCAGATCTGCTCTGACTTGGATGCTTTAGCTGATACCAGTGGATGTAAGTTTGGCTCCTGCTTGTCCAGTGTTATTGGATACTTTTGAATTTGTACCGCCTGAGGGAGAGGAACCTTGGAGAGGTGACAGCCACCACATGTGTTCTAGATCATTGCCCTTCCTGGCTCATAAAAGCAGCCAGAGGGGGACTTATTTGTGGGAACCAATTCCTTAGAAACCATCTGGGTGGGAGTATTATCTGGCTGAAAAATAATCAAGAAAGTTCTTTTCATGAAGACTTTAGTTAACAAAGGTGAAATCCCGAAGTCTCTCACCATATTCGACCATGTATGTATTGTTCAAAATAACGCCGTGATGGGCACACTTTCCCTTATTTACAGACAGCTATTGGACAAAGCTGTGGTGGTTCCATTGGACTGAAGATTCAGTGGGAAACTGACCTTGATATGTCATTTACAGATTCTCGGTGGAATTGGATCTGGTCACATCCTCTGCTGAGAACCATTTCAAAAACAGCTTAGAGAGGCCTCTTTGAGGGGCAGACACCAGTGGCATTTTTCTCCTGTTAAATTAGCACAAACCAATGCCAGTGCTGGAAGGAGTGTTGGAGTAGCATGCCCCTAGACCAGTGTTCTCCAACCTTGGGACCCCAGATGTTTTTGGCCTACAACTCCCAGCATGCCCCCAAAACATCTGGGGACCCAAGGTTGGAGAACACTGCCCTAGGCCATTTGTGGCTCCTTTGTCCAGTAGTCACTGAATTTTGGAAAGCTGTACTCTGAACTCTGTCAAATAATGCACCAGTCCATCAAACGTTGTGCATCATGTCCTCCACCATGCCCCTTCTTTGCTTAGCTTCCGCCGTGCATTAAAAACGTGGCTTTTCAGGCGGAAATATGGGGTGGGTTAGGATTTTTAGTTTTGTACTGTTTTTAATTGTGTTTTATACTGTGTGTGTGTGTGTTCCCCCCCCGCCCCCTTGTGTTTTATTGGACTGTACATCGCTCAGAGTGGCCGGATGTCTGGCCAGATGGGTGATTCATAAATATAATAAAATAAATAAATAAATATCATTACTTTTCAGTATTTCATAGTGAAAATGAGAGCATAAAAAATTGCTAAGACTGTTGCTTGTCGTTGGTTTGACATTGTGCTCACTGGAAAACTGCTGATGGTCTATCCAAACTTAATGAAAAGCTAATGCACATACTGAGAGTCCTGAGTTGGCAGAGTCATGTGATGCCTTTGCAACTACTTGGCTTCCTTTGATCACATGTGTTAATACCACCCACAACTCAGCTCAAATTTTGGAAGGTTGTTTACCAAAAGAATGGAAGCCACTGGGCTACTCAGTTGGCTCATTTGTAACTAAAGCAGTGTTTCTCAACCTTGGGTCCCCAGATGTTTTTGGCCTACAACTCCCAGCATGCCCCAGCCAGCATAGCTGGCTGGGGCATGCTGGGAGTTGTAGGCCAAAAACATCTGGGGACCCAAGGTTGAGAAACACTGAACTAAAGCAAGAGCAATACAATATGGAAATGTTTTATTGTACTGTGTGTGTGTGTGTGTGTGTGTATCCTCCTACTCTCTGTGTTGGACAGTTTTTTGTATGTGAAAATCATAATAATAAAAAATAACAACTGAAAAAAGGGCGAAGTGTCTCACGGCTCTTACGCCAGCAGAGAGAGTGATGAGGCGGCAGCCTGCGAGTGGCTCCTCTGTCGTCATCAGCACTGTGCAGCTGGTGAGCCAGTAGTAGCAACACATCTGCATGGTGCTGTCAGAGCCGTGCCCGGCCTCTGCTGCTGCCACCTTGCGCCTCCTCTGGTAAAGAGGAAAGCCCTCTTCCCCTCGGCTCGGCTGCTGCTCAGCCGCAGTGGCCTCCGACCATCTCCTGTCCCTTGCCCCAGCAGCTGCGGCAGAGGCATCAGAGGGGAAAACACTCTCCGAGCTGCCAGTCTGGCAACCCCAAGTGAGTCACGACAGTCCTGGATTTTGCCAAGGGTCATTGACTATATGTTTCAGACAAGACTGAAATTGGTTCTTAGTTCCCAGTTCCTCCTTATTCAAACTGCAGGTGTGCATGAGTAGCCTGAATAAGGAATTGGTATATATGTCCCCCTAAGCCCCACAATTTATTTATTTATTTATTTATTATATTTATACCCCGCCTTTTTTCCCTGAAAGGAAACCAAGGTGGCTTACATAATCCTCCTCCTCCTCTCCATTTTACCCTCACAACAACCCTGTGAGGTAGGTTAGGCTGAGAGTCAGTGACTGGCCCAAAGTCACCCAGTGAGTTTCATGGCTGAGCGGGGACTAGAACCCGGATCTCCCGAGTCCCAGTCCAACACTCTAACCACTACGCCACACTGGCGCATTGGTCCATAGGCCACACTTATGAATACAGAAACTGGGGATTTTTTCCACATTCACACACTACTAGGATACTGTCCCCTCTGACACCAGAGTATTGTATCTGTCCCAGTGCTTTGGTTCTGCACAAGACACTGTCAAACATGATAGCTTCATGCCAATATACATATAAATGAATAAGGAATTGGGGTGCACACCCCAGACTAAGCTTTTGGCCATCCAAGTCATATACCCACACTTCCAGGAGACTGTCCCCTACAAGATGCCACAGCCGCGCATTCAGCAGGATGCTTTGTTTCTGTGGTGAGCACTGGCAAGTGTGCAGGGCTGCCCCCCCAAGAATAGTTGCCAAGCATAGACACGAACAAGGAGCTGGGTCTGTGCACCCCCAAATAAGCCTCAGGTCACCACAAATGAGACATCCACACCACCAGGGAGCCATCACTGTGTCTATCCCCAAAGCTTGTTGTTCTCCCAGCAAAACTGAATGTGTGATCAGCTTCCCAGTTTAATAAACCTAGGAAAGTACATTTCGCAGAATTACATTTAAAAAAAAAATAAAAAAATCTCTTTTCAGATCTACAAACCAGCTGTATTCATTGTTCCTTTACATTACATGGGATTGCTCCAAAAGAATGTTAATGCAATTTCCTTTTAACTGTACTCAAGTTAATTTTTAATCAAAACGGACAGGAGCAATTTAAATCAGGTGCCACCACTTTTGAGAGGCTTGAATACAGGATGAATATTAAACCAATCGAGATGGTTTGCAACACTAATATTACCATGTAAAGATGAACAAGCCACTGTGTGGCGGCAGGTTTTAAGTATTAATGCTCTCTGGGAAAGGCAGGCTTTCCCAGAGGAGGAAGAGGCTCCCCCCTGCTTAGGCAGCCCAAGATGTATGCGCGGCCCTGGACACAAAGAGCCAGTGAGGCTTCCCCTGGAAAGGGAAGGGAAAGCAAACCACCTCACACATAAAATTAGATTGGTAAGTGAAACAAGAGTGCTTTGCTAGGAAAAGCAAGGACCGATTTTTAGGGACATGGAGAACACGTAAGTGTCTGAAATCCTTGCAGGCATTTGTGCCCCCAGTCTAAATGAAAGATCCCCTTTCAGTGCGAGCCAAATATCTGTCTGCTTTCTGTTCGGCATTTCCTACAACTGATCGGTGCTCATAAATCACCCTTCCAGGGAGATAAAGGAAGCGCTAAGGAAAGGAGGCTGGCTCATTTGGGAAGCGACGAACAGCTGGTGTGGAGGCTAGCCACATCTCTGGGCTGGTGGAATCCTCGAGTCGCCCTGGGAAGGCTGGACGGCTCGGCTGTCTGCCAGCTCTGGGGCTCTCTCTCATCTTCAGACACATCCCCACCTAGAACCCAGTAAGGCAATCCCAAGTTTTAAGGTGCGCTACACTCACATTGACGTCAGAGCAGCACAAGGACAAAAATTCGCACCATTCTGCCTGCAGCTGGAGAGCAGGGAGGTGTAGTGTAACACCTTTTCCTTGCTTGGTTACTTGAGAGTTTGACATTTAAAGAACATTGATCTGCTGAAATGCCCAATGCCCTTTCACAGTGCTCAGCTGGCAATGCATGACAGGTCTGATACAGACGCATCCCTACTTCAGCTGGTTTCAGGGGGCTCTTCTAACAGACCTCTCTCTGGGCCAAGCCCATAAATCCATTAAATTGGAGCACTTGGCTTGAAACTGGGCATTCTGGCCTTGAGAAAAGATTGAGGGAGGCATGCGGATAATTTCCAACTATCCAAACAGTTTCTAGAGAAAAGGAAAGGGGAAGATTAGGGCTGCCATTTAAAAAAACACAACACACACACACGCACACCTGGCCCTGCTCCTTTATCTTTAAGAGCAGCCCAGCCTGTGGAATGTTAGCAGGTGAAGCTTTCCTGGTATGGAGAGAAGCGGCAGGGAAAGCACCACTTGAGACATCTCTGTGTGTCCAGCTGTTCTTACAGGCAAGGAGAAGGGCCAGTGGGAGCCCTTGGCATGGCATGGGTGCTGGGCGGGCCCACAGAGCTGAGCCCTAGACACTGTTTGGGATACTCGGTGTTAAGTGAGTGAGCGGTGCATTTTCCCTAAGGAAGAGGCACTCCTGGTCTCTTGCATGGTGGGGAGAAAACCTTCAGGATTCTCCCCTGGGGGGCCTCAAAACCTGGCATATCCAGTGTTCAGCCATGGGGTTGGACTAGGTGGCCAACTAGGTGGCGGTCTCTTCTTCCATTCCATGTTGTCAGGAACGGTGCAGGGCTGTTTGGCGCCCTAGGCCAAATTATATTTAGCGCCCCCCCCTCTCGTGCCGTGGGGGGGCCCTCCAGAGCAAAGCAGCCCTGCTCTGCAACCCCCCCCGCGCCGCCGCCGCCGCCCCACCACCTACCTTCCCCCTGCCCCCGCTGCTGGCTGCCGCTGCCGCCGCCACCACCTCCTCCTCCGATGCGACGGGACCCCCATGCTTTTTTTTTTTTTGCCGGGTAAACCAGGGCAACAGGGCTGTTTAAGCCCTGTTGCCCTGGTTCCTCCTCCCGCCAAAACAACGTAGGCGGGGCTCCAGAAACGACGGGAAGCAGGAACGGGAAGCAGGAACCGTAGGTAGGTGGCTGGCGGGCGGGCGCGCGCGCGGGGGGGGGGAGGTGCAGCGGCGGCGGCGGCAGCGGCTGGCAGGCGGGCGGGGAGGCGCAGCGGAGGCGGGGCAGGAGCACGCCGGAGGCGAGGAAGGGGCGCAGAAACGCTGCGCCCTCTTCCGCCACGCGCCCTAGGCAGCCGCCTGGGTCTGCCTAGCGGTAGCGCCGGCCCTGCATGTTGTACCAGTTCAAGCCCACAAAGGAGGTACAGTTGTTGCTAATGATCCCACAGTCACATGTCCAAAGGCCTGCCATAGCTAGTGCCTACGCTGCCTCCAGGTTTTAGAGGGCCCTTGGGCAAGACACCCTCAATAGGGAGTCTCCCTTCTCACCGCCCCTGTCACCAGCTGCTTTTGCTCCTCCTCCTCCTCACTGCTGCCACCCTGTGCTTGACTGATAGGCAGAATACCGGGGAGCAAGGCGGCAGTGGCCTCTGCCGCTCCTCCTCACCGTCATTGCCCGGGCCAGAGCAAGAGGCAGGTGAGCAAGCAGGTTGCAGAAAGTGGTGAGAAAGAGGAGCAAGTCCGGGGGGCTCTTGTCAGTGAGCCCCTGCTGGGGTGTGGGGCCCTCGGCCGGTGCCCAGACATGCCCACCCTTGATGCTGGCCCCGCCTAGTGTGCGTACAAAAAGCTTTTTACTGGGCACAAAACCTTTGTGCATGTGCAGAATGCAACAGAGTTCTGTACATCTGCAGATTGTGGGTGCATGTGCAGAGAGTAAACTGGGTGCTTCCCCCATTCCTTGGTGGTTGTGAGGCTGTGGTGGCCACCCATGACGACACACGCTGCAATTGCTCTGTAAACGGAAGAATGCTAAAAGCAGAGCTGTAGCCCAACATTTCCCCACTAATGCAGAGTTAAGCAATTTCTGCCAATCAGACTCATTTCTCTCTCTGGAGCAAATATGATTAATAATGGATTCCTACTAGGCCTCTGTATGTTCTGAGGCTCCAAGGCAGAACGTGACCCAACCGAGAATACCCAGGAAGCTTCCCATTGGGCTTCGAACCTGGATCTCTCAAGACCAACCTTCTCCCCACTCCCAAATACCGCGGAGAGTCAATACCCCCCCACCCTCAGATGCCTTTAGGTGCCCTTGCATCCAAGGGACACTTATCCCAGTTGCTGCTGCTTCTTTATACTAGTAAATCAAGGGGAAGTAGTAAAATAGGAAGGGAGGGGGGATAATAACATACCCTCCAACATTCCACAGAGGAAAACAGGGACACACACGTGTGAGTTTGTAAGAGGTACGGTTCAGCAACATGAGGGTGTGATCAAGAGGGCGTGGCCAGGCAGCATGAGGGCGTGGCCAAGGGTATGGCCAGGCAACCAAAGGGCATGGTCAAGTACAAAAGTTATTAGAGGAAACACACAAAATCTTATATATTATAATTATTACAATATTATATTATATATTATTTTATTAGTGGCTTTTGTATATATATTTTTACCTTACTTAAACCCTTAATTGCTGATATCTGGTGTTTTTCAGCGGGGGGGGGGGGTGTCAGTACTTTCAGGGCAATCTCTTTCTTTTGGTTTTAAAATTGTCAGGATTGGTCCTGCATTTTCAGGGCAGTTGGAGAAGGAGAAGAAAAGAAGGAGATGCGGAGGGGGGGGAGCTTTTGGGAGGGGAAAAATACAAAAAGACACATTGGGGTTTTGAGCCCCTTCAGCATTTTGCTCCAACACCTCTACAGCTCTGGTTTTTAAGCACAAGGAGTAACTTTGAGGGGCTGAACAGCTTTGTTGTTGTTTGTTATTGTGGAAAGGCCCCAGTTTAAAGCACTTTTTGTTGGGTATGGACTGGAAAAGTTGGTCTGTGTGCTAGCTAGCTAAATGAAGCCCTGGCTTTCCATGCACAGCAGCAGAATTCTCTCCTCACACAGCTTCAGCTTCAGCCTTCCAGCAGCATTCTAGCATTAAATCCAGTTCAGGACTCAGGAACTAACTACACTCTAGCCCAAAACAGTTCTAATCTAACTGTTTTATTAACTTATTACAAAGTATCACTACAGGTTACTTTACATTCCATATACAGAGTCTATGTGCAAAGTACAAAAGCCGTGAAGGTACATCCAGCTCAGCAGAAAGCAAGTGCAAGCATGTGCAAGAATGAACATGCTCATAAGCATGATACATATGGCCACAGCCTGGCCACTACACATCACTGGTCTGTTTACACCATGTGACCTCTTTGTCCCACGCTACGCTTTCCCAGGTCTGGCTCCGCTTTCCCAGGCCACAGGCAAGAATAGCTACATAAACACAGACGCCATGTTTTTACCCTCTGTCTGGGAAAGTTCCCAGATAAGCAGCCCACTTAACATAAGCATCGCAGCAAGCTTTGTTTTTTATCATACACTCAGGGCTTTTTTTCTGGTGGAACTCACCGGAACTGAGTTAAAGCACCTTTTCTTCTATTAATTGCATTACAATTTAATCGCCATCTACTCCCGAGGAAAGGTAATCCAAGAGTTCCGGTACCTTTTTCTCCAGAAAAAAAGCACTGCATACACTAACACTATTCACACCATTTAGATTTAAAGAAACACTTAAACTGGAATAATCTTACAGAATTTAACTAACTTGAATTAAGTTAAAACAAAAACAGTGCAATCCTATGCACAGTTACTCGGAAGTAAGTACAAATGTCTTCAATGGGTCTTACTTACGGGGGGGGGGGCTGGTCAGGGGCAAAATTCGCAGATAAGCTAAATAGCTTGTGGGAGGAGGCAGGAAGATTCATGGCTCTGCATAACAAATCGGGACTTTTGCATAACAAAGTAAGAAGCGTGATGGCTTAAGTGTTTGCGGGACTGTCCCTGCAAATTCGGGGCAATTGGAGAGTATGTAATAACTAGTGTGCAGGTGAGTGGGTGTCATTGGAAGAAGCTCCTGAGGGATCCAAAGTGCAAGGGGTGGGGAGGGAAGTCCATTGTTCTCTGCTGTCTGCACCGCATGCTGGAGCATCTCCTAGCTGGCGTCCCCAACAGCGCTTCCCATTAACTAGTTCTTCTTCATGCTGTGGATTTTCTGGTGTCATATGGACCAGCTGCCACTGTGCCCTCACTCCCAGTCCTTCCAGCTAGCTGGGCAAGCATGAGCTGTATAAATTCTTCCCAGCCAGGTTGGTGTTATATCTCTTTGCTGAGCTGTGCTGACATTAATAAGGAGTGCCACAAGCAATGAATTTTATTGTGGCGATATTTATTACAGATGATATATAGAAAGAGAGGGGTTGACACAGCCTATCCCATGAATTATGTTTGTTGCAAAGAGTCAATCTAACAATCTAACTGCAAATAAATTACACACAATGCGTTTTGAGGGGGGTTGGCATTGTGAAGTGGGAACGGGTGCTATTTGCAAAGATGCTGCTGAGGAAAAGGTAAGAGGCAGGCTCTACAGGAAGGGGCGGAACGGTCCTGCTCCTACTGCCGTGCCCACCTGCCATGTACCGGGACCGAGATGCACACCCTAGCCCTACTGAAGCTGCAATAAAAGGGAGGATCTGTCGATTTTTTAAAAGCCTGATTGCCGGGTGGGGGTGTCTTTCTGAGGTGGGTCGAAGGATGCAGGGAGGAGAGGGTTAGCCCCCCCCCCCCCGTGCAAAAGGCCTCTTCATACGGCAGCTAGTGTTCTTTAAAACGTGACTGCAGTGCTGGGGGTAATTTTTCAAGGAGAATTGCAGCATTCAGGGAGCATCCTTGAGCATCCCTCCCCAGCAGTGACCCTCTCCCCAAAATGCTCTCCATGCAGCAGTTAGGTTTTATTTTTAAAAAAGCCTTCATTAGCAGAAGAAGCTGGTGGCCGAGATGGGGAAGCCACTGCTGGCCGTCTCTGGCCCGTGGACTGGAGGTTCCCCATGCTTGGTTTAGAAGTTCAGTACATCTTTCTACTGCAGACAGGGACAAAATGATGATAATTGCCATTCTGCAGTTGCTGTGGGAACCATAATTTTTAGATTCCAGATTTTTTATGAACACACAATATACAGCCAAGAGCTGCATTGATGCAGTGCTTGGAGCTGTTATTAGAGGAAACTAGCCAATGTGTGGTTACTGTAACAGCACACTAAGAAACCACAGTTTTCTAAAAAATAAAAAATCATTTATGGGCTATTCTGCCACACACACACTTAGAGAGCAAGTTCTGGATTTTTTTTTGGACTCTGCAGGCGCAATGGTTTGCCAATGTTGTTCGTCAGTGCTTCGGGCTGAAGGGTAATGGCTGCCTGGAAGCCATGCACACCTTGGAACTGCTGACTCCCTAACCACGGAGATGTGTCAACAAAATTATCGTGCTGAACATTCAACAGTTCCAATGTTCTGGTCAACACTAGTTATTTCAGCAGGGTATACATGTTCCTTAAAAAGCACCCCCCCTCCTGCTGTTCAGGTGATGGTTGGCAGGCAGCAGCCAATGGACAAGACAAGGTTGTCCATTGTCACCTTTATTGTTTATTCTTGTTCTTGAATTATTGAATAGAGATATAAGACAAGATGAAAAAATTGGTGGTATAATGATATATATAAAAAAAAGAATCTTATAACTTGAGAGCTTTTGCAGATGATCTCATCTTGTTTTTTGGAAGATCCTCTAAAAGGAATTGAAACCCTAATGGTTAAACTGAAGGAGTTTGGGACAGTAGCTGATTTTAAGGTCCATAAACTCAAGACAAAGATGTTGACTGAAAATATGACAAATCAAGACCAAATAAAATTGATAAATAAAACAGGGTTTAATACTGAAAAGAGAGTAAAATATTTGGGTATTACGGTGACAAATACGAATCGTACGTTGTTTCATAATAATTATGTTAAGACTTGGAATGAAATTTTAAAAGATTTATCACGATGGGATAAAGTACAGTTATCATTGTTGGGAAGAATACCTGTAATTAAGTTGAATGTTTTACCTAGACTGTTGTTCCTGTTTCAGACAACTCCTATTTTGACAATGAATTTGCCTTTTAAACAATGGCAGAAAGAGATTTCTAAATTTATTTGGCAAGGGAAAAAACCACGTGTTAAATATAAGATTTTGCAGGATGCAAAGGAAAGAGGAGGCCTGGGATTGCCTGATTTGAAATTGTATTTTGCTGCTTGTTGTCTAGTTTAGATGAAAGAATGGATACTGTTGAAAAATAGAAGACTGCTGGAGCTATAAGGACATGAATTGAGGTTTGGGTGGCATGGGTATTTATGGTATAAGTTAAGGCCAATGCAGATTTCAATAATCATTGTGTTAGACGTGCCATTTTGAGAATATGGAATAAATATAAAGCTAGATTTTGTTCAAAAATACCTCTGTGGTTATCAACACAAGAAGCACATTATAGAAGAGAAATGACAAGTATGTTTAACTGGTTTACATATAGAGATATCCTACAATGCTCACATGGTGAACATAAAATGAAATCTAGAGAGAATTTGATAAAGGAAGTCTATACATGTTGTGGAGAAAAAGAGCCTCTGAGGGTTCCTACACACGCACTCACACGCCTGCACACACACACACGCACACGCCTCCTCATGTGTAAACCCAGTAAGGCCAGTTGGGGGGCTGGGAGGAGGCGAAATGTGCATAAAGTATCGGATGGGACATGGCACCTGAAAGTCTACGGCTTTTCAGATGCAAATCATGTCATGAGTCTCCCTCCCCTGCCTGGCCAGGTGAAGTGCATCATGATTGGCTAGAAGATGCAAAGCTACAGAAAGGAGGGGAGGGGGGGGAAAGGTATATTCCCAAAGTGTAGCCTTTGTGTCTTTGTCTTTGGTCATCGCGTGGTTGCTGGCTGTGGAGCAATGGCAGCAAGCCAGGCAGAGGTCCAAGCCTTCGGGGGGCCTCAGGATACGACCCCAGGTAGCTCCTGGTGAAATTAGCTGAATGAGGGCTCTGGAAAGGCATGCCTTGTGGAGGGCTACCCATCTCGGACCTTCGGGTAGGTGAAGTAGTCCTCCCGGGCAGCGAGGCTGTGCTGGATCTAACCCTGGAAGAGAACTGACCCCCAGGTAACAGAGTTGTGTGCCTGGGAGATATTAAGGAATCAGGTTTTGTTATTTTGCAGCTTTACTTTGTACCAAAGTGTCTCTCTCTAATTTCGTGTGCTTTTCTCATTTTGTTGTAAAATGCTACCAGAATAAACCTTTCTTGGTTTTACCCCACATGGGTTTTGTAGTCGCTCTGCTTGGTTCAGTAACTAAATCCAGGTTATAGACAAAGGCAAGTCCCTGAACAGAGATTCAAGTAGGATTGCAGACAGCTGAGGCTGGCAATCTGGTACCTTGAGATCTCTGGGGGTCTTGGGTCCTTTGGGTAGGAAAGGGTGGGGGTGTGGCGGGTCAGCCAGCCCCCCCTTCCTCCACACATGTCAATGGTTTGCTTATTTACAAATGACAGAAAGGTTTAAAGCAGATAAAGAACTTCATGACTTTGAACAAGACAAGTCTGAATTTGAAAGGGGACTATGTACAAACGATGAACATGTTATTGCTAAAATGTATAAACTTGTATTAAAGTTGGAGACAGAAGATGAACAAGTGAAAGAATGTATGATAAAATGGGCTCAAAATTTTGGATATAATATCTATATGAAACAGTGGGAAAATATGTGGTTAAATTTACATAGAATCATAGAATCATAGAAAAGTAGAGTTGGAAGGGGCCTACCAGGCCATCGAGTCCAACCCCCTGCTCAATGCAGGAATCATAGAATCATAGAATCATAGAAAAGTAGAGTTGGAAGGGGCCTACAAGGCCATCGAGTCCAACCCCCTACTCAGTGCAGGAATCCAGGTCAAAGCATCCCTGACAGATGATTGTCCAGTTGCACCTTGAATGCCTCCAGACTGGGAGAGCCCACCACCTCCATAGGTAGTTGATTCCATCGTCTTATTGCTCTGATAGGAAATTTTTCCTGATGTTCAGGTGGAATCTAGGTTCCTGTAACTTGAGCCCATTATTCCGTGTCATGCAAACTGGGATGATCGAGAAGAGATCCTGGCCCTCCTCTGTGTGACATCCCTTCAAGTACTGGAAGAGTGCGATCATATCTCCCCTCAGTCTCCTCTTCTGAAGGCTAAACATGCCCAGTTCTTTTAGTATCTCCTCATAGGGCCTTGTTTCCAGTCCCTTTATCATCCTTGTTGCCCTCCTCTGAACCCTCTCCAGTTTGTCTATGTCCTTCTTAAAGTGTGGTGCCCAGAACTAGACGCAGTACTCAAGATAAGGCCTGACCAGTGCCGAGTAAAGGGGAATTATCACTTCCCGCGATTTGGAAGCTATACTTCTATTAATGCAGCCCAAAATAGCATTTGCCTTCTTTGCAGCCACATCGCATTGCTGGCTCATATTCAGTTTGTGATCTACCACAATTCCAAAATCCTTCTCACTTGTAGTATTGTTGAGCCAAGTGTCCCCCATTCTGTAACTCTGCATTTGGTTTCCTCTCCCTAGGTGCAGCACTTGGCATTTATCCCTATTAAATTTCATTCTGTTGTTTTCGGCCCAGCGCTCCAGCCTATCGAGGTCACTTTGAATTTTGTTTCTGTCTTCTAGAGTATTAGCTGTTCCACCCAACTTTGTGTCATCCACCCAACATTATGCTCTAGTCTCAAGGAAATTTTTTATAAGATGATGTATCGCTGGTATATGTCTCCAGAGAAATTGTCTAAATCTATAGGGGTACTCTGAGTGCATGTTGGAAATGTCAACAACAAGAAGGAACTTTTTACCATATGTGGTGGACTTGTAGGAAAGCCAGCAAATTCTGGATACAAATCCATTTAATAATTCAGAAAATCCTACGGACTGATTTACAATTGAAATCAGAGTTGTTCCTCTTGGGAATAATGAACAACCAGCTGGAAAGAACCCATGGAACTTTACTTTTATATATGATAACAGCAGCAAGACTACTTTATGCACAAAAATGGAAATGTCCAACTATACCGTAAGTATAAGAATGGATGGTGAAAATGCTGGAGTTGGCGGAAATGGCTAAACTTATGTCTTTAATTAATTAATTAATTATATTATATTTATACCCCGCCTTTTTTCCTGCAAGGAACCCAAGGGGGCTTACATAATCCTCCTGCTCCTCTCCAATTAGAGAAAAGTCAACATTTAGGTTTATAACCGAGTGGAAACCTTTAATAGACTTCTTTCAGAGTTTAGAAAATAATGATTTGCTTATTTGTGGGTTTGATGAGTAAGAACAAAATTTTGGATTAACGGAAAAAAAGTCTGATTTCTTTGTAATTATAGTGCAAGGGAAAGTCTATTTTGCTTAAGTTTTGTTAAAATCCGAAGTCCATTTATGTTTGGCTGTTACTATATGTATTTGTTGTATTTGGTTTTTTGTTGTTGTTGTTTTCCTGTTTACAATAAAATATTTTTTTAAAAGCCCACCACACACACACACACTTTGTGTGAATATTCATATTTTTTCAATCCTGAAAAAAAAAAAAAAAATTCTGACCACTACTGCTTCCTCTGCTCTGAACTAGTCACACGGGATATTCTGTCCAATTAGGGATCACTTAGTGAACAGAATGAAGTTACAATGCTACCGCTGACATGATAGTGTCACCAGAAGTCAAATAAAATCATATGGGTTGGTGCAGCCAATCCATTTGGTTTCAGGATGGCAGATGAGCTCAACTGAGCGTGCAGGCAGGGGCCATTTAAACAAGGATGTACAAAAAATTTTTTTACATGGAATTCCAAAAATGCTCATGAAAAATGGTGAGTACTATCAACTCAGCCCTGATGGGAAAGATGGTAACTGGTTGTAATGGACTCCCAACATGCTCACATGCACTTGTGCATACCATGGAAGTTATCCTATATATGTAAAAATACTTTTTTAAAAGGTTATTTCACTGCTACTCTAGGGTGGTTAAATTATAGCTGACCATGGACAGAGCTGGATTACTCTTTTAAGGAGTCCAGTTTGGCCCTGTGTTCAATCCCTCGATGAACTCACGCAGGGCCAGCCTTACCATGTGTTATGATAGGTAGCTATCATAACACATGGTAAGGCTGGCCCTGCGTGAGTTCATGCAGCTCATTCCTGCAAAGAAACTGGATGCTAACCTCTAGTTGAGAGGTCAAAAGGGGAGGAGCCTGTGCAGACTCAGCAGGTCAGGAGATGCGCACAATAAAGTTTTAGTCACTACTCTCTTCCTTGGGCGTAGAATCTGTTGGGGATTGTTAAAAGAGCCGGGAGAGGATATTAAAAGTTATTATCTTTCCCCTCTCGTGTTTGCGAGTACAGCAGAGCTTAGCCCGACTACAGCGGGAAAACGTGGACGTGTGGAGCTGCTGGTTAGAGCAGTCACAGCATTTGGCAATTACAGGCTGTCCCTTTGGACAGACTGGAACTTTTACCTGGTTTCCCCCTTTATACTGCCAATAAGACAAACAGTCTTTTGGAGGTCAAAAACAGAGTTTACTCACTCAGATCTTGCAGATTGGATACAGGCAGGCTTAAGAAAGTATTTACAGCTGTGCAGGAATCATCTGGTAGCTGATGTGTTCTGAACTTGGGAGAAGTTCAGAACTGCTTCTCCAGCTACGTCTTCAAACATGCTGCACTTACAAGTTCATGGCTCAGACTGTTTTCCCGGGGCAGGAAGAGAAGGCACTGGCTACGCCCACAATCTGCACCAGGGGAGGTCTGGGTAATATTCACAGAGGGTCTGCTCTAGGATACGGAGACTCTGTGGTCCCAATTACATATGGCTTGAGGTTTTGACTGCTCACCCCGAACAGAATCCACAACCAAAACATGGTGTCAGAAGGAAATCTCCTGTTCTGAAGACAAAGAGGGCTCAAGCAGCACGTGCACAAAAACAACACACATGCTGGTGGCAGAAGATTTTGTGGCAATGGCAGTGTTGCAAAAATATGCTCAGAGGTCCTTTCCCGGAGGGACCAATTTCTCTGAAAAAGAGAAGCAGCTACACCAGAGTGAGGCTTTTCAAAGTTCTATTCTGCGCAGAAGGAACAACTCGAGGGGCTCACGCCACAAACAAGAGTTGAACAAAGGGGCGGTTTGATCATCTCATTGTACACGCTACATACATCTGATCATCCTAGCAAATCAAATGCATTTGTCTGATCATGCTAACCAAGTGCTTCATCACCCCTCCCTCCTGCTGGATTGATATGGGGCATTCCAAGAGTTTGCTACCCTTGAAACTCCCTATCAATCCTTGCTAGGCTTCAAAGAAATTCCAGTTGTTGCATCTTGGACTGGCAGCAGATCTCGGTGAGGGGGAGAGGGCTGGCGCCCGGCATGCAATACTACAAAGAACAAAGCAACTTTCAGAGGTCTCTGGTTAGGGTAGCATAAGTTAGTTATGCCGTGTGGGGGGGGGGCAGATTTTTCTAACAGCAGCAAATATGATTCCAGTTCCAGGGCCCATGGACATGACTGGTGATCTTTTTACTAATTGGATGTTTTTCAAAGCACAGTGGGAGAATTATGAAGTTGCTACAGGACTGGATGGCAACGATAAAAACTTAGGGTTGCAACACTGCTATCAGTAATGGGGAAAGAATGTCATTTGCTCCAGCAACACCTTGATATTCCACCAGCGGACAGGCAAGATCCCTCCAAATTACTAGAAGCACTTCAAAAGTTTTTTGAGCCTACTAGAAATGTCATATATGAATGCTAACTCTTTAATAAATGTACATAGGAACCTGATGAAACTATAGATCAATTTGTTGCTAAATTGTGCAAAATGGCAGATTCATGTGCATACACCATTTTGAAAGAAGAATTGATCAGGGACAGACTGGTTATAGGCATTAAGAACAAGTAGTAGTAGGCGAGAACAAGGGAGCACACGTGAGAATGCTCAGACAGCCTGCCTTGACACGGCAGGAAGCCACAGGCATCTGCAAAGCTAGTGAACAAACCCTGATGCAAATGCAAGAAATGCACCCCTCAGAAGCTGACAGCATGAATCATAGAATCATAGAAAAGTAGAGTTGGAAGGGGCCTACAAGGTCATCGAGTCCAACACCCTGCTTAATGCAGGGTGTCCAGGTCAAAGCATCCCTGACAGATGGCTGTCCAGCCGCACCTTGAATGCCTCCAGAGTGGGAGAGCCCACCACCTCCCTAGGTAGTTGGTTCCATTATCTTATAGCTCTGTCAGTCAGGAAATTTTTCCTGATGTTTAGATGGAATCTGGGTTCCTGTAATTTGAGCCCATTATTCCGTGTCCTGCAAACTGGGATGATCGAGAAGAGATCCTGGCCCTCCTCTGTGTGACAACCCTTTAAGTATTGGAAGAGTGTGATCATATCTCCCCTCAGTCTCCTCTTCAACAAGATCTGCCACAGGCGGCCTTCTCCTTGTCCCTTCAGCCAGAGCAGCTAGACTGGTGGGGACTAGGAAGAGGGCCTTTTCTGTGGCGCCCCCGTACTGTGGAATTCTCTCCCGAGTGACCTCCGCCATGCCCCCTCTCTGCTGAGCTTCTGCCGCTCATTAAAAACTTGGCTATTCAGGCGGGAATATGGGGTGGGCTAACTATCTTAAAAATTTATATTGTTTAAATGTATTTTATTCTGTTTTTATCATGTGTTTTTATCTGTGTACATCGCCCAGGGTGGCCGGTTGCCGGCCAGATGGGCGATAAATAAATAAATAAATAATAATATAAAGGCTAAACATGCCCAATTCTTTCAGTCTCTCCTCATAGGGCCTTGTTTCCAGTCCCTTTATCATCCTAGTTGCCCTCCTATGAACCCTCTCCAGTTTGTCTACGTCCTTCTTAAAGTGTGGTGCCCAGAACTGGACGCAGTACTCAAGATGAGGCTTAACCAGTAAAGGGGAATTATCACCTCACGTGATTTGGTCTGGAAGCTATACTTCTATTAATGCAGCCCAAAATAGCATTTGCCTTCTTTGCAGCCACATCGCATTGCTGGCTCATATTCAGTTTGTGATCTACCACAATTCCAAGATCCTTCTCACTTGTAGTATTGTTGAGCATTATTATTAAGGATCTATTTTAAATTTATGATGTGTGTGTGTGCAGATTTAACAGTAATGCAGGTTAATAACACCAAGGTGACACGCAGGATTTGGGTAGCAAACAAAATAAAAATAAGTTTATTTTAATTCTCAAAATCTTGGTTCCAGAAAATAACTTTAAACCTCCCTACACCAAACACTTTGTAATTAACCTAAGTCCCTATATCTCTAAATACTTTCACTCTTCAGACAACCACTGATTTCTCTCAAAACTCCTGACGGACAAGACACGAATAACTGTAAGAAGGAAAAGACAACGACCCAACTAACCCAACTCACTAACTCACTCAACAACAACACACTACTGACATCACTCAAACACTCCTTATATACTCCTCCCCCCACCCTTTCCAAGACATCACAAACCACACCCACTCAATTCAACATTCTATACTCACTAAACATACTAATGCAGACATACACCAGGGGACTGAATTGTGGGGTTATGCCACAACGTGATATACTAATATTATAATGTCACCTGCTTGGCTAATACTGTGTGTGTGTGTGTGTGTGTGTGTGTGTGCACGTGCGCTTTCATGGGGAATTGTGTGGCATTTTAAGTTTTATTTTGAAAAACCCCAGAGAACAGAGTTCACCAAATATCCCTCTTGGATATTTTGGACTACAGTTCTCATTTGCCTCAGGCAGCATGGCCAGTGGCTGGGGAAGATGGGAGCTGGGGCCCCAAACATTTGGAAGGGCCCCGGTTGGGGAAGACTGCCCTAGAGGTTAAAAAACGTGGAGGTACTTATCATCAACGATATGTGATGAGTTTATTGAACTGATTGGTCAGCAAATGCTGCAGCAAATCATAAACGAGATAAAAGAAGCCAAATATTATTCAATTTCTGTTGACTCCACCCCTGACATAGCACATTGTGATCAACTAACAATTATATTTCGCTATGTACTACCTAGTGGTCCAGTGGAGCGTTTTACGAAATTCATTCCAATGCACGGACACACTGGTATGGAGCTAGCAAACATTATTTTGCAGTTCATGGATGCAGTTAGGCCCTTTGTTCCATCAAAGACTGCAGGGGTCAGTCTTATGATAACGCATCTAATATGAGTGGCAAATATAATGGTATGCAGGCCTTAATTTGGGGGGGAAAAACCCACTTGCTGAATACATTCCTTGTTGTGCACATTCACTTAATCTTGTTGGACAAAATGCCGTAAACAGCTGTCCAGTTGCAGTTTCGTTCTTTAATTTTGTGCAGCAGTTGTATTGTTTTTTTTCTGCTTCAACTCATCGATGGAATCTGTTAACAGATAGTTTCAAACTATGTGGTATACCGACATTAAAAAGGTTATCTGATACACGTTGGTCTGCTCACCATGATGCTGTGAATGCCTTACAAAAAGGCTATAGTACTATCAGAGATGTCCTTTCAAATATTATGAATGATGAATCCACAAAGGGAGAGGTCTGTTTACAAGCAAAGGGCCTAAATAATGTCATGGATCAATTGGAAACTGGAATAATGGTTGTTGAAGTATGGTCTGTCATTTTACCAAGGTTTCACAGAACCAGTCAGTGTCTCCAAGATGCAAAATTAGATCTGCATACAGCAACAGACATGCTGAACTCTCTAAAGGATTTTGTGCAGTCTCTCCGTTCTAGATTCTCTGAATTTGAGCAGCAGGGTAAAAATATTTCCGGCTGCGAGGAGTACCAGCTACAACGTGGAAGGAAAGTGAAAAGAAATAGGAGGTGGGACTATGGTGATGCAGAAGATGCTAATGCTGATATGACACCCTCTGAGAGGTTTAAAGTGCATACCTTTTATCCTATAATTGACCAATTGACAGAATCACTGAGGCACAGGCAAGCAGCATACAATATAATTCAAAAAAGATTTGGATTTCTATCAGAAATATGCACTCCGGAACTTCCGGGTGAACATGGAGTCTTGAAGTCACACAGAATCTCTGTGGGACAACTGATACAGCGTTCCTGGCCAGAGAAATTCTGACTACTTCTGATAAGAAGCTAAGATTTGATGTTACCCCCAAAATACCTTGCAGGGTTATAAATCGCTTTATGTTTGTCATTCGGCGGACAGATTGTGGCTGTAACCTGAGGTGGGGGAAAGCGGCGCTGTATTCAGGAGACCGGCTTGCACCGATCATTAGAGGCGTACGTGTTCACTTCCAAAATGATGGATAATATCTGGACTGGCCGATTTGGAATCTTTCTACAGCACAGTAGGAATTATAATTAACTGTAAGTTGAATGTGGGTATATCTGGGAGGCAAAGAAGATAAGAAGTGCTAATTGGAAGGAGGGCTATAATTCTTTTATGTGCAGTGGAATTTTGGAAGTACAAGGGCAATATGACTTCAGCATTTATGTTGCTTTGGGAAAAGTTGGAAAATAATATCTTAAATAAACTGGAAAGAAGAATCCAAGGTTGGGAGGTAAACTTTGAAGTAGTCGTAACAAAAAAAAGACGGGAATCGGACACTACACAGGAGGAGAAAGAAGTAATTAAGGATGTTGGAGACTTTCCAGAGATTCACAGAGGCGTTGAAGTGTTAATCCAAGGTTGGGATGTAAACTTTGAAGAAGACGTAATAAAAAAAAGACGGGAATCGGACATTACACAGGAGGAGAAAGAAGTAATTAAGGATGTTGGAGACTTTCCAGAGATTCACAGAGGCGTTGAAGTGTTAACTGGACTGAATTTTCTTAAGGAGAAGGTTCGGAGAAAAGTTATGACGCAGTTCTTAAAACCCAAGATGGTGAATGCTGAGATTCACAGAGGCTTTGAAATCTGGATTGGACTGAAGGTTCATAAAGCCGGTGAGCAAGATCCCCAGAGTAGGCTTGCTTTGTTTTTTGTTCAGAATCTGGAATGTAGTTATCATCCTTTTGACAGAGGGAAATGTGAGCTTTGTTAAAAAATCTGATTTTGCTTTGACTGGGAAAGGATGAAGGGCTGCTGTTTATTGAATTATTCAGATAAAGGGATTGCCTATACGATATATAAAACTTAAGGACATTAAATATTTAAAAAGGGATGGCATATATGATTGTCCTGGATTTCAAATATAAATGGTGATGTAAGAGAAAATATTATTATTATTAAGATATAAGCATATTAAGGGGAAGGTTGTGCTTTTTGTTTTTGTTTTTTGGAGGGTTTTTTGTTGTTGTTGTTGTTATTGTTGTCTTTTACAAGTAGAATGATGACTTATGTGCTTCTGTTGTTTTGTTAGCTGTTACTTATTTTTTAACTTTTAAATTTTTTCTGTATAAAAAAAAAAGATATCTTTAAAATTATAAGTGAAGTGGTTTATGGATAGATAGAAAGAAACAAGGAGTAAATGTACTATACTAGAGAGGGATTCTTAATATTCTTAATAATGGGATTTTAAATTGGATTAAAATGTTGTTTTGTTTTTGGTTTGCCGTAACTGAATGTGAGTTATGTTAACGGAGAATGTTGTAAGAATAACTGTGGTTGCTTAAGCTGTGGAGAAGATTGGAAGTTCTCTTTAATTGTGTATATTGTTTGTTATATATGTGTTTTTGTGTTTGTATGAAATGAAATAAAATTCATAAAATCGAAGAAATATGCACTCTAGCAGCTGATAGTCTACGTTCCAGAGCCACTACACTAGTGTCAAAATATCCTGAAGATCTTGAACCCCTGTTTGCAGACGAAATTGTACAGTTTTCATCTATTTTCAAAATGTACCAATCTTCCACTGCAAATCAAGACATTCATGGGAGTCAAGAAACACAAATGTACAAGTTTATGATTGCACAATCTCTAGTCAGTGCATTTCCAAATACATTTGTGACCCTCCGCATGTATTTGTGTTTAATGGTCAGCAACTGCAGTGGTGAGCGTTCATTTTCAGCATTAAAACGTGTGAAAAATGAACTAAGGTCTTCCATGGGTCAGGAGCGTTTAAATGCGCTCTCTCTGTTGTGCATTGAAAATGGTTTGCTGAACGAGCTTAATCTTGATTCTACAATTGAGGAATTTGCAAGTAAAAAAGCAAGAAAAGTTAATGTGTAATTTTATTTTAATCTACCAGCTTGATTCATTTAGTTTAAATGCAGGTTAGAGTTCAGTGAATAACCTGTTTGTGTGTTTAAAACTAGTGGTTGCTATTTATTTCAAGAGTTACTCTCTGCACCATAATCATAACGCAGGCTGTATTGATTATGATGCTATAATAATAATAATAATAATAATAATAATAATAATAATAATTTAAGGAACAAATTTTTATGAGCCAAACATCATACACTTATATTTAAATTGTTTATATGGTTTATGTTTATTTAAAAATGGTTGTTGTGAATGTTCTATTTATAACGGTTTTATTGAGTTAACAAGCTTATTGTTTACAAAAAAAGAAATATTTTCAATATGTTTCTGTTTTGGCACTTTAATGGTAATTAAAATATTTAATTTGTTTTAATATAAAATTGCGTCTTCATTTTATTTATTTCCATAAAAAGGCCCACCAAAATCCTCAGCACCAGGCCCATAATGCTCTTAATCCGGCCCTGGCTCCCGTTCCTTTTTCCCATGCTGGGAAAAGTTGGCTGCATTTCTGACTGCCTTTTATCTGTGAAAGGCACAGGAGCAGTGTGGCAGCCGCCAGCCACCGTGCTCATGCCATCACTGCCCTCCCCCGCTCAATTTTTCCCTTTCTCACCACAGGAGGCCAACAAGAGATGCAATCTGGAAAACATCTCCTCGGCCAACTATTTCCACTTCATGCCACCTGCTCCAGGTGCATTGTACCAACGTGTGTAAGGCCTGCACAAGTTAGTGGCTCTCTCTCATTAGTGGGTCTCATGCCTTTTTTTTTTTTTTTGCTCACCTGTTCCCCCAGCCCCAGGTAGATGGAATCGGCCCTACCTGATCTCTGATCTGCTTCAGGGAGGGCAGCAAATCCCAGGATGTATAAACAATTATTTATTTTTGATGTAACAGATTTCTATGCTGCCCTTCACAAAGCTCCAGGGTGATTCATAAAACAGAAAAAAAATACAAAAATTAAAATAGAATATAATAAAATACAGTGAGTTTAAACACTAAAAGTCTGGGAGAATACACATGCCTTCACCTGGCACTGAAAGAATGACTGCCAGCACCCGGTGGACCTCCCAACGCAGAGGATTCCGCACCCAGGATGCTACCACTGAGAAGGCTTTCCTTAGGGCTGGGCCAAGACATCCAGAGCAGCTTTTTTCACAACGTGTGTGTGTGAGTGGGGTGGTGGTGGTTCTTGGCTACACAAAGGCCTCCTCAAGGCTTGGGGGACCACCAATGTTTGAGTGGGCTTTACTGTTTCTTTATTAATATTTTAAGCCGCCTAATAACAAAAGTTATCTGGGTGCCTTACAAAGTTAAAGGTGTACTACTTACATTGGCAAGGTGGCAAGGACCCTTCACCCCCATTTTGTAGAGTTTAAAAATGGTGAGCTGCGGCCTGACTGGTGCTATGCATGGGCTTGGCAGCGCTGCTGCCATTTGCATTGGAAATCAAGCTGCAGATGGCCCTGGACACGCTGCACGAGGACAGAAGGCCACTCCCAGGGGCGCCGGGGACTAAATTTGCTACATGCCTAGCATAGTGGCAGCCAAGCTGTGCCTTGCCATTTTTAAAGTCTAAAGTGGGGTGAGGGGAGTCCTTACCACCTTGTAATTGTACATTGTGCCCCCTACCTGAAAGCCATATGACTTTTGTCCCTACCCCCCCCCCCATTCACACACACACACACACACACACACCTTCACAGGGGACAACGCTTTGGCGAAGATGGGGAGAATGCCAGCTGCCCCTAGTGCCATCATATGCCTTACCTCGGATGGGGGGGGGGGCAGCACAGATTCTGGAGGAGGATCTCTGAAGATTACCTCAGTACAAGGGTAGGTGAGTATGGGAGTAGGTATTCCTTCAGGTACCTGCGTCTAGTATAGGACTGCACAGATAAGAAGCACCTGTGCTTCGCATTCTGCTTGCCAATGGACTGGAAGCCAGTGGAGTTCTTTCAATACTGCCAAGTTATATTCCCACCCAACAGTCCCAGTTAAAAGTCTGGTGGCTGCATCTTGAATGCCCTGTACTTTTCAAACGGTTTTCAAAGGCAGACCTACGTGCAACACAGGACAGCAGTCAGTATTACATCCCGGCTACAGACAGAGGCTGCCTGGCCCTGGACCTCTGGTGACAGAGCTGGATCTAGGAGCACCCCCAGACTGCGAACCTGATCCTGGGGTGGGTGCAGGCAGCCCCATCCAGAACAGACCAAGCAGACAAGCCACCTACCTACAGAGTCCACCCCTCCAATCTGGTCAAGATGGCACTTTCGTTTCTTGGCCTCATCCAGCCCAGGCACTGCTCAGCACAGAGACCGAGACAATAAAAAAGAAGGCTCTGAAGAAGCACTGTTGGGGATGACTGGGCTGAGAGAATGAGGGGAGGGGGGAAGTCTTGTGAGAAGCATGAGCTGGGGTCCACAGGGAGAGGCGTGAGGGGCGGGGAG
Organism: Shinisaurus crocodilurus; assembly: GCA_021292165.1. Taxonomy (NCBI): domain Eukaryota; kingdom Metazoa; phylum Chordata; class Lepidosauria; order Squamata; family Shinisauridae; genus Shinisaurus; species Shinisaurus crocodilurus. Next base: position 39,257,938 of record CM037885.1, read on the forward strand.
GCAACCCAGGCTGATTCACGCTCCCTTTCCCCTGAGCTGCACGACATTCTAGGCTGTGAAACTTTTCCTCTGGAAGGGAGCGTGTACTAACTATTGATTTAGCTGGCATTACAGGGCTGCAGAAGCAAGCACACGTCAGGAAGTACTGGACCCCAAACCCGCTGGAATCCCTACAGCTGCTTCTTCCAGCCAGAAGCCACTGAACAACTTCCCCATCCCACAGTCCATTGCAGCTCACACCAACTGTGGCATCCAGTCCTAGGAAGTCACCTAGGAGTCACCTAGCACTGCTGAGGTATTCAATAGCTACTATTCTACAGTAGTATTCAGCAGAGGCCTGGAGCTGGAGAGGGGGAATGAGTCTCATGTATATGTCATTCTGTTGGCATCCCCAGATGCACATGAATGGCTGAAAGTGTCTTTGTACAAAGCTCTCATCTCTAAGACCACTAAAGACATTTCTAAATTTTCACATCAAAACTCTAACTCCTATTCTTGCCATGTTCAGAACAAGAGATTATTTTTATTCTTCCACAAAGCCAAAAAAAAGTCACTACAAAGGGATTTTCCTTTGCAAAGGCATACACAAAAACGCTTTAACAGAATGAAATAAAAAAAGGATTTTGCCATCCCTTTATCAAGTACAGCACGCGCTGTTCACTTGCTTCAGATATACTACGCCGCCGCCTTTATTTTAATTTATTCATCTTATCTAGCTTTTTATTGCTTGGGGGAAAATATATTCCTAGTCCTTGGAAAGAGGATTTGTGTCTTTGGTTTTTGTTTTTAACCAACAAAAACACTCCCAGGACTGGGGGGGGGGGGGGTCTTTCGTAACCCCTGACAGGGGTCAGAAAACCCCAACCCAGTTCTCACAAATTCATGTTCTTTGTCTCACACACTTGACTAAGTGACCTTTAAGGTCCAGAAATTTTATAGGTCCATTATTTTATTAGCCTAATAAAAGGGAAGCTGGAGTGCCAAAATTTAATGTTTCTGGAGAAAGGGCAGCTACAGAGCACAGTTCCACTTGGGAGAAGAAATGCCACTGAAGCCCAAAGCCAGCTGAGCTCAGCTGTTGCCTCTTGCCTGGGAGGGGACAATCCATTTCCTTTAGGGCCTTTCAAAATGATTTGGCTGGATGGGGGGAGTGGAATGATAGATGCACGAGTGCTGCTTATTATCCATCCAGGCATCTTCACTCAAGGAAGTGCTCTTGTTGGAGGCAAAAAAAAATTGATTTTTTTTAAATCCCCAAGTACTCAAGCCACAATAATTTATTGCTGGCAAAATGTGACTTTCTGTCCCTCCACCCCTCCAGGAACCCTCATTATTGCCCTCTGAGCTGCAGCTGCAGGGAGGCGGAGGCAGTTACTGGGAGGCAGTAAAAGACAGACGAAAGAAATGGTGGTTCAACTACGCGATGAAGATGGCAAATTGATAACAGAAGACAAAGAAAAGGCAGAAGTGTTCAATTCCTACTTCGGCTCGGTCTTCTCCCAAAAGAGGGTCTATGACCCCCCTGGCAAACCTGAAGTGCAGACTGAAGGGGCAGGATTGCAGCTTGAGATTGATAGGCAAATGGTCAAGGAGCACCTGATTACTCTGAATGAGTTTAAATCTCCAGGGCCTGATGAACTGCATCCTAGAGTAATAAAGGAACTGGCAGAAGAACTCTCAGAACCACTGTCTATTATCTTTGAGAAATCATGGAGGACAGGTGAAGTGCCAGATGACTGGAGGAGGGCAAATGTTATTCCCATCTTCAAAAAGGGCAAGAAGGAAGAACCTGGGAACTATAGGCCAGTCAGTCTGACATCAATCCCGGGGAAAATTTTGGAGCAGATTATAAAGAAGTCAGTCTGCAAGCACCTTAAAAACAATGCAGTGATTACTAGAAGCCAGCATGGATTTGTCAAGAACAAATCCTGCCAGACTAATCTGATCTCATTTTTTGATCGGGTAACCTCCCTTGTGGACTGTGGGAATGCTGCGGACATCATATATCTGGACTTCAGCAAAGCTTTCGACAAAGTGCCTCATGATATCCTGATTAGCAAGCTATCTAAAAGTGGGCTAGATGGAACAACTATCAGGTGGATCCACAATTGGCTACAGAATTGGACTCAAAGAGTGCTTATCAATGGTTCCTTCTCAAACTGGGGAGAGGTAACGAGCGGGGTACCACAGGGCTCGGTCCTGGGCCCAGTGCTCTTCAACATTTTTATTAATGACTTGTGTGAGGAGGTACAGGGAATGCTTATCAAATTTGCAGATGACACAAAGTTGGGTGGAACAGCTAATACTCTGGAAGACAGAAACAAAATTCAAAGTGACCTCGATAGGCTGGAGCGCTGGGCCGAAAACAACAGAATGAAATTTAATAGGGATAAATGCCAAGTGCTGCACCTAGGGAGAGGAAACCAAATGCAGAGTTACAGAATGGGGGACACTTGGCTCAACAATACTACAAGTGAGAAGGATCTTGGAATTGTAGTAGATCACAAACTGAATATGAGCCAGCAATGCGATGTGGCTGCAAAGAAGGCAAATGCTATTTTGGGCTGCATTAATAGAAGTATAGCTTCCAAATCGCGGGAAGTGATAATTCCCCTTTACTCGGCACTGGTCAGGCCTCACCTTGAGTACTGTGTCCACTTCTGGGAACCACACTTTAAGAAGGACATAGACAAACTGGAGAGGGTTCAGAGGAGGGCAACAAGGATGATAAAGGGACTGGAAACAAGGCCCTATGAGGAGAGACTGAAAGAACTGGGCATGTTTAGCCTTCAGAAGAGGAGACTGAGGGGAGATATGATCGCACTCTTCCAGTACTTGAAGGGATGTCACACAGAGGAGGGCCAGGATCTCTTCTCGATCATCCCAGATTGCAGGACACGGAATAATGGGCTCAAGTTACAGAAACCCAGATTCCACCTAAACATCAGGAAAAAATTCCTGACTGTCAGAGCAATAAGACAATGGAACCAACTACCTAGGGAGGTGGTGGGCTCTCCCACTCTGGAGGCATTCAAGGTGCAGCTGGACAGACATCTGTCAGGGATGCTTTGACCTGGATTCCTGCATTGAGCAGGGGGTTGGACTCGATGGCCTTGTAGGCCCCTTCCGACTCTACTTTTCTATGATTCTAAACCTAAACCGCCTCTTTCTTTTGCATTCTGTAAATCTTATATTTAACTTGTGTTTTTTCCCCTTGCCAAATACATCTAGATATATCTTTCTGCCATTGTTTGAATGGTATTTGCGATGTCACAATAGGAATAGTCTGAAACAAAAATAACACTCTAGATAATGCATTCATCTTAATTGTGGTTATTCTCCCCAAAAGTGAAAATTGTGCTTTATCCCATCTTATGAAATCTTTTTAAATTTCATTCCATGACTTAACATAATTATTTTGAAACAGCATGCAATTCATATTTGTCAAGGTAATACCCAAGTATTTAACCTTCTTTTCAATCTTAAACCCTGATTTATTTGACAATTTTACTTGATCTTCAGTTGCCATGTTTTTTGTTAACATCTTTGTTTTCAATTTATTAACCTTAAAACCCGCTACAGCACCAATCTCCCCCCCCCCCAATGGGAATCAATTTTTTAAAATGGGAACAGGCAAGAAAGGGATATCGATCCCTACAGGGAGGTAGAGAAAGGGTCAAAGATTCCTGCAGGAGGAGGGGGAGGAGAGCTCTCAACAGACCAATCATGAACAGGCTGCCTGGGATGCATGCCTGGAGGTGGAGGGAGGACTGGGTGGGAACAAAAGCTGATAATGACCAGAAACAATGATTGTCTGTCAGAAATATTGTTGTAAGTTGCCACTAATCATGGTAACTCACAATTATAGCTTGTTGTGTTGTGCAAACCCACCCTTTATATGTGACTTCTCTCTGGTGAACTGACCACAGCAGTTCCACCAACTCCCACTGCTCCCAGCTGCCCGCCATGGGCAAGGCCCCTGACCGCTGAGAACAGTTCTGCTGGATGACACTGCACAGGCGTGATGGTGGGGAAATGTGTTTCCTTAATGCTACCATCACCATTGGAGAACAGGCAGTTAGGCAATCGCTCTCTTGTGCTCCGTGAGATGCCACCACCGGCAGCCTAGCCATCAGCCTACCCATTTCATTGCCCATCATTGCTCTTCTACCAGGAGCCACGGAGATGTCTTCGCCCCACAGCATAGGAAAGGGCATCTAGGAGCAACCACACCAATATTTATTTAGATTTATTTTATTTAAAGGATTTACTTTAAATTGATTCCAACTGTCATTGATTCTAGCATGACTTAGAATAATTAAACATAATTTAAAAATACAATAGCACAGTTGGCTGGGCCCTCTCCTCATTCCAGAAACCAACTGGGGTATCAACAGGGTTACCAGACATATCAGAAAATCCTCAGGAAACCATGTTGAACTATATGAGCTTCCAGGGTGAACCATTCACTTCAATGCATCCCCCCACCCTTCTGCGCTTTAAAACTGCCATTCTGTTTCCAGATTCCCAGCTGAGCAGAAGCACAGGAGAGGCTCCAGATGTTTCGGGGGCTGTGAAAGGCAAGCAGGCTCTCAGAAAGCGAGCGTTCAGAGCAAGAGAACAGGGAGAGCAAACAGGAGTTTGGCAGAGGAGTTCAGCAGGGGAGTTCAAGGGGGAGGTCCTTAACAATTTTTTCTTCCTTTCTTTCTTTTTTATTCTTTCATAGATTTCATAGATAGCCTACAAGGCTATCGAGTCCAACCCCCTGCTCAATGCAGGAAACTAGAGGAGGGGTCTCCCATCCAAGTAACAACCAGGCCTGACCCTGCTTAGCTTCCCACGCACTTATATACCAGGGGGAATCTGTTGTTAACCTTCAGGAAAGGCAGGACAAGGCACAGGCCATTCCAATACAATCAGAAAGGTAGAAACAAAAAGGGAATAGAGAGTATGGACGGAAAAGACTCTCCAGTGGTGGTGACTTGCAAGGTGTGTGCAATGTTTGTTTTCTTGCCTGAGATCTGCATGGCCTACAGGTGCAACAAGTGCAAGCTGGTTGCACTGTTGGAAGAAAAAGTGATAGGACTGGAGTGATGAGTGTCAACACTCAAGGGAATAAGAGAACATGAAGAGTTCCTCGACAGAATGGTGGAACTACAACAGCAAAGTGAAGTACAGGAGCCAGAAGAGTAACAGCAAGCTGAGGCAGAATTGGAGAACACTGAGGCGAGGAAGAATGAAGTAGGCAAAACTCCCTGGAAAACGGTGACAGGAGCAGAAGTAGTTAATTAATTAACAAATTAATGACTTGGATGAGGAGGTGCAGGGAATGCTTATCAAGTTTGCAGATGATACAGAATTGGGTGCAACAGCTAATACTCTGGAAGACAGAAACAAAATTCAAAGTGATCTTGATAGGCTGGAGCACTGAGCTGAAAACAGCAGAATTAAATTTAATAGGGATAAATGCCAAGTGCTGCACCTAGGGAAAGGACACTGTGGAGGAAGGGGGGCTGGCTGACCCGCCAACCCACCCTTTCCTACCCAAAAGACCCCCAGAGATCTCAAGGTGCCAGACTGCCAGCCTCAGCTCTGCAATCCTACTTGAATCTCTGCCAGGGACTTGCCTTGACTATAACCTGGATTTAGCTGAACCAACAGAGCAATCACAAACGCCATGTGGGGTAAAAACCAAGAAGGTTTATTTAGGTAGCATATTACAACAAAAGGTGGGAAATGAGGTAAGAACACAAAAATAGAGAGACACTTTGGTACAAACAATAGAGCTACAAAACAATAAAAGCTGATTCCTTATATCTCTCAGGCACACACTAGTTACCTGGGGGCCGGTTCCCTTCAGGGTTGGTTTCAGCACAGCCCTGCCACCGAGGAGACTACCACACCTACCCTAAGGTCCGAGATGGGTAGCCCTCCTCCAGGCTTGCCTTTGCCACAGCCCTCATTCAGCTAATTTCACCAGGAGCTACCTGGGGCCGGATCATGAGGCCAGCCCGAAGGCTTGGAGCTCCGTGCAGCTTGCTGCCATGATCCACAACAACGACACGATGACAGACAAAAGCCACACCTTGGCAATATACCTTTCCCCCTCCCCTTCTTTCTGTAGCTCTGCTGCCTCTAGCCAATCAGGATGAACTTCACCTGGCCAGGCAGGGGGGGGGGGTGACTCATGACTAGTGGGCTTCTGCATCTTGCATATGAAAGCCGGGTCACTGTAGACTAGACCAGCTTTTCAGGACTTTCAGGCGCCATGCTTTATCAGATACTTATGCACATTTCGCCTCCTCCCAGCCCCCAGCCGGGATTACCTGGTTTACACATGAGGAGGTGTGTGTGTGTGTGTGTGTGTGTGTGTAGGAACCCTCAGAGGCTCTTTTCTCTACAGAAACCAAATGCAGAGTTACAGAATGGAGGACACTTGGCTCAACAATACTACAAGTGAGAAGGATCTTGGAATTGTGGTAGATCACAAACTGAATATGAGCCAGCAATGTGATGTGGCTGCAAAGAAGGCAAATGCTATTTTGGGCTGCATTAATAGAAGTATAGCTTCCAAATCGCGGGAAGTGATAATTCCCCTTTACTCGGCACTGGTTAGGCTTCATTTTGAGTACTGCACCCAGTTCTGGGCACCACCCTTTAAGAAGGATGTAGACAAACTGGAAAGGGTTCAGAGGAGGGCAACAAATATGATTAGGGGACTGGAAACAAAGCCCTATGAGGAGAGACTGAAAGAACCGGGCATGTTTAATCTTCAGAATAGAAGAATGAGGGGTTATATGATAGCACTCTTCAAGTACCTGAAAGTCACACAGAGGAGGGCCAGGATCTCTTCTCGATTCTCTCAGAGTGGGCTCAAGTTACAGGAACCCAGATTCCACCTGAACATCAGGAAAAATTTCCTGACTGTCAGAGCAATAAGACAATGGAACCAACTACCTAGGGAGGTGGTGGGCTCTCCCACACTGGAGGCATTAAAGATGCAGCTGGACAGCCATCTGTCGGGGATGCTTTGACTTGGATTCCTGCATTGAGCAGGGGGTTGGACTCGATGGCCTGGTAGGCACCTTCCAACTCTACTACTCTGCGATTATATATGATTCTAAGTTGGATCTGTCCATGCCAAAGGAAGGGCATCAGATTCTCCCACCCACAGATCACCTTCCTTCTGCACAAAGAAAAGGACCAAATCCAGGATGTGTCCTGCCAGATATAATCCTTGGCTGGCCCAGGGTTGTCACAGAGGCCACGAAGTTCTGAATTGCTACAGACAAGGAAGCTTCAGCATGAGTGTTGAAATCAAGAAGCATGAGGGTCTTCATCACCACCTGTGTCAGCTCAGGAAGGAAGTTTTGCCATTCACCAAGCTGTCATTCAGGAGCAGGTCTTGAACACACACCCAATGAGTTGCTGAAATGGCAGCCCAGCCTTGGTATCCCAGCCTGGGGAGGGACATAACTTACGTTTATCTTCCCTGCTCTGCCCGACCCCATTGAGTGCATTCACATGACACATTAAGCCACTGTGCCCTCAAAGCCATATTGGCTTAGCATGTCATCTGAACCCCACACGCTTTGCGCTGGGTAGCTATGAAGCCACCCCACGAAGCCATGGCTTATTGTAGGATTTGCTTAGCCCTTCATGGCTTGCTGTGTCATCCGAACCTGGATGACGCAACCCGCAGTGGGGCAAGCCCCACAACAAGCGAGCTGCTTGGCAAGAGTGGCAAACCCCCGCTCTTGCCAAGTGACTCTGGGCGAGTGCCGATGACAACCACCCAATCCACACACACCCCCGCCCCACTCAGGGCTTGAGGGGCTGGCACACAGCAGCCACTCACTCATCCCCTCACCATCACTGTGGGGAAGAAGGAGATATGGCAGGAGGGGGGGGTCGGGGGGACATCAGAGTAGAATGGGCTACCGATGTTCATACACCGTTCCCCTTCTACCCTCCCTCCAGCTCTCACGTATCTGGTAGCTCATCCACTGAGTGAATCCTGTCTTGTAGTGCTGCTATTTAATGCCAGAGCAGTCCGCAATAAGACCGTACTCATTCGCGATTTACTCGTGGATGAGAAGGCTGATCCCAAGTGTTATTGCTAAGACTTGGGTGGGTGAGCTGGGTGGACCAGACCCGGCTCAGCTCTGCCCACCTGGGTACTCCGTGCAGCACCAGCAGAGGCTGGAGGGCCAGGGTGTGTGTGGAGTTGCCGTGATTCACAAAAGTTCCATCCCTGTCGCCAGGAAGCCACGCCACCCTGGAGCGGGCCATGAGGGGTTGCACCTGGTGCTGGGCCATAGAGACAGGTTGGGGATGCTGCTGGTGTCCCGCCCACCCTGCCGCCCAGCACCCTCCCTGACCGAGCTGGCAGAGGTGGTCTCGGGTGTGGTGTTGGAGGAACCCGGGACGGTGGTCCTGGCTGACTTGAATTTCCATGCTGAGGCTGCCTCTGGAGCTCTGGCTTGGGACTTCATGGCCTCCATGGGGCTGTCTCGGTTTGTCATTGGCCCAACACATAAAGCGGGGCATACCCCTGACTTGGTCTTTGCTCCAGGCTGTAAGATGGGTAGTCTGGAAATTGGGTGGGCCCAAGTAACCCCATTGTCATGGTCAGACCATTTGCTGGTGAGGTTTGAACTCGCGGCATTACTTCCCTCCTGCAGGGGTTCAAATGGTCCGTCCGCCCCAGGAGATTTATGGAATCCCAAGGATTTCTGGATGCTCTTGGGGATTTTCCAGTGGATAGAGCTGGTGATCCAGCCAAGGCCCTGGTCACTGTGGAACAGTGAGATGTGGAGGGTCATCAACTCAATCGCTCCCAAGTGTTGTGTTATCATCTGCAAGCTGGGAGCTTTTGTTTTGTTTTGTTTTAGTTTGTTTTGGTATAATGGCTGTCTCAAGCAGTTATATTTATGTCTCAGTGCGACGACACGGTCCCTTACACTTTAGGACCAGGCGCATAAACCCTTCTCAGGCTAAGCATCAACACTTAAGAACCTGAGAGGAGGGTCTATGAAACCTTTCCCCTACTAATGAGGGAAAAGATTAATGCTGGTTATTTAGGATCTAGCTTAAATCTATGATACTGTGGGTACAAAGGTGTGTGTGTAGATTTAAAAGTAATGCAAGTAATAACACCAAGCTGACATGTAGGATTTGGGTAGCAAACAAAATAAAAATAAGTTTGTTTTAATTATCAAAATCTTAGTTCCAGAAAATAAACCTGCCTATACCAAACACTTTATAATTAACCTAAGTCCCTATAACTCCAAATACTCTCACTCCTCGTACAATCACTGATTCCTCTGAAAACTCCTGACAAGACACAAATAACCCACCTAACCTAACTCCCAAACTCTCCCCGCACTCCAAACACTCTCCCATAACACACTAATGGCCTTAACTAACCCTGACCTCACTCAACCACACTCCTTATATACTCCTCCCCCCACCCTTTCCCAGACATCACAAACCACACCCACTCGGTTCAACATTCTAGACACACTAAACATACTAAAGCAGACATACACCAGGGGACTGAATTGTGGGGTTACGCCACACTCAGCCAGGACAGGAGTGTGTTTCTTAGGGGCCTCCCCCTTTACCTCCCCTGCCAAACTCCTCTGCCAAACTCCTGTTTGCTGTCCCTGTTCGCTCGCTCTCTGGGAGCCTGCTTGCCTTATCACAGCCCCCAAAACAGCTGGAGCCTCTTTCCTGTGCTTCTGCTCAGCTGGGAACAGAATTTGATAACTACCGCCCCGTTGCAAATACCCCTTTCTTAGGGAAGGTTCTTGAGAGGGTTGTGGCGAAGCAAGTGCAGGAGGCACTGTGTTACAGTGGTTTCGGTCCTACCTGCAGGGTCGATTTCAGATAGTAAGATTGGGTGATTATTCCTCGGACTCTTGGCAATTGTGCTATGGGGTTCTGCAGGGTACCATCTTGTCCCCAATGTTGTTTAACATCTATATGAAGCCGCTGGGAGCAGTCATGAGGGGATTTGGAGCCGCGTGCCATCAGTACGCGGATGACACACAGCGCTGTCTCCCTGTGACAACTGAATCAGGAGAGCCTGTGCAAGTCCTGGACTCAGTGATGGGCTGGGTAAGAGCCAATAAACTGAGGCTTAATCCTGGCAAGATGGAAGCGCTGTGGGTGAGTGGTTCCTGAGACCGGGAGAAAGGCTTATGGCCTGTTCTGGATGGGGTTGCACTCCCTTTGAAAGATCAGGTTCATAGTCTGGGGGTACTCCTAGATCCATCATTGTGGATGGAGTCCCAAGTGACTGCGGCGGCCTGGAGTGTCTTTTGCCATCTTTGATTGGTTCGCCAGCTACAGCCTCTCGTGGACAGGGATAGCTTGTCACCTCAAGACTGGATTACTGCAATGCGCTCTATGTGGGGCTGCCCTTGAGGCTGCTCCGGAAGCTGGAGCTAGTGCAGAATGCAGCACCTTGGCTTTTGTTGGGAGCTGCCCCTTTTCAGCATGTAACTCCTTTGCTGAACGAACTGCACTGGCTACCTATTCACTACCGGGTCAGGTTTAAGGTTCTGGTACTTGTATATAAAGCCCAAAACAACTTGGGTCCAGGTTACTTGAGAGCGCCTCCTCCCATACCAACCTGCCCGGTCGCTGAGGTCATCAGATGGAACAGGTTGAAGCACTCATGGAACACTGTGAAGCAGACACTGCGGGCATGGGCGAGCCTGCCTCACTCCTCCTCCCGCCACAGCAATGCCCGGGCATTTTATTATCCCTTTGCACCCTCCCCCAGTTTCCCCAGCTTAATGAAGAGCACCAGACTGGCTACCCCCGCCCCCATACAGAGCAGGGCAGCTTAGAGGCAGGTGATCCCAGTGACAGCGGATGCGGAGTTCCAGTTGCTGTCCAGGG